>JAKZAP010000014.1:18895193-19495193 GCA_023053575.1 Branchinecta lynchi | reverse complement strand
TACCAACCACCCCCAGTAATTTATCGCGTTACCCGACTACCTTAGATATCATTGCTTTGTGCCACCTCTTATTTTTAAACTATAACCTATGTATATGATTTGATTTTTTTGTAAGGTCGGATTCAGATCTGGGTTCGAATCCTCAGCATGAAATGGTGGATTCGGATTCGTACCGAGCCCTGGATTTGGTTTCCGATTCGAATCCTTTCATGATCGGATTTGCCCATCTCCGAAAGGGAGTGAGGTTGTGAATTTCGACTGAGGTGTGTTCAATGAAGGTACCCATGTCCATCATTTAAAAATTGAAAGTTTAGTGTTTGGCCAAGACGTTTGCGGTTTGGTATTTGGGAGTAAAGTGGCCGCCAAGTGGAATTCCCTACCCGACGATGTAATGGGTGCAGAGATGGTAAAGGGTTTGAAAATGCGAGAGATAGCATGCATGTTTTCTGTCCTAAATTCCGCAGAGAGATTTAATTTAGTTAGTTCACTGGTATCAAAATGTGTATCTAAGTGAATTAGTTTATTTCGTTATGTGAAGGTGGATAGAGTGGCACATAAGAAGCAACTAGTGGGCAACAACGTCACTCTATGAAACAGGAAAATCTTTCTTTTGAAGGTTTAGTTATTTTAAGGTCATCGATCCATGACCACGAATACCACGATACCCGAAATTCTGAACAGATAATTATTCCCTTAGCTGTTACAACACGGTCTACGTTTTCTTTGCTTCATAGGGGTGTTAGAAGTTGGAACCAATTAGCTCAAAACATTCGTGATATTCCTTCATTTAAGCGTCAAATTAAACAGAACCTGTTTAGTAAGTATGAATTTTGAGAAATAGTATTAATTTTCATTATGTTGAGGTTGTTATTTATTATTTGTTGTGGGTGTTCTGAGGATGATTATCATCTCTATCCATTTTTTTGTGGTTTGGTTTTGTGGTCTCGATTAGGACAGTTGAACTTGATTTTTTGTTCAGTAGTTGTTCTGCATTAATGTACACCACCCCCTAGGACGAGGTTACTTCTTGGGGTGGCTTTCAAACGGAAGTGTTTTACTTCTTTATTCAGTAAATTTCTATCTCTCTCTCCGACGTATGCCATCGTTCTGGGGAAGTAATGATCGGCTTTACTTTTAAGGCCTTCTGTAATGGTTCGCAGGGTAGGATAAAACCGCGAAATTCAACCGCGACAAATAATAAATCTCCAGCATTCAGCCGTTTTTCGAACGATGCACAAGTGTGACCGCACGATTTTATGGTGGGACAAATCCTACCCTGGAGGCGCGAAAATACCTTGTGTAGTAATTAGGCTTTACTCAGTTTTAACTTTCAGGGTCGACCCGTGCCGGCTGCTGTTGTCCTGTGGGGGCTCTGCTACGCTACAAGACAAGTTACATGGAAACACTGCCATGCATTGGGCAATAATTGCTCGAAATAATACTGCCATACAGTTGCTGCTGGAGTATGAGCCAAATATGGATATCCCTAATAATCAGGTATGAGATAGCTCCTTTCCGTACCTCACCACCCCAAGGTAGATTTGATAATCGGGAAATCTCGGGAGGTTTTTGCGGTATCTTTTGTCGGTGTAGAATACTGTGAATTAGTAGCTATGCTACAAGGTCAGTCCCTTTCTGCTATCCCATTTTTAACCCCACCGTAACGTAACCATATGTATGGATGGATCTGTTTGGACACGGTAAGCCCAATGTGCTAAAGTACGTAAATGAACTCTAGAAACTAAAGTGGGCAAAAGACCCGTGTGGACGAGCACTGCAAGACTCTATAGAAGCACAAAAGACTTGCTGCTGAGCAGTTGATCATTCTTGAAGGGTTTTGTACATTAGGGATATTACCCTCTTCGTTCTAGATTTGCCCCACTTCGGGAGCTAGCAGCTAACATTCGTCAATAAGGATCATTGTGACCGCCAGTGCAGGTTCTATGCGACATTCAACATATGTTTAAAAAAAAAATGGAAGCAAAGTATTTAGAAGGGATTAACAACGGCGATTACTGTTTTATTACGTCCTATATTCAAACAAGGCTGTTATGCCTCTTTCTTCACAAGAAAAGGCATTAGAGAGAAATTTTGATACCGTACCAGGAGCCTATCAAAGTTAAACTCTCTACGAAATTTCAAGACCGAAAAAGTGTCGGTCGAAACTCGTCATCTTCAGCTTTTTTGAACTCGTTGACCGTCTCCGCAACGACTACATCGTCATAGGGAGTTTTAGGGTGCGGCTTATTTGGTAATTTTTTTGTCGATTTTCTTGAAGCAACGTGGCTATACCTATAGTGAATTATAGTGCTCTTTTCTGAAACGCAGTTTCTTTTGTTTTAGAGTCAAACCCCCTTCTCCCAGGTAGTACTAGATCGACCCAAGTGGATGACTGAGAGATTATATGACAAGTTAGTGGACAAGTACGTTATTAAGACTGGAAAACGGAACCTCCTTGGCGGAATACGAGATTCAAAGGTTAGTGTTCGTTGGTTTGGCTTTTTTCTTCCATGGATCGGACCAATGGACCTGGAAAAACTGCTTATTCAAGTAATGCAAACACTGGTTACGTCAGCTACGATGCTTTGGCAGCGATATTGGACCCTTCTTGGCAAGGGTCCTGGTCAGGCTGTCAATCTTCATGGTCAGCGTGGGGAAGGAACAGACCTGCAATGTTACAGTAAAACCGCTAATAGGAATCCGGTCTTATACAGTACCTTACCTAGCCCCTGCCACGCCAGTCCTCAGTGTTTCTTGATTCTGTGAAAATACGCTGCAGTCTGCTGTTGGCGGCTAAATTTCTCAAAAGTATTTAAAATACGTTGCATAACATAAGAAAAAATCTTACTGACATAGCTTAAAATCGTGTCTAATCTGTCACTGGTTACTATTGATCCATTCAGCATAGAATAAAGCTGTCTTAAGTTCAATTTTTCAATTTCAATTTATTTAATAATAAAGCAAAAGATATCTCTCGTGGCCAGAGCCCAAATACGATGTTTTTGTTGTCATGATAGAGATAAAATAAGTTGTCAACAGATAATTTAAAAGAAAAAAAAATAACAAGGCAGATAAATGCTAAAGATCATTGTACTGCTTTACGAAGCTTGGCACAAAGCTTCTACTGTAGCGCATAGTGTTACAGTAGATAGTACAGTAGAACCTTTTCAGCCACTTCTCGGGGGGGGGGGGGGGGGGGGGGGGGACGAGATCTTACAGGAACAAAGCGTGGGGGAAGGAAACGAACGGTACATGGGGTGCTGGAGAAGGGAGGAGCCAAGGTTGCGGCATAGTTTTTCGTAGCGGGAAGAAAGGGATTCAATTTTAAATTCTTTGAGGTAAAAAGAGTGTGGTAGGGAGGAACCGCCATAGATAATTTGCAGCGATCTCTTCTGAACTCGCTCTATTTTATCAGTTCACCTTGAGTAAGAGCAAAGTGCCAAACCGGACGAGCATATTCGACTATTCAGTCCTTGTGACAACTTTTGTCCAGGGGAGAGACGGGAAACGCAGTGTGGCGAAAAATAGTTATCTTTATTCTTTCAAGTCTGGTACAATACTGCGGCTATTCAGCCAATGAATGGTTTATATAGCCTCGCCTGAACCGAGATATCAATGACTTTGATTGCGCGGGTGCTCATGCTTGGTTCAGGTGAGGCTGACACGTGGTAAATATTGGATACACACGTAATTAAGGAGGTGAGAAGGGTGGTTAACAAAAAGATACGTACAAACTATGACAGTCCTGGGTGCGACAAGTCAGTTTTAGAAATCCCACTTTCACACTTCCTTGTCCAAATCGGATTTCACAAGCTTGAATGCATATGTGGCTTAGTTTGCCCATTTTTTTGCTCTTGTGTTAGTTTTTTACTATTAATATTTAATTTTTGCCCCTAGTTGGTCGTAATCTGGTTGAAAAAATGTCCTGTGATGACGGTTGATGCGAACTTCCTAATATCACAGAAGACAAAAGCGGGACAGGGAAGGGGAAAAGGAAGTATAAAATTGAAATGAGGGCACACAGTTCACCGCTTGGAATTAGGAGACGAAATCTTGGCAAGGGAAAAGGAGAGTGGTCCTTACTCTTATCTTCTTTGACTGCGAGGAATTGGTTGAATGTATATGTCTCTTTTTGTTTGTTCCGAGTTCGTAGTTCTCCTTTTCGTTGTTCCTCTTTCGTTTTTCTTGTTTTTTACTGGGCCTCGCTCAGTTTTGTTCAGTGACGGGTTATAAATAGAATGATGATGATGATAGAGATTGTGGCCACGACCCTTCCGACTTTTTGCTCATTCAGTTCATTCATTCGCATTTACTGATAGAGTTCCTCAGTCATAAGTTGCGTTTTTGCTGATACCATGGTATCTGTTACCACGGCCTAAAGTCGTTTTTGCAGTTATCGTGGTATCTGACACCACGGTCAGAATGCGTTTCTGCAGTTATCGTGGTATCAGATATTCAGATACTACGGTCCGACCTTGGTAACTGGTCGTGGTATCTGAAAAGTCATCCCACTTTCATCGAATTTTGTCAGATTGGTGAGAAAGAAGTCTAGCACTTAGTGATGTAACTGCTGTTTTTCTTTTAGGATGACTTTGAAAAGTGCAATTTCGGCAATAGTCGTTTTTGCAGAGCACCGTATATCAGATACCACGATAACTGCAGGAACGACTAATTGCAGATCTAGCTACCGTGGTAACAGCAACTATACTGTTGTTTAATTGGCGTCACGCCATACGTCGCTGCGCAAACTTTTTCTGTGTGATAATTGACTATATTTTTTTCAGAAATTACGCACCGCTTCAATGGTTGGCCTACCCTTCTTTGTAATGTTTATAGCTGGCTGCATCTTTGACGCAGAACAAACGTACCTGGTCAAGTCGTTGCTTTTTGCTGTTGTGATAATTTTTGCGAACTTGAACGTCAAGCTGCTGTTTGACGACCGAGCTTTCAGCCTCGTCCCGATCTCAATTTACTTAGCTACTAAGGTAAGAAAATGTTAGTATTTTGCAATAAGCCAAGGATTCATTGTGGAATATTTCGATTTCGTTGCCTTTTGAAAACTACTTTCACCGGTGGGCAAGTTTCGCACCTAACACGCAGGGTTTTTAAGTGAATCATGATAATTTTTGCCCATAAAAAGTCACAGGCTGGCTTACCTGCTGTGTCCTGCTGTGTTGAAAGTGAACAAGATCAGAACTTCGTTGGGACGAGAATATATCAACTCAATAGAAAATTCTTATTTCACTATAGGCTAATTTAAGTTATTTCACACTTCTTGACGCAGGCGCTCCTGAATTGTTAGTTTCCGGCCTTCGCCAAATCCTGTGAACATATTATTTATCCCTCTGCTTTAATGACTGTTGTTACAGAGCGTTTCGGACGTTTTCGTTACCGTACCTATAATACCAATGCGATCTACTTCCGTAACCGCTCCAGCCATTATAAGGATAAGAAAGTAGAAAGCTGTTCTTAAAATTTTCTAAATTTCTTCTTCAACTTCCCATTTGGTGGCGCAACCGGTACTTGGTTCGGAAGTACTCTGTAGCAGACCCTATACTAACTGTCGATCATCTGGTCGCGAACCTTTATAATAAGGATGTTGTACACCCCTGGATGGGTAATATTTTTTTAAAAGATTTGTTTGATTTTGTATCTAGGTTACTGTTGTTTTTGTAGTCGTTGCTTTTTCATTTTTTCACATACTCCATCTTTTTCTCATTTGTTCTGTTGTTAGGCAATCAAATATTTCATTTTCTCACTCATTATTTGACCCAGAGACCCCAATTTCATATAGTGCGTTCTAAATTCCCTAGAGATACCTCGCTGATTTCCACACTTGCCTTCTATCGCTATTTTCGGTGCGTCTCATGCTCTCAACGATTATACGAGAAGCCCAAAAAAACATAGTTATGTAAATTTGTCCGCGTTTTTGCTAGAAGTCAACGGGCTTGGAGAAAGGCTTAAAACAGCCAAAGTCAAGGAGCCTGGTTTTAAAGTATTCAACTATTCTGCAGTATGGGAACATAAACAGTAAACAGTGCGAGGTGTCCTTCAAAAACATGTCGGTCCCAAATGTGTCGTCTAGTCCGCATCGCGAGTGGTTTATCAGTGGTAATAGGAAGCTCGTAGAGTCTCATATTATTATACTTTGTCCTCGGTACATTTAGAGCGTGTTCCACCCTTCTAACAATGGTTACTATTAGTTACTATTTCCGTTCCATCCTCACGAAAAGTTACTACGCTGACCGTTCCAACCTTGTCGGAAAAGTAACTAATAGTTACTATTTGCTTACCATGCTCGGGAGCGTAATAAGCGTAGTAACTACGCATCTCTGTAACGTGATTGGTCGGATTCACCCCTGGCGTGAAATCCTGCTGGAAAATGGAAAAATCGTTCCAGCCTTGACGGCAAAAAGCCAGAATTCGTGACATCATGCGTAGTGACTACGGTAAGTAGGGTGGAACGCGCTCTTAGTGTCATCGTTTCATGCCCGCCGCCCTGTCTTGTAATAGCCGTATCAGCAAGAGGAATTGTTATAGGACGCAACGTAGCCCTGGCACAGATGCTCGGCGTAATCCATTCCGAGAGATATTTATTTATTGATTTGTTTACTTCAGCCATAGCCATATACATAGGGAAAAACACACATTATCACTACATATCACACATAACCACATATGTAAAAAAAAATCAAAAAAAATCAACAAACCACAAGTTCATCACTCTTTTTTAGCCACAAAGGCAGTGAAAGTTGAAAAACTGGAGTGGAAAGGATTTGGACCAGGTTATGACCTCAAAAGCGGCTTTTTATTGACAAAACTGCTTTACGTTCGTGAAACGAAGGCATACAATTATTTGCGAACTATAACGGGGTTTCTTCTGATGTTATAAGCCGTTATCTTTGATGATAGGTAGCGTTCTTGAGGCTTATGATCGAACACACTGTTCTTTATTCCCAGGGAGATAGCGGGACACAGCTCTTTATTCGCAGAAGTATAACGTAACACTAAATACAAAATGTAAAACGATGGCCCAAGACCCCCATCCGGAAACCCTGATTTTCCAGCTGTAACCCCCAACTGTAAAGGCTCTGAGGAAACATAAATTGCTGGGCTGGAGACGGATTAATGTGACAGGGCAATTTGAGTCCAGCGTGAGAGCCGTCTGTTTCAACCCTGCATCTTTTCCCCAGATACTTGTTATAGAACATCCCCGAAGCGCTGCACCGGTGCAGGAGTTGGTGTAGTTTTGTGTAACATTTATTGTAAGTGACACGGGTCACATTTATCGCACCAGTAGTGAAATTCGTACAACGAGCAAAACAGTAAAACTGAAGAAAGAAGGATGAAACAGCCTATCACGGATAATTGCAGAACAGAACTGAAATTTTTGGGCAACTTCATTTCTTCGTACACACAGACTTCTTGCTAAATGACGCAAATGAGTGAGATCCCGCAGATGAGGCGTAAATCAGAAGCCAAGGTATTGAAACTTTTCAGCAAATTTCAGAGGGAACGAACACAGCAACGCAGGAGGAACTATCTTGATTTTCAACTCTGGTGGTATAAACGCCATGCATTCCGTTTTTTTCGTGTTAAAAACAATATCGTTCTCCAGTGCAAATTTTTTCACATACTCGAAGTAGGAGGTTCAAGGCATCAATACTTGGCCACACCAATACTTTAAAGTGGATGGTGAGTTTAAGGGGGGGGGGGAGGATTAGCTATTACGGAGAAAAGAAGGTTTATAGGAAAAAGTAGGTTAAAGAATGGCCCTTACTTTTGCCCGATGTGTGGAAAGAGGGATGAGGATGTGTTCCACTTTATGTGTGAATGTGAAGGATTGAGTGATTTAAGGGTCGAATTATTTGGGGTGGGAATTACTAGGGAGGAATGGCTACTAGAAAAAAATGGGAAGCACAAATATGTGGGATATCCGTAAGGTGGCTAGATTCCTCCGCGTTGGTTTGTCCCATAGAGAGCGATTTTTGTAGTTTGTTGTGTTTTTTCTTGTTTTGTTGCCATGACCCCAAGGTTTTTTTCGTGCAATAAATTCATTCATTCATTCATAATGGTTATACAGAAGAGGGAAAAGATACCTCCTTGCCTGACATCGTTCTGGACACGAAACTTGCTATTACGATAAGTACCCCACTTCTCTCACTTCTCCCCCACTTCTCTCCACTTATCTTTTCCGCATTCGTCGTTGGAGGGCGGCCAGAATAGACAGATAGTCTGCTAGTTTATACTCGCCAAGAAAAAAAGCAAGAAATGAATTTGTGTTTCGTCACGGAATCCAAAGGTAGTACGAGAAAGTGAACTTGTTCGGCTTGTACTGTAGACTCATTGGGCCTGTCATTTACACCCACAAGATTTTTTGTTATATCTTTCAGGCATGGATTTATATTGTTATGTTAGCCATCGTTAGCCCGGCCTTCGGGATGCTTCATACCTCCCTGTTCCTCCTTTGCTCTTCATCTTTACTATTCACATTTTGGAAGTGCTGGAAGTCTGACCCTGGAGTCGTCGAAAGCTCAACGGAGAAGAAATACGAGGTGAGCGACTCCATCTTAATTTTCCTACTACCCTTCTGGTGGCGCTGGTACCGTGTGACTCAGTCACATTTGCCGCGATGTCGGCTCTACCCAGTCTGTTGTAAAGTCACCTACAGGGAGTCAAGGAAACCTATTGCATTCAGCGATAGCAGCAGGACGCCTTTGAACTTTGAAGTGTTGAGCGGTGATCGAAGAATCATGGGCCTTTATCGTTAGGATTATAAGCGTAACCTCACGAATGATAAGGGTAGAAATTGCCCAGCCTGTAAGAGTATACCCCTGGTGGGTTATTGTCGATTCTGCGTTATGGTAAACGGTTCTTCTGAACTATTAACTCCAGTTAATTTGCTTTAAAGGACACCTGACCAATGAAACCATACTTGAACACACCGTGGAGAATGCATTTACAGACATGGCCACGGAGAGCATTCTTCTCCTGAGCGTGACGTTTTCAGAATAGGGATGTTCGTTTCTGGAGGTTTGCACATGCAGACTCCAAGACAAAAAGCGCAATTCATTCAAATCTTGTACAGCGCTGGCCTGATCGTACTGGAATTTCTTCTAGATATAGGTTTGGGCTTAGCTGGTTAAAAAATATTCCAGAAGAAAGGTTGACCAGAGACATTTGTTCATTTCTAAAATTGTTCGGTACTGAAACAAGGACAAATGCAAAATGGAGCAAATATCGTAGCTTGGAAACACTATTTCGTATTTGGATGGGGTTTTCTGCAGGCAATGTTAACGTAAGTCATACACATAGGGCTGATACTTGGTACTCCTCATTCAGGTGTCCTTTAATGCAAAATAATGGAAAGATATACCTTGATGTGAATTTAATTTTTCAGTCAATAGTCCGACTTGCAGAGACTACTGGTTTTGACCTTGAGAGGTTCTGCACGACCTGCCTGGTTCAGCGACCAATCCGGTCCAAACATTGTTCGGTTTGCAACCGATGTGTAGCCAAGTTTGACCATCATTGCCCCTGGGTCGGTAATTGCATTGGTAGGTCAACCAAAGTTCTTGCTTTTCTCTCGTGTTCATCGGTCTTCACGCGTCATCATAATAATAATAATAATAATAATGATAATAATAATTTATTAAAACCAACAAAGAGCCATACAACAGTATTCATTCTCGCACTTAACTAACAAAATTGACCTTCAAAATTACATACAATAAGATCACTTCTTTTTACCCTTCTACTATTCGCCAAATTACCTCCTATCTAAACTTCCAGTATACACTTAAAATATTTACATACCGACCAAATTACCTGACGATTCGTCGACTTCATAATACCAGGAAATAGTATGGGCACCCCACCAAAAAAACTATCTCTAATTTCCTTCACCCCCGAACAATCTGTCAGCAGATGGCATCTTTTCTACCTCACCACTAAATCGGCAAGTACACTCGGCCACTGGCAAAGACCTATTCTTTTTAAAAAAATTTTTCTACTTTGTAATGGGATGTGGCCGGTCATCCTGTCGAGTGATGATTCATTTACTGACCACGTTCAGACCGTGATGAAATACGAAAATGGTCACTCCAAACGCTTAGATAGATGAGGCAACTGGGTTGCGACCGGGGTAGTCTGATGGCTGCCTATCTTATGTAAGACCTGTAATAGAGTACGCATGCCCCTTATGGGGCCCATTCCCCCAGAATACAGAATACGTGGCTGAAGAACTAGAGCGGGTAGAAAAGAGAGCCGTGTCAGTTATATTAGGTCATCAAGAGCGTGTTCCACCCTACTTACCGTAGTTACTATTCTGGCTTTTTGTCGTCAAGGATGGAACCATTGTTCTATTTTCCAGCAAGGTAATATGCCGTGGGCGAATCTGACCAATCGCGTTACAGAGATGCGTAGTTACTACGCTTACTACGATCCTGAGCATGGTAAGCAAATAGTAACTGTTAGTTACTATTCCTAGAAGGTTGGAAGGGTCAGCGTAGTAACTTTTCGTGAGGATGGAACGGAAATAGTAACCAATAGTACCTATTGTTGGAAGGGTGGAACACGCTCCAAGTAACTTCTAGCTCTTATGAATCCCTACTAACAGACCTATCCCTCCTGCACGAACGTCGTAACACTGATTTTTAAGTTTGGTTAATCTTCGCCTCTGTCCAACACCGCAGTATCATATCACCTGATACGCCCGTAAACAATCGTATGTGTTAGCAGGTTAAGCTGAAGGTTAAGCTGAATTCAATTGCCCAACCTCACGTCCTGTATACTGCACCTTTTGGAGACTGCTCACCAAATCGGACAAAAAACAAATCCGGTCAATAATCTATCTTTTTGCTAAATATATTACGCCTCCCCCCTTGGACGAGAAATTCGAAAATTTCCAGTCGTTATCAAATTGGAGCAGTGGCAGAACGAATAGAAACTTATAGCCAAAATATTGATCACGACTGGAAAACCCTCTTGGCCTGGTTGTAGGCTATAGTAAAACTTATATTGTGTATTTCGTAAGTTTTCATTATTATTTACCCCATATTCGTGCCTTGTGTTTATTTCGACGGGTCATTAATAAAGTTATCAATCATCATCATCACTAACACGTTCGTGCAGTTTTTCGTAAACATGTTTAATAAAAACTCACTGTAAAGTTTTTATTTGTACTGCCACGTGTTCCGTTGTGTACCCGAACATGTGAGTGTCATAAAGAATGAGACTTCTGATAATCAAATTAGTTCGCTAGCAAGTTTAATTACTAGTTTACTTACCTTACTTACTTATTTACCTAGTAGCCTAAGCTGTAAAATCGATCTAGGAAAATATAGAGTTCCCATTTTTGAGAAAGCGTCGCCAAAAACCTGCCAGACAGTGCCGGTTCGCGTGAAAGTGAATTGTTGTGACTTTTTGTAGGCGCCAAAAACCACCATTACTTCATTCTCTTCCTGTTCTCGCTCAGTGGAATGTGTATTTTCTACTTCTACGCTTGTCTGTCCTATTGGCGTGAAGCCTGCAGCTTACCAGATGAACTTTCCAAAGGTAAGTACACATTCTTCTTTTTAGCCTCAAGTGGTATTTGCCTAATAAGCGGAGATCGTTTCTGACATTTTTTCTGCGGTCAGTACAAAATTTCTTTGGCTCAGGCAAGTTCTGGACTAGCGAAGACAATTGGCATTCATTCAGGGCATTCTCGTTGTTGGTCAGTCGGTAAAAAATAGCCGAGTCGGTGCGAAGCGCCGCGATTCTTTCTTAAAGTTTAACTGAAAAGGGCAGAGAAGGGACAGTCTTGTTACCCCTCACTTATTCATTTAGAGAGGCTTGAAGACCCGATGAAAATGCGTGTCTTTGTTGCTCCACTATTCACGAATAACCAATTTTCAAATAGCGGAATTTCCCTGTCAGATTTGTGGTACTACCTGTGTCGTATGCTTGACAAAAGAGATTTATGAATTTTTTTTTGTTCAGGCACTAAGCAGTCTTCACCAAGCTTATCACCGCCCACTGAAAAGCCGCGTCTGTGTGCCGATTCAAATATTCCGCGTCATAGTAGAATTTACGCTGTCGGGACAGCCGTAGATACTCTGAACCTCACTACGAGAGCAGATAGTGGAAAATCAAAAAATCTCTTAGCAGAATCCAAATACTCAGTGTATTCAATTAAATGATACAAAAATAAGTCTGCTTTTCAGTTAAACTTTAAAAAAGTCGTTCTTGGAAATAGTCGATTTATTTTCAAAACAGTCGGTTTCTCGTAAAAATAGTCGATTTTTTGCTAAGAATAGTAGTTTTTCTTAAAATCAGCCGATTTTTCGTCAACAAAGTCGTTTTTAGTGGAGTGTTCCTTGGAATACGTCGAAGAGTCGAGACTCTTCAGCTTCGGAACTATACGCCCCTCATCAAATCCAATGGCGAATTGCCGCCAGGTGCGCTAGAGAAACAATAATAATCACACATGAGATCTTGGTATAGGTTATCTGAAGGGGGAATAAGCGATTAGGCTTTCGGTTCATACCGAATCCCGCCTAAGCAGCGTGGAAAAGTTAACCAGCAGTGAGCACTGAAGTAGGAATCCAAAATGACAAACTTGATAAAAGTTTGACAGAATAGACTTCACACAAATAAGGGAAAGTTCAACCGAAAAGGGCTGAGATGGTACAATCTAACTACTTCTTCACTTAAAGAGAGTTGAAGATCTGATGAAAATGCGTTACTTCGTTGCTCCCCTATTCACGAATAATCATTTTCCGTATAGTGGAATTTTCCTGTCGGATTTGTGGTACCTCTATGCGCTTGTACCTGTGTTGTATGCTTGACGAAAAAGATTTACAAAAAATAAGCGTTCATGTGAAAGATAAGCCGCGTTTCTGTTGAAGTTTAGATTTTCCGAGTCATAGTAGAATTTTTCGTTGGGATTCCGAACATCATACTTGGGCGAATAGTGAAAAATAAGAAAATCCCTTACCACAGGCGACATAACGGAGTTGTATTCAGTTAATGATACATAAGTTGGGTTTGCAGTTAAACTTTAAGCTTAGCTACGCCTAAGACGAATTGAAAATAGCCAAATAGATCGGACACCAAACCCTACACCACGAAGTAGTGTGTCATCATTTACTTTATGCTAGCGCATCTTGCGACCAAAAAAGAACTAATCTGGAAGGAATTTTATGAAGGGCGTATAAATGCTTGCATTTTGCCGCTTACTCGTTTGGTCGAGATTTTGCAGCTAGCCAAATTAGGCTGGTCACCCTGCCCCTCCTGAAAGAAGTGTCCGCACTTTCTCTTGTGTCCACTTTTCTACAAGATAGTAGGTGATCACCATGAACGCGAGGTGCGCAACAACTCCAAGGCCCACTACTCCGAAGAACAAGATGAGAAAGATCTTCTTCTTCGACAAATACGCCGCCGCTTTATCCTCACAGTCGTTGGATCGCGTGTTGAGTGTAGTTGGAGCGAATGTGCATTCCCATTCGTCCGGCTCGAGGCAGCAGGTTGCAGGTTGTTTATAAGCGTGATCGAAAACCCGTTTTCGTTCGAACTCTGGAACAGTCTTCACACAGCAGTTTAGATTTGTGTGGAGGTCGTCCACCCAAGAGGTGGCTAATGTAGGAAACCACCCGTCCGGCTCGGGTTCGTAAAAGTTCAAGGCGTACTCAATCTGCGATCGGAATGGCAGTTTGCCAGAGTCGTCAACCACCTAGAAAGAAAGAGTCAATTATCTAGTGAATGTCGGAAGAGGAGAAATCAAGAGAAAATGAAAAAACAAGAAATAAAGAGATATATTATAACTCTACCATCGCGGTAAAAAAAAACAGGATTGTGATTAATACACAAGACAGTAAAACAAGAACGAATCATGTCTGAGAAAGAAACAAGATCGCTTGCAACAAGACCAATATTAATTTAAATGCTAGCGGATCTGTGACTTAGGTAAATATGGAGGATAGAGAGGGAGTCGCGGAATCCCCAGCATAAAACTCGACGTGACCGGATAGTCCAAATAAATTCATAAGGCTAGACCTGTAGGGATCGGCATAGGATATATCCCACTTACCTAAAACGTCCAATCAAATGTTCTTCTGAGAACGTACCAAACAACTTTTACTAGCAACTAGTCTACTTATATCACAGTCTGTGGGAAAAACGGCTCAGTCCTAACTTAAATGGGGTCCAAAGAAGCATACCTCCGCTGTATCTTACTGTTCTACTTCGACTGTTCTGCTTCTTACTTGCGGTCCGCTAGATAAGAAAAAATCTAGTCTGGTGCTAAAGTGATTCCTTCCTTACCTTGTATCCTATTGCTACGGTGAGGAGTAAACTTGCATCAATCCAGAAAAGCAGAACCGTCCAGAATCGGCAGGTAGGCCAGTTATAGACGCTGAAAGTTATGTGAATCAGGTTGAGGAAGATGGGTACAGCTGCGATGTAGAACATATTGTTATGAACTGGTGGGCTCATCTTCCAAGATAGAGCGAAGGTCACATTGAGGATGGTCAGGATTCCGGTCGCGATTACGATTAGGAGGTTGAAGCCATTGCTGATCCAGAACAAATGCTTCTCATTAAGCTTATCCATGGTCACTAAGGTAACTCTGGCCTCCGGATAATCGAGGGGCCGTCCGATTCACAGGAGAGGCCTGCTAATTTGTATGGTCATTCAACTTCAGACGGTGCAGTCGTTAGCTTTCATGAAATAAGAATCTTTGTCAAAAGTTCTTAGGACACCGTCGGAAGAAGCTACTTTGGCTCACCAGTAATTGACTTTTATCACAGTTAAATGTGTGAAAACGGACTTTCGGTTGACTAGAAACTCTTCCGATTCGTGGAACCATGTAGACCTAGTCTAGACCACGCCAGAATTTTTTTGCACTTTCGTCCTTTCGGTTTATTGCAAGGATCGGGGAACTACTGGGTTTTACCCTCGTTAGAAAGCTACTGGATTTTCGTTTCCTTAGACTGATGTAAGAGACTGCGTAGTTCAGCGTATGACCGAGGACCATTTCGTTCAAAGGGGAATGGAATTAAATTTGAAACCAAATGCGAAATAATTTGTGTATTGGAATGCTTCAGACCGATCCGTTTGTTGTTAATAGAAGATCGCATACGTAATTACCATGTCATAGTCAAGATGTGTGGGGCTAATTGGCTCATTAATATGTCATAGTCCAGATGAGTACGATTGCAGACGCCACGACTTAACCATGAGTTTTGGTAAACAAGCATATATGTCAGGGAAGCACCGAAACCTTCTATCACCTGAGGCACCGCAGCCAAGATATGCGACAAGGCACAAAAACAAGTTTGTGCCTTGCAAAGCGTCTGCGCCTTCGCGATACAGGCTCTCGTTCAGGCAGTCTTTTGTACATTATATGAATATGTAGACATAAACAGAGAGTGACAAATTGCAATTCATTCATTTATTTATTTCCCTCAAAGAATATATAATGAGGAGTACTAAAATAAATTTAAAAAACACTGTTACAAATAACTTTCATAACAATAAATAACAATTGACGTACATTAAACAAAGCACTGTACTTACTTAACTATTGGCTTTTTAGCGAAAAACGGAAACAGATTCTTCAGAATCAGAATATTATTAGCTTTAGCTACAAAATTATCAAATTTCTGCTGAATTGCCAGGGCAGGATCTTTAACTGAAAGTGAATTAATTAGAGGTGTATTTCTAGCAAATAAAGGGTATCCAAGCAAAAAAAATAAATGGAATCTCCAATTAATATAACTATGTAATACAAGTTGTATATATATTTATTTATTTATTTATAGCTGTGTCCGAAAGGTCGTAAATCGGGGTGATTAGGGGTAGGTTATGAGTCAATAATCCCCAAACCCGAAATAACTAGGCACAGGCCTTGGAGTTATGGGACAGTATCCCCATGAAAATCTGTTTATTGGGACGCATAAATTTACAAATTACAAACTTCTTGTGAGTAGTCTACTGCTCCAGAGCACCGTGCTCATACTTTGGGGTATACCCTAACGTTGGATCACTGTGCCCAAAAATTGAGGATTTGTGTATGACTACCAATCATTGTTGTTATTATTTATTTGAATCCTTCAGAACTGAAGAGTGATGTTTAGAAAAAAAAACAAAAAAAAACATATCAGTCAAGCTCATATAAACTTACATAAAAATACACAGCCGACTTTTAAAAACTAATTAGCCTACTAAATCTATAATGAGAAACAACTCGCCAGGGCGCTTTTTGTGTGAAAAAAGGTTGTGACGAACCTGGAATTTTTATGAAATTTGTGCATTTACCGAGAACAAACAATCAGATAGAACCACAGTCTTTGGTCCCATGCAGTGACTATGGATACACCGACAAAACTGAGCGGAGCTAAAGGTATTTGCTTGGCTTTGAGTTCATGTTGACACTCGTCTACTCTACTTCCGTCTTCGCCGTTGCTCATTCCAGAGCAAAAAGTGCAGGAGGCGTGCTGACCCGCTCGAAGCGTGTCCCGAGAACTGTTTGTAGAGGTAACGAAATGGGATGTGGGGTGAAGTCCCGTACCTCCGCTCGTTTGCATCGGGCAGGGTACAGAGAAATATTCGACTCCGCATGGTCATATTACAGAGATAGGGAGACGGAGTTTCTACCTGATTGTTTGTTCTTGTTTTTTTGTTGTTGTTTTGCAGTGACTGGTGTAATTACTGAATTATTTTCTTTAACCCCATTAGGTGTGCTTATTTTTTTTTCCTTTTTTTCAGCAATTTTGACTGCTGCCCAGTGCAACGGTTTCGTCAGTTTAACTGCTGGCTGCGGACTTATTCATGCCTTCTGGGTCGGGGCCCTCGCGTTCGGCCAACTTTACCAAGTGATCTGCATATCAATGACGACGAACGAAAGAATCAATCAGGACCGATACTCCCATTTCGTCGACGCCAGGCGAAATAAGATCAGAAGCCCGTTTTTTAAGGGTGTCCTACGGAATTGTGTCGATTTCTTTCAGATTCGATGTTTCGGTTTGTGTAAGCCTCAAAAAGTTGATTGGACTTGTGTTTACGAAGCCAACGAAGAAGAGGGTGAGAAGTTATTAAGTGAAACTGTCTAGTGGTTAAGAAGTCACTAAGCTCAGTGGGCCATTATGAAAGGGCCTTTCGTTCGTTGAACCCAAAAAGTGGATTAGATCTGTGTTTGCGAAGCCAGCGAAGGCGAGGTTATTCAGAGTGTGTCCCATCCTACTTACCGTAGTTACTTCACATGACGACAGCGGAATATTATGCCACGGGCGAATCCGACCAATCACGTTACAGAGATGCGTAGTTTACTACGCTCCCGAGCATGGCAAGCAAATACATACTATTAGTTACTATTTCGAGAAGGTTGAAACGGTCAGCGTAGTAACTTTTCACGAGGTTGGAACGACAATAGTAACTAGTTACGATTGTTCGAAGGGTGGAACACGCTCTAAGTGAAACCGCTTATGGTGGGTTTACACACTGCGTAAATTCCGAGCGTATTTTGAAATCCGAGCGTATTTTACGCACGTTTTGAGCTTGAAAAGATTTCTAGCTATACGGACGCATTTAGATACAAAACGGACCGATTTCTCAGATACGTCCGTATTGCTAGAAATATTTTCAAGCTCAAAACGTGCGTAAAATACGCTTGGATTTCAAAATACGCTCGGATTTTTCGCAGTGTGTAAATGGACCATTAATAGTTGGGTTACTAAGCTCAGTGGTACAGTACCAAAGGAGTAGATACCAGGAATAGATAGTTACTCCCCTGGAGAATGCTCAGCTTCAGCAGGCTTAATGGTTCGTGGTGACGTGACAGTGCAAACACTTCATGAAAATTGTGGAGAGGTTCTTTGCATTACCATTTAACGAGGAAGACTATACGGAGCGCAAGGTCAGAAGTTATCTGTTCGGTAACGTTTATGGCTCAAGCGTTTGTGATTTGTGAGTATTAACCAAGAACGCAGTGATTAAGGGGAAGTATTAACTGTTTAAGTTTTGCTGATTGCTGTGACGTCGCAGCCCTTGTCTTGATTTCGAGGTCTGGATAGAATAATCATAGAATAGAATAGTAATTTATTCACTCACACTTTCACTGTTACAAAACAGTATTGGTGAGTACTGTCATAACATAAACTATTTAAAATTTCAACAATCTTTTGGTATAAAACTATTTTGGTAACGGCTGTGTTTGGCCGCTACTGGTTGGAATATTGGGACCTTCGTAGAGACTGCTCGCTCTTGCCTTTCGCTTACATTGTTGTATGGGGGAGGGAGAAAATCATTGTAGATGGGGTGCGAAATAAGTTTTTTACCGATCTCGAGGCATAGGTTCAGTCTCCGTTTCTCCAATGTATCAATTGTGTATGTGCTTAGAAGAATGGTACTTTTCGGCCTTTATAGATAAGATGGAGAGCACGTTTTTGGATTCTTTCAATACGTGAGCATAGCATAGCTGAACTTTTGGTAAGGCGCGTTCGTTGTTGGCGAAGCTCGAAAAAGCGCGGAGTGATGGCAAGTATTATCTGTTCTGTTTTCGAAGCGGCTGAACCCTGTGGCGCGGCGGTCTCTGTTAATTACCAAATTTTCCTTCGATGCTCGGGGGATATAGTAATGTGCACTGAAAGACAAAAGGTGCTTTCACACTGGCGGCTACGTGACCTTTTTACTCTTAGTTACTCATGGGAACTTTCATTGTTTCTTTTTCCGGTGGCGTAGGAACGTAACTTGGCCGGCTTAAAGCACATATTGCAAGTAGATTTCATCCCTACTTAGGATCTGCGCTGCATAATTTGATAAATTCATAAGGTCTGAAATTGTATTTTTTTTTTTAGAAAAAAAACTCTGAACTCATGGCAGAAAGGGTATTTTTGTTCAGTCCAAAACAAAGTACGGTCCAAAGTATATTCCTGATGATTTATGATGATTTTATTTTTGCACACTGTCAGAAGTTTTAGAACAGTTAACACAAGGATGCGCGGTTTCAAAAGACAATTCAATTCAGTTTTCAATTCGGTTCAGTTTTATTTTCAAAACCGATACAACGGTCAAGCCGATTTGGTGGTTCTCGTCCATATGAACACTAATTATATACAAAAGACAATTCTACACTACTTTGGATATAACAAAGACTTGTCAAACATAACACAAAATATTCAAATCTATATACAATTAATGATGCGAGTTAAAAAGGTTGACGAAAGCGGGAACAAAACTTAACGAGCGAAAAAAAACAAAACAAAAAAACGTAACGAGTCGTTGTATGTTTAGGCAGCTTCGGATGTTAGCTGTTAGCTTTTCAAACGTTACACATTTAAAGGTCCCCTCGCACTATTTACTCTTCAACTAGAATATTTGAAAGTATTTGAATACTTTAAAACTTGGCTGTGCTTTCAATAAATAACCCACGACTTTGGCTGTTTTAAGCCTTTTCCGAGACCCATTGACTTGTAGAGAAAACAGGGAAACAATTTACATAACCGGTTTTCCTAATGGAAAAACTTATCGCAGACAACCGTCATCAGCGTGATACGCATCGAAGGTACCAAAACACGGCAAATGAGAAAATAAGCGGGGCTTCGCTAGAAGGGTTTAAATGTACCCTATGAACGGGGATCTCCGGGCTTAGATACATATGGAGTGATTCTGGAAGTAGGTTGCATTAGTATTATAGGTAAGACAGGTCCTTTAAAGTTTATGAACACAAGAAAGAGCCGGAACACCGCCGGAAAAATATCTGCTGTCTTTTTTGTTTGTCGTCATGATTCGGGAAAGTCAGCAGATGCTTTTCCGGCGATTTTTCGGCTCTTCTCGGCAACGTTAGGTATGCTTACCGTCTAGTGCACAGCATTTGCAAAACCACAAGAGATAAAGTCCAAAGTGTCATCTGTTGAAACCGCACATCCTTGTGTTATCTGTTTTGAAACTGAAGAACCATTCGCCAGGTAGGCTAGCCAAACGGGGACTACTTTCAGTCCTAGACTGGTTAGTTTATAACTCTGCCTAGATAGGCCACCATTTACTTCGTTATCAGAAATGTTTGAACCAGCTAGACAGTGAATGAATATTTTTTTCAGCCATACTGCCACAACTCCACATTCTCAAGTGATTTGAAGAAAGAGAGCTTTCCAGTGTGAAAAGTTAACGTAGTGTAACACTGTAAAAAGTTTCTCCAAATGAGGATGCAGTATTTGCTACTGGGATTAATCTTATCTCTATTGGGATACAAGTAATCCGAATTAGGGATAATCTTATCTCAATAAAGGCAAGATTAATCCCAGTAGCAAATACTGCATGATTTTTTTTACAGTGAAGAAACATAGCGTAAACCTAGCTTACCTAATGTAACACCTTATGGATTCAGTGGGAAAGCGCGTCATATTCAGAAACACAAGGTCGAATCTACAAAAGAAGGGACAAATAAAAAAAGCAAATTTATTAGTGTTACGGTATTCTCTTGATACTTCGTCTGTACAGCGGAGGGCTTGGTGATCAGAGGTCATATGTTCAGATCGTACCCGAGAAAATATTTATATTTTAAAATTTAAGAGCGTGTTTCACCCTACTTCCGTAGTTACTACGCATGACGTCACTTGTACTGGCTTTTTGCTGTCAAGGCTGGAACGATTTTTCTATTTTCCAGCAGAATATCATCCCACGGGGAATCCGACCAATCACATTACAGAGATGCATAGTTACCACGCTTACTACGCTCCCGAGCATGGTAAGCAAATAGTTGGTATTAGTTACTATTTCGAGAAGGTAGAAACGGTCAGCGTAGTAACTTTTTACGAGGTTGGAACGAAAATAGTAACTATTAGTTACTATTGTCAGAAGGGTGGAGCACGCTCTAAGTTTAAGATCTTGGTCACGGTAACTACTTCCAGCAAATAGGGAAGGGGGAGAGGGCTAAAGTGTGTTTGTTCCTTTTTCTTATATTTTCGTTATTTATCATTTAGAGTGTTTCGTGCTGAGCGCTACATACTTTGTGCCGTGAGCCTTTGCTACGCTGAAATGTTTTTTAGAAATTTTGTAGCTTTTTGAACTAGTCACTGTACTTGATGTTTTCACTGTGGTATAAATGAACAAATAATGCATTTGCGGCGTTACGTTTGCCATCTTTTTTCTCCTTTTTACGCAAAAGCTCCCTGTGAAACATACCTAGAATAATCTCATTGAAAGTCCGGTTGTCACGGGCACCCGTACCATTCCAAATTATGAGACTGCAATTTGTTCATTAATTTGTGACCCGCTTTTTGGATAACAGCCGAGTATGAGTTAAATACACATATTTAAACACTAAACAAAACAATGTACATAAACATGACTACATTATTTTTGTGTAGTTTAAAACACACTAAATAGACTTAAATTTTGTACAGAGTGACAACCACATTAAATGTGTTCAGGAGTGAAAAACTGGCTAATAATTTCGTGGGCTGACAGGGCAAGATGTTTGCGGAGGGTAAATAGATTTGAATGCGAAAGAAGGAGTGTATTGATACTATCTTGAACATTAAAATTCGAAACCAATTTACGATTATGAAAAGATTTAATAAGAACCCCGTTACTCTGCCAAATTATTCCAGGTTTGTTTGAGTTGCAACCTTGCCAGCTACTAACAGCGTGGAAAGGTATCAAGTGTCGTTCGTAGGAACGGGAGTTTAACCAGATTTCCCTCCATCAGTGTATCTCTTAATCCGCCTGTTGCGGAGAAGACGTAAGGCGTATTCTCGCCGTTCCCAGAAGACTCACTTGAGGAGTCCCCGCGTTTTTCTTTGTCCCGGGGACTCACTCCCCGGATTCTCGCGAGTTCCCACCGACGGGGAGTGCTCCAATTATCATCACCATCATCGGAAAGGACTCCCTTTCAGATTCGGAGGGGAATCAATTTTTGCTGGTGTTGGTGCAATTTAAAATTAATTAAAAACGATCAGAATAAACATAACAAAAAATAGTGGGTCCAGACTAATTTCGTCAACTGCATATTTTTTTTTAGAACAAAATCCAATTTCGAAGCATTCCCCATGTTCTTGCTGTTTCTGTACGCGGAGTCCGCATGGAGTGACTCCCTCTATTCTCGCCGTTCCCTTCGATTCCCCGAGGAGTCCTCGGGGAACGGCGAGAATACGCCTGTAGTCTTCCGCAGAGGCATCTTCCGCCGGTTGAGTGCAGGCGGTTTAAGGTGGTCTTCAGAATCTTCGAAAACGGGACAATATATTGAATAAATAGCAAGCTAGCTCGGTATAATAGTTGGGTTTTTGATCGGAATTCTCCTCGCGATTCTCCTCCGAGTTCTCCTAGTTCCGATTTTTAGACTATTCAGATGAAGTGAATTTTCCTTTTCTTGCGATTCTGCAGAATCGAGAATTTGCTCCGATGGTGAATTATCGATTCTCCTCTCTCCGTTCTCCTCCGTGATTGGTCAACAGAGTTCGGGTGTTCAATATGCATATACACGTATACCGGGTTGCAGACGAGCTGCAAAATTAGTGTTTTTGTCAAAATCGAGAATGGAGAAGTCAGAGGAGCAAAAACGGTAATTTGTACGAGAATCGAGAATTCAGAACGGAGAATTTGGATCAAAAACGCAACTAATGGCTTTACTCCGTTGTCGATGTCACCGTCTGACCGTTCCAACCGTGTGTTTGGGTACAAGTTCGAAGGATGGGTGTGACCTGCTACTTGCTCAGGGACCCGTCATACCACCTTGTACTTATTTAAGGTAAGATATTATTGTATGACAATGGAAAGACCACTGGTTTAAAGAATTCACGCTATTCCCGTAACCGTCAGTTCCATTCTTTCTTATTACGATATTATGATTATATACGAGTGGATGGCGAGCTTAGCACCACCGAGGTGAATGTTCGTAGCGGTGTACCACAAGGAAGTGTTCTCGGACACCTTCTCTTTAAAGCACAGTGGACACTTCTAATGCTTTACTTTGTTCACAAGTAAACATTTCAGGCTTACTTGAGAAGGCGCTACGAAAATCGGACGTTTTCTTGTTATCCCTTGTCTTTACCTCTCTGGCATTTCGGCGATCCAAATCTTAGGAGCTGGGATATCGTGGCAGGAAATTAAAAACTCCCCGCAATGCTTGATTGAAAAAAATATATTTGAGATGTCACCAAAGTCAAGCCGTAGATTCAATTCAATTTTTTTTCAATTCACTTTATTCGAAAAACATGCGACGGACAGAGCCGATTATTAGTTTTTGTTGTCAACATGTATGTCAATCGATGAGCCAAAAATAACATGCACAAAAATACAATATATACAATTGATAACTATTTTACAGACTAAAAAATCGACCCGGCATTAAACAACTTAACAAACGAGGGCACAAAACTAAGCTCATAACGAGCATGTGAAGCAGTCACAGGTTGAAGTTTCGGTACAGGCTCTGCAATGGACCTGCTTGGCCTTAACCGACCCGGTTCATGCTGGGGCGGGAGGATATTTCGGTGAATGGGGCTCGACAGGATTTTATGTCCAAAGGGAGAGTTTTAAACGACGGGAGTGAAGGGTTTGAAGTTGAAACTGATTAAGGAGGGATATGTATGGTACTTTCGGGGCTTTTGAAATTACTAGGAGGGCACGGTATTGCACCCTCTCAACCCGGTCAGACTGTTCCCTCGTCAGTCCAAAATGCCATACAGGGCAGCAGTACTCGAGTGTCGAACGAATAAAAGAAAAATAAATGCGTAGGAGGTGTGGGGCAGGGATTCCATGGCGAGCCAGCAACTTTAGAGATCTGATGGCCAAATTGGTTTTCTTTAACATGCCATCGACGTGCTTGTTCCACTTCAAATCTGAAGTTATATGGACACCAAGTAGTTTGATTTCGGTCACGTGACTAGCGCTGGGAATAATTGGGTTAAAAACTGGCGTGGATTTTAAAAAAGAAATGGTTAAAATTACAGATTTGTCGCAGTTGACAGTCATTCTGTCCACCTTTGCCTCTTGACATATATCATTCATTAGTGAACCTGCACTGCTTGGGAGGTTTTTCCGACAGCATTCAATGAGTGACAAGTCATCGACATACTTCCAACGGTTGTCCAGTGTTGTTGCCAAATCATTTATCATGACAAGGAACAAAAGTGGTCCCAAAAGGGTACCTTGAGGAACACCACAAAAGATGGGCAGTGGATCAGAGTAGGTGGACTTATATTTTGTCCGTTGACATCTGCCTGAAAGAAAACTAGCGATTAAACGAACAAGGAATGAGTGTACACCTAGGCCAAGAAGTTTTTTAATAAGAATATTATGGCAAATTAAATCAAAAGCTTTTCTTAGATCTATTGCAATAAGATTAATCCAAGAATCTGGTTCATCAAGGTTTTGTAAGATTTTGTCAATTATACTTACTAGGTAATGAGATGTAGACGTGTTCGGCATATTTCCAAACTGCCTCGGATCAATTTTCTCCAAAATACGGTCTTTCAGCCATGCTGCGACAAAACTCTCATACACTTTGCTAAAAATGGGTGTCATGGTGATCGGTCAGACGCCCGAAAAATCATTAGGCGCATCTTTTTTTGGTATTGGTGTAATGAAACCATTTTTCCAGATTGATGGATACTCACCTGTTTTTGTGTTTTTGTGTTTTTGCGGCTGAGAGATCCTTTTTGAGCCAGCTGATGGTTTCCTGTAGCACTTCGATATCATTTACTTCTAACTCACTTGGTGAAGTTATTAGCACTTGCTCATGGAGCTGTGCAGTTGTCGTGTCTTCATTATCACCGCTGGGCACAGTCTGAGGAACGGAGTGGGGTGGGGGCGGTGCGGCAGTGGTTTTCGTGCTGCCTTTCAAATGTGACTTGGGGGTGATTCCTATGCCAAAAGCGGTAGGCTGTTCAATAGCGGCTCCTCGCGCATTATGGCGAGTAGCCGGAGTAGCATCAGGAGGGCGCGGTGTCGACTTGATTGTCGGCTTTGCAACCTTAGGTGTATTTTGCCTGTTAGATTTGGTCGTGCACTCGATGCACAGCCACTGTACTGTGTACTCACTTGCGCTTATACGTGCGCACCTATTAATTCCGGCATGATACCACCTGCTACACCCTGCTTGGCACTGGACGGCGTTCGACGTTACTAACGATCGGCATTCGGGGCAGTAATGCTTCTGCTTATTCGACATAGTCACAATAATCCCGTAGCTCCGGTTCAGATTTTTCCTGCCGGACAGTTTTTGGCACCGTTCTTTCTCACTGCGACATTTTAGATCAGTAAATCTCTGAGCGCACTGGAATAAATACCTGCGTCTGCTCTCGGGCACGACTGAATGACGACTGAGATGCAGTTTACCTGATTGTTCTAGTGTTTCATCAGAAGTTCCATGGCTTAAAGTGCCTATTAAAAGTGTTTCTTGGCGGAATAGTGTTGTAAAGCTTGATTAGCTTGCTTTATAAAATGTACCTGAATATGTAATAAGCTTATAAAAACTAACATAGCTACAAAAATCATTCAAAAACAAACAACCTATTCAAATCTGAATTATACATGCTGATTTATGCATAAAATAAAGATCTACCAAGTAGTATAAGAAACATCACTTTTATCTTTGTCCAAGCTAGTAAATTGAGCATGTACTGGCCCAAAAAATTACGCTTTGAAATATCACAGAGAGGAAACTGTTGAAAAAGCTGCTGATCTAGGGGGTAAGCATTGTTCCTAGGTTGTTACAGAGTGGGATTGGCGTTTTTTGATGTGCCCATTGAACTTTAACATTTATATAAATGACTTAACTGAAGATATCAGCTCTCCGGTTATGCTGTACGCTGATGACGCTGCGTTTGCAAGTACAGGAAAACTTGAACAGAATCCGATCTCGGTGACAAGATTATGTTCACACACAAAGGGAATTTTTTTTCTTCAAACCAGAAAATCTGACAAAAATAAATTCACTAGCCAATAAACAAATGTTTTGAGAGTATTTATTGCATCAGTCCTGATTACTGCTGCTCTCAAAAGCTAGTTTGACTTTTTTTTTGTCTTCTTATCAGCTCCGCCGACGAAATTCCTTTCAGGTAGACCAGCATTCTTTTCATCATGAAAGGATTCTCGTCCCGCTAGACTTTTTTTCTAGTCGTCTTCACGAACGGAATCTTTTTCGAGTCGACCGGAATTCCTTTCTACTCGAATGGATTTCTTGTCCGTGTAAACGCTACATAAGCTATACAGAGGCATGAAGGGATTGAACGATGCCGATTCTCTTCAAAAAGACCTTGACAAGATCTGCCAGTGGATGACCAAATGGGCCATGAAGGTCAATACCAATACATGTCCCCCCCTTCTTGGCCCACTATCCTTGATGGCCTTGACCATCGTTACGCCTTGGACAGAAGGACGATTTCGATAACCACCTCTGAGCGTGACCTCAGGGTGGTTATGGACACGGATGTAAAATTTTCAACACATTACGAAACTGTCATCAAGAAAACTACCAGAATGGTGAATCTTATGAGAGGACATTTACACACAAGGACAATTCCCTGTTTCCTATTTTTATTTAAGGCCCTAGCTCGTCCACTAATTGAATATGGCCACGCAACAGCAAGGCCCCTCTATTAACAAGGGCATTATCGCCATTAAGCAACTTCAGAGAAGAACAACAAAAACAGTGCCAGCCATTCGCCCTCTGCCTTATGAACATCGACTAAAAAAATTACGATTACCCAGTTTATCTTACAGATTTCTCAGAGGTGATATGGTCGAAACTGTTAAAATTTTTCTTAGTTACTATGGTAACATAAGGCCGGATGATGTCCTTACTTTCAATCACAACGGCCTCGGAGGACACAGCTTGAAAGAAATTCCGAAAAGACATTGGAAAATGGAGCTTCAAAAACCGGATAGTGGAACACTGGAATAAAAAACTGGACAAACACAACAACAACAACACTGGAATAGAAATTCAATTTAGTGTAAACAGTGTCTTGAGAAATTAATAGAGGCGAAAGCGAGCGCGAAAGCCTTTTGACTGCAGTTATATATTATTATTCCCCAGATTTACAGTTCATACTCTGTATTCTTCCAGCTGTTGGACTACGGTGAATTTTGCGTTGTCGTCGTTTGCTCTCTTCGAGACTTGTCAGGCTCCCAAATTATGTCCAGGAAGTTTATATATTTCGTTCTTGCCAGGTTTCGACGTTTGTCATTTGTAGCCCCTAGCGGTGGATTTCGTAATAAGAAGCCAATAGATGGCGCAAGAGGATGATTAAAAACAATCAGCAGAACTTTCAAATAAAGAACGACGCATGTCTTGGAATCTGATAACTGATACTGTTTTTCTTCAAGTGATAAATCACTTAAACGCAGAGGTAAGTGGCAGTAAAAACAGAAAAGAAAAAGGGTATGGCTTCAAAATAAGGTTACTATTTGTTGCATCTAAATTTATCTTTCGACTTTGGTTAGGGCATTTCTGTCTCATTACGGTAGACTAGGCCTACATAATAGTGATTTCTGACACCGACCTGTTTACTGTTCTGAGCATGAGGTGTCACTTGTTACTAGCCAAAAAAAAGATTGGGGATTGGAAGTTATTTCTGGACTAGCTGGTCATTTTTACTGACTGAAGAAACTAGTCATTCTAAGAAAAAAACAACTGTTTTGTCGAAAAATCAACTGATAAATCGGTTTTAATTTAATAAAAATTGGCTATTTCCAAAAAAGTTTTGACAGTCTTTGTGGAAAATTGTAGCGCTTCACATCAACTTGGTTAATTTTAACCGACTGGACAACAGCTATGAAAAATTTTATAAGTAGTGAACTGAAAGACAAAAATGCTTCTCAGCCGGGATTTGAACCCATGACCCTCTGCTTACAAGTGCTTACAAGGCAGGCGCTCTACATACTGTCTACCGAGGGGCTTGTGAACAGAGTTTGCAAACCTTTACACTAGTCTGGTAGAAGCTGGCCATAGGACCAGTGATTCTGCCCGAAGGCAAATTCATCTAACCAGTTCACATCCCCATGTCACAGAAATTAATAAATGTATCTGTGCGATCTATGTATTATTGTAGTTATGAACATCATTTACTGGGCAATCCAGTCTACCACAAACCCCTGATTTTGGGAAAGCCTATGCCAAAAGTTGGGTATATCTAGAGTTTGGTATACCCTATGCCTAACACTGGATACACTATGCCAAATGCTGGGTACTGGGACCCAATTAAATATTGATTGTCTTTGTGGAAAATTGTAGCGCTTCACATCAACTTGGTTAATTTTAACCGACTGGACAACAGCTATGAAAAATTTTATAAGTAGTGAACTGAAAGACAAAAATGCTTCTCAGCCGGGATTTGAACCCATGACCCTCTGCTTACAAGTGCTTACAAGGCAGGCGCTCTACCGACTGTCTACCGAGGGGCTTGTGAACAGAGTTTGCAAACCTTTACACTAGTCTGGTAGAAGCTGGCCATAGGACCAGTGATTCTGCCCGAAGGCAAATTCATCTAACCAGTTCACATCCACATGTCACAGAAATTAATAAATGTATCTGTGCGATCTATGTATTATTGTAGTTATGAACATCATTTACTGGGCAATCCAGTCTACCACAAACCCCTGATTTTGGGAAAGCCTATGCCAAAAGTTGGGTATATCTAGAGTTTGGTATACCCTATGCCTAACACTGGATACACTATGCCAAATGCTGGGTACTGGGACCCAATTAAATATTGATGATTTGAGTTAAGCTCAGAAATCAACCAATCAGAGTTCATCTGTAGTGAGGTAGGTCAGGGTTAGGGTACCAACAGTTATCCAGCGTTTGGCATAGGGTATCCAAAAATAAGGGATTTGTGGTTGACTCGGGCAATCTGGGCCCAATTGCGCCTGAACCAGTGGGGTATGCGGGATGGGCCCCCCAAAAGCACATCTAGACCGCAATACCCACAAGTATACCAAGTCTGAACTTCCTGATAAAATTTTTAAAGAGTTGGCTATATGGAGTTGTAAGTTTTAATACCATATAGTAGTAACTGTTACTACTACATGATACTATTAGCAAGACTGGATGCTAGTATAGCCAGACAGATGCTACTGGATACTGCTGCTTAAGATTGGCCAGGTCTGAGGCACATTAAATGATAGTATTCTTTATTGTTACATATCAATACATGCAACTTTTTGGCACAACTATCATTCAACTACAAAGGCTAAAATTTGTTTCATCAGGTTGACACATGCACTGGTTCAGGAGTTATGAGCTCAACAAAAAAAGGTAAAAAAACAGAAGCTGAAAGATGCTACAGCCCTTGCAGGAGTGGATTGTTCATAAATGAACACTCCACTAAATACGAATCTGCAATCCAAAGGGCTGAAATGCTGACATTTAGAGTAGTAACAGGGTGGGGAATGTGGTCCGCCAGTCTCTTTCGCGGAACACACCAGTCTCACTGTTTTGAACTATAAGTCTCATTAAAATGGCTCCAGGAACCAGCAGTCTTGGAAACGAGACCAACAGTCTCAAATTCAGACCATCAGTCTCATCTAATTTCCAATTTTTTTAGAGTAAAAAAGTTTTTCTTTGTTTTTCTCTGTCAGTCCCTTGAATTACGTGCTTGTGACAGCACGACTTATCAGTGAGTAGGGCTCTGAAAAAGCAAACAAATTTACTTTTTTGTTTTCTGTGTTGTTTAATAGAATTCTGCTATTCTGCCAACTACTACAGGTAAAGTGAAGCTCTGGGCTTTCAAACGATATATGATTCACTGTTACTGGATTACCAAGTGTCATATTGGGTTGCTCTGAAAAATTGTTTTGGTGAGCAAATGTAATTTCTGGTTTGTCTCTGCGATTTCTTGGGATTTTCTAGCTTTACAACCAGTTTTGGTAGATTTAAGCATGGACTTTCCACAGATATGTGTATCTCTGATATTGGCTTAGTCAGTTTCTTGCTGGTGTCCTCCGATAAAATCATTAGCTGTGTTTTTTTAACTGACCTGCTTGACCCTGTTGAATGTTTTGTTGTCTCACTATTCAGTTCACGACTGCCTGGTCCAGTACTAGTTCGCTCCATGCATTTTCCATGCTTAAAATACTATTCTGGGGCTGTCTCTACACAACTAAAGTAAGCAGTCAAGTAACACTCAATGGAACCTATTATCGCTCACCAGAGCTGCGTTTGATTCGCACTTCCAGTTGACTTAAGTTATCATTTTGCCGTTTTATTTGCTATTCTCAGTTGACTGATAGCGTTCAGTTCATCCAATCTATTGATATTGTCGACTGAAAGTTGACTTTTGACAAACGAGAAAAAATGGTCATTCGTTCCATGGTTGACCGGTTAACCTACAGCAAGTGGTCAAGTAACACTCAATCGAACCTATTATCGCTCACCAGAGCTGCGTTCGATTCGCATTTCCAGTCGACTTAAATCAGCATTTTGCAGATTTATTTGCTATTCTCAGTTGACGGATAGCGTTTGATTTATCCAGTCGACAGAAATTGTCGAATAAAAGTCGACTTTTGATAACCGAGAACAAATGGTCATTTGTTCCATAGTTAACCGGTTAAGCTACCAGTAAGCGGTCAAGTAACGCTCAATGGAACATATTATCGCTCACCAGAGCTGCGTTTGATTCGCATTTCCAGTTGACTTAAGTTATCATTTTGCCGTTTTATTTGCTATTCTCAGTTGACTGATAGCGTTTAGTTCATCCAATCTATTGATATTGTCGACTGAAAGTTGACTTTTGACAAACGAGAAAAAATGGTCATTCGTTCCATGGTTAACCCGTTAAGCTACAGTAAGCTGTCAAGTAACGCTCAATGGAACTTATTATCGCTCACCAGAGATGGGTTCGATTTGCATTTCCAGTTGACTTAAATCATCCTTTTGCTTTTTTATTTGCTATTCTCAGTTGATTATTTCCAGGATAATTTATCCAGTTGACTGAGATTGTCGACTAAAAGTTGACTTTTGACAACTGAGAATGGTTATTCATTCCATGGTAATATAAGCGTAGGTTGAGAAAAAGATTGCGGACTCCAACCCACTGGGCACCTTTTACTGGTCATCTCAAATTGCGGCCATGAGGCCGACATTTTTTCATGTTCTAACAAATCTGGTGCTACAGAGTACGCTACCTACCCAATGATGGTAAAAATAAAATAAAAATAAGCTTATTCTTAATGTTTTACACTGGCTATGGAAGTCCTAGCTAAAAGTGTTCAAGTTAACCTACATGAACTAAGGTAAAGGCACCCACTCTGGTAATTTTTGTTTTGTTGGTTTTCAATCAAATCACAGTAAAATGATGATTTAAGTTAGCTGGAAATGCGAATAGAATGCAGCTTTGGTGAGTGATAATAGGTTCCATCAAGAACAAATAACGAGTAAGAACAATGGTCTCTCGTCCATCCACCGACTAAAAATGTTCCGACAACAATGAGCGGAGGTGGACCCATTTCTTGGTCGCCCGTGTATACTCGTTGGTCTCCGACTCTCCGCCGTTACACACTTGAAGTCATTTACGAAGAAAACAACGTAGCCACTAGCGAGGCGGATGTTCTGGCCTGTTCACACGGGAAGGAAACAGCGTTGATTTTGTTTGAGTAGAGGCGTCTGATTAGTGAATATTAGTGATGTGAAAAACAAAAAGCGAACTTGACGATGGTCATTCATAATCGCTTTTGTTACACCATGACCATACCTATGAAGATTGAAATCCCTTGTGACATTCCTTTGTATGTCTCTCGGGAGAACCATACAATGCAAACCGGGATTTGAAGCACACTCACTGAAGTCATGACCCATTGAGTTTCAACATCTGTAGTATTAACTTTGTCAGACAAGTGTAAACTAAGAGTAACGTAATTAAGGCTTTCGAGGATTACTGAAATTACCGAAATGGTAGAATAGCATGGAATAGTCAAAATAATACCAGTAGGTGAGTGTATATTTTGTGTTTTTTCTTCTTTTTTTCCGAAATGTATAATTGTATACATTTCGATTTCGTGAGTTAGATTTCGATTCAGTAGCTAATCGAAAGACGAAAGTTCACCTCAACTTGGTCTATCTCGTTTGTCTTTTAGTTCACTACTGTGACAGAGTCAGTCACCCCTCGCGCGCGGCGTAAGCGAACGCTCGGAGCTTTGAATGAAATAAGTGACGAGTCAAATGTAATTAGAATTTTCATGGAGAATAAATCGTGATCTTGACCCAACAAGACGTATAGTTAGGTGAAGCTATCACACTGGTGGTTCAGCGGAAGGATTAGCGAATCTGAATATTGGAATATACGGAGGTACGGTAAATTCGTTTTTTGCTTGAGTGTGTTAATTCGTATATAGAATAGATCTGGAGGGCTACGAAAGGCCAACGACTAGGTCTAGTTCTGAATTAAACAGGACTAAGCATTACGAACTAGTGCCTACACGAGGCTCGACTCAAAAGCTAGTTGCTTCTGAGGTTTCAAGCGAAGTATCGGAATTCCAAAGAGATTTTCTTAGCAGCCTTCCGGGCTCAAGCACAGCTACCATGAGCGTAAATAAAGGGAACCAGAAACCTAACGAGGTGGGGGGAAACGAACAGATCGACGGTGCGTCGACGGTCTCAGCAATCGACCGTCTAATTTCGAAGTTCGATACAGTTGTTGAATCCTTGCGTGACACGCACGCTCAACAAATGTTGCAAATGAATCAAGAACGCCAAACATTGTTACAGTCGTTAAGTAAACCTAGGGAGCCGTCACTCCAGAAAATGTCGGAAGGGGACGACATCGATTCGTTCTTAACCGCTTTCGAAAATACCGCGACTCTGTGTTCTTGGGACGACAATGCAAAAGTTATCCGGCTTATGCCTCTGCTATCCGGAAAAGCGCTAGAGGCGATTTCCAGCTTGTCAGCGACCCAACTTGCTAGTTTCGACGCAGTAAAAACAAGCATACTCCGGAAATTTAATATCACTTCGGACTCGTACCGGATAAAGCTGCGTGAGCTTGTGAAGTCGGAACAAATGTCGTTTCAAGAATACGGAGATAAATTAACTCACTTCGCGAAAAAATGGCTAGTAATTAGCGACGCGGAAGTCAGAGCGGATGTTAAGTTAGCGTCGATATTAGAGAAAGTTGTTCTTGAACAATTCATTGAGAACACGCTTCTTTCAGGCCTGAGGATACACCTGAAACAGCAGAATCCGCAGTCACTAGAGCAAGCTGTGACAATGGCCGAGAATTTTTCCGAAGCAAGAAAGGAGACGGCCACGTTGACCTCAAAGCCGAGAGGAAACCGAAGAGACGAAAACCCTTCTGGGTCAAAGGAAGGTAAAGAACCTGTATGTTTCCTCTGTAGGAAAAGCGGTCATTTTAAAAGGAATTGTCCGCTGAGCGAGGCAACGGTTAGGCGCGAAACGGGCGCAGGACAGAGAACGCGGAAACCTACTAGTGCGGCATATAGGTCGTACACAGCAGATGGCATTGCTATTCCATCAACGAGTGTACTCGACGAACGGTCGGCTAGGGTAGTAACCGGTTCGGTAGATGGGCGAGAAGCGACATTTCTCGTCGACAGCGGTAGCGACGTGACGCTTGTCAGGTCTAATCTAATAGACATTGCGAAATTAGATAGAAGCGTCAACGTTAACATCGGTTGCGTACACGCAGACGTGTGCGTATACCCTACCGCGGAAGTTGAAGTCGGAGTGCGCACAGCGGAGTCAAGCTGGTTGTCCAAAATGAGAGTAGTGGTCTCGGACAAATTGCGTTACGACGGAATAATAGGCAGGGACTTCAAAAGGTTCTGGTCTCTTGCAGGAGGCGGAGCAGAGAAAAGAAGGATGTCAGAGAGTTCTTACGAACTGGACTTCAACGTCGATTTCTCGTTCGACGATGACCTATTTCTGGCGACTTCGAAGCAGAAGAAGTCAAAGAAAGAGAAACGATCCTCAAAAAGCGAGCACAACAATCGAGTCGAGGCGGAGAGTACCAGGAGGGTAGATAAGAGCACTCAGACTTTCGAAGATCAGCAGGCGCTGGATCCAACTCTCAAGGCCCTCTGGGAAAAGGCTAAGAGCTTGGAGAACAAAAACGACGTGGTGAGTTTTGAGATTTTGAATAATAGACTATTCAGGGTAGTACAAGACCCTAAAATGCCAGGGAAAGTCCATCAACTTGTACTCCCAGTCGGGGAGAGAGTTAGGGTACTAGAAACCGCACACAACTCGCCGGAAGGAGGCCACATGGGCCGAGATAAGACTCTGTCAAAAATACTAAGGCACTTCTTTTGGCCGAAGGTTTATACTGACGTAGCGAAACACTGTCAATGCTGCAAAGATTGCCAAATGGTAGCTCGAGCAACCAAGCGCGATCGAGCGCCAATCGAACCTTTCGAAAAAGCAAATTATTGTTTTGAACGCGTTGGTATGGACTTCGTCGGCCCGCTTAAACGCAGTAGCAAAGGAAATACGTGGTTGCTCGTGATCACAGATTACTTTTCAAAATGGCCAGAGGCTATACCGATGCGTTCGTGTAAGGCAGACAGAGTGGTCGAAGCGCTAAGAAGTTACTTTAGTCGTTTTGGGTATCCTCGAGAATTAGTTCACGATCAGGGCACACACTTCATGAATAAGGGCGTCCTTGATATGCTAAAAGCTTGTGGAGTGAAGTCGAAACCAAGCTCCGTGACGCATGCGGAGTCGAATGGACAGACAGAGAGGGCAAACTCCACCATAGTCCAAGCCTTTCGGAAATTCGTTCGGTCTGAACCAAAAAAGTGGGATACTATCCTACCTTCCATTCTTTTTGCGTATCGAGAGGCCACTCATTCCGCAACGGGGCTGTCCCCTTTCGAGCTGGTCTTTGGGAGGAACCCGAGAGGTCCCCTCGAAGTAGTAAGCGAGAGTTTAGGCGGAGTTCCCCGCAAGATGGACGTGAATAATGACAACTCCCGTTTTCAGCTAGTCGGCTGTCTACAAAAGATAAGCGCACTGGCCGGAGAGAACTTGGATCGGTCCAGAGCACGGATGATCCGGAACGACCCCAGCCCAGGGGTGAAGGCCGATTTTCAAGAGGGCGACAAGGTCCTAGTCCTACAAGAACAAGGAAAATCGAAACTGGAAAAGGAATGGGTCGGCCCACTAACCGTCGCGAAAAAGATCGGTAAGTTAGATTACCTTGTTACCGGATTCAAGGGAAGAAAGAAAAGGAAAGTCCTTCACGCGAACTTGCTGCGAAAATTCCACGAGCCAAAACCGTGTTATTTTTCAATAGTCATCCCGGAAAATACTGAGGAGGAAACGACTCCAAGACTAGTAACATTCGAATCAGCGGCTTCGACAAATCTGGCGGAATGTAATGTCTGTCCGGGACTAAGTAAAGAACAGAAAGATCAGATCGGTATTGTTCTCGAGAAATACAGGGGGGTCTTAAGCAGTTTGCCGGGAAAGACCGACCTTGCGGCGCACAAGATAGAAACCGGTGACGCAAAACCAATTCGAAAGCAGGCTTACCGAATCCCTCTTAGTCGCAGGCAAGCAGTCGATGAAGAAGTGAACCGCATGTTAGAATTAGGAGTAATCAGGCGCTCAAGGAGTAGCTGGAGCTTTCCCGTGGTCGTGGTCGCAAAGAAGGATAATTCCATCCGCCTATGCATCGATTATAGAGAGCTAAACAAAGTAACAACTAACAATAACCCTTACCCCATGCCTCGTATCGACGACCTTTTGACTCGTGTGGGAGGGGCAAAATACATCAGTATTTTGGACTTGACAAAAGGATACTTCCAGATAGGTATGCACCCGAAGAGCGTAGAGAAAACCGCGTTCGTAACGCATTCGGGACATTACGAATTTTTGCGAATGCCATTCGAGCTCAGAGACGCTGGTGCCACCTTCCAGGCTCTTATGGATAGGATACTGGAAGGGGCGGGGGATTACGCAGACGCTTACTACGATGACTTGGTCATTTTCACTGACTCCTGGGCCGAACATTTAGTACGTTTAGAGGACATTTTATCAAGGCTCCGAGAAGCAGGCTTAACGGCCAACCCTAAGAAATGCCGTTTTGGTTATACGCAGGTCGAGTATTTGGGACACGTAGTAGGGGGAGGCGAGATCCGGGTGACTGACGACAAGGCCGATGCAGTTCGTCGCTACCCCATCCCGCGCACAAAAAAAGACGTGAAGGCATTTCTCAGCCTAGTCGCGTACTATCACGGATTTATTAAGAATCGAGCGATAATAGCACAGCCTCTCGTAGACCTAACAAAAAAATCAAGTCCTAATATCGTGCTATGGAATGCCGCATGCGACGCCGCTTTTGCCGAGTTGAAAAGAATACTTTGTGGCGAAACTGTGCTCCGCTGCCCAGATCTCAGTAGGCAAATCATTATACAGTGCGATGCCAGTGACACAGGCTTAGGGGCCGTCGCCTGCCAAGTTTACGAGGACGGGGAGCATCCCTTCTTATATTTGAGTAGGCCTTTATCCGCAGCCGAGCGCTCGTATGCCGCAGTCGAGAAAGAATGCCTCTGCATAAAATGGGCAGTGTCGAAACTATATCATTTTATCGAGGGGCGAAAGTTCATTGTCCAAACGGATCACCAGCCACTCAGGTGGTTGGACCAGATGAAAAACACGAATCCCAGACTTTCACGATGGGCCATGTCGCTACAAGGTTTAGATATGACGATTGTAGCCAAGCGAGGCTCTGCTAACGGAAACGCGGACGCCCTATCGAGATCGTACGAGTAACAGATATGTAAATACTAGTAGGCTCGGAACATGTAAATATACTTTTTCTTTGGTTTTTTAGAGGAGAGAGCCGAGGAGGCTATTCAACGTTTTGAAGAGTTATTCGATATCGCAAAACCTCGGAGCGTTGCCCTTGTGGAGTTATCTGCCGAGCAGCGAAACGATATGCGGATCGCCAGGCTATTGGAGAGACCACAATCTTCGCCGGCTGTTCGTTTAGTAGAGATAGATGGCATTAACTATAGACAGTATCGGGGGGAACACTTACAATTACTTTTACCATGGGGTTGGCGGAACAGAGCAATGGAAAGGGCACACCGAGTGGGGGCAAAACACCTTGGGGGCGATACAACCCTAGCGAGGGTCCGAGCCATGTTTTTCTGGCCAGGAGTCGAACGCGACGTTACTAGCCACGTTGGCTCCTGCATATGCAACCGTTTAGGTTAGGTTCTCCAGTGCATTATATTACTTTCAGTGTTATTTATTTTTTTCACTCAGTGCTTTACAGTTATTGTTAAAATAAATATTTTTTTGGGGTAAGTGTATTGTAAGGGGGAGGGAGTGTGACAGAGTCAGTCACCCCTCGCGCGCGGCGTAAGCGAACGCTCGGAGCTTTGAATGAAATAAGTGACGAGTCAAATGTAATTAGAATTTTCATGGAGAATAAATCGTGATCTTGACCCAACAAGACGTATAGTTAGGTGAAGCTATCACAACTACTTACAAATAATTCGATGTCAACGGTGTATTTTCCCATCAAAGAAAGTCTTTGGTTTTCGTGCTGAGGCCTTGCCGCATGGGTTCTAGTTTGTCTAGGACCCACATAGAAGTCCTAGTTTTTTTTTTTAAATTCAATTCAAAATTGTTTCTGGTTAGTTTATCAGAGTAGAAGCCTATTCCATCTGCGTAATATTTGTTCATTTCCACTTAGCCTATTAAACCTGAAACACGGCCTTTTTTTTTTAAAGAATCTGCCTGTTTTCATCTGATATTCTCATATGAGAGCAAATACCTAGAATGAAATTTATCTCTTCTTGTTCTGGATATTGACACCACTTAATTGAATTGACCCCGGAAAGATACAATTTACGTTACCATATATCTTACGTTACCTGTATACGGCCTTTGGGTTTTTCAATAAGATATATATACAGTTTGTCGTACTTTTAACTAAATTCGACGCATTTGTAAAATCTGCTTTGCATCAAATGGCAGTTTCTGTATATTTTGATATTCTTAGGAATTTTCTTGTCAACCCCCGAAAGCTTGTCTGAATCAATGAGCCGGCAACCGCTGTTTCAGCGCCCGCCCAGCCCAGTGTGAACAGGCTTATCACTGCTGCCTCCATTCGATTTTTCTTCCTCAGTGGTTTACTGCGTCACATCTTCTCTGTAGAGGTAACGACTTTTGATGTCCCGGGTAAGATCCACCTCCGCTCGTTTGCGTCGGGAGTCGACTCGTCTCAGCTTGGTTGTGTGACAGATATAGGGAGACAGCAGTTCTTGCTCTTATTTGTTCTTGGTTCCGTTGAGCGATACTTGACTGCTTACTGTAGGTTAACCGGTTAACCATGGAATGAATTACCATTTTATCTCGATAGTCAAATTTTAACTTTTGGTGATTCTTTTTTCACATACCATATGTTCTTTACTAGTCCTCCATGAATATTCCTCTCACTCTTTTTCTAATTGTTGATCTCCTCTACAGATGTTGCTCTTGTTATAGGAACATACTATTGTATGTTACAAACATACTATTGTTTGTACGTTGAAGTACTATAGATGGGTGCACGTAAGAGGTCTCTTCATGAGACCCTCAAATTGAAGCGGCTACGTACAGCATCATCAAGGAGACGAGCAAAGGGTAATTTTAGTAATTGTCTAAATGTTATAGAACATAATTAGGTCGCTTTGTCATATTGTTTTAGTGATGTTCCCTTACCTTCTTGAGTTTCCACACCCTTGCCAAGAGCTAAATCTAACAAAATGAATCAACTGAGAACAGCAAATAAAACAGTAAAATGATGATTTAAGTTAGCTGGAAATGCGAATAGAATGCAGCTCTGGTGAGTGATAATAGGTTCCATTGAGCGATACTTGACTGCTTACTGTAGGTTAACCGGTTAACCATGGAATGAATTACCATTTTATCTCGATCATCAAATTTTAACTTTTGGTGATTCTTTTTTCACATACCATATGTTCTTTACTAGTACTAACGGTTAACCGTTAACGATGGAGCGAATGACGTTTGTTCTTGGTTTCAAAAGTCAAATTTTAGTCGACAATCTCAGTCGACTGGATAAATCGAACCAGTCAACTGAGAATAGCAAATAAAATAGCACAATGCTGATTTAAGTTAATTGAAAATGCGAATTAAATGCAGCTCTGGTGAGCGATAAAATGTTCCATTGAGCGATACTTGACCGCTTACTGTTGGTTAACCGGTTATCCATGGAACTAATGACCATTTGTTGTCGGTCGTCCAAAGTCATCTTTTAGTGGACAATGTCAGTCGACTGGATAAATCGAACCTATCAGTCAACTGAGAATAGGAAATAAAACTGCAAAATGATGGTTTAAGTTAACTGGAAATGCAAATCGAACGCAGCTCTGGTGAGCGATAGTAGGTTCCATTGATACAATACTTGACCGCTTACTGTAGGTTAAGGGTTAACCATGGAACGAATGATATTTGTTCTTGGTTTCAAAAGTCAGTTTTAGTCGACAATCTCAGTTGACTGGATAAATCGAACCAGTCAACTGAGAATAGCAAATAAAATGACAATTAAGTTAACTGGAAATGCGAATCAAATGCATTTTTGATGATCGACAAAATGTTCCATTGAGCGATACTTGACTGCTTACTTTAACCGGTTATCCATGGAACGAATGACCATTTGTTCTCTGTTGTCAAAAGTCACCTTTAGTCAACAATGTCAGTCGACTGGATAAATGGAATGCTATCAGTCAACTGAGAATAGCAAATAAAACGACAAAATGATGATTTAGGTCGACTGGAAATGCGAATTGAACGCAGCTCTGGTGAGCGATGATAGGTACATTGAGCGTTACTTGACCGCTTACTGTAGCTTAACCGCTTAACCATGGAACGAATGACCATTTATTCTTGGTCGTCAAAAGTAAAATTTTAGTCGACAATCTCAGTCGACTGGATAAATCGAACACTATCAGTCAATGCAAATCAAACGCAGCTCTGGTGAGCGATAATAGGTTCCATTGAGCGATACTTGACCGCTTACTGTAGTTGTGTAGAGACAGCCCCAGAATAGTATTTTAAGCATGGAAAATGCATGGAAAAAGAATGGAACGAACTAGTTCCGGACCAGGCAGTCAGGTGAACTGAACAGTGAGGCGACAAAACATTCAACAGTATCAAGCAGGGCAGTTAAAAAAAACAGCTACTGAGTTTACCATAGGAACCCAGCAACAAACTGACTAAGCTAATATCAGAGATACATGGATCTGTGGAAAGCTCATGCTTAAATCTACCAAAACTGGTCGTAAAGTTTAGAAAATTCCAAGAAATCGCATAGACAGACTAGAAATTACATTTGTTTACCAAAACAATTTTTTTCAGAGCAACCCAGTATGACACTTGGTAATCCAGTAACAGTGAATCATATATCGTTTGAAAGCCCAGGCTTCACTTTACCTGTTGTAGTTGGCAGATTAGAAAAATTCTATTAAACAACACAGAAAACAAAAAAGTTAATTTGTTTGCTTTTTCAGACCCCTACTCACTGAGAAGTACCAAGAAGTACCAATTTATCAGAGATAAATACATGTATTGAAAGCCCAAGCTTCACTCTACCTGTCGTGCTGTCACAAGCGCGTAATTCAAGGGACTGACAGAGAAAAACATAGAAAACACTTTTTTACCCTACAAAAATTGGAAATTAGATGAGACTGTTGGTCTGAATTTGAGACTGTTGGTCTCGTTTCCGAGACTGCTGGTTCCCGGCGCCATTTTTATGAGACTTGTGGTTCGAAACAGTGAGACTGGTGTGTTCGATTTTCAAAACGGCCGTGAGACTGGTGCACCACATTCCCCACCCTGAGTAACCGAGAATGCTCCAACAAAGTTTCTCGAGTATGGCTGTGAAAGAATCAAACAATGAAATAACTCTTTTCGTTGAATATAGGCTGGGTGTAAGTTTCTGGTCTTTGAGATCTTGTTATTTGCAAAATGCCAGAAGCTTTTACTATAGACCCTTGCCCTTCTGATTCCTCTGCAATACCTATGTTGTGGAATTAGTTATAAAGTAATTCCTTCACTGTGAATCCTCAAGCCATATCAGGCCGAGAAGGTTCTCTGAAAGTTTTACAGTCAGAATTTAGCTGGCTAAACTTTGTAGGGAGTAGAAAACAGCACAGGTTGTCTCAGACTCCAGAATTAGACTAAATTGTCCCTCTGACCACTGAACAGCTGCAGTGACTGTTCAGATCTCGTGAGTGAGAGACTTTCAGTCGCATTAAGGCTGTTGAGAACTAGTAGTCAAGCCTGGATGTGGGGACTTGCTTATTCTGTGACTTTGGGATTGTAAGCTACATTTGTCACCATTTTATGTGATGCAGGCATCGCAAGATTTTGTATTCTTTGTAACACGATACTTAATTGTCTAGGATCTCTGCAATGTTGCAAAAGTCTGTAGGCGCTGGAAGAGACTGTCTCAGGATGAATACTTCTGGAAAAGAAGGTTCCTAAGAGACTGGAAGGTTGATCCGACTATTGGAAGAAAGATTGGTAAGCTTCTTGTTTAATAACAACTGTAAAGGAAAGTTAAGATCAAGGCCGTATCCAGGGGGGGTTAGGGGGTTGACCCCCCTTCCCCCCAAAACATACACAAATAATCATTTTTATAGGTTTTCCCCTCTGATCTGTGTGTTTTTCTACTTTTTTGTCCGACCAGCAGGCCCCCCCCCCCGAAAGACACCCCCCTCTGAAATAAATTCCTGGATACGGGCCTGGCTATAAAGATTGACAGTGAAAATCTTAATTAGGTCTGTCTACAGTGGCCTTAATCTTTGACCTCTAAATAAAAGACTGGGGCTTCCTTTTACACCAGACCTACCCCCACTTGCAGGCAGGGGCGTCACGACTGGGGGGGGGAGGGGGGGGGGGGACGCCCCCCCCCCCCCCAATGTGGTTGGCCAGTCGGTAAAAAAATAACCGAGTCGGCACGAAGCGCCACGATTTTTCGTAAAAGTTGATTTTTTTTCAAGAAAACAGTTGTTTCTTCTGAAAATCAGTCCATTTTTCGTTAAAACAGTCAGTTTTTTTTTAAATCTGTCAATTTTTTTTACAAACTGTGGTTTTTTGTTGTTTAAAATAGTCGTTTTTTCTGCAAAAACAGTCGGTAAAAATTACCAGCCAGTCGGTAAACTCCTTCTCCCCCCCAAAAACATTTTGGCTAGTGACGCCTCTGCTTGCAGGTACACAGGTCTGGCTGGCCACAAGTGGATTGGACGAAGACAGTTCTCTTGGATAAAAACTAGAAAGTATCGAGAGCTAAATGATGTCTTCTCACTCTAAGAGCATAGAGTATGGACGAGACCCTTTTACTCATCCAAAACGCACTTGCGTTGACTATTGAGGTGCTTGTAAGGAACTGTTCCAGATGACAGTGTTTGTCTGTCTGGAAGTATCCACCAGGCTTGTTGTCTCAATTTACTCGTGGTTTTCAGGAAGTCGGTCTTGGCGTGAAGAATATTTCCGACTTTGGAAGAATGTTCCTGTTGTTGAAACAGAAGTTTTGAAAGAGCATACAAATCAAGTTCTCCATGTTTCATTTTCCCACAATGGGAAATTTTTTTCAACCTGCTCTAAGGATGGATATGTTTTGGTAAGTAGACTAGGAAGAAACAAAGCTAAAATAGGTAGGCCAGCATATATTTTATTTTTGCCTTCGTTTAGATCACAAACACGCTGACGATTGATTCAAATACAAGAGTTAAAAGTTCAGATGGCACTTGCAAAGGTAGTTCCGCATGTATATCAGCCAAGGTTTGCTCTGTCAAGATTGGATGGCTCTTTTAAGACCTCGAACTCGAAAGAAAATTGTATGTCTAAGTATTATGGCGTCTACCACTCACCAAGCCCCCCCCCCCCCTGCAACTGCCCTGCCTCTGGGTGCGGGAAATTCTCGATGCCCCCCCCCCCCACACACACACATACACACTTTGTCCCTTCCAGAGCATTTGCTCCTCCCACTCACCCAATCCCTCCCAGTTCCTCCCACTTTGTAAAGATTCAGGGGAGATCCGGACACATACGTTTGACACATAGGGCATTTTCTGCTACCCCTTATAAAGTTTCACTAGAATCCTAGCACTTCGGAAAATGTCTGGTCGAAACTCCAACTCTCCCGCGGATGCCGGGTCCTGTCCGGACCCCAAAATAATATGAATGAATGAAATATTTTACTACCCATCAAAAACACAAAGGAGAGGAGGTAGGTTTAGCCTATATGAAGAATGCGAATTATGTGGTTGTCTCAAAATGATTTCGCTCGTCTAGTATCTGTCTCGGTGCGCGGATCCTGAGGGTATCGGGTGAATTCTGCCGACCCTTGGAAACAAATGTCGATTGAACAAGGACAGAAGGGATGAGAACAGTCCAGTGTCCACGAGATAATAGATCGGTGTCAAGTAATAGTAAAGAACAACACTATTCACTTCACTGTCTAAAAACCTTAGAAAGACTGATTCTGCCCTGCGGCGAAAAGACATGAGACCAACATACATAATGACGGAAGCTAGCGGTATACCTGTATAGAACCTAACGAGGGGGGCCGACAAATTTGGAGCACGCTGTCGGAAAAGCCTCAATTCCAGGACGAACAAGTAGAAGCAGGCCACGACTGTCAACAATGCAATACCAGGCAGAAAAGAGTAAGTCCGAGCCTCACAAGCTAAAGGTAGTAGCTCTCTTAAGCATACACAGTGGATATAGGTCCTGGGGTTCCAAATTTTAGTTAATAATGGAAATCCTGACAATAGTAATCCCACGTATGTTAGAAAATAAACGCAACGACTCCTAGTTTGAGTGAAGAAGTTCGTTATCATCAGAGTCAAAGACGAACCAAAATAAGCGTAAAACGAAACTAGGACAAGAATGTCCGCCATAGCAAGGATGAATCCACAGGAATACTGGTACATCACAAAAAAATACGTCACAAACCGTAGAACGCCCGCTGCAGCAATGGTAAGTATCACAACCTGAAGCATTGTCCGATGGTGCTTGGATAGTCCAGATACATTCAGCAACTGAAGACCGTGAAAGTTCACGATTGTCGTGAGTACGATGCTTGCTAAGGATAGGCAGGTTGCCGGAACACGATGACCCTCCTCGTCTTCACTCATTACAGCTTGTCAAAATAGCGGGTTTACTTTCCCATAACTCGGCTCGTACTGACGGATCAGTATTTAAAATCACACAACAGAAACCCCAGCCAATCTGAACGAAGCGACAAACAGCATTACCAGAAATAGAATGTAGGTTTCGGACTAACGAGCAAGGTAAAGCCTATTGTTCAGGTACATTGTGTTACTATATCCTTTACTTTCCGAAGATATAACAAGAATGGAGACTCTTTGCACTTCCTTTGAAGTCATTAGTCCTTTAAACAAAAGAACTTGATTTTTAAATTTAGAAAAGATATATTTTGTTTGGCTTATTTAAAAAAAAATGAGTAGGCTAATGAAGACAATATATTTCATATTTGTAAAGTATCTTAGGTTAAAATTATTACTGTTATATATACATATTTGACGGTGCAGAACGGATATAGCTACGTTTTATTAGAGCTATACTTCGGCCCTTCTTGGCAAGGGTCCTCTTCAGGCTCAAGCTGGAAAATGAACTCGAAATGAATGAATGGAAAATACAATGTATAAAACAGAACTATGCCTAACCATCTGGTCCATTTGATGAGACATAAATATTATAAAAATACACACGATTTCGACAACTAAATTACAATTATTTACGCATTGTATTATTCACTTGTTAAACAAGAGCTGTGATCTCATATGGCACTTGCAAGCATACGCAGTAGATAATAGCATCCCTAGCACATCTGGAAGTACCTTAACCCGTGATAACTGAAAATCCGGGACCCAGACCCCTCCCCCCACAGTGCCCGGATCCGATCTGGTTATGTCAACGATGCATCAGGGATATGTGATTGCTCTTCCCAGAAAGTGATCCTTCCACAGCGTGTCACGATATTTCCGGTATCCTCCCTCAAACTCCCCCCTCCCAGTTGTCGGATCCGGTCCGGACGTAAAGTGGGACATATGGGGCTAGTGTTCTTTCCACATGTCAAGGTTCATTCAGATCCGGTCACCCGTTCGAAAGTTACGCATATATATATTCGGGACTCCCCTTCCTTCCATTCCACCAACGATGATCTAATCGAGGAAGTGACTATTTCCAGGCCAGTTTGCTCGGGTCCCTGATATTCCTGCCCAGTTTCATCGTCCTAGCACATCTGGAAGCACTTATAACCCATGACAACTGGGATTCCGAGATCCAGCCTCCCCCCCCCCCCCCCACAGTGCCTGGATCCTATCCGATTATGTCAGTGATGTATCAAGGATATGTGCTTGTTCTTCCCACCAAGTTTCATCCCAACCCCTCGACTCTAAGCGTGTCAGGATATTTCCGGTACCCCCCCTCCAACTCCCCCACAGTTGTCGGATCCGGTTCGGACGTTAAATGGGACATATGAGGCATGTGTTCTTTCCACATATCAAGTTTCATTTAGATCTGATTACCCGTTCGAAAGTTACGCATGCCTTAATATTCCGGATTCCCCCTCTCTCCAATCCCCCCACGATGGTCGAATCGGGGAAGTGACAATTTCCTAGTTAGTTTGGTCGGGTCCCTGATACGACTGCCAAGTTTCATCTTCCTAGCACATCTGGAAGTACCCTAACTCGCGATCACCGGACCGACCGATCGTCCGACGGAAAAGTGATCGGTATACGGCACTTGGCCGGAAGGCAAGTGCCCTAAAAATGGGTACAGGTTGTGGGTTAGTAAGCAGTGAATCATGAAAATGTGTATTTTGCTTAGAAGAATTTTGTGTACTTTGCGGTTAAGAAGGGTTCCGTCAGATCAGGAGAAATCACAATTTCTAAACCATTCTTGTCAAGTCTCTAATGTACCAGCCAAGTTTCATCGTTCTAGCACATCTGGAAGTACCTTAACTCGCGATCACCGGAATAGCGCCCCCCCCCCCCAACTCCCCTCACAGTGTCCGGATCCAATCCGTGTTCTGTAAATGATGTATCTAGATTATTTGTTTGTTCTTCCCACCAAGTTCCATCCCGATCTCTCCAGTCTTAGCGGGTGACGAACTTTTTGGTCCGCGCACAATTGTCGGATCCGGTCCGGACATTGAAAAGAACATCAGAGACATTTTCTCTGTGCAATTATTAAATTTCATTGGAATCCGATCACCCGTTTGAAAGTTACGCATGACTCAGTATTCGTGATTTTCCCTCCCTCCACTCCCCCTACGATGATCGAGTCGAGAAAATTACTATCTCCATGTCAGTCTGATCGGGTCCCTGACATGCCTACCTAGTTTCGTCGTGAAAATGCCCCAAAAACCGCTATCATCGGAATTCAGGGAAACCCAAGCTCCCCCCCCCCCAAAAAAAAAGAAAGTGTCCGGACCCCGTCCGGTTATGAAAACGACTTATTTAGAGCAGATGCTTGTTCTTCCTAACAGTTTCCACCCCGATCCCTCCAGTCTAACTGTGTCACGAGATTTCCGGTCTCCCCACCCAAACTCCCCACAACTATCGAATCAGGTCAGACTCTAAACCGAATATCAGAGACATTTCTTCTATTCAGTTATTTAGTTTCATTTGAATCCGATCACACGTTCGAAAGTTACGCATGTCTCAATGTTTCCTGATTCTCCCTCCCTCCACTCCCATCAGATGGTCGGATTGGGAAACTGACTATTTTCAAATTAGTTTGATTGGGTCCCTGATATGCGTGCCAAGTTTCATCGTCTTTGCACATCTGGAAGTACCTTAACTCGCAGTCTTGGAACAGACCGCCCGACCGACCGACAGAATTGCGATGGGTATATGGCACTTGAGCCACAGGCTGTAAATGCCATACAGTAATGTTATAAAGCTTTATCTAAAAAAAAAACAAAAAAACACAGCAGCGACGAATAAGGAAAATGTCCCCAACCACACCGTCCCCAACAAAAACCTCTGATAGCCTACGCTGTTTCTGCATGAAACCAACTTTAATTCCTATTTCCTGTAACTTCTCCTTCTACCAAAGTACCAGAATATTATTACAAAACCGCGCGTATCTTCACTTCCCTCAGTTGTTACTTGCATAGTTTGTAATCCCCTTGCTTGTCTCTAGTAACTCATCTCGAAAGATCAAATGACGTCGGGACTCCTAAATTCCCACCATGAGCAGAAAATATCAATTGTCAATATATCTTGCTAAAATTTGCTAAAATTTTGGATGTTATCTTTCTTTTTTGTTTTCTGTCTTCTTCATCCAAATTGGTTGCTGTTGAGGACAGAGATGGGCGAATCCGAATCTGGATTCGGATTCGAATCCAGGATCCGTCCTTTTGACCGGATTCGAATCCGGATTTGAATCTTCTGCTTGTCAGTCTGGATTCGGATTCGGACTCGGATTCCAAAACTTCATTCAACAGTTTCCGTTTCCCAATTTTTACACAGTAGGCTTAGGCAATCCATTTTTTGTTTCATCTCCCCCACCAACCATCTTCAGTTATTTATCACGTTATCTGATTACCTTAGACATCAGTGATTTTTGTCACCTCTGATTTTTCAACTGTAACTATGATTTTATTGTTGTGAAAGTAGGATTTGAATCCAGATTTGATTCCGGATTCGAATCTTCAGCATGATATAGTGGATTCGGATTCGTATCTAGCCCTGGATTCGGATTGGGATTCGAACCCTTTCATGGTCGGATTCGCCCCTCTCTGGTTCAGGATAGGACTGTTTGAAATCTTGTCTCATCTCGACAGGTGACCCACAATTGATGGCGGATTTAAGTGAAGCAAAAGTTGAAGATGGGATTGGGATTAAGAAGTCCACATTTGTGCTTAAACTCGAGCAATATTTCTCCTCCGCGAAAGCACACTACCTATTACGTGCAATCTTGTCTCTAGTTTTTTTTAACTCCGTATCCCCGACCGAGCCAATCATGAACGACGGGAGAGGCGGGTCTTAACTGGGGAAAATTATCAATGGAAAGATCAGATTTGGCAAGAGAGCAAAAGTATGAAAACGAAAGAAAAGGAAAATTGAAAATTGGCTGACCGGTGATGGCGCTTGTTATTGAGAAAGAAAGTAATTGAGGTTTTAGTTTTGCTACCGGATTTTGTTTCTACTTTTTACTTTTTATTTGCATTACAGGTCTGGGACGCTGAGTATCCTGCTAGAATCCGGCATTACAGTGACATGAAGACCTTTAGCTGGAAATACACCCAGTTTGCCAAATTCAACGAGTCTGACACCCTTCTTCTTGTGTCTGGTGTGCATTTTGGAACACATTCGAACACAGGCGAAATTGCCGTCTTTTCCTTGGCAGGTAAGTGCCCGAAAAATAGTCCCCTGGTAATCCCCCAAAATACGGTATTGCAATCTAGGCAAACGGGTTTGCCTGGGTTGCGCGAAACGATTTCTGTTAAAGCGAAGGAAAAACAAGTCTCGAAAATACGGCCAAACAAGATCTAAGAGCTTATATGGCAATTGTTACGAGTAGGTGGTGAAGAAAGTAGATGAGAATGTTACAAAATACCCACTTCAACCACTGTAGACCTGGATTAGATTAGATTAGATTAAATTTTATTTTACACATGTATACAAAACATTTTACAGCACCTGCTAAGAAAGCCCCAGAGGGTTTGTTGGCCGCAGGTGGCAGTCTTCTCTGTTTTACATAATGTGGTAACACTATTTTTACATTATTCTAAATGCCATTCATACACGGTTCACACATATACAACAAACATTCTGCTTACAAAAAACACTCACGCATCGATTACTATTCTTTTGCAAAGAAAAATCTCTTCGCTGTAGCCTTGAAGGATGCCAGATGATTCAAGTTTCTAATTTCAACTGGAATTATATCCCATACAGAGGGGGCAAAGTTTCTAATCACCAAAGAAGCATAGGGTGGCTATCTAGTTTCACTCGAGTCTGAGCCTTTCTGGCATTCTCTGGGATCATGTAGGGCAAATTACTTTTTGACGTTCTAAGTTCAGGTCCACTCCACTGATCCCTCCCTATATATAGACGTTCGCATGCCACACTATTTCCGGTTCACCCCCCCCCTCCAAGTCCCCCTTCCGCGGCCGAATCTGGTTCGGACACATAAATGGACCATCTAAAGAATCTTCTCTTACCGCCTATCAAGTTTCACACACACACCGTGGTCGGATCCGGCCAGGACCCTGAAATATGTCATCTAGGACATGTGAGCTCTCTACTTTCCAAGTTTCACTCAAGTCACTCCACTCGCTTGACCCCTATAGGAGCCACAGAGTTTCCTGGACTCCCCCTCCAACTCCCCCACTTGTGCCGAATATGACTTGGACACACAAACTTCGCATCTGTGTCTCCTGTTGCCGTCCATCAAGTTCCACTCGAATCGGAGCGTATCTGCAAACTTCCAGTTTCCGCTTCGTCCTCCTCCTACCTTGGCCGGATCCGCTCCGGACGCCAAATAACGAATCTAGGCCGCATAAGCCCGTTACTGTCCAACTTGCATCCCATTTGGCTGATCCGTTTTGTTTTTGTGCACGTCAAAATGTTTCCGGACTCCCCCCCCCTTCTTACTCCCCCAACGATGGCTGGGTGTGGTTCGGACACATGTTCCGCATATCTAGGTCATTTGTTCTCGTCACCTATAAAGTTTCATTCGGATTGGTCCACCCGTTCGCAACCTACGGAAGCCAGTATTTTCCGGATTCTCCTTCTCTATTTTATAGGGTCCTTAAGTCTATTTGATCGGTTCACTAATATGCCTGCTAAGTTTCATCGTCGTTGGCACATCTGGAAGTGTCCTGCGATAGCCGGAGTTCCGGGAAAGCCCCTACAATTTCTGAGATCCTAGTCCTAGAACATTTCCAACCTTTAGATGGGATACCATCTACACCCGGGGCAGAAGAACCTTTCATTTTTTTCATTTGTTGCCAAATTTCACTTTCAGACACTAGAGCCAATAGGAGTAATCTTGCTCCTTAGCTGGGAATGGCACTACTTGACGAAGATTATCCTTCATAATCTCAAACTATTCACAAAATCCACCTGTGGCTCCTTCTTTTTATAAAATTCTGGCCACGTATCTGCCGGAGGGATTAAACCATAAACAGGCTGGCTTATCGAAGCTTTTATTTTCTTCCAAAATGTAGCACTATCTTTTGATTGGAAACTGTTCACTAACTGCCTATTTGATTCCTCCGTCTGACGCTTCTTTTTTAACTTTAAAAGGGCATTATACTCCTTTCGGTTTTTCCTGTACTCTGTTAATCTATCGCTCAAAACATCCCTTGCACTGACTCTTACCTCCTCTAAAACACTTAAAAGCGCCGCTTTTTTTGCCTTACATTCCTCATCGCCAAAAACAACCATATTTCTCCGGAGTTTTTTACTTGGCTGGAGATTTACGTACAACAGTGAAGAAACCTCTGTCTCCAAACGTAATATTGCCTCCTCCCTCTCCAACCATCTGCTCACCTCTTTCTCATTCGTACCTTACGGGGTATCAGTGGCTTCCTATATCTATCCTACTTTCTTGCGCGATATCCGCTGGTCTCCCGGGACTCACAAAATTAGCAGAATGGGGCTCACATTTAAAAAAAACTGCGATCGGAACATGGTCAGAACCAACGACCTCCAAAACCCGGAAATCCAGGCACGACGGCCAAAGAGAGCAACAATCTAACCCATAATGAATAACGCTTGCAGCCGCACCCGCAAAACATGTGAAATCTCCGTCCGGATCCGGATCTGACCTCCCATTCAAAATAACCAATTTTCGTACCCGCAAAATTCCAACATCTTCATTCCCAATTTATTTTTCTTACGTGACTGGTCTTTACTCCTTCGAACTCCAAACTGTTTTTTTCCGTCAACATACTCCCAGCCAGGCCCGTATTCAGGAATTTATTTCGGGTGGGGTTTTGTCTTTCGGGGGGGGGGGGGGGGGGGGGTTGCCTGCGGGTCGGACAAAAAAGACACAGATCAGAGGGAAAAGCTTAAAAAATTGTTATTTTTGTATGTTTCGGGGGTGGGGGTTCACCCCCCCCCCTGGATACGGCCTTGCTCCCAGCCATTCCCGGAAATTCCTCCGGGTCGTCTGGGGACGAATAAAGTTCCGGGAGATTACCTGTATAAGCGTTGAAATCACATAATAGAATAAATTCATGATTTGGATAGACTTTCCTCCAACGAAAAAACTGTAAAATATCCCACGAAAAGAGCTTGATTCGGGAGGGATGTATACACTACACAGTACCAACTTAAATTCTCCAATAGACAACCGCAACCAAATCAGATTTTCTGAACTACTTTTTAACCTTACGCACTCACTAAATACTTGATTTTTCACGTAGGCTATACGGTTACACCCCCGTAATAACCCCTGTTTTTTGCTTTTTTCCTATTTACTTCAAACCTCTTGAAAGGGCGAACATCTTCCACAACAAAATTTCCCGAGCACTTTCTCTCGCCTCAGCTCAACTTCCGAAATTGCAACTGAGGCAGCCTCCCGACAACTTTCCCTAACGTCAACAGGCTGGCTCTGGTTTCCCGTCTGCGGATGTCTCCAGTTCTGTGTAATAACGCGATTTTCTTTAGCATCAAACATGTACAACTGGCCATCACTAAAAAGTTTATCACCACGCAGTTTAACATCGCGACGTTCGCTCAGTGCCTTGTTCATGGCCACTTTTAAATGCTTTCGAGCTTCCCGCTGGACCAAAGTGTAGTCCGGGGCTACCGATACCCCCTGCCACCGTATTTTTTCAATGTTGCGAAGGATAACATCGCGTATTTGACAAACTGAAAACGTACGAGTGTCTCAAAACATACGACTGAGAGTACGACTCTCTGAAGCACGGCGGGAGGGTCACCCCCCCCCCCCTCCCTTCGAACCGCCCCTGGTCTTAATAGGTGTGTCACAGTGTTCTCCCCTGAACCAAATAATGAGTAGTGTACTAGTGATTATGTCAATTATGTGGGAAAGAATCTTTTGCATATTTGCATCATAAAAGGCTTTGGCCTCCAGCATACAGCCTACCAAATCTTTGTGGAATATCAGACATCTGTTCTTTCAGATGGGATGTTTGAACTACAGTGCCGAGTGTCCAACCGACCCTATGACATCTTCGGGGCGTGGTATTCCGATACTTATCTCATTTCGGGAGATTTAAGTTGGCTGAGCAACCTGACTAGTACTTCCACCCTATGGCTGAACCGAGCATCTCAGGAAACCGACTCCGAGTTCACTTCTGTTATGAACAGGATGTTTCGATTCTTCAACAGGTAAGGGCTAGGCTATCTTAACCTGCTGCGATGTTTCGACTTTATCGTCTTTTTGAACGTAGGCCCGGTTATAGTGCTGGTTTTCGCCGTACTATCCTACAGTTGTAGGGTCATGCTGTTTATAGTTTACCATGTAGATATCCAAATTTGGACCAAAATTTGATTTAGTCGTCTCTTTTGCGGAAAAAAGTAACTATAGTTGTCATCATTAATTTTGCGACCCCCGCTTCATCAGTAATTGAAGGTTGAGCGTACAAAGGTGATAACTCGTCTTTTCCACAAAAAGACTGGTCTTACCTGTAATATTAACGCAACATACTGATTATACAACATAATGATTATACAACATATAATCACTCCGTATATTTCTAAACCCGTAGACCCCAGTTTCTTACGGTACATTCTAATCCCTCCAACAAAACCACGGTGATTTTCTCACTTACTGTGTTTTGCTACCTTTGTATCACGCTGTCGACGGTTGTCTGCGAGAAGTTTTTCCATCAGAGAAACTGGCCATCTGAATTTTTGTCCTTGTTTGCATAAGTCAGCGAGTCTCGAAAAAGGTTTAAAGCAGCCAGAATGGTTGTTGAAAGCACACCCTAGTTTAAAGTATTCAAATATTTTAAAATACCGTAAGTTGAAGAGTAAATAGTACGAGGAATCAGTTAAGATTCTGGGACACAGTGTTTGCGATCTTTTTCTCTACGCTTTGAAAATTTGTGCTAGATCTTCGTGAAAATCGGTCGACTAAGGTGATAACTGGCTTTTGACGGACTAACTTCCCAAACCTTAAACAGGATTATCCCGATACCAGCAAAAAAGCGTATCACCTTTGTGCACTCAGTTCTTCAGCTCTTGAGACACAATGGTCCAGAATGTCGACCATAATAATCTCAGTACCGGGAGGCTTGGGAGGAAAGGGATTTGGTTTCAGGTATGGGAAGTAAGTGTTTTGGTGAGCTACGAAGGCTGGGTAGACTCCTGAAGCTAGCTATGACCCACCGTGAACTATTTTTATAGAAGTTGATTTTTGGTTTGTTTTTGGAGTGTATGATATTTTGTTTTTTGTTATTGTGTTATGTTTCCCGCCATGGCCTTTGGGCTTTATTGGGAATAAATTCATTCATTCATTCATGCTTGTACCAAGTTGCGATCTAGACCAGAATGTCGACCAGAAGAATCTCCGTGCCAAGTTCATCAAATTAGCCTATCATAGATCCTTCTAGAATTATCTTGCTCACAGATAGACCGGTGGACGAATTAATGTGTGATGTCCTAGGACCTAGATGACACTTTCTTGCGATTGGATCCCAAAAGGAGAAGTTGTAATACTGTTTTTGGGGAGTTACACCGTTTTGATGACAGCCTACTTAGAAAACCTGCGTGCACTATCCCTTCGTTGTCATGTAGATTGTTTGTGATAATAGTTACTTGTCTATGTTATTTTTTGTTTTGTTTTATACTCTCTGGTCTGTTTCTAGTATATTTGAAAGGATAATAAATAGTCAGAATAATAATTAATTTTTGTCTTCAGATCGGCCTCGTCCGTTCGCGGTGTCATGGTAGCCAACTGCTGCGTTCCTCCGGTCGTACCCCCAACCCCGTCCGACCCAAAGAGACGGTCCCACACCCCTGAGTCAGACAGCCCAGCCACAAGCAGTAGGGGGAATCCGCCTTCTCACCTCGGACTGAAAAATAATCCTCCAAGTCTGTCCCGTCCAGTAGACGGGAGCGGCGAAGGCAGACTTTGGGCAGGGGATCCCGATTTTCAGTACTGGAGGAGCACCGACGATTTTCGGCGAGCACCGGATGCTGTATATTATTCGAGACCTCAGGAGGGAGAGTCGATGGAAGAAGGATCTGATGGTAATGGTGAGTTTTCTCGCTCTCTCGTTATTCAATAGTTCGGATCCTCGAGCAAAACAGGGTCAGAATAATAATAATGTATTTAAAGGACACCTGAACAACGAAACCATACTTGAACATACCATGGAGAATGCATTTACAGTCATGGCCAGGGAGAGCATTCTTCTCCTGAGCGTGACGTTTTCAAAATAGGGATGTTCATTTCTGGAGGTTCGCACATGCAGACTCCAAGACGAATTGCACAATTAATTCAAATCTTGCATAGCGCTGGCCGGATCGTATAGAAATTAATAGACGTTTTGGGCTTAACTTGTTAAAAAATATTCCAGAAGAAGGGTTGATTGGAGACATTTGTTCATTTCTATAATTATTCGGTACTGAAATAAGGACGGATGCAGAATGGAGCAAAACTCATAGCTTGGAAACACTATTTCGTATTTGGATTAGGTTTTCTGCAGGCAGTGTTAACGGAAGTCATACAGATAGAGATGATACTTGTTACTCTTCATTCAGGTGTCGTTTAAAGTATTAGGGCCATAGACAAACAACTAAATATAAAACTTCATAATAAATACTGTTATCACAGTACTTAAACTAAACTGCATTCGCCTGATCAGCTTTTATTTTAACACTATTCAATACGAATCTACGAATCAACCTTCTACCACCTGAAGCGCCGCAGTCAAGATATGCAACAAGGCACAAAAACAAGTTTGTGCCTTGCACAGTGTCTGCGTCTTCGCGATACAGGCGCTCGTTCAGGCAGTATTTTGTACATTTTATGAACTTGTTTTTTTTTTTTTTTTAAAGCCTCGTAGTATCTTTTCTGTTCTTCCAGTCCAATATGAATTGGCCAGGTGACTACGCTTCCACTTACCCTCGGTGACGCCAACGGTCTTATCAACTTTTTTTTTCTTCTTTTCTTAACTTAAACACATGACCGGCCTATCTATTTAGCGTCACCTACACTTTCCTCTATCTCTACGTTTATTTTTTAATTTCCTAATTATTTTTTTTCCTTCAATTCTTTATAATCTTTACACTTCCATCCTATCTTTATTTATAAAATTAAATTAACAAAACTATATTCAATAACAATATTTACTCTTTCCACTATCTATACATTTCAATCATATTATACAATTTTAACGTGACTATCTTTCCACTATTATTATTCTCATCATTCAAACTATTTCTATTACAAAATTCAACCTAAAAAAAAAACAAAAAAAAATAAATATTTTTTTATAACAATCACATAAAATACACATTATTTTTTTTTTTCCTATTACCATTTATCATACATTTTAAAAACAAAATATATAAAATATATGTTAAAGAATATTTAAAATTCTCTTATGCGGACCATTTTACCATAAAACAATCAAGGAACATCCTACAAAAACTGAACCAATAATTAAATAAAATTGCTCATCCCGCTCAAAAGGTGCTCTTCCGTCATAGAGAACCTTTTACACGGTGGCATAAATTATACAACACAAAATCAAATTTTCTTCAAATCTCATTCCTTTCATATTTCATGTTAAAAAAAACAACAAAAAAAACAACTAAATTTAGCTAGTAAAAAACTTAAAATAAATTTTCTCCTATTTACGAATTTTTATAAGAGAAAATTTATTTCCAAACTTAACACACTCTACTATCACAAATTATTCACATACAAAAATTAAAATGGTCCACAAAAGATCTATAAACATCAAATTAAATTACGAAAATTAACAAAAAAATTAAATATTTTAATATTATCTCACAAAAATTCATCTATATTTATATCCACATTCAATCTCTCCTTTAACACTTTCCTATTCATTCCTCTCATTCTATTCCATACAACATCAGTTTTCTTAAGGATTAACTCATCTCCATCCATGTTTTCCTTATCCTTCCACATACAATAACAAAAATTCGAAGTAAAAAATGTCAATGTCCTACTAATTGGATTCATCTTACCATTCTCTAATTCTTGAAGCAAAATTTGCTTACTAATCCTCCATTTCTCATTATACCCTCTAACTCCTCGAACAATATTTTCTAGTATACCTACCATTCTTTCTTTTCCCGTACATTCTACAAAAAAATGATCTAATGTTTCAGTCTCACCACATAACCTGCATTGACCAGATGAAATATGAGGCTGGATTCGGTGTTTTCTTTCCTCTGTAGGTAGGATATTGTGTATTTGATAAAACATGTGCTCCTTTACTTTCGGCTGAAGCATCGATGTGTTCAACAGTATGGTTGCGTTCAATAGTTCCTCCTTACTCATTCTTCCATCCGTGACAGTTTTTGTCAGTGGTAGATCTAGCTTTTCTTTATAATATGTCTTCATTTCGTTCTTCGCTATCTGTTTCTTTTGAAAATCAATAACTTTATGAACTTGTAGGTATAAACAGAGGGTGACCAATGCAATTAAAACGCCAATTAATATGACTATGCATAGAAGTTGTATATTTATTTATTTATAGCGGTGCATCTATCTGTGAAGATAATATACAGCAAATAAACGTGTGATCCAGTGAATCCTCATTGAACAACATCCTCGCTTGAACAACATAATTCCTTTGTTTGAACATTATATATCGACCCCTTCGACCTTCGATTACACTAGATCTCTCCGACGTTCATACAATAAACAAACGACTGTAGTCATCCACGCCTCAGAGCTATACTAGTTAGAGAATAAAGGGGTAGGGACTGCTATAGCCGAAAATTGGTCGAGAAATTTTGTGTCCGACTTTCGCCGGATTCAGGGTGAACTACTTTTCCGGCAAGGAAATTACTTCCATATTCGGATTCAGCATGTATCCTTACCCCTAACCCCTCCCCCACCCCTAAATATAGATCTACAGAGCCCATCTTCGAACTTGACCTGTACTTTGACCCAAAGAGTCGTCGTTTCAAATTTGAACAAAATATCCCAACACCTTCGAAAGTTATAGTGTAACAGACGGACGGACGGAGGGATAGACAACTTTTGCGATGTCGTAGGTATCCCTCCACTTACGTTTTGGGATCCCAAAAATGGCTTATGGTTTATTTATCACGGTAAAATCCCTTGTGTAAGATCCACCTTCAACTTCAGGTAATTATTTAGAGGGTCACGTTCTGCACTTTTTGGTCCACGCGAACATACGGTGAGGTACATCTTTATTGACAACTGCGAAACTCATCTTGCATAAAAGCGACAGACATACCTGTGGTGTAAAAAAATTACGCTTTGTTAATTCCGACTGATTTAAAAAAAAATAAATTAAATAACTAAACCCTATAGCCTAAGGTGTTAAAACCCTAGCCTAAGGTGTTAACATAACTATTGGATGCAGCATTGGTTCGGACGAGGAATGCGTCATCCAAGCATAAATAGAGTTCCAGCGACTGGCATAAGCGTAACGCTAGGATCAACAGCACACCATCATTTCATGCACAGTTTAAGACCTCTACCGGATCAGTTTGGGGGACGGTTGCTCTTCCCTGGTATATTTCTTTTTAATAATAACATCGTTTATTTCCTGAATAGCTCATATAATTACTCGCTAGCGTCAGATCGTCACATAATCATTACACGGCTAAGACTTAATAATCACTTCTCAGTAATTACCTTAAAATATTTATATGTATATACAATTAATAACGAATATATCATAGTTCAGAATTATAATAGTTTAACAAATATGGTACAAATGACGAAAGATACCGGTCAGTAGGGTGGATATCGGGGCGAACAAGTCGGGTACAATTAGGGGTTGCAGCGCGAAGCCTTGTTTCAGGTTGAGTCTGGTTTCGTAATCCGGTAGGAGAGATCTATGAAGATCAGAGGACAAGCATTTACGTCCAAAATCCATTGTCAGCTTGACATCGACTAAAGACAACGTTTTAAAACGGTGGGAGATTGATGTGAGTGGGAATTTAAATAGAAGATAGTTTATGTATGTGTTCTAGGATCATTATGTTTTCAATGCATTAATATATTTGTATGCCGTGTTTATACACATCTGTGTATGGCCGATTGAGGCTGAATTCGAGGACGGCTTTATACCGCTCTGGTTATCCCGCACATTCTCGCTCTGTCGCCTTTTTGGATACTTTTCACACTGAAGGAAAAGAAAGCAATTAGAGTTGTTTATTTCAAGTTTGCGAAGTTTTTGCTTGGATTACCTCTTTGGACGAGAAATACCTCACTAATTGTTAAATTCATTTATATGCACAAGTTTCTGCTGAGAATCCCCACAGAGCTGCCGTGTAACATACTATCAAGAAAACAAGAAGGACAAGCCATAAAATTACAAGCTCAATTCTTGAAGTAGCCTATTTACTATCCGCGTATCGTATCAACATGTACAACAAATCGCCTCCGCAGTTTCTAATAGCCTCCTCGCTTACTCACTCGTGTTAACCCCAAACCGGTTTTCTGGATTGGAGTAGGCGAGCTAATTAGTCCGAGAATCAACCCTGGTTGAAAAATAGTCGGAAAACAATGAACAAACAACAGTAAAGATTGATACGTAAAAAGATCAGTGCGGTTTGATTTTAGCCAGTTTTAGCCGGCAAAAATCGGTTTTTATTAATAAAAGCCGATTAAAACCGCAGGTATGGTAAAAATCAATTTTAGCCGGCAAAAACGGAACCCTGCCCCCACGAATCCGTCCCTAAAACCAAATAACAAATCTAAGCCGCACAAGCTTGGCACTGTCGAACTTGCATCTCATTCGTCCAACCGTTTGGTTTTTGTGCATGTAAAAATTTTCCAACCCCAACTCCTCCAACCATGGTTGCATACAGTTCGAACGCATGTCTTACATGTCGAGTTCATAGATTCGTATCACCCATTAAGTTTCACTCGAATCAGACCACTCGTTCGCAATTTGCAGCAGTTTCCATATTTCCCTTCCCTCGCTCCCCCCAAGATGCTGCCTGCAAAGTTTCGTTCTCTTAGTACATCTGGAACTATTCTAACTCGCGACTACCGAAATTATAGGCCCCCTCCCCCCAGAGCCCCGAAACCATCTGGCCCCGTCAGTTTCGTATATAGGCCTAATGCATGTTCTCCCAATTAAGTTCCGTCCCAATCCCTTTGCTTTAAGCGTTTTCTTAGTTTCCCCCCCCCCATCCCCCGCAGGTATCGGACCCGATCCAGACTTGACACCCTGAGGCGATAGCTCTTTCAAACTGACAAGTTTCATTTAAATCCGATCACCCGTTCAAAAGTTATGCATGCCACTAGATTCCGGACTCCACATCCATCCACTCCCCCCACGATGGTCGGATCGGAGAAACGACTATTCTCAAGTCAATCTGATCAGATCCCTTACATACCTGCAAAGTTCCATCGTCCTAGCACATCAAGAAGTACGCCGGACTCGCGGGATCACTAGAAGTCCGCCCCCCCCCCCCCCCCCTAACTCACCCACAGTGCCCGGATCCGGTCCAGTTATGTCAATGACGTATCTAGGACTTGTGCTTTTTCTTCCCACCAAGTTTCATCCCGATCCCTCCACTCTAAGCGTTTGTCAAGATTTCTGGTTCCCTCCACCAGCTCCCCCCTCCCCAGTGTCATCGGATCCGGTCCGGATTTAAAGTGGGACGTCTGAGACACGAGGTCATCCTAAATATCAACTTTCATCAAGATCCGACCAACCGTTCGCAAGTTAAAAATACCTCAATTTTGGCTTCCCCGTCCCTCCACCCCCCCCCAGATGGTCGGACCGGGGAAGTGACTATTTCCTATTTAATCTGGTCGGGTCCTTGGCATGCTTGCCAATTTTCATTGTCCTAGCACATCAGGAAGCATCGAACTCGCGGGATCACTAGAAATTAGGACTCCCCCCCAACTCCCCCAAAGTGAGCGGATCCGTTCCGGTTATGTCAGTCAGGTATCTAGGACTTGTGCTTGTTCTTTCTACCAAGTTCCATCCGGATCTCTCCACTCTAAGCGTTTTTCAAGATTCCCGGTTTCCCCTTCCAACTCCCCCCAATGTCACCGGCGTCTGAGACATGAGGTCCTTCCATATATCAAGTTTCGTTAAGATCCGACGACCCGTTCGTAAGCTGAAAAAATCTAATTTTTCCTAATTTTTCCGGATTCCCCATCCCTCCACTCCCCTCAAGACCCACCCCCAAGATTCATCGGATCCGGTCCGGACTTGAAATGAGACATCTGAGACACGAGATCTTTCCAGATATAAAGTTTCATTAAGATCCGATCACCCGTTCGAAAGTGATGAATGTCCCTATTTTCCGGATTCCGCCCCCTCCCCCACGATGGTCGGATCGGGCAAGTGACTATTTCCAGCTTAGTCTGGTCGGGTCCCTGATATGCGTGCGAAGTTTCATCGTCCTAGCTTGCGTGGAAGTGCCCAAACTATTATTTATGTTTCTTGACTATGTCCAGGTTAATCAGGTCGTCAATCTTTTAAAGTTCAATGGGCACATCAAACTACCCCAATCCCACTCTGTAACAACCTAGGAACAATGCTTACCCCCTAGATCAGCAGCTTTTTCAACAGTTTCCTCTCTGTGATATTTCAAAGCGTAATTTTTTGGGCCAGTACATGCTCAATTTACTAGCTTGGACAAAGATAAAAGTGATGTTTCTTGCAATACTTAGTAGATCTTTATTTTATGCTTATATTAGCTTGTATAATTCAGATTTGAATAGGTTATTTGTTTTTGAATGATTTTTGTAGCAATGTTATTTTTTATAAGCTTATTGCATATTCTGGTACATTTTATAAAGCAAGCTAATCAAGCTTCACAACACTATTCCACAAAGAAAAACTTTAAAGAGGAACTTTAAGCCATGGAACTTCTGATGAAACACTAGAACAATCAGGTAAACTGCATCTGCGGCTTGACTTGGAGCGTGTTCCATCCTACTTACCGTAGTTACTACGCATGACGTCACGAATTCTGGCTTTTTGCCGTCAAGGCTGGAACGATTTTTCTATTTTCCAGCAGGATCTCACGCCAGGGGCGAATCCGACCAATCACGTTCCAGAGATGCGTAGTTACTACGCTTACCACGCTCCCGAGCATGGTAAGCAAATAGTAACTATTAGTTACTATTCCGACAAGGTTGGAACGGTCAGCGTAGTAACTTTTCGTGAGGATGGAACGGAAATAGTAACTAATAGTAACTATTGTTACAAGGGTGGAACACGCTCTTGGTGACATCTCAAATATATCCTTTTCTATCAAGCATTGCTGGGAGATTTTGAATTTCCTGCCACGATATCCCAGCTCTTAAGATTTCGATCGCCGAAATGCCAGAGAGGTAAAGACAAGGAATAACAAGGAAATGACCGATTTTCGTAGCGCCTTCTAAAGGAAGTCGGAAATGTTTATTTGTGAAGCATTTAATACAAAATAAAGCATTAGAGGTGTCCATTGTGCTTTAACAATATATACTCCCGCATTCGCTCCCTAATACATCCAATATTACTGACAAGTTCCATTACCCTAACTTAATGTAATTTGTTTAGATTATCCACTGTAATTCGTCCCGCATTCGCTCTCTCATAGATTGAGTCGTGGCTCAGTTGGTAGAGCGTTCGCTTGATAACTCAGAGGTTCCTGGTTCGCTCCCGCATTCGGGCAGCGCTTTTATTTGCTACTTTTCGCTCAACTTTTGCTTTATAGTTTCCGGACTCCCGGATCCGGGGAAAGTCGGATTGAAGAAATGATTAATTGTAAGTTGATCTGGTCCGGTCCCTGATATGCCTGCCAAGTTTCATCGTCCTAGCTTATCTGGAAGTGCCCGAACTAGCAAAACCGGGACCGACACACCGACTGACGGACAGAAATTACAATCGCTATATGGCACTTGGCCGAAGGGCAAGTGCCATAAAAAATGCTTTTGAACAAACGGTATATATCAATGATCCCTAAGAGCCTGCTATCGTTTTTGCCTCAAGGGTTTTGCTTACAGATGAATTTTAGCGCCTTTAAAGTGCGTATAATTACAGCCAAGTTCAACAATAAAATACTTTTTCTCTAGCTCCCTTAAAGTGCGCATCTGAACCGCACAGTCGAAAAGTGCTTTTGATCAAGCAATACATCTCAACCCACGCAAGTGCCATATGAGCTTATAGCTCTTGTTTCTCATTTAGTGTTCTTTGTTGTCTGTCTGTAATAGGCTATACTCCGTTTTTTCTTTTTTTTTGTTAGAAGTGGGCAGTTAAGCCGACTTCTAACACCTAACGCCGTTAGATTGGATACAACTGACATAGGATAAACCCAGCTTTTTCTAACTTTTCATTAGGCTGTACTGCTTATGTGTTCTTTCTGCAGTGCCGTCTAACGAGCGATATTACGGGGGGTGGTGGAGGGGGCACGCCACCTGTTCGGAAATAATCGGGGAATCCTGGGAAGAAAATGTGTGGCTCGTGTGTATCTACATCCTATTTTGCAATGTCTGTTGTCACATCTGTGCAGCCCTACACGTCTGTTTTATATACCACCATCTGTTCAGCCGTGCGTGTTCTTTTTTCTGTTTAGAAAATAGTTCTGGTGTCTTTTTTCTTGCGCAAGAATTCTGGCATACTTCTTTCGTAACCTTTAATTTCGAACGGCACCTGCACCAGATGCAGTTCTTTTTGTCTTTAGTTCTATTGTTTTTATTGTTTTCATTGTTTCATTATAACAGCTGGGAATACCGGGAAAAGCTTGGAAAATTTCAGTGACAGCATAGCGGTTTCCTGGCAACTGGTGAATTCATGTCCCGTCTTTCTTGTAACCAATCTTTTCTGCCCCTTAATATTTGTGATTGTGATAGAAAGATAGATAGAAAAATTTTGTTTCGTAAATTAATTGCCGTGGTTTAAATTAAAAAAAAAAAAAAAAACACTTCTTAGCGGCCTATAGAACAACGATGTTTTCAGTATCTGTGCCTCGTCATAGCAACCTACTAGACCACTAAAAGCTGGTATTTCTGGTATGTTGCAGTCCGTCTTATCAAACAAGACACTCAAATACACACTGGAACCTTATCCAGAGTGAAGTACCGCACATTGGCTGCACTCGTTCGTAACCCTAGTCAGCACTTACGTCAGTAGCCTAATCAGTAAAGTTTCAAGTTTCCGCCCTTTACGGGCGAAATATAACCTATTTAGTTATATTTTGCCAGTCCAGTGCCGTGTTATTTTTTTATTTTTCCCTTCTCGTTAAGTTTGTGCTTGTTATTGTTTCGCACTTAAGGGGTTCATTATTATCTGGAAATGGTGGGCAGCTTCTTGGTATCTTACGTTCTACGTCACCAAGAGTGATTGTTTCTTTCGATAATTTTGTGCAAAAAGCACTCGAGTTGAGAAGTGCTGTTTCTTAGTTCGTTATTTTGTCGAGTTTCCTATGAGTTGTTTCTTTATCCTGTATATGGCCTTTGGGTTTTCAATACAGATATATTTATGTACATTTACATATTATTACCATTTCCGTGAGTATATTTGTTTGCTTTTTGTTGCCTATTCTTTTTTTTTTGCTATTGGGGCAATGGAACGTTAAGACTTAAACCTTAACAGCTCGAATGCAGTAATTCTAATAATCATATAATGCAAAAAATGGGCCATTGTCCTCCACAGAAATGTACGCATGATGACAAATGTAGAGGATGATGATACACGTAATAAAACTGTTCGTTATTAAGCCAAAAGGTCATGTGACGAAAACACTATGATAACATAATGATGTCCTCACTTTCAATCACAACGGTCTCAGAGGACACAGCTTGAAAATTCGTGGTGAGAAATTCCGGAAAGACATCGGAAAATGGAGCTTCAACTACCGGATAGTGGAACACTGGAATAATCTCCCTGAAAATGTCGTAAATGCCGAAAATATCAATCAGTTTAAAGCAGGTGTGGATCGTCACCTGGCTGAAATTCAGTTTAGTGTACACAGTGTCCCGAGAAATTAATAGAGGTGAAAGCCTTTTTATTGCAGTTATATTATTATTATATTATGTAAGAACCAAACATACGGCTTCTCCTTCAACAACCTGGGTCAACTTATTTACGCGAAATTGTCTTGCTTCGTGGACAAATTGTGTGGCTTCTAAGATAAGGTTTTAGTTCGTGGATTACGGAACAGCAGGAGAACCGAACTACCCTCAACAGATATCCTTCTGTCAAATGCAAGAGCGCCTGACATGGGAGGATGTGGGGCAGCGGTAAATGAAAGAACTAAAAATTAGACCTCCAAAACGTTACAGGTTCAGGTAGGCTACTAAATGCTCCAGAAGGGAACAATTGTAGTTTTTTGCCCTTCTGTAAGAGCAAAGCCACAACGGGTTATGAAAAACAACACACTTTAACCAACTTTAAGTGGGAAGACACAAAGGTAATACATTTAGGAAACGAAACGAAAGAACAAGGGTGGAGAGGGGGGTAGGGAACCGGTAGACTTGCTCATGACCTACTCCGTCAGGCTGGGCGTGGGAAGAAGGTTGATGCTTATGTCAGTTTATATATATATAAGCATACAGGACAAGTAAATGACATGCCAGTTAAAAAATTTAGCAGGCCTAGATGACTATGGTATGGGATCACTGTGTTTCCAAGGCCGCCCTTTGATTACCTCAACTGGATCCAACGCCATCCAGGACGCATAGGGCGCGACCATCCTTAATCCCACGTGCTTAGTGCGAATGCGGGACAAGGAGACACGCGTACGTCCAAGGAATGAATGGACGAATGGAAGACTAAGAAAGAAAAAGATTGAAGGACATGGTAGATGTTTTTTGCACATGTTTAAAACAGTCTATTTTTCGGAAAAAGAGTCGTAAAAAATTGTTGATTTGTCGGAAAAACCGTCGGTAAATACGTCCAGCCAGTCTGTAAATATCTTCGCCCCCCCCCCCCCCACACACATTCACACCAAACATGTTTGCTAGTAACGCAAACGGAACTGTTGTACCGTAGTTGTAGGATGGGATTATTTGAGAGGCCGTGTCTTCGGAATTAGAAAAGTAAGTAACAAATATTGGCATAAATATAAACTACAAATAAAGTAAACAAAATTTCAGCACATAGAAAGAATAATCCTGATGTTTGTATTTCTTTCAGAACTCGACGGAGCGACCAGGCAGAAGGTAGAAGACGACTACGCCCGCGACGATATCTACCGTCAGACGAGAAGTCAGTCGATGCCGAATGCTGAAACTCAGCGCCAGGAGAGTCAGTATTATTGGAGTGAGGGTGCAAATTCGAGCTCTGAAGACACTACAGATGAAGAAGAAGAAAACACGGAGGTCCTCGACAAGAGGGAAAAGTATTTAATCTTCTCGACTGGGGATGGCACTTACACGCCTCACCAAATTGGTATGTATTCGTGTTTTAAGGATGAGCATACGAAATAAGAACGATTTCTTTGGTGCGTGAAACGCACCAGTGTGAGGCATACTGCACATAAAACATCCATGTTTTTATGGCCCTACCATATATGTGTACATATATGACAATTGTATTGCATCATCAGAAGAAATTTACCCCTACATATCACGAAAATATTTGTACTGAGCAGAGTAAAAGATCTTATCCCGTAGACAATCAGATTCAGCATTAACGGCATTTTAGATACTGCTGTTCCAGGATCATAGGTGTATCGGTGTATCCACACAAGCTATTGCTCTGTAAAAAGGAGCTTGAAAACACTAAACGCTAGGACACGCTTCCTTGTGTTAACTTCTGTCAAAGATGTGCCGAAGAATATTTATGCTGTTAATATTCATGGCACTTGCCCTTCGGGCCATGCGCTATATAGCGATCGCAATTTCTGTCCGTCCGTCGGTCCGGGTTTTGCTAGTTCGGGCACTCCACATAAGCTAGGAGGATGAAACTTGGCAGGCTTATCAGGGACCCGACTAGATTAACTTGGAAATAGTCATTTCCCCGATCTGACCATCTGGGGGGGGGGATGGAGGAGGAATCCGGAAATTGAGGTATGTATAACTTTCGAACGGGTGATCGTATCTTAATGAAGCTTGATATTTGGCAAGACCTCGTTTCTCGGACGACCCAGTTCAAACCAGGACCAGATCCGGTAACTTTGGGGGAGTTGGAGGGGGAAACCGGAAATCTTGGCAAACGCTTAGAGTGGAGACGAAATTTCGGGACTTGGTGGGAAGAACAAGCCTAGATACATCGTTGACATAACCGGATCGATTTGGGCACTGGAAGGAGTTAGGGGGGGGGGGGGGGATCCAGAGTTCGGTGATCCCGCGTGTAATGTGACGATGAAACTTGATCGGCTTATCAGGGACCCGAACAGACTGACTTGAGAAAAGTCGTTTCCCCGATCCGATCGTCGTGGAGGGAGTGGAGGGATATGGAATCGGAATCTAGTGGCTTGCGTAACTTTTGAACGGTCGATTGGATTTGAATAAAGTCCAGACCGGCTCCGGTACCTCTGGGGGCTGGAGGGGGTACCATAAATCTCGTCAAACGCATAGGGTCGAGGGATTGGGATGGAATTTGATGGTGATAACAAGCACAAAGCCTTAGATACGTCCTTGACTGAACCATATCCAACCATATCCAACTTGAGCGGCTTTGAGCCTGAAGAGGACCCTTGCCAAGAAGGGCCGAAATATAGCTCTAATAAAATAAAGCTTACGTATCCGTTTTGCGAATCAGATATGATTCACAGTCAGCTTGGGCGGAAGGAATATTTGTACCAGAATTTCCCGAAAAGTGCTCTGGTTCGAGTGAAACTTGATAGGCGGTGAGAGATGATACTTTTGATGATCCATTTATGTTTTAGAACCAGATTCGGCCACGGCAGGGGGAGTTAGAGAGGGAGGGAGTACCGGAAATAGTGTGGCATGCGTATACTTCTACAAGTGGATCTAAACTTGGAACGTAGAAACGTAATGTGACCCTAGATGATCCCACGCGATGCAAGAAATGCTCAGACTCGAGTGAAACTAGATATCCTATTTCTAAGTCCAAACCTAGGGTGGTTAGACGGGTATTTTGTGACATTCTCACCTACTTTCTTGCACTACCTACACGTAACAAGTGACATATGAGCTCGAAACTCTTCACACACATGAAATCTGTTTTTAATCTTCACATGAAAAAAGAACGGAGAATGATATTGAAGCAAGGCAATTTTTTTTTTTGGGGGGGGGGAATAGTTGAACTCCAAGTGTGGTTTCATGTTTAGTTAAATTTTGGAACTTTTAAAATACGCTTTGGACCTAGTAATAGGCAACCACACCTAGTGATCAACCTCACGATTCTTCTAGCTTTCAAGTAGCCAATTTAGTTTAAAAAAATATATATATATTGCAGGTTTCAAACGTATCCCGCCATTTGCCTTTAACAAGCGTATCGATCCTGGTCCCTCATTGGCTGAGCGGGTCGCGCACCAGCGCGAGCTGCAGCGCAACCCACTCCTGCAAGATGAGGAAAATCTGGAGGCGGACTGGATTGAGCAACGGTGCGACATGGTTGACCATGTCATCGAGCTGCATGGGCATATAATAGGAATGGGACTTTCGCCTGACCATCGGTGAGTATGTTCCTCGAGAACAGATAATTTGCCATTCAGAGAGTGTCCCCTCTTGCTTATTCTGCCTTTTATATATTGTGTCTAGATCCCTTGTGGAATTAGAAGCTTCTGAAAGCCCCCGTTTTTGCCATTGTTTCGTTTTGTACCTACGACTTTTAGCGCTTTTTTCAGCTCTAGCCGAGTTTTGCCAGTCAGGCAACATAATCTTCGCGGAAAGTTTGAGGGCCGCCGAAAACTCTTTCACACACAAGGTCATGAGAAGCTTCAAATTGTTGTTTTTCTTTGGAAGACATGGTAGGCCATCAGGACTATATTCTGTTTTAGACTTCTTATGTTTTTCCCACTTTTTAACCACTACGCGTTCAGTTTTCAAATATTTTGCGTCCAGCCGCCGCGTCGGAGAGCTGACAAGCGCTAACAGGAAAAGACTCTCATTTCACGTTTAAAGTAACAGTATTTCGAAAAACGATACTGCAGAACCAGTTCATCGTGAAAAGATAATCTTTATTAAGAGTTGTGCTTTAAGCTTCCATATGGTTATTTTTTATTTTTTTTTGGGGGGTAGGCCAAAAGCTCTGGCCGAAACTCAGACCCATTGTCTCGATCCCTAAGGGTAGGTTAGTAGAGTAAACGCATTGTCACTGGTAGAGATTTTGTTCGATTATGTGGTGGTCTTTACATTGCAACTCTTGAACTTGAACCATTGCTGTATGGAGATTAGCATTGAGATTAGCTCGTTCCAACTGATGTGATATGATATGATATTTATCTGCCTTGAAACCCGATGAAAAATTTGTAGCCAGCGTAGTGTATGATAGTTGTACGAAAAAGTTGCATCTATTTATATGTAATAGTAAAGAGTAGTATCATTTAATGTGCCTCAGACTGGGCCAATCTCAAGTAGTAGTATTCAGTAGCATCCTGTCTTGCTCTAGAACCATCCAGTCTTGCTAATAGTAGCATGCAGTAGAATGCAGTAACACGGTAGCCTTGAAGTAGAAGCATGTAGTAGCATCAGTTAGTACGCCATGTTACTTTTTCGTACAACTTCAGAAAAAAATTTCATCGGGAAGGCCAAGGCCATAACAAACAAACATAAATAAGTACATGTAAATACAAAAATAAACGGTCACACTACTTTTCACACTAAACCCCACTCAAACACTATTCCCTGTGGAGACTCTGAGGAACCTCGCCAGGTTTCTGATACTAAGAAAATCCTTACTCCGCATAATATTTAAAGTTCAATGGGCACATCAATCTACCCCAATCCCACTCTGTAACAACCTTTGAACAATGCTTACCCCCTAGCTCAGCAGCTTTTTCAACAGTTTCCTCTCTGTGATATTTCACAGCGTAATATTTTGGGCCAGTACATTGTCAATGTACTAGCTTGGACAAAGATAAAAGTCATGTTTCTTATAACACTTAGTAGATCTTTATTTTATGCATAAATCGGCTTGTCTAATTCAGATTTGAATAGGCTATTTGTTTTTTAATGATTTTTGTAGCTATGTTATTTTTTATAAACTTATTGTATATTCTGGTACATTTTATAAAGCAAGTTAATCAAGCTTCACAACACTATTCCACAAAGAAAAACTTTTAATAGGCACTTAAAACATGGAACTTCTGATCACACACTACAACAATCAGGTAAACTGCATCTGTGGCTTCACTTATTGGTGACATCTCAAATATATCCTTTTCTGTCAAGCATTGCTGGGAGTTTTTGAATTTCCTGAAACGATATCCCAGCTCCTAAGATGTGGATCGCCGAAATGCCAGAGAGGTAAAGACAAGGGATAACAAGAAAACGGCCGATTTTCGTAGCGTCTTCTAAAGGAAGTCGGAAATGTTTATTTGTGAAGCATTTAATACAGAATAAAGCATTAGAAGTGTCCATTGTGCTTTAGCAACCACTTCCTCCCATGAATCCCTCCCTGAAAAATTTCCTCCCTCAGATCCTCAATTTCATCACAACCACACATAAAGTGAATTAGATCCACATCTCCATCACCTGCAAAAATTCAGGAAATGGTCTCATGGGTTTGGGTCCGTCACACGGTCCGTAGGGCAGTCCGAGGTAGAGATACGCGGCGACAGTCCAAAATAAATATAAAAAATTAACAGTCTAAAATACAAAGTTGGGAGCATATTCTGATGAAGCGTGGAACAGCAGCTGGTTTGACACTAGCCATTTTTCCGACCGATAGCTTAGGATTTTCCCCCTTTTTGGGATCCCAAAATGTAAGTGGAGGGATACCTATGACATCGCAAACGTTGTCCGTCTGTCTGTGAGCACGATAGCTCTCTAAGGGAATGAAATATTTCGATGAAACTTGGTGTGAGGATTCTTTGGGTCAAGGGTAAGGTCAAGTTTGTAGATGGGCTATGTAGCCCCACATTTAGGGGTGGGGGTTCAAATTAAGGGGCAAACAAAATATTTGCAAACAGTTAATGTGATAGTCGATTATGAGGTAAGAAGACATGGTGAAAACAATTTTCTCGCCGGACAAGTAGTTCGTCCGGAATCCGGAAAAAAACGGAAATTTAGTTAGGTAGGTAGGTAGGTAGGCTTTTATTTTTAACCAAAATATTGAAAATAAAATAAAATAACATTACTAATATCCTTTTGCAGCAAAAAGAAAGTCCTAAGGACGTGTGCTGCAATTTATTAATACTACTTGTATCTAATAAATAAAGAACTAAACACGACAACTTTCAATAATCCACCTAGCCTATGACTTAAAGGACACCTGAACAATGAAACCATACTTGAACACACCATGGAGAATGCATTTACAGACATAGCCACGGAGAGCATTCGTCTCCTGAGCGTGACCTTTTCAAAATAGGGATGTTCGTTTCTGGAGGTTTGCACATGGAGACTCCAAGACAAAAAGCGCAATTCATTCAAATCTTGTACAGCGCTGGCCGGATCGTATTGGAATTTCTTCTAGATATACGTTTGGGCTTAACTGGTTAAAAAATATTCCAGAAGAAGGGTTGATTGGAGACATTTGTTCATTTCTAAAATTGTTCGGTACTGAAATAAGGACAGATGCAAAATGGAGCAAAAAGCATAGCTTGGAAACACTGTTTCGTCTTTGGATTTTCTGCAGGCAATGTTAACGGAAGCCATACAGATAGGGATGATACTTGGTACTCTTCATTCAGGTGTCCTTTAAATAACAGACAATTAAACGTGAACACTATACACAACAAGAATCCTTAATATTTACTCATTACCAGTTTCAGCCCCACCCGAACAACTGTCAAAAATAAAAAGAACAAAAAGAGCACATACGCCTCAACACGTATTAATTAAGTGGAAAGTTTTCAGTTTATTTTAAACCCGTATAAAGTGGCAGACAGAATATTTGGCGGAAAATTTCAAAAATTCGTCAAAGTCCGAACAAATTTTCTTTCGCCGAAAAAAAATTTGGGGAAGGTCCTGGACCCTGGTAGATCATTCTGAGAATTTTTTTTTTTTTTTTTGCCTGGCTTTATTTCGCTGGACCCTGCTCTTCTCCGCCTTCTGTATCTTTCCCTTTCTGGACCATCTTCAGTAACGAAAATCTTCGTCAAAATTCGTTCCGCTTTCTTTCGGTTTTCCAAAGATTTGCTACGCCTCTCCAAAGATGGGCGAATCTGGGTTCGGATTTGAATCCAGGATTCGTCCTTTTGGCAGGATTCGAATCTTCTGCTTATCAGGCTGGACTCGGATCCCAAACCCTCAATCTTACGTATCCACTCAAACTTCTGGTCTACATCCTTCCAGTTTCCGTTTCCCAATTTTTACAGAGAGCGTGCACCACTTCCACCCTTCTAACAATAGTTACTATTAGTCACTATTTTCGTTCCTTCCTCACGAAAAGTTACTACGCTGACCGTTCCAACCTTCTCAGAATAGTAACTAATAGTTAATATTTGCTTACCATTCTCGGGAGCGTAGTAAGCGTAGTAACTACGCATCCCTGTAACATGATTGGTCGGATTCGCCCTGACACGGTATCCTGCTGGAAAATAGAAAAATCGTTCCAGCCTTTGACGGCAGAAAGCCAGAACTCGTGACGTCATGCGTAGTAACTACGGTAAGTAGGGTGGAACACGCTCAGAGTGGCCTTTTTTTTTTTGTTATCTCCGCCACCAACCATCCTCAGTAATCTGTCATGTTATCGGTATACCTTAGATATCACCTCTTGTCACCGCTGATTTCTAAACTATAACTTATGCATATGATTTGATTTATATTAAGGTTGGATTCTAATCCTTTGCATGATATGGTGGATTCGGAATCGTACCTAGCCCTGGATTCGGATTCGAATCTTTTCATGGTCGGTTTCGCCCATCACTGCGCCTCTCGCGCCTGTACAAGGAGCAGCCATCTCATTGAAAAGTTTCGTATAGCTGATCCGTCTGCGGCCGTCACGGATCTGCGGCGATCCGTGAACAGAGGCTGCGTTCCGCAACTTAACGATCGTTAACAAATTGTTAACAGTTGTTAGCTTTTTGCGTTCCACGTTTCTGATTTCGAAATTTAAGCTCTGCCCACCTACAATTTCCGTTCCGGAGCTGAACGATTGTTAACCATTTTGTAACGATGGTCGGTGAGCATCGTTACAAAATAGTTAACAGTTGTAGAATTGGGAAAAGTTAATGATCGTTAAAGCTGTAGTTAGGTCCCCGAAGTAAAGTTAAGGATTGTTAACAATTGTTAAGTTTGGGGAACGCAACCACAACGAAGCAAAATTGTAATCACCCATGGAGCTCCAGTGAATTTTAATTATTGTTGTTGTTGTTTTGTTTCTTTCTTTTTTCTATTTCTTTTTACCATACTCCGTCTCTACATAGACTGGTTATAAATGAAATTTAATTTAATAAAAATAAGAAGCTGTTTTTGTTTTACAGGTACCTCTACGTAAACAGCAGACCGTGGCCTCCTGGATATCGCATTGATCACCCCCTCGACCCACCTCAGATTGCCCAGGAAATTGACATTCATGTCATTGACCTGGCCACGCTCCGACCGGTAGGGAAACTTCTCCGCGCGCACAAGGCCTATACTCCCAATGATGAATGTTTCTTCATATTTTTGGATGTATCAGACGACTTCGTTGCAAGGTAAAGCCAGGTTTATTTTTCTGTCGCGATTTTGATCTAAAGCAGTGGTTCCCAACCGGTGGTGCGCGTACCCAAAGGGGTATGCGAGACCCTTGCAAGGGGTACGCGAAGGTACGAAAATCTCGGTTTAGTCCGTAGCTTCAAAATCCCGCCACACTCATTTTGATTGCCGAAAGCCTGATATTACCAGCAGAGGCATCACTGCCAAAATGCTTTTTGGGGGGCAAGGTGTTTTTACTGGCTGGCTGGTCATTGTTGCCAACTTCAACTTCTTTCAAAAAAAGACCACCGTTTTCTTTTTACCGTCTGGCCGACAACTTTGGAGGGAGGGGTGTTGCCAACACGTGTGTGTTGCTTCTGAATAGAAGCCTGGTAAAGGTACAACCTCACCTTTTTGGATCCCAAAACGAAAGTGGAGGAATATACTTCTGACTTCGTAAAAGTTGTCCGCCGTCCGTCCGTTCCTGTGTCAAACAATATTGTTTCAAGAAGAATCGAAGACATCGCAAGTGATATTGTCATTCAGTAGCGAATTATGCTAACGAAAGTGTTTACGATACGGCTTGATGAAAGCATGGAGAATATCAAAACCAAACACAGAAACAGGCTGACTGTAAAATATATTGCCGTTAATGACGTCGAGCCGAGATCTGACAAAATTTTAGCTACAAAGCAGCCTCAGATGTCTCATTGATTTTGTATACTTTTTTTTTTTATTCATTTATCATTTATGGTAAAAGTACCGTCTTTTTCACGTTCTGAAAAAGGGGGTACGCAACCTTTCTGAACTTGATTAGAGGTACCAGGTACGGAAAAGGTTGGGAACCACTGATCTAAAACACATTATTTCAGTTCAGTTTGGTTTATTCATTAAAAATCTTGAAACAGTAGTAAGCTAGTTGACTTTACTTCAACAATGTACACACTAAAATTATAATATTTAAAACTGAATAAGATATATAGAGCTAAATTATTGTGCCATTTGTCTGTCTTGTCCCGTAACTTGTCAATAAAATTACAATGATTACTATCACTTAAACTTAGTGTGGAGATACATAATATTTACAATTAACAACAATTGCGCTAAAATAACCAAAATAATAATGACCTTAAAATCTAATGGAAAATATTAGGAATCAACTGTAAATCCATTGTTAAACAAGACCAAAGGTTCCGATGGGATCCCAAAAATTTAATATTTACAGACAGTCGGGTCTTGTAGCGGTCTAGTGGTAGAATATGGTTCGAATATGGATTCCGCATGTGAGTTTACCCGTATAGCCTGCGTCATGTCTACTTTGACGAGTTCCTGCATTACTTCTGCCAAATTTCCGGTTTCAGCCTGATTCCGGGCGAACCACTTGTCTTGCAAAAAATTGAAGTTCAAAAACAGATTCAGCGTATCTCCATACCATCCATATCTCCATAATCAACTTCACATAAAACTTCAACTTTTAACAAATTTTCCAATTTCAGCAGGATTCGTGGTGAAATGTGTCCAGGTATAAAATGATTGTCATACATGAATTCAGCAGGCATTCGTGCCCGTAAATCGAACACCTAATGAAATTCATATAAAACTTACTTTTAACAGATTTTCTGGTTATGCCTGGATTCCGGGCGATCTACTTGTCCGGCAACAAAATAATTTTCATATTCGGATTCAGTATGTTTCACTATCCTAAAATCGAACCTCTAATCAACTTCAGATTAATCTTTTATTTTCGACAAACTTTCCGGTTTTCGCGGGATTCCGGCCGATCTACTTATCTGACGAGAAAATCATTTTCATATTCTGGTTCAGCATGTCTCCTTACCCCTAAATCGGATATCTAATCAACTTCAGATATAACTTTTACTTTTAACAAACTTTCCGGTTTTAGCCGGATTCCGGGTGAAGTACTTGTCCGGCGAGAAAATGGTTTTCATATTCGTGTTCAGCATGTTGTCTTACTAATCAACTACCTCATTAGCTCTTAAAAAATATTTGTTTCGCCCCTTAATTTGAAACCCCTCCCCTAAATGTGCATCTACGAACTCGACCTTTCCCTTGACTCGAAGAGTCCTCACACCAAGTTTCATCAAAATATCTCATTCCCTTCGAGAGTTATCGTGCTGACAGACGGACGGACAGACGGACAACTTTTGCGATCTCATCGGTATCTCTCCACTTACGTTTTGGGATTCCAAAAACTTGACCAAAGAAGGGACAAAACTATTTAGGTACCGGGTGTGAGAACATGCAACCGGTTGTAGCCTTGTTATTGGCCGAGCCACTGACTGCGGAGGTCGGATACCTGTCGTCTCGTATTCTGGTGGCAGGATGTTTCTTAGGATTGGGTTGGCCAGAATACTTGTACCAAACTTAAGGGATATATCAACGGGTTGCCAGAGTTTCTAATCGGAAATCATTGAGAAGGGAGGAATAGGGAAATTTTGGAGATTTAGACACAACTAGAAGGACGTATGAGGTAATATAAGATTAGACTTAATTGCACAAATAAGCCCAAAGGCGATGACAGCAAAATAAACAAATAAGAGCGATCTAGTAACCAACTCTAAACATAATTTTTCGGTGTTGAAAAGCGACCCTGTGGAATCTTGCCAGCCTCCTAACATCATCAAACTGACGGCTACCAATCATGTTATGCTGGAACATACAATCAGATTTTCCGGATAGACTTTCATCACTTCCGTCATGAAGATGATTTCGTAAACCACATTAGCCTTACATATCATGAAAAAAACGAAGAAAAACAGGCGAAATGTTTTTTTTAAAGGCCAAAGAAAAAAAAACATTTTCGCCTGTTTTTATGGCACTTGAGCTTACTCAAGTGCCATATAGCGATTGTAATTTCTGTCCGTCAGTCGGTCTGTCGGTCCCGGTTTTGCTAGTTCGGGCACTTCCAGATAAGCTAGGACGATGAAACTTGGCAGGCATATCAGGAACTGGACCAGATTAAATTAGAAATTGTCACTTCCTCGATCCGACCATCTGGAGAGGAGTGGAGGGAGGGGGAATCCGGAAAAAATAGGAAAAATTAGATATTTTTAGCTTACGAACGGGTGATCGGATCTTAATGAAACTTGATATATGGAAGGACTTCGTGTCTCAGACCCTCCATTTTAAATCCAGACCGGATTCGAAGTTGGAGGGGGAAACCGGAAATCTTGGAAAACACTTAGAGAGGAGGGATCCGGATGAAACTTGGTGGAAAGTACAAGCAAAAGTCCTAGATACGTGACTGATATAGCCGGAACGGATCCGCGCACTTTGGGGGAGTTGGGGGGGGGAGAAGTCCGAAGTTTTAGTGATCCCGCGAGTTCCGTGCTTCCTGATGTGCTGGGACGATGGAAATTGACAGGCATGTCTGGGACCTGACCAGATTAAATAGGAAATCGTCAATTACCCGATTCGACCATCTGGGGGGGGGGGGGGAGTGGAGGGAGGGTGAAGCCAAAATTTGAGGTATTTTTAGCTTGCGAACGGTTGATCGGATCTTGATGAAAATTGATATTTAGGATGACCTCGTGTCTCAGACATCTCACTTTAAATCCGGGCCGGATCCGATGACACTGGGGGGAGTTGGAGGAGGGAACCGGATATTTTGAGAAACGCTTAAAGTGGAGGGATCGGGATGAAACTTGGTGGGAAAAACAAGCACAGGTCCTAGACACGTCATTGACATAACCGGACCGGATCAGGGCACTGTGGGGGAGTTGGGTTGGGGGTCCGGATTTCTAGCGATCCCGCGAGTTCGGCATACTTCCTGATGTCCTAGGGCGATGAAACTTGGCAGGTATGTCAGGGATCCGAACAGATTGACTTGAGAACAGCCGTTTCCCCGACCCGACCATCGTGGGGGGAGTGGGTGGATGAGGAGTCCGGAATCTAGTGGCGTGCATAACTTTTGAACGGGGGATCGGATTTGAATGAAACTTGTCTGGTGCGCTATCGCCTCGGACGATCAGTGTCACGTCCGGGTTGGGTCCGATACCTGTGGGGATGGGGGGGGGGGGGGGTGGAAAACTCAAGAAACTCTAAAAGCAGAGGGATTGGGACGAAACTTAATGGATGGAACAAGCATTGGGCCTAGATGAAATTGACGGAGCCAGATGGTTTCGGGGCTCTGTGGGGGGAGTTGGAGGGGGTTTCCTGGAATTCCGGTAGTCGTGAGTTAGAATAGTTCCAGATGTAAAACGACAACGAAACTTTGCAGGCATATTAGCGACCCGAATTATCTTGACTTAAGAACCTGACACAACATACCCCCGGAAACTTCCGTTCCTAGATCCGAGCATTTTTTGGGGAGCAAGAGAAGAGAAATATGGAAATTGACTTCTATAAATTGCGAACGAGTGGTCTGATTCGAGTGAAACTTCATGGGTGATACGAATCGATGGCCTCGACATGTAAAACATGCGTTCGAACCATATGCGACCACGATTAGGGGAATTGGGGGTGGGGGGACTTTTGACATGTACAAAAACCAAACGGATGGACCGAATGAGATGCAAACTCGACAGTGCCGAGTTTATGCGGCCTAGATTTGTTATTTGGCGTCCGGGCCGGATTCGGCCAAGGTAGGGGGGGGTACTGGAAACTTGCAGATAGGCTATGCTCCAATTGCAGTCAAACTTGATGGACAGGAATAGGGAATTAAGAGATTGGGCCCGAACCGGCTCCGACAACGTTGGTGGGAGGGGGGGGGGGGTACCGGAACTTTCCAAAAATGCTGAGATTCGTGTAAAACTTGATAGATGGTATACACGAAGATGCTTTAGGTGGTCAATTTTTTTTATTCCGAACCAGATTCGGCCACGGTAGGTGGAGATAGAGTGAGTACCGGAAATCCTGTAGCACGTCTAGGGATCAAACAAATGGATTTATTGGGGATGAAAGTTTGAACAGTCATGTGCATTTGCCACAGACAATCGAGACGATGCCGGAACTGCTCAGAAATGAGTGAAACTAAATATCCTATTTCTATTTCTGAACCGCATTTTTGGTTGGCGGGTGTATTTTGTGACGTTCTCATCTACTTTCTTGTGCAGCCTACTCGTACAAGTGCCATATGAGCTCGTAGCTCTTGTTCCTTTTGTTTTTCATCACGAACTTTACAAAATCCTAAATTTCCGTACTGAAGTGATGATGGTTCCAAAAACCCTGGCATGAATTCGAGCCCGCCAATACCTGACCCCACGAATACCCGACCCCTTCAATACCCGACCGTGATCCAATGCATTACTTAGGAGGTTTGTTTAGATTTTGACATGGTTTTTTATAGTAAATGATGAAAGAAAACCCTGAATGATCAATCCCGATGGCAGAGCCTCATGAATAAATCGTAATAAAGCTAAAGACATAATTTTAAGCTGCGGAGGGTGCCCTTAACCCCCCCCCCCCCCCCCCCTTTTGCATTTTCTCTAGTGTCCTAATGGGATTGAAAGCTGTAGAAATACCCTCTCTTCGAGGTTCCAAATTTGGCTTCCCATTTTGTAACACTTGGTAAGCTAACATGTCTATCTTGTGTTTCGGGCTTCTTTTCTTTTGCTTGGCTTTTTACCACTTTTTGGGATCCCAGATCGTCAGTGCCATGACATCGTAAAGTTGTCCATCCGTGTGAGGATCCTTTTGAAAGTTGTGCGTCAGTGTGAAGATCCTTTGGATCCAAATACAGGTCAAGTTCATAGATGGGCTAAGTATCTTTAGGGGTGGAAGGGGTTTTAAATTAGGCTAAGGTGTGACAAAAAAATATTTTTTAAAAGCTAATGGGACAATCGATTCAGCGGATGCTGAATCGGAATACGAAAATTATTTTCTCGTCGGACAAGTAGTTCCCCGGCATTCGTCAAAAACCGGAAAATTTGTAAAAAGTAAAAGTTTTATTTGAAGTGGATTAGAGGTTGTATACAGGGGTAAGGAGGCATACTGAACTCGTTTTTGAGCTTCATTTTCTTGTGGGGCAAGTAGTTCGCCCGGAATTTAGCACGAAGTCTTATAACCCAGTGATATAGTCGGTATTAGATCTGAAACTAGATCTGAAAGATCTGAAACTAGTTGTCTCGCCGGCCATGAAGAATTAAACAATAAAAGTTCATTCTTAATCCGATTAGAGGTTCGGATTGGGGGAAAGTACACGCGATGAATCATTTTCTGAACTTTATTTTCTGGTCAGACAAGTATTCTGCCGAACGTTGACAAAACACAGAAATTTAGTACACTCGAAAAGTGAAACTTTTAAGTCGACTATTTTAATTGTTTATTATCGGTATAAGTCTCAACATAACACAGAGTAGGACAGTTCAACCGTTAGAGCGTCAGACTGCATTTCGAATAGGGTCTTGGTTCGCCTCTTGATGTCACCAGCTTTGTTACTCTGCATGCAATTTGCCCGGAATACAGCTAAAGCGAGGAATATAAGCGAGTAAAAGAGTTTAAAAAAAAGTAGTAAAAAGACCCGATTGTCTGGATCAAGAAGTCCAATAAACATTCAGTTTTTGGGATCCCATAGAAACCTTTGGTCTGGTTAACCACGGCGGGCATCATTTAGAGTAGTATTGACAGGGCCAACAAGAAAATCGTTAATATCACAGGGTACACTGTAAAAAGTCTCTCCGAGTAAAGATTAAAGTTAACTGCAGAATTTGCTACTAAGATTAGAACATGTCAGTAGATACAATATTAATCCCAGTAGCAAATACTGCAAGACTTTTTTTTTTGACAGTCTAAGTGCTTCTAAGATCCAGCCCGAGGCACATTTTTGGGTTTCAGACCTACTATGATAATAATAAGAAAAACATTGTGTAATTTTTTTTATTTTTTTTTAGCGGCGCCGAGGATAAACACGGCTACATCTGGGACCGGCACTACGGTACTTGCATCGCAAAATTTCCCCACCAAGATGTCGTTAATGCGGTCGCATTCAACCCGAAAGATTCGAACATGCTTATTACGGCGTCTGACGATTTTTCGCTAAAAATCTGGAGATCAAGATCTCGCTGCGAAAGTCTTGGTATCGATATAAAAGAGTGTAATGTTGGCCTGGAAACGCGACTCAAGGTCAAGTAGTCATTTGTTTTTTGTTGCGGATTTTAACTTATTTTCAGATTGAAGCGACATGTGTATTATTTTATTCGTTTTTTCGATTTTTGCGAAAGGTACGTAGCGATGATGATTCAATCATATAAAAATGGTGTTAGCAGCTAAAATAAAGTCATTTTTTGTTTATTTTTTTTGTTTTTACGAGGACGATCCAACTTCGGCCGACTGAGCAAAAGGGTGGAGAACTTTCTGGGTAGCATCACCTGTTTGAAAATTTGCTTTTAGTTCACATGTCTACAGTTAGTTCTTTATTGTCATACCTGACAATAAAAGGATGTTCGTAACTTCACTCATCCTCAAATGCCTTCCTCTAGCTGTCTTTTGAAAGAGAGGCCTCCTACCTTGTAGCGTTAAACGGATAAGTCAGTTGGGATTTTTTCCAGCAAGATTTCGGCTCTTCTTCGGAAGAGTCCTCTTCAGGAAGAACTAGAAGAACGAGCCTGTATTAATCATTATTTCTAGCTAGAGGCTGAAGAAGACCCTTGCAAAGAATGGCTAAAATATCGCAGTGACAAATAACAGTCAAATTTGTCCGTTTAATTATGATTCGCAGTGAGGTTAGGATCAAGGAATAAAGGTTTTCGGTGATTTTGTTTCGGTGAAAAAAAATTCAAAGAAAATTGGCAGTTTCGAATACTGTGCGGAAATGGGAATGTTATTAAGATTTTAGTTGAAACTTTATTTTCGTGTTATTGTTATTAAGTTGTGCTATTAAGGTTTCAGTTGGTCACGCCGCCAGGTTGGCGTGGTGGCGCAAACCGCCACTTCGTGATCTTTCAGCTTCACACCCGTTGATCCGTCTCTCGCTCCTGTTGAATCTTCCAGTTGAATTTTCAGATTTGTTTTATTTTTTTTTTCAAAAACTACTAAAGAATGAAGGGAAATGATACCACTTAACAAGCTTTTTCTTATCGGAGTAGTACATCCTGTATTTTGATAACCGTGGATAAAGCTCTTTGATTGCCATGTTAATATGATGAACAGATAACAGATGTGATGTAAGCTTTCTGCGGGTTTCGTAGTAGGTGGTATACAAATTTTGGGGATTAACTTTTGTGTTTAGTTTAAATACCAAAATAACACGACGAATTGCGGTAGTTCTGTTGGAAGTGGCTCATCACACTGAAAGCAGTTATTAAGTTATATCAGCCTATTGTCTAGCTAGTCTGTCTTTGAAACGAGAATACCTGTAAACAAATACAAGTCCAAGATCGTTCTGTGATGGGGCTAATGTTTAATCTACCACCAGTGTTAATTTCCTGAATTCTGCCTGCGTTCTTCTAGTGTGTTTTTTTTTTCGACAGGAAATCATTTTTTTTATCATATATTTAAACAATAAATAAAACGGATGCGTCAGCTACGATGCTTTGGCAGCTCCCTGCCAAATACGATGCTGCCGAAGCATCGTGGCTGACGTATCCGTTTTATGTATTTTTTTGAAAATATGTTTCCCGGTCAGCTTGGACTCCAGGAGCAGAGGCGTTACTAGCCAAAATGTTTGGGGGGGGGGGGCAAGGTATTTACCTACTGGCTGGTCAATCGAAGATTTTTACGAAAAACCGACTGTTTTGGAGAAAAATCGACGGTTTCCAATAACACAAATCTGTGAAAAATCGCACCGCTTCGCACTGACTCGGCTATTTTTTACCGACTGGCCGACCACATTTGAGTGGCGTCCCCCCCCCCCATACGTTACGCCCCTGTCAAGGAGTATTCATTGTTTTTTAATCGCTTACCAAGCACCGTGAACGCCTCATTGATATACGCAGCGATTTGGAGTCAATGAGGCGTTCACGGCTTGGTAAGCGATTGGTAAGCAGTCTCCAAACTCATCTAGGAGCTTCAAGAAACTTGTTAATGTAGAAAAAAGACCACGCAGAAAGTCAGTAGCCTACAGTCGGTTCCTCTTGACAGTTGCGAGGGATGGTAGTAAAATCATGGGCCCTTAATAGCAGGAATGTGTTTTCGCTCCGGATTGTTCATTTTATTTCTTCTTTTTTTGTTGGGGTGGATTTCATGCGTTGTTTTTATGCGATATAATTAGGTGACTAAGTTTACATTTTTTGTGAATGGCTATATCTATCGTTATTAAAATCGTTCCGAATATCCTCATTAGTTTTCGTTTTTATTTACCTCAGTAACGTTTTCAGAGAAGAAATTTCTCACAGCAAGTAAGGACAGTTAGGGCACTGACAGGTTGCATTCTAACAGTTATCCAAAATGCGAGAGCACGGTTAAAGCCAGGCGCGACCTTCCAGATTCCGGTCCAGGGCTTCCGAATAGCCAAGCATACGCTTCCAGATTTTCATGACAATGATGACGCGTAATGTTGTTATTCTTCAACATATCCTTGATATCCCCTTCACATTTAAAATGTATTTTATATCCACGTCACAACTGGCAATCATTCTCCCTTTTCTTCCTATATTTACATATTTATTGGGTCTCTCCAATGTGTTCCGGCTATGGTAGGCTACCTTCCATATAAGATGTTCCTTCAGCCCAAAAGATGTTCCTTTCATATGTTTTTGGCCTGGCTTCACCTTCCAGGAATCCGGAAGAAAAATCTGGTAGGTGATGCCTCGCCTTTTTACATCACCACTCTTGATGACTAACTCTTCGTGTTGTAATACGAGGGGTGAAGGAAGATCCCGTAAAGTATTCGGTAGCGTGGGAGGCTCGTGGGGTCTATTTCCTAGGGCGTTATAGAGTCAAACGAACTAGCTTGCTAGTATAGGTTTAATAAACGTTACGACTTACACATGGAGAGTGTGCACTTGTAATTTCACTAAAACAACGTTACCTTAAGTCTGGCTTAAGATCGACTGACTTGCTTACTGCAATCTCTTGGTCCTTTATATGCCTGTTTTTCTTGAGATGTTTCCGTTTTCTGAGAGCTCTCATAGCATGAAGTGCTCAAGATACTTGGCAAGGGAATCGAAGTACAGGAAAAAGAGGTTTTGCGAGAGTCCCTTGAATCAACCGATGATTCAGGGGACTTCCGCGGGTTTGGGCATCATTTCCTGGGTGAGGGACCGTAGGGGTTTCTCTCACTACAGTGTGGACGAAGAATCGCCCTGTGATTGGCAAAGAGCCAGAACGTCAGTGTTGGTTGGCTTAGGATTCGAATCAAGTTTGAGGACTCGTTTGGTGACGTTTTTCGTTCTTCTCTAGGCAGGGGCGTTCCGAGCCTTTCTTCGTTGGGGGGGGGGGGGGGCCAAGCCTGTTTGACAATGCAAAACGGATACGTACGCTGCATTTTATTAGAGCTATATTTCGGCCCTTCTTGGCAAGGGTCCTCTTCAGGCTCAAGCTGGAAAATAAGCTTCAATTTTACCGAACCTGGTAAAATTGACCGAATCGGTATCTGAATTTTACCTCATTTATTAATTTTGTTTTCTAACAAGAGCTAGAAGCTCACATAGAGAATTACAATTGCCCACTTTGTTGCACTGGGCAAGATACCATTGACCACCTTCTAGGACAGTGCCAAGAGCTTCCTTCATTGGGTTTAGTTGGGATGGCTGGTGGTGTTCTCTTCCCTGGTATCTTAAAGTCGACAAATAAAAGTGTAATCCGTGAGGTAGTTTTGAATCCAATGAAAAGAAGAAAATAGTTTGTGTTTCATTATTAGTGTTATAAATTGTTGTTGGCGCTTCAGGAATCTGTTGTATGGCCGTATTAGGCTTTTTCCAATAAATTATTATTATTATTATTATTGTGGCACTTGAAAGGCTGGGCCAAAGGACGAAAATAGGAATTTACCAATTCATGCGTTTGTTCTTGGGAGTTGGGGGAGGGGATACCGGAAATATCGTGATATACTTGTGAGTGGAGGATCAAGATCATAAAAATGTATATTTTGCTCAAAAGTATTGTTTGTACTTTAAGGGATTCACTTGTAAGCAAAACTCTTGAGGTAAAAATGATCGTGAGCCTTAGGTCGTCTATATCTATTTGTAAGAAGTATTTTTTATTTTTTTTTACTTTTCGGTTAAGATACGCACTTCTAGGGTCCTAGAAAACTCATTCTGAAGCAAAACCCTGATGGCACAAAGGTCATGGGACGCCAAAGATCAAGACATTTATCGTTTGATCAAAAGTTTGTCCTTAGACGTGTCCTTAGACGTGCCATGTCCTTAGACGTGCCCAAGATTTCCGGTACCCCCTTCCAACTCCCCATATACCGCGGGCGGGGGGGGGGGACCCCAAACGTGACGCCCATGTATGCTAGTGTACAACCCCCATATACCGCGGCCGAACCTGGTCCGGACTCATAACTAGAAGGATTTTCTCTTACCACATATCTTTCATTCGAATCTGAGCATTTTTGGGGCAGAACAGATGGAAGAACGTCGATTAAAAAGCAAGATTGAGGTGGGAACAACGCTTGAAAAGGACAAGATTTTAATATACACACGAAAGTTGTTTCCTAGGACAGATAATGTTCTGCAGGCGCTGGAATAGCTCATTCTAGTCGAGAGGTAAATTGTTGGCCTCTATGCTCGCAGAGGCGTTACTATCCAAAATGTTTCGGGGGGAGGGGGGGAGCAAGGTATTTACGGACTGGCTGGTCACTTTTACAGGCTTTTTTTTGCGGAAAAACGAGTGTTCTGACGAAAAAACGACTGAGTTTATGAAAAACCGACCGTTTTAAAAAAGAAGTCGACTAACGAAAAACCGACTGTTTTGAAGAAAAATCCACTGTTTCCAAAAAAAAAAACATGGACTGTTTTTTACGAAAAATCGCTTCGCTTCGGGCCAATTCAGCTAAAAAAAATTACCGACTGGCCAACGAAATTGGGGGGGGGGGGGGGGGGGCAAACGTGACGCCCATGTATGCTAGTGTTAAAGGACATCTGAAAAGTCTTCGTAAAATTCAGAAAAATCATACAACTCGAAATGATCCAACTTATGATGTTAAAGCTATTCTAAAAGCGGACTTCGCGTTCTTCATTTGCTGTGTATAGCATCGTTTGTCGCGCATTGAGACACGGAGCTAATTTCGTGGTAAGGTCGCAGATGAAGATTGAGGCAGATATAAACCTTTCAGGAGTGCTTGAATATGCTGTATAATGTTTCCATCGGGCGAAAGACGAAAATTTGTTTCGTCAATGAATCAGGGTTTGTTTTTACGCAGAAAGAATCAAATTCTGCAAACCAGTTTTAAGTTGCAATTTTTCAGATATAGCATGTAACTTTATGATACCTGCGGAAAAAAACGCACCCGGAAAAAAACGCAACTCAAGTCTCGTCGGCAAACCGGCGTCTTTTTCTATCTGTAAAAGCCTGTCAGGCGCAGACCAAAAGTCCGTAAAGCTGGAAAAAAAAATTAAATGCAATGGCAAACCTGTTTTCCTCCTTTCGATTCTGAGGAAGTGTATTTTTAACGTGAAATTACCTTTTTTGCTATTAGTTCGGAACGAATCTACTTCGTTTTCGATGGGCACTATTTTGTCACTTTTTGCGATAGACCGAGTCCTGATTTCATAGCTATTCTTTACTTTTCATTGGATCGCAAAAAGACGCCGTTTACGCCGTAAATCCAGATTTTTTTTTTAATGCAATGGCAAACATATTTTCCCTGTTTTATTTCTGAATAAACGTGTTTATAACGTGAAAATTACTCTTTTTGCTATTAATTCGTAACAAATCTACGTTGTGTACGAAAAAATCTACGTTTTCTATGGCCATTATTTTGTCACTTTAGCCGACGGATAGATTTGTGATTTCTTAGCTATTCTTTCCTTTTTGGGATCCCAAAACGTAAGTGGAGGGATACCTATGACATCGCAAAAGTTGTCCGTCCGTCCGTCTGTAAGCACGATAACTCTCGAAGGAAACAAAATATTTTTAAATATCTAATGTGATAGTCGATTACGTGGTAAGAAGACATGCTGAGCACGATGCTGAAAACCATTTTCTCGCCGGACAAGTAGTTCGTCCGGAATCCGGCAAAACAGGAAAGTTCGTTAAAAGTAAAAGTTTCATTTGAAGTTGATTAAATGTTTGATTTCAGGGTAAGAAGACATGCTGAACATGACGGTGAATACCATTTTCTCCCTGGACAACTAGTTCGCCTGGAATCCGGCCAAAACCGGAAAATTTTAAATCAAAAGTTTTATCTGAAGTTGATTAGATGACAGAATTAGGGGTAAGAAGAGACGCTGAGTCTGTATATGGCAATCATTTTTTACCCGGACACATAATTAGTCCGGAATCCGGTTGTAACCGGACTTTTTAAAGTCAAAGTTTTATTCAAAGCTGATTATATGTTCTTTAAGGGATAAGGAGATACGCTGGATCCGTTTCTGAATTTTCTTTTTTTGCTGGACTAGTAGTTCGCTCGGAATTCGGGCCAAACCGCAAATTTGGCAGAAGTAAATCAGTAAGTTTCGGTCAGTGTCGTCAAAATAGATATGGCTTATACAGGTATATCTGAACTTGGTTTTCTCTGATGATTAGCCTGGCCAAGACAAGACCCACTTGTCTGGATCAAATATTAGATTTTTGGGATCCCATCGACACCATTGGTCTTGTTCTCTTCGAAGTGAAGGGCCCAATTCAGGCTGAAAACAGCCAGCACGGACTGGTTTGTAAGTCTTTCGAGAAACCCAGCAGTTTCAAAGAAGACACGCATTTCGAACACTGAAACAACAAGACCAAAGGTTTCGATGGGATCCCACAAATTTAATATTTGATCCGGACAATTTCGTCTTGTAGATATACGGGCTTAAGCCAGGCTTCTTGAACATTTTTACTATTAAAATTTAGAAACAGATTAATGCCAATGGTTACACTGTAAAATGTTTCTCCGTATAAAGATTAAGGTTAACTGCAGTATTTGCTACTCAGATTCATCTTATCTCTGTTTGGTATTAATCTTATCTGCATAGAGATAAGAATAATCCGAGTAGCAAATACTGCAGTTAACTTTAATCTTATACGGAAAAACATTTTATAGTGTAGTCATCTTAGAAACCAAGTTCAGGTACGAATTCAGCATGTGTGTTTACCCCTATATGTCGTAGTTGCTTCGACGAAACTGATCGTAACTTCCTGCCTTTCTTCTTCCAAATATCTGATTTCCACCGGATTCTGGGTGAACTACTTATACGGCAAAAAACGAAAGGTCAATACGAATTCAGCATATCTCACCCTCTTCCGATAAACTAGCTTTTTAAAAATGTTCTGTAGTCCGATGTCGGAGAAGAACATTTAATCACCTAAAAATCGATGTCCAAGAAGAAAATTATTTGTCATTGATGGATCAGCATGTCTCTTTACCCCTAAATCGAACATTTAATCAATTTCAAATAAAACTTTCACTTATTACTAATTTTCCGATTTTGGCAGGATTCCGGACGAACTAATTGTCCGGCGACAAAATAGTTTTGATATTGGGACTCAGCACGTCTACTTGCCCCTGAATCGAACCTTTAATCAATCTCATATGAAACTTTTCATAAATTTTTCGGTTTTCGCCGGATTCCGGGTGAACTATTTGTCCGGCGAGAAAATAAATTTCATATTCGAATTCAGCATGTCTTCTTACCTTAAATCAACTATCTCAATAGCTTTAAAAAAAAAAAAAAATCCCTTAGTTTGATAAGAAAAGATAAGATAAGATTTTATTTGCGCTAAGAGCCAACGGCCATGGCAAATACGTATAAAAAAGAAAGAAAAAACAAGACCACACACACAAAATATTGAACTGCTATAGGCACCTATCCCTATGGGCTAAAGCTACCCTGAGGAACCTGACCAGCTGTTTTATATTTCCAAAACAGTTAATCCCTATTACACCACACATCCATTCTTCATCCATTCCACCATTTACTCCAAAAATTTCTAACCTAAGTTCACTCATTTTTTGCATTCACACAATAAATGCTTTAAATTCTCGTCCATGCTGCCACACATCGGACATGAATAAGGACCGGACCGACCCTCTGCCCTCCCAATCCCCACCCTCAAATATATGGCTACAGATCCCATCTTCGAACTTGACCTGTACTTTGACCAAAAGGATCCTCCCACCAAGTTTCATAAAATATCTCAATCCCCTCGAGAGTTATCGTGGGGACAGACGGACACCTTTTGCGATGTCATAGGTATCCCTCAACTTACGTTTTGGGATCCCCAAAACTGTGTCTGATACGACTGCTGTAAGCTGTAAGAATGTTTGTTCTGTGGAATTATTAGTACATGTGTGTGTCACAGGAACAGATGGTTGTTCCTTTGTCTTTCAGTACTATTCTTTTCAGTTGTCTGCCTTGGTTGAGACGACGTGGACGAATGTCAGCAAAATGCGATAATGCAGCTTAAATAGGTACTGATAAGCCATATCTCTTAAGGCCTTTATCAGCTCTTTCCGAAACCTATTGCATTTCTCGGGCATTGTAATCAGTGAAAAGGTGATAGTATTCCACCAGCTGGAGGCATAGAGCTGACTGGTATGTACACTGTTTTTCTCAAGTGTTTAGAAAGAGAGGCAACCGAAAAACAAGTTGGATGAGATTCCTGCTACCTTTCCAGATTTTCTCCGATCAGTATAGGCTACGAGTCAAAACGTTTGATAGAAACCGTGCTTGACAACAGTGACAAAATACGTTTACCAGATCGACTTTAAACAACTTCCGAAGCTATACAATCCATTCCGAATCCGTGCCTCAAGGTATTTGACTAGGGGGTTTAGAAAGGGTTTAGCCAGCATTTGTGCTTATTCCATAACCATTATCTATGGACTATAAATCACGACCTCAAGCTCCGCAGTTCCAGGAATAGGAGTTCCGTTTTGTTCGAGAGTGGATTTGTTTTTTTGATATGGGTATGAGCTTTAATTTCTGTGTTTTCTTGTATTTAGAAACATAACTCGCGACCCCTATTAGAAAAGCGGTATCCAGGATTGGCGAAAGATGGACTTCAGTCAACATGTAATGTCACGTGGATTAATTAGAATCCGTTTTGTCCACGTCAACGCCTTTTTTCTTCCAAATAATACCCCTTATCATTTCTTATCTCCATGATTTTACAACATGAATGATAAACGTTATCACTGTAATTTTCCGGCTTTATCTTGTTTCAACATCAGTACTCGGACCACATTGCTGATAATTCATCTTCACAGATGGAGCTGAAGTATACGACTACTACCTGCCACTTCCGGCCTATCACGGTACCGTGGTCGCCTCAGACAACGATGCCCTCGCCTTACAATATCCGTGACAAGACAGTTCCTGCACATTTCTGCCACATCGTCAAGAAGAAGTCTACAGTCAAAACTCGGTCCCAGGACATTGGCCTAAATTTCGTGCAGCATCTGCCGACGAAAGGAACGAACACTCGTGAGTTCGTCGGCAAATCTGCGAGTATCCCTGTAAAGAGAGCGTCTACTTGCAGCACCACTAATCGACATCACTTCGCGCCAACTAGCTATGTGAAACCCTATCTGGGTTTGTATGATCCCGACTCCGTCATCAACACTATAGCAGGAAGCTCAGCTCATGCCATTCCGAAGAGTCGGCTTCTTCACTGCGGTGGCGGTATAGTTTATCCATCGCCTGAAATCGGCCAAGCCTCTTCCAGCGAAAACCCAACGTTAAAGATAGAGTGGGGTCAAAATCGTTCTCGAGGCCCAGAACAAAATGAGAGACGTCCCTCGCCCGTCCAGCCGCAACATTTTCAAAGTGTGCGACAACCTGTTCGATCGCTGCTTCATCGATCACTGAGTTCTCCAGTCAGTCCAGCTAGAAGGGTGCAAAGCGGCCGAAGCATCTCATCGAACCTTGTCCCTTACGGTAGTCATTCAACCTCGCCAGAATTTGCGCCTCGGCAAACGCCTCCCTGTTCACCGAAAGATGTGACCGGGGTAGTACCCCCTCAGCAATCCATGCCTTCAACCTCCAAAACGCCTACCTCTCCTGCTACGGAAGTACCACGAATCGAGAAACGCTCACAAGATGGCTTCGTACAACCTCTGAAAAAAAGGTTGTACCGAGCGCCGGAAGAACCCGCAGAACCATCTGCTTCTCAGTCCAGCTGTGGATCTTCTTCCTTTGTATCGAAGCCTCAAGAGCCCAGACTTCGTGTCAAGACAGACCTTTGCGAACGTTTACCCCCTCACGAAGCAGTGACAAAGAACTTGACAAACCCGCTTGAGATCCGCATCGAAGTTAAACAAAACTCCGCAACACAGGTCATTTTCGAAAAGCCTGTCCAAATCCAATCTTTAATGAGAAGGCCAAGGCTACCTTCTCTGACCTCCAGAGACACTGAACAGGCACCGCCAATGGTGAAAATCCATTCCTTGCCGAAGCCCTTGCACTTGAATGAAAAACTAATTCTATCTCCAACTTCGAAAACTGGTTTCCCTGACCAGAAAGCAAACATTTGTAGAGAAAGAGCTGACAAGCTGAGAAACACTCTATTAAGCGTTATGCACGCTCTGCTAGGACCCAAAAGAATGCAGGCACTCGGTTATCCCAGTAGGTCAGCTGATGAAATGTTGATCGAGGTACTGCACAGGGCAGACCTCGCACCGAAGAGAGGAATCACGTACACCTGCCTAAGAGAGAATACGCAGCTTTTTCTTTCACTTCTGGTTTCAGACAAAAAAGATGCCGAAAAAAGAGGGTGGGAGAAGCTCGATCCAGAAGATATCCTTGAAGAAATTTACATAAGAGGTAAGTTTTTTGGCCCCTGGATAGTTAAAATCTTGCGGACCCCCTTGCAAAGCATATGTAATACGTTTCAAGTTTTATCCACTAACAATTTTCATAACCAGTTGGTTACAGAAATACTAAACATTAAAAAAAAATGTATTCAACAGTTTGTGTAAAAAAAAAAAAAAAAAAATCCTAGGAGACCCGTAGAAAAGTGCCTATGCTTGCGTACTTCATAATTCTTCGAATCGTAGTCACGGTGTATGTCGAACATGCGACACGATAAGAAATACGACATGTTATTTTAACCGGTAGACATATTCCGTGCCAAGTCGGTACTACGAGTTGTACCGATAAACTATCTATCCTGTGTGCCGTCTTGCGGCTTTCAGCATTATTAATTGAAAATTGTAATTGCCGTTTTGGGATCCTAAAACGTAAGTGGAGTTATACCTATGCAGTCGATGGTACGTCTGTCCGTCCGTCACGATAACTCTCCAAGGGAATGACATATTTTTATGAAACTTAGTGTGAGAACTCTTTGGGTCAAGGGTAAGGTCAAGTTCATAGATGGGCTCTGTAGCCCTACATTTAGGGGGGGGGGGATGTGATAATCGATTATGGGGTAAGAAGACATGCTGAACACGAATATGCAAAACATTGTCTCGTCCGACAAGTAGGAATTCGGCTAAAAAACGGAAAGTTGGTTAAGTAAAAGTTTCATTTGAAGTTGAGTGAATGTTCGATCAAAGGGTAAGAAGATATGCTGAACAAGATGGTGAAAACCATTTACTCGCCGGAAGAGTTGTTTGTCTGGAATCCGGCAAAAAAACGGAAAGTTGGTTAAAAGTAATAACAGGTTTAGGGGTAAGAAGAGACGCTCAGTCTGTATATGACAACCATTTTGTAACCGGACATATAATTCGTCCGGAATCCGGTTGTAACCGTTTTTTTTTGTAATGTAAATTTTTATTTGAAATTGATTAAATGTTCTTTATAGAGATAAGGAGATACGCTGAATTCGATTCGGAATTTTCTTTTTTTGCTGAACAAGTAGTTCGTTCGGAATTCAGCCGAAACCGGAACTTGGCAGAAGTAAAGCAGGAAGTTTCGGTCAGTATCGTCAAAATAGATATGGCTTATAGAGGTATATCTGAACTAGGTTTTCTCTAATGATTAGCCTGGCGAAGACAAGACCCTGGATCAAATATTATATTTCTGGGATACCATCGAAACCTTAGGTCTTGTTCAGACCGTTATGTGCCGGTTACTGGGAGACAAAGTGAGCTCCCAAATCGTAATAAGAGTTTCTGAGCGTTTGATAACAGCGTGACTGTTTTTGGGATCCCAAAACGTAAGTGGAGGGATACCTATGACATCGCAAAAGTTGTCCGTCTGTCCGTCTGTTAGCACGATAACTCTCGAAGGGAACGAGATTATTTGATGAAACTTGGTGTGAGGGTTTTTTGGGTCAAGGGTTAGGTCAAGTTCGTAGATGGGCTCTATCTTTAGTCCTATCTTTAGAGGCAGATGAGGGATTTCGAATTTATGGTAAAAACACGTATGTTTTATAAGCTAATAAGATATTCATTGAGGGGGTAAGGAGATAACAATGTTTACAACGGACGTCAGCTACGATTCTTCATCAGCGGTATTTCGGCCCTTCTTGGCAAGGGTCCTCGTCAGGAAGGGCCGAAATATCGCTGATGAAGAATCGTAGCTGACGTATCCGTTATAAACATTGTTCGAATACATGTTTGAAAGTCAGCTTGGGCTCAAAGAATATTTACCTGCGGGGTAAGGAGGTCCACTGAATCCATATCTGAACTTAGTTTTCTTGCTGGACAAATGGTTCATCGCGAATTCGGCTCAAATTGGAAATTTGTTGAAGCTCAAAACTGTTTCTGAAATCGATTAGAGATTCGGTATCGGGGCAACTTTATTTAAACAGGAAAAATATTCAAAGAATCTGACGAAGACTGAATGGCGAAGACATGACCCAATTTTTTGAATCAAATGTTAGATTTTTGGGATCCCATCGAAACCTTTGGTCTTGTTATATTTTGACATGCCCACCAGCAGATTCGGAAGAAATCTTATTAATGACTGCTGAGGGTTTTAAACACGGTAAAACTTACTGCTGGCCAAGTTAGGGTTTAAAATTCAGACTGTAACTCTACTAAGATAATTTCGTAAACCACATTGGCCTAACATATCACAAAAAATCAACGAAGAAACCAACGAAAATGGGGTTTGTAAAGACCAACGAATATACTGAAATAAAAGGCGAATATTTCGGGAGGAGAACCGCCTCCCTTCTTGACTGCAGACAGAAAATTTCGAGGAAAAATGCCAAAACAAGGAAGATCAGCAACCAAGAAAAGCAAAACAAAGCAAAAAACCAGCAAAAAAAAACAAAATTAAAACAAAATTCGAAAAATTGAAAGCCTAAAATAAAGACAAAGACAGCGAGCCACTCACCAATGCCTGCGAATAACAGTTATGGCTGTTCTCGCCCGGTACTGGCGAATGACAGTATATTCGTTGGCCTGAACAAACCTCAATTTCGTTGGTTTCTTCGTTGATTTTTTGTGATGTAACTCTACTCTTTCAGATGTTCTTCCGCATCTGGAATCTGTATCGCAGGCCGAGCGATATTGAAAATGGATTTCACGAATATTGTACATACGTTTAGTTTCTTGTCGGTAATAAACTGTTACTTTTGTCGTGTTGGTTTATGTTTTATCTTGCCTAATGTAAAGCAGACTGTTCACCTCCTTCGAAAAGGAAAAAATGGACATTTCATGGAAGTGTTCGTCAGACAGTTGAAATAAAACCAAATAAAAAGGCGTCACCAGCAAGCAGGGGCGTCACTAGCCTTTTACGTTTGGAGGAGAGGTACTTCCAGTTTGTGCCGACGGTGTAAAAAATTTGCCGACAAAACACGCCGTTACCGCAGCAGAGTTACCGTTACCATACCGCCGTTACCGTTACCGCAGAACCTGTGTGTAACTAATGAATCAGTTCGAATTATTCGTTTAGTCTAATAATAATTCCTACGCTATATTTAAATTCACATATTCGGCTTTTCATTTCAGTTTTAAATTCACTTTAGTTTAAACTCAGAATTCAGTTTAAAGTCAATCGTTTAGAAGTCAATCGTTTATTGATAAACCAACTTCGTAGCTTTCTTCGTTAGAAGGTGCTAAATTACGCTTGTCATACAGTAATAAAATAAATAAATTACACTAATTATTCGCTTTGTTAAAGTCTCTGTAAAAAAGGGCACAAACGAGCTCATGAACCTTGAGGTTCGTCCTCTGACAGGCACTAGTTTGTTTTGCTGTCTTGTCCTGCTATTTTTCGGAGCATCCGGGGGGGGGGGGGAGCAATGATCGATTGTTCTCATTTGCCAACAGTTTTTTTTTCCAAAGTTTAGTATCAGCTCTGTTCTTCGGTTGTAGAGGTTCGGGATTCTCAACACAGACAGTGCTTGCTCGTAAGACTGATAGCCAGGACCCATATAATTTTCGTTGCGCGTTTCTGTACGGATTCGAGCTCTTCCGATAGACAGACCGTGTTTTGTACTTGGAGTCACCCTGCCGGGCAGCAGTATTTCAAAAGGGGGCGCACGTGGGTAAGGTACGCGAGGTGAAGTTCAGGAATTGTAAAGCCAAGCTTACGCATTGACACTAAGGTCAGCAGATTTGAGTGAATTAGAGAAAAATGAATGTATAGAAGGGCCTCATCAGGGAGGACAGATTTTAGGTGGGGAAGGAGACCAACATTCTGCACACTCTCAGTCGGTCAATGTGGTCTTTGAAACTCAGTAGAGGATCTATGATTGTTCCGATGTATTTCATACTCTCCAACCTTGAGCTATGGTGATGTTGCAATGCACCAATGAAAGGCTACTAAATGTTGTAATATTTTATTTGTCGATGATCGAGAGTATTTAGTTTTTACAGAATTTAATGATAGCTTGTTCGCATTAAACCACTTGAGCAATCTTCCAAGGGCTAGCTGTATCTTATCTCTTAAGGATGCTTCATTTTTTTTTCAGCAACAGTACATGCGGTATCATTCGCGAATAGCATATTAAGGCCTATATTCTCCACTGACCTGTTCATGTCCTTATGTAAATGAGGAATAGCAACGGTCCCAGGATCGAGCCTGGTGGAACTCCTACTGCTCCTGCCGCTCAGTAGGATCTGTCTTCCGCCGTCCACGTGCTGATACTGATTGGTTATACATGACATAACCAGGCTATTTGCAAGACCCGAATACCACTGTTTTCCAGCTTAGATTTCAGTATCTTATGACATATAGAGCGTGTTCCACCCTTCTAACAATAGTAACTATTAGTTACTATTTCCGTTCCAACCTCACCAAAAGCTACTACGCTGACCATTCCAACCTTCTCGAAATAGTAACTATTTGCTTACCACGCTCGGGGGCGTAGTAACTACGGATCTCTGTAACGTGATTGGTCGGATTCGCCCGTGGCATAATATTCTGCTGGAAAATAGAAAAGTCGTTCCAGCCTTGACGGCAAAAAGCCAGAATTCGTGACGTCATGCCTAGTAACAACGGTAAGTAGGATGGAACACGCTCATAGTATCAAATGCTTTCCTGATATAGACGCTGGGGTCTCACCTCGGTCCAGTGCGGCATGACTGTATTGCGTAATTGTTCTGGACTTGTTCGGTGACCCTTCCGAAAACCGAACTGATATGGGCTGAAACATTCATATTTTTCTAGGAATCCAACAAATGTATCATATACACATCTTTCAATTATTTTACCAAATGCAAATAGTATGGATATTGGCCTGTAGTTGGAAAGGTTTTCGGGTCTCCACCTTTTTGTATGGCTATAACTCGTGCAGACTTGAGACAAGATGGGAAAACTCCATTCTTAAACGTTGATAATGTGTACAGGTAGAACTATGACACTGGGCAGAATCAACTTCAGTAGTTTGGTCGAGGAGCCATCAACACCTTCAGATCCTCCTGTGTTTAGTTGACTCACGACACGAGTAAGTTCGGTGGCATTGGTAGGTGTTGAAAATGTTAAACTCTCTGCCGTCGCCCCAATCGTGCAGCAAAAACAGCAGCCATGTCAAAAATTAAATCTCAGCACTAGTTTTTCAGTGCAGTAATTATTCAAAGTAATAGATACAGGCGAGTACTCCGTAATAGAAACGTAGACTGAGGTTATTAATGAAATAATATTTAAGTTTTCAGCCCCTTAGTAATAACAAAACCGAAGCTGATCAAAATGCCGAAAAAAAACCTTGCCTGTCATCGCACCAATCGTGGAGCAAAAACAACGTCCGTGTAAAAAATTAAATCTCAGGACTAGTTTTTTCATTACAGTGGTATTTCAAGGTAATTTACTTTAATAAGATATTTATAGTCGGTAGAAGCTTCAGTTATTTATTACAGGTTTGTTTCCTTCCCCGACCTTCACCCAGAGGATTGACAGCCTGACGAGGACCCTTGCCAAGAAGGGTCGAAATATCGCTGATGAAGAATCGTAGCTGACGTATCCGTTGTAAAGATTGTTTGAATAAATCTCTGTATGGCATGCATTTTGGGTCATATTTGGCAGAAATGTCGCCGAGAATGCTGCTTTTGACGCCCAGATTTTTTGTGTGTATCCGAGACTGCAATGTTTGCCGAGAATGACAACTTTGTAGCCGAGATTGCTACTGAAAGACATGTCACCGAGAAATACAGATATGTGTTCGAAACCAAGAATCTAGTTCCCGAGACAGAACAAAGTGTCGCCGAGATTTCACGTAATGTCGCCGAGAATGCATGATATTTAGCCACGCTTTTCAGTGGCAATCTCGGCTACAAAGTTGTCATTATCGGCAACAAACATCAACAATACACAGAAAAAAAGGCGACATTTGATGTTTTCTCGGCCACATTTTTTGACCCAAAATGCATGCCATACTCTCTGCCATAGGAGGTAAAAAAATTAGAGAGTGATGGGGCGGAGCTATTAATTTCAGGGATGTCACCTGCTGGGATTGTCACAATGGTGGTGAAGTATTCATTCATGACGTTTGCCGCATTTTGCTTTCCCTTTGTAACCCTCTAAAAGTGTGGATCTCTTCAGGGACTGAGTCTTGTTTGTTCCTGCCAACGCATGTTGAGATTCCATGTTTTCTTGGGGGATCCTTGAGCCTCAGCAAATTGTCTCTATACTCTTTGAATTCTTTCTTTTTTGTCTCGTCTAGGCTTTGGCGCAGGATCCCTTTTGTAACCCAAGGTTTTATAGGCATGGAATATCGCTTAGGATTTAGAGTTTTTGCACGGCAAGCTAATTCAGATGTTGGTTGGAATTGTTTCTCAAGATATACTGCGACAATGTCCGTGTCGTCTGTATTTATTCACGGGGCACGATAGAACAGTGGTTCCCAACCGGTGGTTCACGCACCCAAAGGGGTACGCGAGACCCTTAAAATGGGTGCGCGAAGGTACCAAATCGGTTTAGCCTGTAGCTTTAAGGGCTCATCTCCCTGCTGTTTGATTGCCGAAAGCCTAATATTACTAGCATAGACGTGATTTACAACAAAAAAAAAAAGGGGGGGCAAGGTATTTTTACTGACAGCGGCTGGTCATTTTTATAGACTTTTTTTTTGAGAAAAATAACTATTTTTACGAAAAATCACCGCGCTTCGCGCCGACTCGTTTCTTTTTTACCGACTTACCCGAACACTTTGGGGGAGGGGGGGGGGGCAACCCGTACGTTACGCCTGTGATTACAAGCCCCTAGTGAAGTTTAAGTATATCATATTGATTTAGAAACAGTTATTAGCCTACTGCTGCAAAAGCTATTCCCGTGTCAAACATTGTTTCAAGAAGAATCGAAGACAAGTGATATTGTCATTCAGGTCGCGAATTAAGCTAACTAAAAAGTTTGCGATACAGTTTGATGAGAGCATCGATGTGTCACATGAAGCACTGATTATAGTCTTTGTCCGTTATCGACATTTTCCTGACATAAGAGAAAATGTTCTGTTTTGCAAAAACCTCGTGTCGAGATAACACGAGAAGAATTATTCCCGTGACTGTATTTATTAGTTTGCAGTTATGGTGTAAAAACTTATAACTGGGTCCAAACATTTTGTACTGTAACAAATATTGCCGTTAATGACATCGATTCAAGATTTGAACAAATTTTTGCTACAAAGCAGCCTCAAAAGTGACTTACCCTAGGTTCACACAGACGTTCACACTGAGGCGATATCGGCCATCGCCGAGATTCTCGTCGCCAAAATCGGCGATTTCTGTTGCTTTGTCAGGCGATTTTCAATGTTGGGAAAATTCAACTTTAATCGGGCGACAGGACGATTCTATGCACGCAACAGTAACATGGACGACCCTTTTGATGATTCACTTTCAGAAAAATGTATGATTCATTATTATTTTAAGGGTTACTTCATTATTTTAATTACTTTTCGCGTTAAATTCTGTTGCCGACGAAAATTCAGTGTGAACATCCAGGCGATAAAAATCTTCTATCGCTGTGATTGAAAATTCTCGTTCATCGCCGCGATTTGGCTCTGTGTGAACGTATGGTTACTGATTTGGTTTTCAGTTTTGTTTTTACTACCCATGTATGCCTCATCATTTATGACAAGAAATAATGTGTTTCTCAAGTTCTGGAAAAGGGGGTACGCAAGCTTTTGGAACCTTGAGTAGGGGTACGCGGTACGGAAAAGGCTGGGAGCCACTAGTGCTAGAAGATTAATGTTAGATCCACCATAAGGACCAGCTCTCTGCTCATATCTTCTGTCTTTGTCAACAGTATCTAAATTTTTGACACTATGACGGGACAAAAAGGCTCAAAATCATTGACGTAAAATAATTACAATACTTGATTAAAGTCTGAAACAAAATAAAGAGAATGTGAAAAATAATAAAATTAATGTGAAAAAAAAAATTAAAACAAAATAATTAAAGTCTGACAAAAAATAAAAAGCAATGTAAAAATAGTAAAATTAATGTAAAAAAAAAGTATTGTGAACAAAAATAATACTTAAGAAAAAAATAAAGTTTTTTTTCTGTTCTTAATATTCTTTTGCCATTCCGTTTAATTATTTTTTGGCAACCGCTATGAAAAAATTTCCCAAGTCCGTTCATAATATTTTGACCGCACGGGGCAAAAAGGCTAAAAACTCCAGGACGGGTTTTTGCTACTTCTTCAGACACTGGGCTATTCGTGGAGCTAATGCTACATTCGATTTGGGGGTAAGGAGACATGCCGAAACTATATCTGAACTTCATTTTCTCACCGGAAAAGTAAGTAGCCCGGGATCCGGCAAAAACGGAAATTTATTAGTAAAAGTTTTTCTGAAGTTGAATCAACGTCCGAGTTAAATTTAAGGAGACTTACTGAATCCGTTTTTATGGCACTTGCCCTTCGACTAAGTCCACCATATAGCGATCGCAGTTTCTGTCCGTCGGTCGGTCTGTCCTAGTTTGCTAGTTCAGGCACTTTCACATAAGCTAGGACTATGAAACTTGGCACACGTATCAAAGACCCGAACAGATTAAGTTAGAAAAAGTCACTTCTCTGATCTGACCATCTGGGGGAAGGGGGTGTGGAGGGAGGGGGAATCCGGAAAATTTAGGTATTCTTAACTTTCGAACGGGTGATTAGATCTTTATGAAACTTGATATTTGGAAAGACCTCGTGTCTCAGAAGACCAAGTTTAATTGCGGACCAGATATGATGACTTGGTGGGGAGTAGGAGGGGAAACTGGATTTTTTAGGAAACGATTTTAGTGGAGAGATTGGGATTCCGGCGATTCCGCGAGTTCGGTTCTTCCTGATGTACTAGGACGATAAAAATTGGCAGGCATATCAGGGACCCAAACAGACCGACCTGAGAATAGCATGTTTCTCTGATCCAACGGCCGCGAGGGGAGTGGAGGGATTGGAAATCAGAAATCTAGTGGTGTGGATAAGTTTTGAACGGGTGATCGGAATTGAATGAAACTTGAAAAGTGGAAGTAGCTATCGTATCAGATTTTTTATTTCAATTCTCTACCTGATCCGATACTTGTGGGGGGGGGGTGGAAGGGGTATCGGAAATCTCGTGAAAAGCTTCGAGAATAAGCCCTAGATACGTTCTTTTCAGAACCGGATCGTATAGGAGATCTTTTGGAGGTAATGGAGTTAGATGGAGGTTTCCCGGAATTCCTGTGATCGCGAGTTAGGACACTTTCAGATGTGCTAGGGCGATGAAACATGGCAGGCATATTAGCGGCCCGACCAATATGGATTTAAGGACCCGACACAATGACCTAGGAAGTTTTCGTTCCTGGATCCGACGATTTTGGGGGTAGTTGAGGGAACGGTAATCTGGAAATTACCAACTTCCGTATGTTGGGTGGTCCGATTCGAGTGAACCTTTATGGGCGATAAGGACTGATTGCCTAGGTGTGAAAATATGTATCCGAATCAGATGTAGCCATGCTTATGGGGCAGTTGGAGGGGGGGGGGGGTACTTTGTGACATGCACAATAAGACCAAAGTTTTCGGTGGGATCCCAAAAATTCAATATTTGATCCCTACAATTTGGTCTTGTCTTCGCCAGATCCAGTCTTCGCCAGACTCCTTGAAAATTTGTATTTTAAAATTTAGAAACAGATAAAATCCAAATAGCTAATCATCTGAGAAAACCAAGTTCAGATTTGGTTCAACATGTGTGTTTACCCCTATAAGTCGTATCTATTTTGATGAAACCGATGAAACTTCCTGCCTTACTTCTGCCAATTTTCTAGTCCTGCGGAATTCTGTAAATACTTGTCCGGCGAAAAAATGAAGCTAAAAAACCAATCCAGCGTGTCTCCTTACCCGTATATCCAACATCTATTCAACTTAACAAACTTTCCGTTTTTCTCCGGATTCCGAACGAACTACTTGTCCGGCGATAAAAATTGTTGTCATCATCGTGTTCAGCATGTCTTCTTACCCCATAATATTAGCTGTTTATAAGTATTTTGTTCCTCTATCTCTGACACAAACTCAAGATGTTTGCTATGTCGCGATTCCGACGTTCAACAGCTCCGTTACACATGGGGCGGTAAGCCGACGTACGAAGTTGTTTGATGTTCAGCAGTTCGAGGATGCCCTTGAATACGGCATTGATGAACTCTGAACCCTGGTCACTAATCAGGCGTTCGCACGCACCTTAAACCAGGATAAAATGCTCCGTGAATGCTCTGGCTACAGCCTTTGCCGTTTTATCTGGTATAGCCGTAAGGACCATGTACTTTGTGAAATGGTCAGTAATGACCACAATGTACTTAGAACCTTTTAAAACGTTGGATCTCTTCTGCAATGTTCATCATTTATTAGGGGAATATTTTTATAAATTAATTTCTCTCGATTGAGAAAACTTAGATGTGAAGAAAATCATTTGATCGGTATGCATTACACGAGGTAGACGCTATCTATATCTCGAACATTGATGCACAAGAGCGAGAAAATCTACTGTAAAAGTTACCTAGATGTTACCTAGATTACCTAGGGCCGAAATATCGCTGATGAAGAATCATAGCTGACGTATCCGTTGTAAACATTGTTTGAATAAACAACCTACTATTTTTAGCGAAAGTGAAAATATGTATACTGCAAACGTTTCAGTTCAGGGTAATGGAGTTGATCAACTTACTCTTATTGATTTTATTTTAGCAGATTTACAACGAAGAATGAAGGAAAGTTTTCGTATAGAGTTCAGTTCGTAACTCGTGTTATTTTCTATCGGCAGGAAAACGATGAAGAAGTAGAAGTATTTTACAATAGTACTTCTTGGATTTTAAATAAAACTTTTGCATAGTCATCTAGATGACAATAACAAGAGACTTAGGTCTTTAAGTAATACCCGTCGATCAGGACTACAACTTCGTCGATACGAAAGAATTGATTATCGGATGACTCGAATAGAATCCTACATGGGTGGAACATTTAAAAGACTGCCAGATTTCGTTAAAAAATAAAAGAGCTTGCCTGAATATTGAAAATAGCGATCGGAAATGCTTTCTTTGGTCAATCTTAGCAAATCTATATCCAGCTAAAACTCATGCGGAAAGAACTTCCAAATACAAACAATATGAGAACAAATTTGATTTTAAAATAGATACAACATTATGATTTGCTTATTTCAAATTGAAAAAGAGAAAATTATCAGAAGTCATATACTAAAAAGTACAATCAATGGGAAAACAGCTAAACATGTTGTTAATTTATTATATTTCGATAATCATTATTTACTGGTAAAGGATCTGAGCAGATTTGTTGGTCCTAAAATCTCTAAAAAGAAAACTAAAAGATACCTCTGCACTTATTGCGGAAGACATTTTAAGAAGGAAGAACACTTTGAAAAACATGAAAGTAAACATAATTGAGAAGATCCTGATATTATAATGCCTCCTAAAGGTTCAAGTATACAATATAAAAATTTTGCAAAACAAATGAAAGTACCTTATTGTATAATAGCAGACTTTGAGTCTTATAATGAAGAATACAATCAAGTACACGGAAAGAAAACAATAAGTGGCGGAACAGAAGCCATTTGCATACGGATTTCAGGGATGCTGCTCGTTTGATTCAAACCAGGACACATACTATGACTATTTCGGTGAAGATGCTGCGGAACATTTTGTTAAAACGATTACAAAAGTATCCACAGAGATTGCAAACAAATATGAAAGCAGAAAAAGAAACCACAGTTATACCAATACAGAAATTGCAAAAAAATGGAATAAACTAATTAATAAGACTTGTCATATCTGATAAAACCGAAATTACTGAAAATCCCCACTTTGATCACGACCACGAGACAGGAGAAAATAGAGAATTTGCTCATGCTGATTGTAATATGAAGTACAGGATTCCCAAGCATATCCCGGTAGTAATGCATAATTTATCAAAACATGATTCTCATTTATTTGCTAGAGAACTGATACCTGATAACGGAATTTTTGAAAGTGCAGAAAGTTTCATATAATTCTCGAAATCAATAAGTATTACAAAGACAGATACGGAAATAAAATATGAGATCCGGTTTATAGATTCAATTAGATTTATGGCTTCATCTTTAGACAAAATATCAGCAAATTTAGCAAAATGTGATTGCAAAGTATCCTGTAATCATCTAAGAAAGAATTTCAAATTCACATCTAACAGTTTCAAAAACGATGACGAATTCGAAGAAATAATTAAAAAAGGGGTATATCCCTATGAATTCGTAGACAGTTTCTATAAAATGAATTGTATAAAGTTACCACAATTAGAAAGTTTTTATTCTAGGTTGACAGGGAAAGGTATTGACAAAAGTGATTATAAAAGAGCGGTTTCTATATGGAAACAATTTAACTGTGAAACATTACTTGATTATACCAAGTTATACCTGAAAAGTGATGTTTTAATATTGTCGGATGTTGTCGAGAATTTCAGAAATGTTTGTATACATAATTCTGATTTGGATCCACTTCATTACTTCTCAGCTCCTGGATTAACGTGGGATGCTTTCCTAAAATATTCTAAAGTAGAATTACCGGTATTCTCGAAGGAAGACATGTATTCATCCATTGAAAAGGGGATAAGAGGTGGTGTATCGCAATGTATAAAGAGATACAAAAAAAAACTAATAATAAATATATGAGCGATTATAATAAGAATAATCAATCTAATTATTTAATATATTTGGATAAAAATAATTTATATGGGTGGGTAATGTCACAAAATTTACCAGCGAATGATTTCCAATTCATTTCAATAGCGGATGAATTGAAAGAAAGAAATGAATACTAATCATTCGAGTATTACAGCCATCTAAAAAAATCATATTAAGTCGGTTTTTAAGTTACAGAATGTGGGTGCTATTTATGAAGTAGATTTTGAAGATCCAAAAGAACTACACGAATTTCACAAAGATTTACCATTAGCACCCGAAGATATTAATGGTAAGCTTTGTACCACATTATTAGATAAGCACAACTATGTAGTTCACCACAGGAATCTAGAATTCTATTTACAAAAAGGTTTGATATTGAAAAGAGTACACAGAATACTAGGATTCACTGAAAGTGCTTACTTAAAAGGATATATAGATCACAACACAGCCCTTAGAACTAAAAGTACAAATGACTTTGAAAAGGATTTCTTTAAGCTTATGAATAATGCTTGCTTTGGAAAAACTATGGAAGATGTAAGGAAGCGAGCGGATATGGATATCATAACTGATAATAAAACAGGAGAAAAAATAATAAAGAAACCCAACTTTAAATCTGAAATAATATTCAGTGAAAACTTTTCAGTAGCAAGAATGTCAAAGGAAAAGATAAAATTAGACAAACCCATGTACATCGGTTTTGCTGTATTGGAACCATCAAAGTTACTGATGTATGAATTCCATTATGATTATATGAAGCCTAAATATCGAGATAAAATCGATTTCTGTTATATGGATACTGACAGCTTTATATATGATATTAGAACCGAAGATTTTTATCAAGATATCAAACAGGATTTGAATGAGAGGTTTGATACGTCTGATTATGAAAAAGATAATCCATACGGATTTCCTAATATAAATAAGAAAGTTATAGGAATGATGAAAGATGAATTAGGTGGACAGGTTATGACAGAGTTTATTGCATTAAGATAAAAAGTATATGCTTATTTAAAGGATTATCAAGGTCAATCAAAAGCTAGCAAAAAACTGAAAGGAATAAAAACGAATATAGTTAACGATAAAATTACGATTCAAAACTATAAGGATGTACTGTTTGGAAATATCGAAAACTTTTCCGTGACCCAATATAATTTACGATCATACAAATACAATATGTTCCTAGAAGAACAGAATAAAAAAATTTTAGATCCTAAGGATGATAAAATGATAGTATCAAGCGATAAATTTACAACTTTGCCTCTAGGTTATAAACATTAAAATTTCAAGTATATAGTTAAACAATTCAAGTATATAGTTAAACAGTTCAAGTATATATTTAAACAATTCAAGTATATAGTTAAACAATTCAAGTATATAGTTAAGTAATTCAAGTATATAGCTAAATAATTCAAGTATATATTTAAACAATTCAAGTATGTAGTTAAGCAATTCAAGTATGTAGTTAAATAATTCAAGTATATAGTTAAACAATTCAAGTATATAGTTAAAAAGATCAAGTATATAGTTAAAAAAAATCAAGTATATAGTTAAACAATTTAAGTATGAAGTAGGTAAATCTTATAATACAAATTGTTGATTAATAAATGAGTGAAAAGGCTTCGATCAAAGTGTATGACTTTGGTGAAAAGAATAGTTATCCAAATAAACACAAACTTGCACCTCAGTGGCCATTTAGATTATTAATTTGTGGAAGTTCTGGAACAGGAAAAACCAATCTACCCTTGAATTTAATTTATGAATATGTTTGTTTAAATCGAATATACTTGTATGCAAAAGATCTTGAAGAAGATAAATATAAAGACCTTATACACAATTTAAACACTCTGGAATCATATTGTAAAGCGAATACTTTATCAGTAAGTAATGACCTGAATGATATTATTGATGTTGACGACCTAGACCCTAAATACCAAAACTTGATTATCTTTGATGATTTTGTTACTGAAAAAGACCAGGAAGAAAGAAAAGTGCCTCAATTGTTTATTTATCACAGAGCTATCATAAAACCCCAAAGGTGGTAAGACTTCGATGTAATTATTTCGCATTCTTTCAGTGCTCTAATCCAAAAGAAATCAAATTAATCAGGCAAAATCATGTATATAATATAGACAATGAGAACTTTTTGAAACAATTCAAGGTTGCAACCAAAGGGTACGGGTTCTTCTTTATTGATTTCAAGGTTCAAGGTTCAAGGTTTAATTTACACTTCTGTATAAAATGAAAATAAATAGGGTCAAGCCGGAGACACAAGGTCGATTGACAAAAACCCGGTACAATATATAACAAACATATTTTACCTATAACTAACTATATAAGTAAATGTTAATAATTCCATGACTCACCACCAGACGGGAACCCGCCCCACAAACCCACCGACACTCGGCAAGATCAACCCGAAAAAAAAAAACCCAATGCGCAAGCGAGGGTTACCGATGGCCGGTTACAGATGGCCGGATTTAAAAACAAAATATAAAGATATGATTTATAGGAAAAACTTTGAAAAGTTTACTAGATAATTTCGTTCTGTTATAAATGAATAAATTCGGTAGTGTTGGGAAAAAGGTTAGTAACGAATCGAATGAAAAGAGAGTTACTGATGACAACGGTAATATTAACCTACAAGATAAGAGAATTGTTAATTTAGGTGATGCGAAAGCAGATCAGGACGCTATTAGTTTCAGATCTATGACTATTATTTTGAATTAATGAAAACAAGAAATTACCGCAGAACAAGTGGGGACAAATCAGTATTTTAGCGAAGATATCAACGATTAACTGCGGTACATGATTGTCCTGATAATTTATTGGTAAGGGTTACAGATAAAGGATTATTTGTAAAAGAAACAATTCGAGTTAATGAGAAAGAAATTAACGCTGAGAACAAATTCATAACAAATGTTCAAAACCCTAGAAACAAAAATGATGCCGTTAATTTAGCAACGTTAACTACGAATCTTTTAGATTATGACAAAAAGCTTCTTGGTCAACACACCCATAACAATATAATTGAAGAAAAGATTGCTGACCAACAAATCCATATCAATAATATTGAAAGAGCAGTAGTAAATATTTTAAAAAGGCTTTTAGAGCTCAAACCTGTCGACAAACCCTTCGTTTCCAGAATAGAAAAAATATGTCTGGTATATAAATTTTATAACATAAATTAATTCTCTAATAAATGGACGAAACATTTGAATATACAGTTTATTTATCAAGCCTACAAAAGGCGAAGCTGAAGAAATGTTTTGACGCGAAACAAAAATGTCAAATTCGTGTTAGTCATAATAAACAGAATGAAAGAGAACCAGTAAAACTACTTTTACGCAAACGACAGATTGATAAAATTGAAAAAGTTAAGAGTGATAGCAAAGGGTGTGATATTGATATATCATACAAACAGATTAGGGAAGCGACTCAAAAAGGTGGATTACTTCCATTTTTAATACCGCTAGCACTTACACTTGGCAAGGCAGCTTTAACAAGCGGAGTTGCTGCTTTAGGTACATTCGCTGGTAAGAAAATAGCGGATAAAATAACCAACACAGGTGGAGCTCTAAAACTCCCTGAAACACAAAGAGTTGTGGGTAATGGTGTACGTGGTAGACCTAAGAAGGAAACCCATCCAAAAAACGGGGGAATCCAAAAAGAAGCAAAACTAAAGTAGGACCTATAAATAATTTTGATATTATGGATGAACTAGGAAATCTACCGCATTTTAGAGGTGTTTTCTCTAAAGATACGCTACCCAAACAGATATATAGTATAGAATGTGGTGTAATTAATTATGATAAACTTGAAATACCTGGAACTCGCTGGGTTGCATACTGTAATCTATCTGATAGTCCCTATGTAGAATTTTTCGATTCTTTCGGTATTCCCCCAGGAAAAGAAATAATTAAATATCTAAAAACTTCAAAGAAAAAAATAGCATATGAAAGTCTTGCAAGTCAAAGTATAGATGAATTAAACTGTGGATTTCATTGCAACGTTGCCACCGGCAGTAAATTTTCAATTTCTACTAGATCTAGTAACAAAAATTAAATCTAGTAAATACTGAGGATCTAGTAAAATTCCTTCTAATCTAGTAAAAAATCCCCATTTCTAGGAAAAAAAAATGGTCCAACCAGAAGTTCGAATCTGAGGAAATGAACAGAGATATTAGGATCCATTCTTGCTCCTCACTCTCTGCAGCTGGCCCCATACACATTCAGAGGCCAGAGCGACAGTTCTCAATTTCGTATGTTAACCAACCCAAGCATCAGAGGTTTCTGCTAGGTCTTTAGTACCTGATGAAAAAGAGCAAACCAACTATTTTCAGAAATATCGGCTGTTTTTAAGAGAATCTGACCTGTTTAAAGAAAAATCAACTGTCTTTGAAAAAATCGCGGCGCTTCGCGGTGATTGAAATTTTCTTTTAAGGGGGCGCGCCTACCATTTTTGACGTTTCTGCTGTACAATGGGTTTCCTAACTCAATACACATGTAGTTAGTAATACAGTTAGTAAATTTTATTAGAATCTAGTAAAAAAAAAAAATCTCTGGAATCTAGTCAACTTAATTTTGATCGGGTGACAACACTGTTTCATTGCATTTACTACATTAAACGCCGAATGACCTCTCCTGGTAAAAATTAAATTTCGTTTATACAATTTCTTTTTCAAATCAATGGAGATTTATTGTTTGAAATATAGAGAGAACTGACACTGAATCAATGTTTAAGACAGTGTCGAAGAATGACATGCTTATGGAGAAAGGTAATTGTGTTAAAAAAAAATAAACGCAGAAAAAGAAATATTAAATACGTATTATTCTAATTATTCAGGTGTTCACGATGTTTACAGAAATTCAAAAGAAAATGAAGTGAACGTTTCTAAAAATAAAATAAAAAACATTTTGCAAAATGAGAATTTGTATACTTTACATAAACCATCGTATCACAATTTTGAAAGGAGGCGAATCTTTGTTCACTTTGCTGATGAACAATGACAAGCTGATCTTGTTGATATGCAGAAATTTAAAAAAGAAAACAAAAAAACAAATTACATTTTAAAGCACAATGGACACTTCTAATGCTTTATTTTGTATTAAATGCTTCACAAATAAACATTTCCGACTTCCTTTAGAAGGCGCTACAAAAATCGGCCGTTTTCTTGTTATCGCTTGTCTTTACCTCTCTGGCATTTCGGCGATCCGAATCTTAGGAGCTGGGATATCGTGGCAGGAAATTCAACAAGAGCTGAAAGCTCATATGGCACTTGTAAGAACAGTTAGCATGTTTGTCAGATACGGTTTGCAGTTTTCAAGGCTGGATCTCTCTCCCGATATTCATTTCACCAGAAAATGGGCTTGATCTAGTAGATCTGAAATGGTTATACCACTCATTGACAACTGTATCTTCCTCCAACGATGATCGGATCGGGGGAGGGACTATATTTTCAAGCCAATCTAATATAGTCCCTAATATGCCTGCAAAGTTTCACGGTCATAGCACTTCTGGAAGTACCCTAACTCGTGATCATCGGAATTAGGGAAAACACCCTCCAACTCCCCCCCACTGTGACACGATCGGTCCTGTTTTGTCAATAATAATAATAATAATAATAATATATTTGCAAATTGAGTTAAGCCTCTACAATGTATCTATGGCTTCCGCTTGTTCTTCCCTCCAAGTCCCATCCCGATCTCTCGACTCTAGGCGCTTCAAGAGATTTCTTCCCCCGCCTTCAGCTCCTCCCGATATTATCAGATCCGTTCCAGACTTGAAATTGATCATCTCGTCACTTGTTCTTGACACTTGACAAGTTTCATGCACGTCTGGTCACCTGTTCCAAAGTTATGCATGTCAATAGAATCTCCCCCATGATCATCGGATTGGGAAAAGAACCCGATCTCTCGACTCTAGGCGCTTCAAGAGATTTCTTCCCCCGCCTTCAGCTCCTCCCGATATTATCAGATCCGTTCCAGACTTGAAATTGATCATCAGTCACTTGTTCTTGACACTTGACAAGTTTCATGCACGTCTGGTCACCTGTTCCAAAGTTATGCATGTCAATAGAATCTCCCCCATGATCATCGGATTGGGAAAAGAACTATTTTCAAGTTGACCTGGAAGAGTAACTAATATGTCTGCCAAGTTTCATGGTCCTAGTACATGTGGAAGTACCCCTCGAAGTACCCGAACTCGTGATCACCGGAAATCCGGGAAAACCCCTTCCAACCCCTCTACTGTGACATCCCGATCCATCGACCCTAAGCATTTCATGACATTTCCGGTCCCCCCCTCTAATCCCCCTCTCTTCGGATTATGTCCAGATTTGAAACTGAAAATCTGAGACACTTGTTCTTCACAATTGTCAAGTCTTATGCATGTCCGTTTATCCATTCCACAATTATGCATGTTTTTGTTTAGCGATTATTTCCGCTAAACAAGCGATTATTTCCATGTTAATCTGGTTGGTTCCCTCATATGCCTGTCAAGTTTTATTGTGCTAGCTTATTTGGAAGCGTTTCACCAGATTTCCAGTTTCCCCTCCAGCTCCCCCCCCCCAGTGATCGGATCTGGTCTGGATTTGAAACTGAGCATCTGAAGCACTTGTTCTTGACATATGTCAAGTTTCTTGCATGTCTGATTACCCGTTCCAAAGTTATGCATGTTACTAGTTTCTGGATTTCCCATCCCTCCACTCCTCCCACAATGACCGGATGGGGAAAGTGATTATTTCCAAGTTCTTCTGGTCGGTTCCCTGATATGCCTGACAAATTTCATTGTCCTAGCTTATGTGGAAGCGTTTCATGAGATTTCCGGTGCCCCCTCCAGCCCCCCCCCCCCCCCCCCCCCCCAAGTTATCGGATCTGGTCCGGATTTGAAATTGAGCTTCTGAAGCACTTGTCCTTGACATATGTCAAGTTTCAGTCATATCTGATTACCCGTTCAAAAGTTAGGCATGCTACTACTTTCCGGATTTCCCATCCCTCCACTGCCCCCAAGATGGCCGGATCGGGGAAGTGACTGTTTCCATGTTAATCTGGTTCGGTCCCTTATACGCCTGTCAAGTTTCATCGTCCTAGCTTATGTGGAAGTGCCCAAACTAGCAAAACCGGGACAGACCGACAGACCGTCGTTTCCGGATTTCTCATCCCTCCACTCCCCCCACTATGATCGTATCCGGAATATGATTATATCCAAGTTAATCTGGTCGGTTCCCTGATATTCCTGCTAAGCGTTTCACTAGATTTGTTTGACTTGGACTGACCATCTTTAAACCGTATCTATTCTCGCATTCGCTTTTTATACATCATGGCATGGCTCAGTGGTAGAAAACTGGACTGGCAACACAAAGGGGTATTGATGTTAGCCTGATAGGGTATGCTGATGATATTCTTAACCCCAGCCGCACTGTTAGTCGTTTAGAGGAAAATTTCGATATTCTTAGCACAGAATATGGGCACGTTGGAATGCATTTCAATGCAGATAAATCCCAAGTCGTACTTTTCAACTGGAAATCTGACCCGGACGTAACAGTACGGCTGGGAAGTGTTCATGTGAAGCCACTGGATTCCCTAATTTACCTGGGGTTACCTATTGGAAAATCCATCAAAGAAACCCGTGCTCTACTTATAAAGCATATACGTAAAAGAATTGCAGGTGCATATGGATCTGTAGTATCGAATAAGCTACGCTTTCAACGTCCCATCCTCGCGGCTATCTTCAATTCCGTCGCCCTACCTCACATCCTGTATACTGCACCCTTCTGGAGACTTTTCACCAAAACAGACAAAAAACAAGTCCGGTCAACATTCTATCGTTTTGCCAAATATATATTGCGCCTCCCCCCTTGGACGAGAAACTCAAAAATTTCCAGTCGTTATCAAATTAGTGATCCACTAACAGCAGTGGAGAAACAAATAGAAACATACAGCCAAAATATTGATCACGACTGGAAATCCCTCTTGCTTTAGTTGCATAGTAAAAGTTATACTGTGTATTTTTTAAGTTACTTTCTTTCGTGTTTTCCTTTCCTTTTCTCTTTTTTTCCTTATTATTTACTTCGTCTTTGTGCCTTGTGTTTATTTTGACGGGTTATAAATAAAATCATCAAAGGTCAAGTTTCACGTATGTCTGATTACCCTTTCCAAAGTTATGCATGTTAATAGTTTCCGGATTTCCCATCCCTCAACTCCCCCCACTATGATCGGATCCGGAATATGATTATATCCAAGTTAATCTGGTCGGTTCGCTGATATTCCTGCCAAACGTTTCACTATGTTTGTTTGACTTGGACTGACCATCTTTAAACCGTAATTATTCCCGATTCGCTTTTTGATACATCGTCGCATAGCTCAGTGGTAGAATACTGGACTGTCAACCCAAAGATTCCTGGTTCGATCCCGCGTTCGGCCATTGCTTTGTTTGCTCTCGTTTTACTTTTTGCTCCCGTTTTACTTTATAGTTTCCGGACTCCCGGATCCGGGGAAAGTTGGATTGGGGAAGTGATTATTTGTAAGTTGATCTGGTCGGGTCCCTGCTATGCCTGTGAAGTTTCATCGTCCTATATTGTGTGGAAGTGCCCAAACTAGCAAAACCTGGACAGACCGACAGAACGACAGACCGACAGAAATTACGATCGCTATATGGCACTTGAGTATGCTCAAGTGCCATAAAAACTCCCAGCAATGCTTGATAGAAAAGGATATATTTGAGATGTCACCAATAAGTCAAGCCGCAGATGCAGTTTACCTGATTGTTCTAGTGTTTCATCAGAAGTTCCATGTTTTAACTGCCTATTAAAAGTTTTTCTTTGTAGAATAGTGTTGTGAAGCTTGAGTAACTTGCTGTATGAAATGTACCAGAATATGCAATAAGTTTATACAAAATAACATAGCTACAAAAATCATTAAAAAACAAATAGCCTATTCAAATCTGAATTAGACAAGCTGATTTATGCATAAAATAAAGATCTAATGAGTGTTATAAGAAACATCACTTGTATCTTTGTCCAAGCTAGTAAATCGAGCATGTACTGGCCCCAAAAATTACGCTTTGAAATATCACAGAGAGGAAACTGTTGAAAAAGCTGCTGAGCTAGGGGGTAAGCATTAATCCTAGGTTGTTACAGAGTGGGATTGGGGTAGTTTGATGTGGCCATTGAACTTTAACTATTATCGATTGCTTTAGTAAATATGCCGGGTGTTACCCTTTGAAAGATAAGACTAGTGGTGAAATAGTAAACGCATTGAGTAATATACTTAAAGAAAGAATTCCTAGAAAGCTACAAACTGATAAAGGTGAAGAATTTGTAATGAGAAATGTTGATACTTTTTTGAAAAATAATAAAATTCAGTGGTTCACATCTGAAAGTGAATTGAAAACACAAATCGTTGAACGATTCAATAGAACGCTGAAAGAAAAGCTATGGAAATATTTTACTCACAACAACACAAATAAATGGATTGATATTTTACCTGTATTCGCTGATAATTATGATAACTCGTATCACCGCTCAATACAAATGAAACCAGTTGATGCTAGTAAAAAGGTAAATCAGAAAAAGGTTTTTAATGCTCTATTTCCTCCAGATTTAATACAAGATGATTACAAAGTCATAGGAAATTACAAAGTAGGAGATTTACTTAGAATTAAAAAAGAAAAAAGGATTTTTGATAAAGGATATTTACCTAATTACACGAATGAAGTATTCCAAATAGCAACCGTTAGACCTACCACCTCTATTACTTACGAAATATCTGACAGAAATGGGGAATTAATTCGAGGCGGATTTTATCAAAAAGAACTTTCAAAAATATTGTTAAATAAAATTACTTGTATATAAATGGATTCAAGACGCATGAGTGATATATTATCAGGTATAGTTAAGAACAGAGAAATTCAAAGAAGAAAGGTTCAACAATTTGAGATGGAGAAAGCAGGGTTTCGGGAATATGCTTCAGAATCAAACGCTCCAGTTGTTATGGCCGAAAAAGAAAACACTAAAGATACCATAAAAAAAACTACAAGAAAACGCTGAAATGGTCATAAATAAACTACAGGAAGGTGATGATAGTTCAAGAATAGGGCTTCTCTAGTTAGGTGAAACGTATAAAACAGCTTTACAAAGACAACCATATCAGATTCCAGTGTCAGAGGTAGAAACAAAGTCAACAGAATCTGGCGCTTTAGAAGCATCTCCATTACCAACAAGTATAAAAGTTGTTGATATGAATCAAGGTGTTACTAAAGAGTTTTTAAAAGCACTTAATGGGAAATATAGAGATAATCATACAGGATATAAAGGAGAATTTTTGAGATGCTTCATTTTTACTTTGATAACCCAGAGAATATAAAAGATACTTCGTCTGAATTAACACCTATAAGTCAAAGTTATGGTGGTTTGAAAAGTAAAAGTGGTTCTAATAAGTATGATAACATTATTTTATTTATACAAGATTATAAGGATAGATTAAAAAAAAATTCAATCTAGTAGACCCTTTATCAAACAAGAAGGAACTGGTATCTATATGAATCAAGATGAAATGAATAGCAAATTATACACTTTGATAGGTAGTAGAGTAAATGGGAATACATCTGATGAGGTGAGGAATGAGGATATTGATATTATGGATTCATTTCTGCGAAATAAAATTTATACAAAGAAACAATATAATTTATTGTATACAAAATATTTCTAATAAATGGTGTTATTAAACATTGAAGGTAATGAAAGTATCATTGATACAACCTTTAGTCAACCAATCGAATTGAATCGTCATTGCGATTATGAAATAGGTTTGAATCAATGCACTTTGTGGTATTCGTGGCATAATATAAGTGACAAATTTGAAAATAATACATTTCAGTTTAGGAAATCTGAAGAGGATGAATGGATAAATGTTATAATTCCTAATGAGATAATTCCAATGAGGATTGTTTCAATTATTTTTTCTATCAATACTTTAATACTCCAAAAGATAAATGTCCTGTTGTAATTTCATCAAATCCGGCATCTATGAGATTTGTAATATTATTAAAAGAAAAATATGTGTTTAGATTTAATAGCGACTTGTGTCAGATTTTAGGATTTGAGAAGGAAAGTGAGATTTATAGGAAAATCAATGAAGGTACAAAGCTTCCGAATATTACAAGAACCGTAGATAAAATTCAAATTCACTGCTCTCTTGTAAATAGTTCTATAGTAAACAAAAGTAAATCAGACGTAATTTGGACATTTGTTCCGAATACAGAACTGGGTTGTCAAATTGTTGAAAATCCTAGACAATTAATTTATCTTCCTATCAATCCGAAAGAGTATATTTATTCCTTGAGAATGATAATTACTGATCAATTAGGAAGACCGATTGACCTGAATGGAGATAACGCTGGATACGTCTTGCATTTAAGAAAAGCTTAAAGGATTATTGAAATAAATTTATTTACTTATAAATGTTGATTAATAATAAGCGATTACTTTATAAAAAACAGTCTGGAAGTGGAATTGGTAGTATATTCAAAAACACTGCTAGTTCACAGATATTCAAAACCTCTGCAAAACAAATAAAAGATGGCGCATTATCGATGTATAACAGAATTATTAAACCGAGATTTGAGTTGTTGAAAAATAGAGCAATAGAATATGGGAAAGATTTGATTGATGTAAACAAGAAAGAATTAATTGATGTTATTCAAAACAAAAAATCTATGAAGGATCTTCTAGGTGCAAATAAAAGATTTTAAATCAAAGAAGCCAAGACTTATTCAAAACGTTAATGACTGGAAGTGGTTTCAAGATTTTGAAATAATTTTTATTGAATAAATTCCTTCTCATATAGATGGCAGTAAATAAAATTATTAGTCCGCAATGGAACGTATTTGACGAACCGCTTGTTGGTGATACAGTGATAAAATATGAATTTAAAGAAATTCGAGAAACAGATGTGAATGTATCTAATAAATTAGAGTTGGAATTCGTAACAGAGAAATTAGATTCCTGGTTCTATCCAAGTGAAAGTTATCTTGATGTTAGTGTAAGAATAGTAAACGAAAATGGGACTAATATAGCTGCAAACGATGTTGCTACTTTAACGAAGAATGGATTTAATTTATTCAGTACCGCTGAGTATGTAACAAACGATGAGTGTATCAGTACCGCTGAGTATGTAATAAACGATTAAGTGTATCCGCTATTCTGTTTCGACGTCTCCAAACATGAATCAAGTATTTATAATGTTACAACTGCTGATATTGAAATAAGTTTAACGTTGAAAGACGCAAACCTGTAGCATATACTGTTTACTGTGCTCTATATTATGAAAGAAAAGCTACATTAGATATTATCAATAAAAATATGTATGTGAGTTTGGATTTTTATTTAATAAATCATCCGCTAATAAATGGAGTCCACAAAGGAAGTCTTGAATACAATTAGAATAAACAAATACAATGAGACAATTAAAAAAGAATCATTAGTATTAGGAAAGAAATATAATGTATATAAAATGAGAATTGCCAAGAGAAAATACGGTGATAAGTTGGTTGTAGTCATTAATCATAATGACAAACAATGTGATTTGTTTATGACTCAGAAATATAATGCTATTGCTAACGAGTTGCTTTTAAAGAAAAATTTAGTTTTGCAGCCGATTGTACGGGAAAACAAGAACAAAGAAACATATGTGGATTTAGAACTGTTTACTCAGTAGTACGCATGCAAATAATTTCCGGATTCCGCAAACTCCCCTTCCCCCCACGATAGTCGGATCAGGCGAGTGACTCTTCTCAAGTTAATCTGGTCGAGTCCCTGATATGTCTGCCAAGTTTTATCGTCCTAGCCCACCTGGAAGTACATTAACTACGGATCGCTGGAATTCCGTAGCCCCCCTACAACTCCCTTCATAGCTTCCTAATCCGACCCATTTCTGTCAGTTATGTATCTAGAGCTTGTGCTTGTTCTTCCCACCAAGTTTCATCCCGATCGCTCCAGATCCGGATCCGGGATCCGATCCGGTCCGGACTTGAAATGAGACATCTGAGACACGAGGTCTTTCCAGATATCAAGTTTGATCAATGTCCGATCACCCATTTGAAAGTTATGCATGCCCCTATTTTCCGGAGTCCACCGACTTCTCCTCCCCCGACGATGGTCGGATCGGGCAAGTGACTACTTCCAAGTTAGTTTGGTCGGGTCCCTAATATGCCTACCAAGTTTAATCGTCCTAGCACATCTGGGAGTAACCTAACTCGCAAACACCGGACTGACCGACGGAAAAGTGATCGGTATATGGCACTTGGCCGGAAGTCAAGTGCCATAAAAACCCAGGGTTGGTCACCAAAAGTAACTTCATACACTCTAGAAAGTAGCCCAAAAGTATCTCAAAGTAACCCAATGTAACCCAACGTAACCCAATGTAATGTAACCCTGAGCAACCCAAAGTATCCTGAAGTAAATCGCACACCCTGGTTCTTGGTGACCAACCCTGGACAAAAGCACCACACCAGTCGAAATAAGCGGAGCCGGCACTGGTGCCGACAATAAATTGGGTGATTCATCTTTCAAACGCTTCTAAAAATGCTTATTTTGATGTTTTAACCACGTGACGGCCGGTGGCGGCACCAACCGGGCATCGCGGCACCGGGCACTTGCTGTACATTAAAATCCAGGGTGGGCAACCCCTCGATGCGAAGTTGAATATTTCCTCATATCCTGTCCGCTAGGAATGAGCGGAGGCTAGTAGCCTCGCGCCACATAATGTTTCGCTACCTCTACAAATAGCTAAATCGTTGTGAACCCGCCTGTGATGAAAAGTAGCACCTAGTTGTATAGTATTCAACTATTGTAAAATACTGGGATTTAAAGAATAAGTAGTGCGAGCTGTCCTTGAAAATAATTATATACCGAAATAAAATTTACTCATTAATTCAATATTCAAACTTTCACTCAGTCTCAATCGAATGATTCAGCTATCAAATAATTCAGAACAAGTTATACTACAAAACAACTGCACGAACAACCGAAATTAACCGACCAAGTTCCCACAATATTTCAGTAAAATGTCAAAGAAACATCAAACTTCTACACAAACAGTTCACTGCCCCAAGCAATGGCCTACCGCCACCGTGCTTTTCCGCCAAGCAATATTTATCGATACTTCAGCCCCTTCTAATGACCTTCACCGTAAAAAATTAACGACCTGGAATTTTCCGCCCTTTTTTACGATACAATAAACAATCTAGTTAGTCCAACCATCTAGAGAGTAAAATCATACGATTTCCATCTTTACGCTTAAAAGAAAAAACAGAATGAAATAGTTTTACAGCAGCAGTTTTTCTTCTAATCTTTTATAAGCAAAAACCAGCTTCTACTATTCTTTACTTATTACGTTATCTCTCTTCACGTAAAAAATACATAGCACGATTAATAGAGAGATTGCACCCTACCCGATGAAACGGATATTGCTACATCATCATCACGGGAAACTAACAACAAAATTTAACATTGGGAGGTATAGGACTTTCAACTTTTATCGGCGTTTTATCATCATTCTGAGCCAGGGACTTGCTGGAAATATTAATTTGGTTATTCCTTAACCGTATAATTCTGTTTTTGCAAAAAAAATCCACGGAATTCAGAGCTTGAAGGCTTCAAAGTTTGAACGCAAAAATGGAGTCTCGAATCCTATTGGTCGGCGATGACGCGGATTTGAAAAAATGTCTCATAATCGACCAATAGGGCGAGACTCCGTCTTTGCTTACAAACTTTGACGCCTTAAACTCTTACTTCTATGGAAACTCTTTTGCAAAAATAGAATTATACGGTTAAAGTTCAATGGGCACATCAAACTACCCCCTATCCCACTCTATAACAACCTAGGAACAATGCCTACCCCCTAGATCAGCAGCTTTTTCAACAGTTCCCTCACTGTGATATTTCAAAGCGGAATTTTTGGGCCAGTACATGCCCAGTTTACTAGCTTGGACAAAGATAAAAGTGATGTTTCTTATAATACTTAGTAGATCTTTATGTTATGCATAAGTCAGCTTGTATAATTCAGATTTGAATAGGTTATTTGTTTTTGACTGACTTATGTAGCTATGTTATTTTGTATAAGCTTACTGCATATTCTGGTATGTTTTAAAAAGCAAGTTAGTCAAGCTTCACAACACTATTCCACAAAGAAAAACCTTTAATAGGCACTTTAAGCCATGGAACTTCTGATGAAACACTAGAACAATCAGGTAAACTGCATCTGCGGCTTGACTTTGGTGACATCTCAAATATATCCTTTTCTATCAAACATTGCTGGGAGTTTTTGAATTTTCTGCCACGATATCCCAGCTCATAAGATTTGGATCGCCGAAATGCCAGAGAGGTAAAGACAAGGGATAACAAGAAAACGGCCGATTTTCGTAGCGCCTACTAAAGGAAGTCGGATATGTTTATTTGTGAAGTATTAATACAAAGTAAAGCATTAGAAGTGTCCATTGTGCTTTAAGGAGTAACCCAAATAACATTTCCAGCAAGTGTCTGGCTCAGAATGATGATAAAACGCCCATAATTTAATTTCAAAGTTGAAAGTCCTATACTTTTAATGTTAAATTTTTTCGTTAGGATCGTCGGATAGGGTGCAATCTCTCTATAACCTAAAATTGTTTCGCTAACCACATTATAACATTAAAATTATCAAGTATACAAAAATTCACCTTAACTGGATCAACACTAATTGAACTCATTCAGTTGAATAAAGCCCAATAGTTTAACAACTACGAAACAACAGAACAAACGAAGCAACTACGTCAACCCGCTACCAAGAATATCCTCCAAGACAGTTGACCTTTCGTTAGACAGGTTACAGTCATCATTTAAAACTAACGCTAAAAAGCCGAGACGAGCATGCGTCATCTATTGGCACGAAGACTTTTTTCTAGTTGTCTATACAAATACCCGACAGATGCCGTACGAAACAAATTACACGTATATATGTCTCAATTAAACAAGTGTCTACCGGGAAAATAAACAAGCTTCAAACGGCCACAAGATGACACTTTTTATGTTATTCAAGTGGGTATTTCATAATATTGACAACCAGTTAACCTTTGGAGTTCAATGTACTCATATTAATATTTTAAAACTTAAAACTATTTTATGCTTTTCCTCCTTTCAGTGTTATCTTGAGGACTTTGCGAAAGGTTCGAAGCGACTATGCAAGGACTTTGCGAAAGGTTCATAGCGACTATGCAATAAGGGTTCTGGTTCTTACAAATTGAACGACATAAACTCAGAACCCTCTTCTTCTTTAGTTGTTGATACCCCTCCAGTTCACTTGCCACAACTGCGGGCCCTTTACTTACTCATATGAAACTGTACCTTCAATTGAGCTCACTGTATGTTTCTCTAATGAAATACAAAACCTTATCTTCACCTCAACCATACTAACATTAATAAACCACAATTTTTCACTACTCTCACACTTCATACCTATTTTCAACAAATGAATCACACAACTTTATTCCAGCTTTCCGTAAGTATAAATGAATTATTAATGAATAAACAAAAACTCTATAAAAATCACAGACAAATCACACCAGACGTTCAACAACTGTCAATTCCGCGTAATACCCAGCGATTCCTGAAATGACCAGAATGTCCGACTTCTCATCTGATAAACGCACCAAACTGTAAAAGACAATCAGTTTTTAAAGTTTCCAACCTGTTTCGTTCTGCAATATAAACTTTGGTATGTTTCTGAATATTACAAGTAAAAATATTTAGCCATCTACATTATATATTAGATTTTTGGATTCCATCGACACCTTTGGTCTTGTTTTTTCAGTAAGTAACTATCAAGATCCCAGACGAAACTAATACATTGACCACTTTCTGTGTTTTATTTTGTTGAAAGTCTGTCTATCTTTGCTGTTTTGGTGAATAAACGATAAATGTATGTAACGTTTATAACAGGTATGTAAAACCGTTCCTATGTCCTAGAGGTATTATTATGACAATGACTTTGGTCAGGATTGATAAGATATCGTATCTACTTCCAGAGAGGTTGATATGAAGCCGGATTAACCTTCACAGTAGTGCGTCAATTGGTTTTCTTTAAATACTGAAAGGTAGAATCTGGTCTATAAAAAAAATAAAAAAACTTTGCTTTCAGAAAGAAAAGAAAAATATAAAAAAAAAGTTTATTTAACAAGAGCTGGAAGCTCAGATGGCACTTATTAGGCTGGGTCAGAGGATGGAAGTGGGATTTTTTCAATTCTATGACTTCGGTCATACTTAGTGGTATGGCATGCATTTTGGGTCAAAATTGTTAAAAATGTTGCCGAGAATACTCGAAATGTCGCCGAGAATCCATGAAATGTAGCCGAGAATTTTGTCGCCGATATTTTTTGTGTGTATCCGAGACTGCAACGTTTGTTGCCGAGAATGACAACTTTGTAGCCGAGACTGAATGTGATTTCTGAAGCCAAGAAATGGCAAAATGTTGCTGAGATTACAGAACATGCAGTACAGAATGAACGAAATGTAGCCGAAAAGCGTGAAATATATGACCCCCAAACTATACCAGAGTTTGCATTGCTTGTCGCCAAAGAGACCAGGCTAGAAAAGAACAACTTACCTACGAGAAGAAGCTTCTGTGCTCCAGGTCGGTAGCGACAATCTCGGCAATTCATATCACGTTTCACTTATAGTGCTAAGCGAACACACGATCAGGATTTCCCGGCGGGATTTCCTGCACTTCCATCGTCAAGTTAACAAAATTTCAACTTTTCCGTATGTGATGATGGTGCCAAAAATCCGGGCAGGAATTTCAGTCCGGGAGCTCCTTATCCTGATCGTGTGTTCGCACTATTACTCAGTCCGCTAGTCACGCGAGGTTGCGCGCAGAAAGCTCATTCTCAGAAGTTATACATTCCTGGTAAAAACTAAAACTTCCAAGTCAAATCTTAAAGCAGTGCAAGTCGGTAAGGCATTAGTTGCGTTTTTGCTGATACCATGGTATCTGTTACCACGGTAACTGGATCTGCAATTAGTAGTTTTTACAGTTATCTTGATATCTGATACACGGTGCTCTGCAAAAACGACTATTGCCAAAATTGCACTTTTCGAAGTCATCCCAAAAGAACAAGACCAAAGGTTTCGATGGGATCCCAAGAATCTAATATTTGATCCAGACAATTGCGAACGAACTACCATACTTGTCCACAAAAAAAAAAAGTTCAGAAACGAATTCAGCGGATCTCTTTATCCGTATAAAGAACATCTAATCAACTTCAAGTAAAACTTTAAAAATAAATCCGGATTCCAAACGAACTATATGTCCAGGTAAAAAAAAAGATTGTCATATACAGATTCAGCGTGTCTTCTTACCCCGAAATCTGTCGTCTAATTAACTTCAAATAAAACTTTTACTTTTAACAAATTTTCCGGTTTGGCCTGATTACGGCCGAACAAGTTGTCCTGGTAGAAAATACTGTTCACATAAGGGTTCAGCAGGTCTTCTTACCCCTTAATCGAACATCTAATCAACTTCAAATAAAACTTTTACTTTGAACAAACTTTCCGGTTTTGGCCGAATTCCGGGCGAACTACTTGCCCGGCGAGAAAATGGTTTTCCCCACCGTGTTCAGCATGTCTTCTTATCCATAAATCGAACATCTAATCAACTTCAAATAAAACTTTTACTTTTGACAGAGTTTCCGGTTTTGGCCGGATTCTGGGCTAACTACTTGCCCGGCGAACAAATGTGTTTCACCATCATGTTCAGCATTTCTTCTTATCCCTAAATCGAACATCTAATCAACTTCCAATATAATTTTACTTTTAACAAGCTTTCTGGTTTTGGCCGGATTCCGGGCGAACTACTTGTCCGATGACAAAATGGTTTTCACCATGGCGTTCAGCATGTCTTCTTACCCCAAAATCGACTATCACGTTATACGTTAAAAAATATTTCATTTGTCCCTTAAATTAAACCCCCTCCCCCACCCCTAAATGTAGGGCTACAGAGACCATCTACGAACTCGATCTTACTCTTGACACGACAAATCCTCACACCAAGTTTCATCAAAATATTTCATTCCCTTCGAGAGTTATGGTGCGTACAGACGGACGGACGGACAGACATCACTAAGTGCTAAACGTCTTTCTCACCAATCTGACAAAATTTGATGAAAGTGAGATGACTTTTCAGATACCATGACCAGTTACCACGGTCAGACCCTAGTATCCGAATATCTGATACCACGATAACTGGCCAGATACCACGATAACCGCTAAAACGACTTTTGACCGTGGTATCAGATACCACGATAACTGCAAAAACGACTTTAGACCGTCATGGTATAAGATACCATGGTATCTGCAAAAACGCAACTATTGACCAAAGACCCCAGACACCCTCAGCAAGTTTGCCACCTGCTCCTGTCCAAAGTGTGTTATTTTTCTCGAGAACAGGGTGCTACATAAGTGCTACACAAAATTTGTGTTAACTATGCAGTTTTCGCGGAATCCTACTTGGTGTTGATCAATGAACTATTAGTCGCGTTTTCGATCGCATATAGATTTCAGCATTTCTACGAATACCTTTGTTATTTTCACTAAAGCAGTGTACGCACATGCGTAATAAGCTGCTTGACCCTTAAGCATTTTCCCTGCATTGTCCTAATAGGTGTAATAAGCTGAATAACACTATACGCGATGTTTACGTTTTAATACACACGCCCGTTCAAATACGAACTCGAGAGGTTCTTATCAATGCAGCGCGCAGTGTTGACACGCTCATACAGTTTTTCGAGTTTCTAAAGATCAGAAAATATGTTCTTAGTGTTACTTGAAGTACACCAGTATAATTTGACGCCTAATATACTGTAAAAGGCAATTAAATCTACGGATGGACAGCACTGGTCCTCGAACTAGCAGTAAGCAGTCGCAATAGAACAAAACGTGTTATTTTTTTAGAAAAGGAATTTCTTCAGCTTCCAACAAAGTAGAACTTGAGTGCTTCCCGGGGCAACCCTGACGACGCTGCTCCTTTCCTCGGCCCGCTGGCGGAACCAACCAAGCGATCTGATTGGCGCTGCATAAGCCAGAGTAGAACGTTATGCCCGGGCCACATTCAGTCACACCTGTACGTAATTTGGTTCGTTAATTTGGTTATTACCCACTCTTACGTTTCATCCTGGTCACACCTGGAACGAAGAAATTCAAGATATATTACCACCATCATCACTCAAACGTAAACAAAACTGGCTAAAATCAGCGACTCTGGTCTGTGATTGGTCCAAACAATCGAAAGATACGTTTCAAAATGACGGAGATGGATTTTTCCATCTCAACAACCTTACTTTTTCAGCGTCTTTTCTTCCTAATTTCGACCGTAAGACGGCCTTATTACCGGCGTTATTACTAGGTGTGACTACAGTGGGGCCCGGGCATTAGTCTATTCTCCCAGCGCACTCCGAGGAAGAGAAAAGAGGAAAAGTCTTATACGCCGTAATACACCTTGTTACACTTATTTGGACAATGCTTTAGAGTTGCCACCGATAGAAAATGTTTACTCTTTTTAGTACATTTTTTCCAAAGTAGTGAGTTGGTAGTACGTTTGTAAAAAGTAGTACTTTTGCAGTATATTTTAAGAAAAGCAGAATTTTTTTGAAAACAAATGTACTCTTTTTTCCCTAGGTGATCTAGTTGTATTTTGTCAGAGATATGTTATCTGATTACCTTCACTTTAGTATTTGTGAGCTATTCAAATGAAGACAGCTATACAAAACTACGAAACATGTAAATATCTAAAAATGTTTGTTTTTCTATATGTTATTCAAAACTTCCGAAAATTACTTTAAGGTGTTTCAAGCGGGATCACACGATGTTAAAATAAATTATTCTTAATTAGAATCTTAAAGCCCGGCTTCATTGTCCAGACATCTGGGGCTTCCGGACAGTCAAGCCAACCCTTCCGTATTTTCATGATAATTATGATAGCTGATGTCACTGTCCACCACTGTATCCTAGATGTCCCTTTAAAATATCTTTGCTTCACATTCGCAACTGTCAATCATAGCCAGGCTTCACTTTTTGGATTCCAGACAGCCGTTTTTGTCGAGATCTATTTTTCACATTACAGAGAACTTATCAAAGTAGAAAAGCTCAGCAGAAGATCCTCCTCCAGTCTTTTTAAATCCCCTCACTTGCTGACTCTGATCCTAAAAAAAAAAAATTCCCGAAAATTGTAGCACGAAGGTGCTACATTTTTACAGGTTTCCCGAAATAGTGCAAAATTTGTCCTGATCGTGCTACGGTGCTACACAGGCAAAAATAGTGCTACAGTTAGCACTATAGTGCTACAAGTGGCAACCCTGCCCTCAGTGCGCAAGCTTTTCGTAGATTTTGAATCCTGGCGGTATGTGCCACCTACATGTCGTAGTTCCTCGCTAAAATCCCCAGCGGAGTAAGAACAAAAGGCTAGCAAAATCTGGAAAGTAGTCGGAAAAAATGATCACATTTCCTTTCCTTATCCTGCCTTTATCTTTACACAAAGCATAATCTTCAATAAAAGAAATTATATTCTTATTCGCTTTTGTTTTGTCTTTCTACACGAGGCCGCAGAGACTCAAACTGCCCAGAAGACAAATCACTTGTCCTTGCCAACTGACGGACGAGGGCACTTCACGGAGTCACAGGGTATCTCACAACTTGCACTTTTAGATCTAAAAAGTTAAGTAATGTTCTGTTTTATTACGCTATCGTCCTCATTAGATTATAGTGTTTGACTCAAGGACGTACATGCACTAGTGGGCCATCTACTTAATTGACAAATATTAGAGGCGTTCCTATTTTCCAAGGGAGCTACCAGGAATTCTTGACAAGACTTTGGGATGAACAGCAACACAGTTTTGAAGAGGGCTTTTATAAGTGAGGTGAAGACACGAAGCGCAAAAATTACCAAATGTGTTCAAACCTCGTAATATTTTTTAAGCCTGGACAGAAGCAGCCGCTCACTTTACTTCGAGCACTCTACAAGTTTAGTTACCTGAGTACCTTTGACAAAAAGAATAAACTGGCTTACCGTATTTGTGGTTTTCTACAACTTCTCGGCGTTGTTTCCGTTTCTCTTTATATAACTGTAGTATGTGTAGTCGCGGCAATCGGGTATTCATTCAATCAAATTGCCCGGGCTATGGACTGGGCATTGTATGCTATCATTTTGGTTGGGCCTACACTGGCCGTTCTCCCCTCTGGTCTTTTGGAGATATTTGGCGACTTCGAAAACTTGACAGACAGCCTTCCCTATAGTCAAACTAGAAAGATCTTCTGGGGGTCTGTACTGGCGGTCATTTACACAAGTTTCTTCACAGCAGTTGATACGTGGATGTTTGTCCGCTCTGGAGATCAATCGATCAAGGATTTGAAAACAGGTTTACAAATAGGATACGAACTTCCATACTTTTTGCAACAAGCTTTGGTCTGGATGTTTTTTGTCCTCTGCAAAACTTCTTCAACAGCACTTGTGAGCTCACCAGCAGAAAGACAAGAGGAACTGACTGAACTTTTCTTGAAACACCAAGTGATGATTGAAAAATTGACCAACTGCTACGCCCTTGTATTTATATTGATCGTACTAGCACTTACTGCAATATCTATGACAACGATCGTCTTTGCTCTGGAATACTTTTTTCTTGGATCACTGTCGGTTGATGATTTTCCCATTTGGAATTTCGTCATTGTTATAGAGAATATGACCAGACTGGCGGCAGCTGCCACGGCAGCTGATGAACTTGTGAAGAACCTCAAGAAAATACAGAAGAAAATAGCATCTTTAGCTCTTGTGACAGGATGTACTGTTGACATCGGAAAGGCTAACCTCATCCAGCATTTCCACATCAAGTTTCAGTTTTACGGGGTTTTGGATTTATCACGAAAGTTTTTGATTCAGATTATCATAATGTTGTGCACTTACACAGTTGTGCTGTACCAGCTTCGCAAAACCTAAGCTTCGTTAAACAAGAGCTGAATGCTCATATGAGTTAGCATGCCTGTCAGCTTATAAGGTTCGCGCTCTCATGGTCGATCGGTATGTTGCAATGGAGCACAAAAAGAAGGAGTAGAACAAAAGCTACGGGCTCATATGATATGGTAGGTACTTGTTACTGGAAGGTTTTACAAGAAAGTAAATAGAGATCTCCCCCCCTCCTTCTAACTCCCCCAACTGTCGCTGGATGCGGTAACCCGTTGGTAATGAAAATTGCATTTACGGAAATTTCCGGTATGGCTCTCCGCAGCCATTCCCAGCTCTCCGCACCAGGTCAAACTCGGACCGCAAACCAAAATGGCACCAGTTATGGTAAATGATCTATGTACTGCCGAAGTCCCATTCCTATCACTTGATCGCTACGCGTGAAAAATTGAATTCGATAGTCCCTCCATCTCAGCCATAAGTGGCAGATCTTAGGCATCCGGTCCTAACAGCCAGCAAGTTTCATTCGACTCGGATTCACAAGTCCTTGAAGACGTACTAATTTTTTTCTTCTTTTGCGGCAGCCCCAATTAAGGTCGGAGGCACGATGGCGAAAATGATGAAGGTCAGAAGCCGTGACCTAATTCACTTTCCGTCTTTTCTCTTTAAAAACAAAGTAGTTTGTTTTTAGGAAGTAACTATCAAGATCCCAGACGAAACTACAGCATTCACCACTTTCTGTATTTTATTTTGTTGAAAGTTGTCTGTCTTTGCTGTTTTGGTGAATAAACGATATATATATATACAATTTTTATCGAACAGGTATGTAATACACATCTTCCGCTGTACCAGAGGTATTATTATGACAGTGACTTTTGTCAGGATTGATACGATATTGTATCGACCTCCAGAGAGGTTGATATGAAGCCGTATTTAACCTCCACAGTATAGTGCAGGAGCTCCAAAAAGGAGTCGACCTTTTTGACAAATTGCAACAGAAATGACTTTGACACCACCCTGTAGAGACAAAAAAAATGAACAACATGTCCAAAGTTGCATATTCTGCGTTTTTCGCTTTTCAATTTTTTTTTAGAATTTCCGTGGTCGTCCGTTATTCTTGAAGTGAATGTACGTTTCTAATGCAAAATCCCAAGCTGAAGCCGAACATGAGGTCAGTTTTGGCATACCAAGCACCAGAAAAAACTTAATGTAATTTTGTCAACCTATTTCGCAAAAAAGTACAATTTTCTATGTGTCCCGATTTTCTTGAATGAAAGCTTGATGAAAGTGCGATCTTGACATAGAATCACGAGCTGAGGCCGAAAATGGAATCAAATTGAGTGTCTACTGTGCTTTAAAGAAATTTAGTAACGATAAATATGTGATCCTTACGAGTGTTTCTTAGTATAAACAAGAAAATTATTCAGAAACCAAGTACGAATCACACTGCTTTTCAATGCACAATATTTGCAAAAAAATGCAACATATCCACAGTTCTAGATCCTTTCGACGCAAAATAAGCTCCGGCTCTTAGTGCCATTTCTTACGTTTCAAGAACAAAAATTACAATTTTCGTGGTCGTCCATATTTTTGGGGGGACTGGTGCCCGATGCTTTGCAGAATAACAAGCTGAGACTTACAAAGAGGTCATATTTGGTGTATCTTGCACCATAAAAAAAATATTTAATATCATTAATATGCGCCGTTATTATTTTTGTAAAGATAGTCAGCGTTTATTATCCATCAAAATGATCGATTGTTAGAAATAAAAATAAAAATACATGCCTGAGGTGGTCATTAATAGCAGAACCTTCTCGAACACCACGTAACAACGTATCCTTAGAAGAAGGCCCAAGTAAGTCAATGCAGTCGGATAGAAAATTAGTGCTGATAGTCAAAGTGGTAATATATTTTTTATTCGCCATCTATCCTGAGACCTATCTACCCTACACTGAAGTTTATTCGATATTTCTGCCATATCGGAATCTACTAAACTTATTCGAGTAAACGTATACCCATGATTAATCCACTGCCTATGATATGATTTTTTTTTTTTTTTTTTTGTACGCGTTACAAATCAGATGATTTTTTTCAAAAATTTATTCCATAAAGCACACTTTGTCCGATGCGTTGCGTTGATTGTATTTTGGTTAAAGTGTTAGGTAGACTTCATTTAGGATAGTGTAGGCTAATTGTTTTTTAAATGACGTAGAGTTTTTATGAAAGTATATGGTCTAGTTACTAGTTTGTAGACCAATTGTATGAATTTTATTATATTTTTTTCTACTCGCCAGCTTTGGCGGATACAAATAAATGAATTGAATTGAATTGAATTCGATGTCCGGCGATCCGAAATCCTTCGATCCGGAAGTCTTGGAGAATTTCACCAAGTCGTCGACTCTTTACTCGACTCTTGACATCCTCTGGCTTTATTCGTGATACCCAAGCCTGGGTTTGGAATGGAACACAGCAATCATTTATGGTCGGGAATCATCCAGGGAAATGCTTCGAGCTGTTGACGACACATCTATTTACTCGGTTATGCTTTTTATCCCAGACCATGCAAGCCGACATGTATTTACTCTCGACGTAACCTTCGACAAACCCCTGTGGTGGAAAGTCCTGAAAATGGTGGGAAAGTTGGCTTTCAGAGTTCTTCCTGAAATTTCGAAGATTCCATACCACGATGAGCTTATTCGGAGCATCGGGCTACATGCTGGAAGAGTAAGTACTCGGAGATGTTCGGAGATGGAGTCAGTCCGGAGATCTCCTGACTCGGAGATGGTCGGAGACGGTGTCAGTCCGGAGATTTCCGGGCTCTGAGATGTTCAAAGATGGATTCAGGACTCTTGAGATGTCCCTCACCTCTAAGCGGAAAAGCGATCGCCAGAACCATAGTCTATCTGGCCATGTACTGATTGACGCTGCTCTACACGCTATTCTGCTTTTCAAGACTACAATCGGAAGGAATCATGGAACTTAATAGCTTGTACACGAAGCTGATGAACAAGGAAGTAAATGTCGAGGATTTAGAAGGTAACCTTAGGAAAACTACAGGAATTCACCATTGCTGCTCCAGTACCGGATGTCAAAGCTGTGGTTCCAGTACTTGGAGATGCTTCGATACTGCGAAACTTCAGTGGAAACTAAAATGGAAAATGGAAGTCAGGACTTCTGGTGACGACGCCCTGCTCATGATCTGTGATGCCTCGAAAGGAGGAGACCTGAATAAGCTCCAAAGGGAAGATTTCGAAAAAAGTGAGAACGACAAGGTCGTTTTTTCACCTAGAACAGTCACCACCAACGGTTGATGTAGCAAAATAACACAGCTACCGATGACTTGTTTTTGTTTTGTTTTTTCAATTTTTGGTATGAACGGGAGAGTTTGATCCTCAGTTGAAATGGAAGAATCAAGATGACTTCTTGTACCCGTTAGCAAATGACCTTCCACAAGGGGGACAATGCCTTCCAACTGTACACAGTTAACAAGTACTATGATGCAGGAAACCCCAAAGCTTAATCGGTAGCCTAATCCTTTCCAAAGGACGAATCTGTGAACACTAGTCAACACAAGTTGCAATGTGATATAAGGTGTATAAAGGGTGTTAAGCACGATTTTGAACAATGTCCTTGAAAACCAGTTTGGTTCGTAATTGACGTTTCTTAATAATTTTCGTTTTATTAAAATTCGCAGGGATCATATGTTGAAGACTATGGACTTCTTTCTGGTACAGCAGACACCCAGTTTGATTCAATTTTCGATCTCAGCTCGGGATTCTATGTCAGGATCGCACTTTCTTCCAAGAAAATCAGACCAGTAAAAAAATTCTTACTTTTTTGCAAAATAGCTTGAAAAAGTGACATTACCTTTTTTCTGGTGCCTCATACGCCAAATCTGACTTCATTTTTGGTTTCAGCTTGTCATTTTGCATTAGAATCGTGCTTCAGTTCAAGAATAACGGATAACCACGAGAGCTTTATATTTTTTTCGAAAAAAGTAAAAAATGGCATTAAAAGCAAAAAACGCTTATTTTGCGTCGAGCCAGGATACGCAACTCTGGATATGTTGTTCACCTTTTTTTCTCTACAAGATGGTGTAAAAATCATTTCTGTTCCAATTTGTTTCGGGTCAAACATCCATTTGCCTGTACTATTAGTGCGTCAAGTGGTTTTCTTTAAATACTGAAAGGTAGAATGTGGTCTCTGAAATGAAAGAAAAAAAATATTCACCTTCAGAAAGAAAAGAAAAACAGTATGTATATATATTTAAACAATGTTTACAACGGATACGTCAGCTATGATTCTTCATCAGCGATATTTCGGCCCTTCTTGGCAAGGGTCCTCGTCAGGCTGTCAATCCTCTGGTTCAACTTCGGGGAAGGAAACAAACCTGGTTTACTACCTACTACTAACTAACTTACTACTTACTAACTTTGGTGGAAGAAAAGGCTTGTATGCATCCCGAAGCTCGAGCCCTCAAGCCTTCTCTCTTTTGGATTCGAGCCGTCTCTCTGTCAACTGGCTAATCATGGGGTAATTAAATTGATAACAAATAGAACTTGAACTTGAGACTTGTCAAGCCGAAAGAGTCTACATTCAAAGGCGCGTGTTTCCCACTAAATTTCGTTCGAGTAGACTGTGAAGCTTCCGCCTGTCCGGAAGTCACATGCGCTATCCATAGAACGTGTTCCACCCTTCTACAAATAGTAACTATTAATTACTACCTACTCTATATCACTAAGTCCAAAACACGCCAGTGATTCTCAGGAAGAAGGAGTAAACGTGTCCGTAACGACTCAAACTCACTGACTCAAATCCTGAGTCAGCACAGCTGCGACACTGTTTCTTCCGTTTTTCCACAGGTACCCGGAGATTCTGCATCGGAAGGGAGAAATGTTCATCAAGTGTATTTCCGATTCAACCTCACCAAAAGTTACTACGCTGACCGTTCCAGCCTTCTCGAAAGTCGATGTTTTTTGTCTTCTGCAAAACTTCTTCAGCAGCACTTGTGAGCTCATCAGCAGAACGACAAGAGGAACTGACTGAACTTTTCTTGAAACACCAAGGGATGATTGAAAAATTGACCAACTGCTTCGCCCTTGTGTTTATGTTGATCGTACTAGCATTTACTGCAATATAAAAAAAAAAAACGACAAACGACAACGATCGTCTTTGCTCTGGGTGACTTTTTTCTCGGATCAATGTCGGTTGATGATTTTCCCATTTGGAGTATCGTCATTGTTATAGAGAATATGACCAGTTACTATTTGCTTACCATGCTTGGGAGCGTAGTAACTACGGATCTCTGTAACATGATTGGTCGGATTCGCCCGTGGCATGATATGCTGCTGGAAAATATAAAAGTCGTTCCAGCCTTGACTGCAAAATGCAAGAATTCGTGACGTCATGCGTAGTAACTACGGTAAGTAGGATGGAACACGCTCACTTGTTGTTTGTTTGTAGTTGTTGGTTTTGTTCCTCTTGCGCCACAAGTTGTCTGTTTAGTCGGTGTTTGTTTTATTTAGATAAAGTCACATAAAGAAAGCATACTAAAACACGGAAATGCGGAAACATGAAGGAAACAACGAAAATAACAGTTGATAGTGTACCGACAAGCAGGGGCGTCACTAGCCTTTTACCTTTGTGGAGGGACGTAAATAATGTAAATTCGTATATCTAAATTCACATATTCGGCTTTTCATTTCAGTTTTCGCCGAAAAGCGAAGCTTCCAACGACTATATCCAGAACAAGCTAAAGGCACAGAAAACCTGACTTCGCAACTTTCGGCCACGAAACCGACCTGGGGGCTTAGATAAAGATACAGGGACTTTTGTCGACAGGACCCCCCTTCTTTGTTAGATCGAACCCCCTCCTTAGTGTTCCCAAAGCTAGCTGGCAGGCCCTTTCCCCTTATGCACTGTAGTTATGCACTTATGCACTGTAAAAGTTCGCCTTTAGTCGTGTTTCGGCCATAGTATCCGGATAGTAGTCAAGAGGTCGTGCGTTCGATTCGTCTACTAACTCAAAAGTCGAATTCTCGGAAACTGCCCGGAAACTGCAATGGTCGTAACGAGAATTTTTCTTACTCTCAATATCGACTCAGGGTACATTCTTGATATGTCAGCTAGCTCCCCGAGTCAAGTTTGAGTCAAGTTTTCTGTTCCTTTAAACTAAGCGCCGCAGTCTAAATTTTTTAAATCTGTATTTCTTTTTCCGGAAAAATTTAGCCATACCTACCGTACAAGATCTGGCTTTAATGCGTGTCAACCCCCAAGCCTTTCAATCCTAAGACGACAACTAAACGAAACACCGATCTTCCGATTCCAAATAGAGAATAGAGAAACAGAGAAATTTTGTGTAAAACTAACTGTAATGCATCAGTTGAGATTATTCTTTTAAAACTCGTACAATTAAATTCACAAATCTTGTATGGCCTTTTGGCTCAACAAACAACCGTTGTTAGTTGCGTTTTTGATCGAAGTTTGAAGTTACCTTCAACCTCAAAGGTATTTGCTTAAATACCGTTTTTGGTCGCCGGTCACAGTTCCTTCGTCCTTCAAACTCTGACCGTCGAACTTCGTGCGCTAGCAAGTTCGAAGTTTGCCTGAATCGTCGAAGAAACGTCGACCTGGCAAGAATCGCAGGAGTCGTAGAAACACTAATTAACCAAACGGTGAACTTCGACGGCATTCAAAATGGCAACCGGCTAAGCGAACGGCGAACAAAGCTTCGATCAAAAACGCAGCTATTATTATTATAATTATTCGGCTTTTCATTTCAACTTCCGAGCGACTATACCCAGAAGAAGTTAATTAAGCGCCGCCGGCGAAATTTTTTTAATCTGCCTTTTTTCCAGAAAAAAAGTTAATCTGGACCTATCATACATTTCTAGCTTGTAATATGTTTCAAACCCCCACAAATCTCAAGACTAAAACGCCAACTAAATTAAACACGGTCTTACAAGTAGAGAATACCACGAAATCCGCCGCTGGCGAAATTTGTCGAAACGCGAATGAGCAGAGCCCCTTTTTGCGATCCCACATAAAAGTAAAAGTGAAATCTATCCGCCCAAAAAATTAGTGGCCATCCACAATAAAGTAGGCCCAAATTATATTTGTTCTAAATTTACAGCAAAAGAAGTTGCACGTTAAAAGATATGCTTCAGACTTGACCACACGGAGAATCGACCAAGAAAAGAAATAAGGATCCCAATTTGCCAATAAATCTTTTTTCGATCATGCAGCCAGGTTAACCAAAAAGGGCAATATGTGCGTACGAACAGACAACGACCCACGAACAAAACAAGGAAAACAAGTTTGCCCATGTGAATGAAACGAAAAAGGGCTTGACGTTGCATTAAAAAAAAAAACAGAAAAAAACGGGTTGATGACGAAGAAACTTCCGGTCTTCGCCCGACATATGTTCACGGAATCTGATTCGATTTTAGATGAATAAAAAAGATCCTGATTCCTCTAAGAGACCTAAACTAGTCTGCAGAATTTGGTTTCTAATGTGTGAATTTAAAACAAGATTAACCGACGAAATTTAAATTTTGGATATTCCTACAGCCCAAGCTGACTGCGAATCGTATTTGACGGTGCAAAACGGACAAGTCAGCTACATTTTATTAGAGCTATATTTTGGTCTTTCTTGGCAAGGGTCTTCTTCAGGCTCAAGCTGGAAAATGAACTATAGCTCTAAAAAAACGTGGCTGACTTATCCGTTTTGCACCGTCAAGTATTTAAACGTTCCGTCTTCGTCTGACGAAACTTGGCAGTCGTTTGATTTCTTGTCTGTAGAAAAATCTCGATTTGCCGACAGCCTGACAAAAATTTACAGAATTTGATTTGTTCCGTGTAATAAAATCCCGATCTGTCGACGACAGTTAAACTTAACGGATGTGCAAGATGAATGTTTGCAGAATCTGATTTCTTACGTACAAAAATAACATGTTTTGCCGACAAGAATACCCAAGCCCAGGGGTGTCATTATGGGGGGGGGGAGGGGATCGTCGACGCGGAGCGTCGGCAAAGACAGACGAAACACAACTCTTTATGCTTTTGCTGAGCGTCGGTCGAATCGTCGACACTACGAATTCTTTTTATACGCAAGAAATAAAATCCTGCAAACTTGTGTCGGGCAAAACACAGAAGAAATCGAATTAATGCTTTTGTCGCGCCTCGGTATTCTCGTCGGCACATTCGGTTCTTTTCATACATAAGGAATACAGAAGAAATATAAGTTTGTATGCTTTTGTTGGGCGTCCTAGTCGACTCGGTCGGCACATTGGGTTCTATTTATACGTAAGAAATCAAATTCTGCAAACTTGGTCGAGCGCACCCAGAAAGTTCGAGTCTCGTCGGCACAACGGGATATTATTACACGTCAGAAATCAACTTGCGAACAGTCCAGTCGAGCAAAACATAGAATAAATCAAATACTGCATGGTTTTTCCGGGCGTCTGTATTCTCGTCAGCACGTAAGAATACGTAAGAAATCAAATCTGTAAAAGTTTATCGGGCACATCTCCAAACTTTTAAGTAGTCGACACATCGGATTATGTTTTCATGTAAGAAATAAAGATCTTTACAGTCTTGTCGGGCAAAACACAGAAGAAATCGAATTCTCAGTAGGTACTTTTGTCGGGCGTCGGTATTCTTTCGGCATATGCTCAAATTATTACGGAATTTTACAAATGTTTTAGGATTGACATTCTTGGTGGGTTGAAACAAAGAAAGAAAGATTAATAAAATTTCGTCTGCAGTGCTTACTTTAATGTATAACTAAGTAACGAAAAGGCGAATCTGTGAACTTAAATATACGAATTTACATTAAAGGAACAATCTCAACTGATGCATTAAAATTAGTTTTACACAAAATATCTGGCTGCGGCACATTTTGTAGTATTCTCTATTTAGAAAATCGGTGTTCCATTTAGTTTAGGATTGACATTGGGAGGTTGAAACACGTTAAAAGCTAAAACTGGTATGGTAGAAAATGTTTCCGAAGAAGAAAGGCAGATTAACAAAAATTTAGCCTGCGGCGCTTACTTTACCATATTCTGGGTATAATCGTTGGAAGCTTCACTTTTTAGCTAAAGTTGAAATAAAAAGCCGAATATGTGAACTTTAACAGACGAAATTACATTAAAGAAATGATCTCAACTGGTGCATTACAATTAGTTTTACACAAAATTTTGCCTGCGGCGCATTTTGTAGTATTTTCTTTAGCCTGTAGTATTTGTAGTTTTGTAGTATTGTTTGTAGCATCAGTGCTTCGTTTTCTTGGCGTTTTAAGATTGACATTCTTGGGGTTTTTAAACACGTTAAAAGGTACAACTTCTATGGTAGGTATACAAAATGTTTCCGAAAAAAAAAGGCAGATTAAAAAAAATTCGCCTGCTGCGCGTACTTTGACCTGTTTTAGGTATAGTCTTTGGAAGCTTCGCTTTTTAGCGAAAGCGGAAATGAAAAGCCGAATATGTGAACTTTAATACACGAAATTACATTAAAACAATAATCTCAACTGATGCATTCAGTTAGTTTTAAACCGGTTTTTGCGGCAACGGCGTATGTTGTTGGCATATTTTCTAGGCCGTCGGCACAAGCCAGACGTCCCCCCCCCCCAGGTAAAAGTCTAGGGACGCCCCTGTCCACGCCGTACAAAAGCATTCAGAGTTCGATTTCTTCTGTGTTTTACCCGACAAAACAATAAAGAACTTTTATTTCTCGCGCGTAAGTAGAAGTCAGTGTGCCGAGGAAACTTAAACTTCCGAGATGCGCCCGATAAACGTTTACAGAGTTTGATTCTTACTTGTAAAAAGAACCCGATATGCCGACGAAAATACCGACACCCGATAAACCATACATCATTTGATTTTTTCTGCGTGTTTTGCCCGACAAGACAGTATGTGGTCCCCGATGTGCCAACGAGTCGACCAAAGCCCGACAATACTATACAAAATTGTATCTTATGTAAAAAGAACTCGATGTGCCGAACCGTCGACCGACGCCGTCAAAGAAACGTCGCATAAATTTTTTTTATTTCTTCTGTTTTCGACAAATTTATGTATTTTTTTCTTCAGTGTTTGCACCCCCAATGTGCCCCCCCCCCGCCCCATAGTAACGCCCCTGCCGACAAGCTACACACAAGATAATTTGTCGTTTTATGTATTTTGCGCAAAACTGGGATTGTAGTCGAAACATGTATTGCTGGAGTAAATAGAAAATCCGAAAGTCCGGTTAAGAAAAGGCCTTAGTTCTGTCAAGGAGCATGGTTGGTGACTGACTTAGCTTTACACGGGGAATTATATTTGAGAGGGAATTTGTCAAAGGTGAGCTAACCATGCTTCCTTCAAGAGCTTCACGGTCATTTCGAATTATTACGGAGAACTCTGCACTGGACGGAGTTGACAGTGATTCGACGTCGTCTTTCAGGAAGTGCCGTTTCTTCTTGCTTTTCCTCCGCAAAATAATTATTATGAATATAATGGCGAGTAGCAGCAAACCACCAAGGATACTTGGAAGAATAGTTGTCCAAAGCGGTAAGTAAGTATCAGGTTGTTGTGGAGTACCTTCAAAAAGAAAAAGGTTCAGGATCGATGTTTTATATAGTACTTGACGAAGTTGGGCCTAAGCTGGTTTTTTTTAGCCCTACCAAAAACAAAAAGCCAACGCAAACTCTATATTTGGTCCATGAACTGACTATGGATATCCGGGCAGAATCGAGATCTACTTATTGGGGCTTGAGTTGACGCCCGTCTACTTCTCGCTTAGCCACTGTGCATTGAGAGGAAAAGACCGCAGCACAGTGACGTCACAGTATTAAACAACCAATAGTCAAATACTCTCGACTTTCCTTCTCCAGGGCTCTACTGCTAGAAGCTATTTGTAGAGGTAACGAATTGTGATGTTCTTTGTAGCTCTGAAAGGTGTTGGATCATAAGCATTCTAGCACTTGCAACGTCTAGATCCCCCCCCCCCCCCACCCAAGACCCAAGATGAAGCCACGAATCGATCCGACAGCTGGGTTATCTATCGTTGCGGGTCGGAAGCGCCCGATATGGGGAATCATAGTTTGACTTTGGATCTAACAAAATGTTTTTATTGTAGCAGGGATTCTGCAGTTGAGCTAAATAATATTCAGCTTCACAGACCAAAAAATGTCAAACTGGCCGACGATTTCTTCTTCCAACATATTTAAACGTCCACAGGGTGATGTACTTAGTTGTTTTAATCCGCAGTGCTTCGGGAATCCATCCGACTCCTCATGGTCATGTAACTAAGGTCAGGAGAGGGAGATTCTTTTGCTGATTATACCCAGCTCTAAAAGGCTATCTCATTTGTCTGATTGATAGACTCATAAAGTCGCTCTCCGAGGGTTCTTATCGAGGGTTCTTATCTGAATTATAGCCAGGGCTAGTTAGCCAAAGCGTGGGGACGACCTGAAAACAACCTGAGAAATCGTGTTGGGGCTTGCCTGATTGAACCTTTCTTTGTGGAACCTCTTCTGATATAGATTTTACATTTCGGTTATGGTGCTACGTAATATCGATAATCTAGCGTTCACAGGAGAAGACTATAACCTATTCGAGACTATTATCTACCTAGAAATCGAAATATTGCCTACCAGTCATGTCAGAAGTTGTCATTCCTTCGCTTGATCCTGAGGTGCTAGCTTTTACAGTTGTTGTCGAGATAATTTCCCCAGGTGCACTTACTGTTGTTGCACTTTTAGTCGAGCTGCTACTAGAACGCTCTGTCGAACGAGTAATAATTCCTGGCGAATCAGTACTGCTTGCCGTTGATTCATTACCAGATGTTTCACTGGTGGCGGTCACGGCAGTGTTGCCAGAAGGCTCTGTAGAAAGAGTAGTAGATCCTGGCGTATCGGTGCTGTTGTTGCCTGCCGTTACAGTCGTTAAACCGGTGCCAGTTGATCCAGCGTTGGTGACCGTCACAGTACTGCCGGAAGGCACTGTCGAAAGAGTAGTAATGCCTGGTGCATCGGTACTGCTTGTCGTGGATTCATTGCTAGTACCTTCGGTGATGGCGGCAGTACTGCCAGAAGACTCTGTCGAACGAGTAGTAACGCCTGGTGCATCGGTACTGCCTGTCGTGGATTCATTGCTAGTACCTTCGGTGATGGCGGCAGTACTGCCAGAAGACTCTGTTGAACGAGTAGTACTTTCTGGCGTATCGATACTGCTTGTCGTTGATTCATTGCTAGTAGGTTCGGTGGTGGTGGTTGCGGCAGTACTGCCAGAAGGCTCTGTCGAAATAGTGGTGATTCCTGGCGTATCGGTACTGTTGTTGCCTGTCGTTACAGTCGTTAAACCGCTGCCGGTCGATCCAGTGTTGGTGATCGTCACTGTACTGTCATAAAACTCTGTTGAAAGAGTCGAAATTCTTGGTGTACTGGTACTGCTTATCGTTGATTCATTAGTAGCAGCTTCGGTGGTGGCGATGGCGGCAGTACTACCAGAAGACTCTGTTGAACGAGTAGTAGTTTCTGGCGTATCGGTACTGCTTGTCGTTGATTCATTGCTAGCTGGTTCGGTGGTGGTGGTTGCGGCAGTGCTGCCAGAAGGCTCTGTCGAAATAGTGGTGATTCCTGGCGTATCGGTACTGTTGTTGCCTGCCGTTACAGTCGTTAAACCGCTGCCGGTTGATCCAGTGTTGGTGACCGTGACTGTACTGTCATAAAACTCTGTTGAACGAGTCGAAATTCCTGGTGTACCGGTACTGCTTGTCGTTGATTCATTAATAGCAGCTTCGGTGGTGGCGATGGCGGCAGTACTACCAGAAGACTCTGTCGAACGAGTAGTAGTTTCTGGCGTATCGGTACTGCTTGTCGTTGATTCATTGCTAGCTGGTTCGGTGGTGGTGGTTGTGGCAGTACTGCCAGAAGGCTCTGTCGAAATAGTGGTGATTCCTGGCGTATCGGTACTGTTGTTGCCTGCCGTTACAGTCGTTAAACCGCTGCCGGTTGATCCAGTGATGGTGGCCGTCAAAGTACTGTCATATGACTCTGTTGAACCAGAACTACCTACTGACGTAACCGTCGAAACATCTGGCGAGGCGTCTGAAGTTGTTAAGCCTGCTTCAGTGGCTGTCGATCCTTCCGACGTCACTGTCACTGTACTTGAAGTGGAAGATCCTATTCCTGAAGTGGTTCGCGATGTACCGGTACTGCTTGTCGTTGATTCATTGCTAGCAGCTTCGGTGGTGGCGGTGGCGGAAGTACTGCCAGAAGACTCTGTCGAACGAGTAGTATTTTCTGGCGTATCGGTACTGCTTGTTGTTGATTCATTGCTAGTTGGTTCGGTGGTGGTGGTCGCGGCAGTACTGCCAGAAGGCTCTGTCGAAAGAGTGGTGATTCCCGGCGTATCGGTACTGTTGTTGCCTGCCGTTACAGTCGTTAAACCACTGCCGGTTGATCCAGTGTTGGTGATCGTCACTGTACTGTCATAAAACTCTGTTGAACCAGTCGAAATTCCTGATGTACCGGAACTGCTTGTCGTTGATTCATTGCTAGCAGCTTCGGTGGTTGCGGTCGCGGAAGTAGCGCCAGAAGGCTCTGTTGAAGTTCCTGGCGAATCGGTATATCTTGTCGTGGATTCATTGCTAGTAGCTTCGGTGATGGTGGTCGTGGCAGTGCCGCCAGAAGGCTCTGTCGAAAGAGTAGTAATTCCTGGCGTGTCCGTACTGTTGTTGCCTGCCGTTACAGTCGTTAAACCGCTGCCAGTTGGTCCAGTGGTGGTGGCTGTCAAAGTACTGTCATAAGACTCTGTTGAACCAGAACTACCTACTGACGTAACCGTCGAAACATCTGACGGTGGGTCTGAAGTTGTTAAGCCTGCCTCAGTGGCTATCGATCCTTCCGACGTCAGTGTCACTGTACTTGAAGAGGAAGATCCTATTCCTGAAGTGGTTCGCGTGACCTCCGTCGATAGTATTATATCCGTAATCGACGTTACACCTGAAGAACTTGAAGAAAGGTCAGTAGTCTCTGTTGTTCCTGCTGTGACTGCTGACGTTATCTCACTTGTAGAAGCTGACTCAGAAGGGGTCGAAAAGCTCGAAAGTTCCAACGGTGGTGAAGTTCCAGTAGGAGTAGTTTTTGGCATCGTAGAACTTGAAAAGCTCGAATTCTCCTGCGTGGATGACATGGCCATAGACGATTCGGTCGAACTATGACTAGTAACTGGGTGGGTTGCTGAAGTTGGAGAAGTATCTGATGCGATAGAAGAATATGACTGAGTTGAACCACTGACTTCGGAAGAGCTGATGGAGCTGGTGCCAGTCGAAGTCTCCCTAGTTGAGGAAATTTCTGTCGCCTGTGTGCTAGTGGGAAGCGTAGTCAGTTCTGACGCATTCTCAAACGTAAGACGGATTTGAGAAACTGCTGCCTGCTCTTTCTTCGTGGCATCAATGCTCGCTTCGATGCACACCTAGAAGGATTTGAAGTATAAAATACACAACACGTAACCATCCCAAAAACCAACCGATTGACATTCGCCTTTGTCGAAAGATGGATGATCGCTGTGTCAAATTACGATGGAGAATCGAGCCGGAAGTAAATCTTTGTGAAGTGACGGAACTGGTGGTGGGATAATGTAAGACTAGCAGTACCTCCGGCGACCTTGTTAGATGGATCTTTCTGCTTTTGTACAACAAGCAGCGAATCTTTTCCTAAAAAAAGTTTTGTCTAGAGACAGCTGGTGTTTTAGTTTAGTTTAGTCTAGTTTAAAGCATTTCCAAATAGGTGTAATAAAGCTGAATAGCGTTATACGCGATCTTTACGTCTTAATACGTATGGCTGTTCAAACAAGGAACCCGAGAAGTTCTTATGAATGCAGCGTTCGCTGTTGCCACGGTGATACATTTTTTGGTGTTTCTAAAGATCAGAAAAAGTGTTCTTAGTACTAGGGAAGTACACCAGTACAATTTGACGCCCAATATATTGTAAAAAGCTATTAAGTTTACGGCTGGACAGCATTGGTCGTCAAAGTAACGATAGCAGCCGTAATAGAACAAAACGTGTTCTTTTGAAGAAAAGTTGTTTCTTTAGCTTCCAACAACGTAGGACTTTAGTGCTTCCCGTGGCAACACTGACGGCACTGCTCCTTGCCTCGGCCCGCTGGTGGACCCAACCAAGCAATCTGATTGGCTCTGCATAAGGGAGAATAGAGCCGAGCTCCATTTTCCTTATTCGACTTTACAGCGCGCCCAGAGGAAAAGAGGAATCTGTAATAAACCTTATACGCCGTAATAAACCTTACAACACCTATTTGGACAATGCTTAATACTCTTTATTATACAAGCCAACTTTGACATACTCAACTACAGGAACACACCTTTTGTAACCCTCTTGAAATCCTTTGTACATACAGGAAAGCCCGAATGGACCTGTGGGGGCAGTAAAAAAAAAATAAAATAAAACTTCACTTTACATTACACATCTTTTTCAAAAAAAGAGAAGAAAACTGAAAGAGGAAGAACAAAAAGAAATGAAGGAAGACAGCACAGAACAACAAGAGCTGAAAGCTCATGTGGCACTTGAAAGAATAGACAAAATGTTGGCGGGAGTTTCTTGTTTGGGAGTTTTGTACAGAGTCGAATATTATTTTATTATACACTTGTAAGCAAAAAGTACTGTAAACGTCATTTCTAGAGCTGCTCTTCTTCGTTGGGCGGTTCAATGGTCTTCAATATGGTTTCGACATTTATATCAAGTACGTTTCTTTTTTGAATTGTTGCTGCGTAATTTCTCGTTTCGAGGAGACGGACCTCTGCTTCGTCCAAAGTTTGGTAGCTAGTAGCTAGAAGGTATCGTTTGATAAAAAGTACTTTCCGACCTTGCGGTGAAGATGCGCACTTTAAGGGAGCTAGAACCTCATTTGTAAGCAAAACCCTAGAGGCAAAAATGGTCATGGGCTCATGGGGATCATGAAAATGCATATTTTGCTTAAAAGTATTTTTCTTAATTTGCGGTCATGATTGGTACTTTAAGGAATGGTCGGATTTGGAAAGTGGCAAATTCTAGCCCAATATTGTCGAATTTCTAATATTTCAGCCAAGTTTTATCGGCCTAGCACATCTGGAAGTACCTTTACTCGCCATCGCCGGAATTTCCGACTCCCCTTAAACTCCCCCCACAGTCGCCTGAGCCAATCCGGTTCTATAAATGATTTATCCGGAGCATCTGTTAGTTATTCGCACAAAGTTCCATCCCGATCTCTCCAGTCTAAGCCTATCCCCCCTCCCAGTTGTTGTCGGATCGGGTCCGGACATGAAAAAGATCACCAGAGACATGTCCTCTGTTCAATTGCAAAATTTCACTCAAATCCGATCACCCCTTCCAAAGTTACGCTTGACTCAATATTCCGGATTCCCCCTTCCTCTACTCACCCAGGACTATCGGATCGAGTAAATTTTTATTTACAAGTCAGTTAGATAGGGTCCCTGATATGCCTCCCAAGTTTCGTCGTGAAAATCCCGAGAACCGCCATAACCAGAATTCCGGGAAACACCCCTCCCCCCCCCCCCCCGAAGTGTCCGGATCCAGTCCAAATATGTAAACGATTTATCTGGAGCAGACGTTTGTTATTCTCAGCAAGTATCACTCCGATCCCTCCATTATAACCGGTTCTCGGGATTTCCGCCCCCCCCCCCCAACTCCTCCATAGCTGTCGAATCCAGTTCGGACTTCAAATGGAACATCAGAGATATATCATTTATCGAGGTATTAAGTTTCATTTCAGTCCGATCGCCCGATCGAATGTTATACACCACTCAATTTTCCAGATTCCCCCCCCCCCCCCTCCATCCCCCCCCAGATGGTCGAATCGGGAAACTGATTATTTCCAGGTTGGTTTGGTCGGGTACCTGATACGCCTGCCAGGTTTCATCATCCTAGCACCCCCTAATCTATATCAACCCCTACTACGGTTCAACAACATATTATACCAACCCCTTCGACCTTCGATTGCTCTAGCTCTTTCCGAACGAATAAAGAATGACTCACACGAGCAGAGCTATACTAGTGTGAAGAAAGATGACTCATCCACGCGCAGAGCTATACTAGTGTGAAGAAAGGGGTAGGGGTTTGACAAAAACTAGAAAAAGTGTTTCAAGAGATTTCGGGTGTCCCCCTCCAGCCCCCCCCCCCCCCCCCCCTGCAGTTATCGATCCGATCCGAATTAGACAATGAACATCCATGACGCTTGTTCTTGATAACTGTCAAGCTTAATGCCCGCCCGATTATCCGTTCCAAAGTTATGATTGTTACTCATTTCCGGATTCCCCATCTTGCCACTCCCCCACTGATGGTCGGATCGGGGAAGTGATTATTTCCAAGTTAATCCGGTTGGGTCCCTGATACGCACGCGTGCCAAGTTTTATCGTCCTAGGTCATGTGGACGTGCTCAAACTAGCAAAATGCGGACAGACCGACAGACAGACAGACATTACGATCGCTATATGGCACTTAAGGAAGCTCAAGTGGCATAAAAACACAAACAACAACAAACAATAAGTGGGAAACCATGCCGTCGTACCAAAACTAATAGTCAATGTTGTCTAGAAACGGCTGGTGAAGAATAACTAATAGACAATGTTGTCTAGAGACAGTTGGTGAAGAATAACTAACTTTCGATCCAGTATAAAGATGCCCTCAAACTTACCGATAGTGTCTTTTCTTGCGGAGCTGCAGCTGTCCCGTTTAAATTCTTCCAAGAAACACCTGTCGTTGGCCTCTGTGCAATAACAGTGTGAACACCTTCACCATCGAATACTTGAATTTTCAGGAAGCTGCTGTTCGAAAGCAGGCCACTAGAAATAAAAACATTCGCATCCACTGAAATCTGGGTGGCATTGCTGAATTGAGACACGCTATGAACGTGCGTCGAACCACCAGCTGTTTCTCTTATGTACATAAATCCTTGGGTGCCCGGGTCGGGCACTGTCTGCACCCTATCCAGAACTTCCCATTTATCTGTTTTTATCCATTTTTCCTCTGAAGTTACGGGGTCCGAGAACTCGTCAAAGAGTTCGACAGAGTTAGTATCCCTCAGATATTGTCCAAAGATGACAAAAATCAGAGTGATCCGTAAGTTGATCACCATGCTTATCCTAACTAAAGAACCTACTTCACTGCCTCCGTTCGATCAAACTGTAGTAATTAAATCGGAATTCCGTTTGTTTTTTTCATCTTACACGAGTCATCTTGTCGTTCAATGAGAGCGATTATCAGTCAGACCTTTGAGCAAGGATGTACACTTAAAAAATATTGTTGACATTAGTAGTCGAAACTTGGAAAAAGTAGGCCTATTATCTGTAAGTGTCATCATAATTTGTAGACAATAGCCTCTTTATGTACAGCTTATTTTGATCCTCGGTCAGGAAACATTCTAGGAATCAGTGGAGAAACTTGCCTATTTCCGTGGCTGATGAGACAAGCCCAGATTTTACGGACAGGACGTGACAATTTCTTTTTCCCACACAGTCCCGGAGACCGCAACATACAACAGTTGTTAGAAAAAATTGTAGTTCATCAGTTGAGATGATTTTTGTGGCACTTGCATCTTCGCTTAAGTGCCATATACCGATCAGATTTCGGTCGGTCTATCGGTCTGTCGTTCCACTGTTCTCGAGTTAGGGTACTTCCAGAAGCGCTAGGACGATAAAACTTGGCAAGTGTGTCAGGGACCCTACCAAACTACACTGGAAATAGTTACTTCCCCGATCCAACCACCGTGGGGGAATGGAGGGATGGGGAATCCGAAATCTTTAGGCATGTATACCTTTCGAACGGGTGGGTCCTAATGTCTCGGATATTTTATTTCAAGTCCGGACGGGATCCGATGAATGTGGGGGGTGGGGGTCGGAGGAGGGAACAGGAAATCTTGTGACACGCTGAAAGCGGAGCAATTGGGATGAAACTTGCTGAACAACAAGCACAAGCCCTTGATACATCAGTGGCAGAACCGGACCGGATTCGGGCACCTGGGGGGAGATGGAGGGGGGGGGGGTCCGGAATTCCAGTGATCGCGTTATAAGGTACTTCTAGATGTGCTAGGACAATGAAAACTGGCTTGAACATTAGAGACGACAAGATTGGCTTAGAAATAGTCAGTTCCTCCATCGGACCATCGGGTGGGGGGTGGGAGTGGAGGGATTGGGAATCCGGAATCTTTAGGCATGTCTACCTTTCGAACTTGTGATCAGATCTTAATGAAACTTGATATTTGGAAGACCTTGTGTCTCACATGTCCCAAATCAAGTTTAGCACCGGAACCGATGAATGTGTGTGTCGGAGTGGAGGAGAGAACCGAAAATCTTGTGACACGCTTAGAATAAGTACATAAATAAATAAGTAATTTATTTATAGCCCGCCATTTTGAAAGAGCGGAGTAAATGAAAGAAAATAAATAAAACACATAAAGACACAGAAAAAGACACTTAATTTTCAATCTTCGGCCTGGAAGCAGTGGATAAGGTCGTGTGCTGGTTGGACCCTGTTGTCCATGTTTTTTTTTATAGCGACGAGGAAACGTCCAAAAGGGTAACACTTCCATCTTGAATTTTGAACTTCTCCGTCATTGTATGGTTATAACATAATTTCGACAAGTGGAGCAGGTGCTTTGTATATTTAAAATAACATGATCTCATCTTTTTCACAGAACATGAGTGACACCAGAAGGAAATAGTATAGAAGGATCGCAGAAGGTGCTGCACAAAGTTCCCAAAGCTTTACGATTACAGCGCCCCCGGCTGGGGACGATGCGCCCATAGGTGGTACCGACTGATTTACATACTTCTTGAACAACGGAAGAGCAACATTTCGACAATGAAGATTTAAATGCTATGCCAAGCCATCATAGAGAGTCTGTTGATTTGACGGTGAACGATCCAAGAGAGATAAGCATTATTTAAATAGGTGTAATAGCGCTATACGCGATGTTTACGTCTTAGTACTCTATATGACTAAGTCCGAAGCACACCAGTGATCCTCAGGAAGAAGGAGAAAACGTCTCACTATTGACTCAAACTCAACAACTCAAATCTGTGTCAAACAATCACGTCAATCTTCGCGAGCAGCTGTGATACCCGATGTGTTACCGCTTCTGGCTCTTCCGGAAGGTACACGGCGATTTTGCATCGGCAAGGAGAGTTAGTCATCAAGATAATACAAACGCCTGTTCAAATAGAAACTCAATAGGTTCTAGTCGATGCAGCGTTCGGTGTTGCTGGCGTGCTCCGCTGGTACAACTTTTCGAGCTCAGAAAAAGTGTTTTTAAGTACACGAGTACAATTTGACGCCCTTTATATTGTAAACAGCTGTTAAGTTAACGGATGGACAGGCATTCCTCGAACTAATAATAAGCAATCGGAACAGAACACGTGTTCTTCTGAAGAAAAGTGTTCACCTGGCAAGGATCGCCGGGGTCGTAAACACACTAACTAAGCAAACGGTGAACTTCGACGGCGTTCGAAAACGGAAATTAAGCAACCGTTTAAGCGAACGGTGGACAAAACTTCGATTAAAAAAGCAACATAGCGCGCCTCGAGGTTAGTGCATTGTCCAAATAGGTGTTATAAGGTGTATTTTGGCGTCTAAGGTTAATTACCGATTCCTCTGTTCCTCGGAGCGCGCAAGTTTCGGTCTTGTCTCGGGTAGATTTCAACTGCGTTTTATTTGTGATGCTTGTCCGTTCAGTCTTTCGCCTGACAAGGCTAAATAAAACGGGTTTGAACCGTGACAAGGAGACAAACAAGAAGACATGACCGAGACAAGAAGGGCTCAAATCAAACGCAGCTTAAGGTGAATAAGGAAAATATACTCGCGTTCTATTCTCGATTATGCAGGGGCAATCAAATCGCTCGGTTGGCACCGCCAGCGGGCCGAGGAAAGGAGCAGCGTCGTCAGTGTTGCTACGGGAAGCACTAAAGTTCTACTTTGGTGGAAGCTGAAGAAACAACTTTTTTTTTTCAAAAGAAGACGTTTTGTTCTGTTCGACTGCTTATTGTTAGTTCGAGTATCAATGCTGTCCATCCGTAGATTTAATAGCTTTTTACAATACATTGTACTTCAAGTAGTATTAAAGAACACTTTTTCTGATCTGTCGAAACTCGAAAAATTGCGTCAGTGTGGCAACACCGAACGCTTCACTCATAAGAACCTTTTGGGTTCCTATTTGAACAGCGCTGTTCAGCTTATTACACCTATTTGAACAATGCTTATGCAACGGCAAATTTTTGGTGAATAAAAATATTCATCCATCGAAGATTGCTTTGTATTTTGCCTTTTGAAACCTATTTTGACTCTGTACCGCAGATTGTCACAGAGACTTAGAAACTATTAACTCTTTTAGAGGTAATTAAGAGCAGTTTTCGAATATATCTCAAGCAGAGCCGTTACTAGCCAAAATGTTTGGGGGGGGGGGGGTGTCAAGGTATTCACCGACTGTCTGGTCAGTTTTACCGACTGTTGTTGCAGATAAAAACGACTATTACGGAGAAAACGACCGTGTAGACGAAAAAAGGCTGTTTTAAGAAAAACGACTATTTTGAAGAAAAATTTACCATTTTTATAAAAAAAAAGCTGACTGTTTTAAAAAGAAAGCGACCCCCCCCCCCCCCGATTTCTCGTAAAAACAATCGATTTTTTTCTTGGAAACAGTCGATTTTTTTTAAAAACAGTCGGTTCTTAAAAATAGTCGATTCTTTCTTCACAGTCGTTTTTTCTCAACAATAGACGTTTTTTATCTGCAAAAACCGTCGGTAAAAATGACCAGCCAGTCGGTAAATACCTTGCCCCCCCCCCCCCCCCCCAAACATTTTGGCTAGCAACGCCTCTGGGGTAAAGTCATGGCTCTGTATTGTGCTGTTTGAATCCTATTTTTTTTTTAAATTACCAAAAATTTTGATAAACTTAAGCCGGGATTGTTTGGGCTTGTTTTTAAAGTCACAGCCTCACAGGGCGTTTTTCTGCAAATATTAGTTGCGTTTTTTGTAACTGGTTCCTGTTCCGTGTTTTGTGTTCACAGTTGTCTGGTTTGGGTAAAAAAAACAGTATTTTTGCTTTACGCTGTTCCGTGAAAAAAGAAAAGACAAATTTAAGATCCTGAGTACGTATTAGGCGGGAAATCTGTTAAATTGCAAATTAAATTCCATTCATTCATTTATTCTTACTACATAGACTACAAACGACCATACTTTCGGATCCAGCTTTATCCACCGTACTTCTACAATTCTTTCTTTTCTATCTGCGAATCTCTCTGTAATTTTCTATCTGAACAGTGATAAAACATGCTAATAGAGCAAGTTCCGTGTTTTGCAAAACAGACAGCGGAACACAGAACACGGAACTCGGAGCAGCGTAAAAATCGGGAAAATGAGAAACAGCGTGTTCCGTGTTTTGACAAAAGCGGGATAAATATAAAACAGAGAGAAAACAGCGAACAGAACAGAGATACAAAACCAGTGTTACCACTCAGAAAATTTCAAAATCATGAGCAGGAGTCCAACAATCATGAGATACGCAGGAGATTTGTGCTAGAAAATCATGAGATTTTCTGATGAAGATAGAAGAGAAAATCATGAGATTTCCGAAAAGGCATGCGGATTTTTTAGCTACTTAGCAGAACAAAATTATAACAGTGATGTTTTAACTTCTTCTAAAACATAAAAGGATTGACCGGGGAAAGACACCAATCTTTCGTCGCCCCCCACCTGTTGGAGAGCAATAACGGCTTCTGACGACATAGAGGACAAAATGAAACTGAGCGCCACAGGCAATTTTTTTAAATCAGCCTTTTTTCTGGTTCAACTTTCCTCTTTTCTTATAATGCAAACTTCCTGAGCCTAAAACCCCAAACCTGCCCTTCAAGCCAAAAAAACTACGCCATGAAAGGCGCCTGAGTCGAAATTTTTGTTGGCAGAGGTTTTATTCGATCTCGAAGAAAATCAAATGACACGGCACTGTCTAGGGAACCGGGAGCCGTACTTTATGTCCCGTGGGCTGCTGAACCGGTAGTTCTCACGGAAACCAAACCATATGAGCTGCGATTCCGGGATCTGACGTCATTGACTAACGGAAACTTCTATGTGCTGGCTCCCGTTCCGGTAGTAAGTCGAAATAGCTCACGGCAACTTCATCGCACCAGCTTCTAGTCCGGTAGTCTCACGGAATTGTATACTCAGAAGCTAGGAAGCCGGTAGTTCATACCGGAAATTACAAAATTGCAGCTTGTGTTCCGGTAGTGACTACGTGGAATATAGAACTCACGGAATAGTTTGGATGAGAGCTAGGATACCGGGATTTTGACTGACTTAGAGGAAATAACATGGGACAAATTTTTACTACCGGAACCCATATATTGAGAGCTAAGGTACCGGTAGCAATAACTATTTGATTGAAAATGACCAGCTCACGGACACAGATGGCTATGGGCTAGGGTTCCGTGCCAAAAATTAAACTATAACTCACAGAGGCTTTTCAATATGGACTTTTGAGTCAGGTACAGCTCATGGAATCCAACTTCCATGAGTTTGTAATTTTGGCACTACCGTAACCCTAGCCCGCAGGTGTTGGGTTCCGTGAGTAAAAAATATTCACTTCCGGTTTCCTAGTCGGCACTGACATGGGTCGGCGAGTTCTTTTTTTTTTTGCACTACCGGAACCCTAGCCCATATCCATCTGTGTCCGTGAGCTGGTCATTTTCATCAAATAGTTGTTGCTACCGGGACCTTAGCTCTCAATATATGGGTTCCGATAGTAAGAATTTGTCCCATGTTACTTTCTCTAAGTCAGTGAAAATCCCGGTATCCTAGCTCTCATCCAAACTATTCGGTGAGTTCTATATTCCACGTAGACACTACCGGAACACAAGCTCCAATTTTATAGTTTCCGGTATGAACTACCGGCTTCCTAGCTTCTGAGTACACAATTCCGTGAGACTACTGGACGAGAAGCTGGTGCGATGAAGTTGCCGTGAGCTATTTCCACTTACTTCCGGAACGGGAGCCAGCACATACAAGTTTCCGTTAGTCAATGACGTCAGATCCCGGAATCGCAGCTCATATGGTTTGGTTTCCGTGAGAACTGCCGGTTCCGCAGTCCATGGGACATAAAGTACGGCTCCCGGTTCCCTAGACAGTGCCAAATGACACATAAAACAGTGCGAGCTAGTCAGGCTAAAATACGTTGAACATAGGTTGAAATCACTGTGCTCGAGACGCAATTAACCTGAGCACTGAAGGCAATTTTTTTTTCAAATTCGCTTTTTCTGTGTCAAACCTCAACCTGCTTACATACAAATTGTAGCTTTTTATGTGAATATACAGTCTAAATCCGGGTCCCGGGACACGACACAAATGACGCGTACTTCTACTTCTATTTAACCTTTCCACCAAATGAAGACCACTACTGAAGGCGCCGCATACACAAATTTTCAAAAGCATCTATGTATGAGAGCTCCGTTCTGGGATTCGAAACGACCCCTGTCACCTAATAAAATACAAAAGCATCCAACCATGAATGAAAGCTTTGAAACGAGCTATATGAAAAATCCTATCCTATTCCTAGCCTATTCAGAAAATAATTTACATTAATTTTAGCATTGGACTAAAAAAGAGGAGAAATCCTGAAAATCATGAGTTTATTATGAGATCATGTGACTGCGGAAAAACAATAATCAGAATGGATAAGAAACATGAGATCTCATGTGAAATCATGAGAAGTGGAAACACTGGACACAACGCAACTATTATCTGGCAACGCTGGACTGTGGTGCAGAAACGCCCGAAGTTCAAAAGTTGTCCGAGGCAAGCCAATCTGCCAATTTAAAGGAGCCACACCAGAAGTCTGCATATCCGTAAGTGACGTGGCGAAGCCTTCGGCGACCAGAGTTGATACTACGTTCCCAACATGAGGAAGTCTATCTCCTACAGTTTCTGTCTGCTCATCGCGAGCCTTGCTGTTGTTAGCCACTGTAAAAAGACTAAAGAAAAGCCAGAATGGGCTAAAAAGGATATTAGAGACTACTCAGATGCAGACTTGGAAAGACTTTATGATCAGTGGGAGGTTCGTTCTCTTTTATTTTGTTCATTTTCTTTGAGGCTTTTGTTTTGTTTTGAAAAACTTATGGCGGCTATGGCTCCTAGTCGATAGGCAGCACAATTAGGGACTCATCAGTTGGGTTTTTTTTCTCTGTTCTTTTCGCTGTTTTCTCTCTGTTTTATATTTTTCCCGTTTTATTTTCCCGTTTTTATTTTCCCGTTTTTGTATGCTGTTCTGTGTTGTGTGTTCTCTGTTCCGCTGTCCGTTTTGCAAAACACGGAACTTGCTCTCCTAGCATGTTTTATCACTGTTCAGATAGAAAATTGCAGAGAGATTCACAGAGATTCCGTGCTCGGGTCGATTGTGGCTCAAAAAGAGTGTTTCCGTGGCCAATAAGATTTTCGTGGCTCTCTTTGTTTCTCAAATTCGACGAACAACTGGTGAGGTGATTGTCGATTTTGTGGCTGGATTCTGGCGGGAAATTCAATTAAACAGCAAAATAAAGTTAACTACTTTTTCAAGCATATAGGCTTAAAACTGAGGATCCCTTTTGTATTTGATGGTAAGGAAATAAGCCTTGAGTTCTATTTAATGAGATTTTACATGAATTTTATTTTCATTTTCGGATATTTGAAGTTTCTGCATAAAAAAATAGACAAAACGGTGTTTCCGCAAGTTATAACTCGTGGCTCGACTGTGTGGCACACAATCGTGTTTCCACGATAAACACCCAGAAGTGTGTGGCCCAGAACTGTGTCATGTAAAAAGGCCTTATGTCATCATTTCCTAGATAAAATCAGCCTTGAGGAAGTGGAACAATGTTTGGGCTTTGCCTACTGATAGTAGGCTGATACTGTAGTAGGCTATTACCTGAGTACTGGGATTAGTAACATAAATAGGGCCATTTGAAGGTGTAGGATTGGGTACTTGAGCCCCTAGTTAGGTGCCAGTTAGGTGCTGTGGAATCAGTAGGGGTTGGAGTTACTCTTTGGTGAGTAGTGTGTTGCAGGTGTGGTGAGCCCTGGTTGAGCCTAGGTCTGACCCACATTGACACAGGGCCAGCATTTCCACTCTGACAGATTTTTCTGGCAAAAACAGATTCTTGAAGTCTTCGGTCTCGACAGATGAGAATTTGATTTGTCAGATTCATGGATTTTTCAAGATCTTGCATAAAACCTTATCATGTAGGTTCATGAATATGAGTAGCAAATACTGCAGTTAACTTTAATCTTTTTACAGAGAAACTTTTTACAGTGTATCATCATTTTTGCTTCAAGGGTTTCGGATTACAGATGAATTTTTAGCACCCTTAAATTACGCATCATCACAGCCAGGTGCAAAAATGACATTTGACAATGCAAAACGGAAAAGGGATAAGTAAGTTACATCTTATTAGAGCTAGCCTATATTTCAATTGTTTAATCTTTAATCTTTAAAAAGTTAATTTTCGAGCTTGAGGGGCTTGAGCCTGAAGAGGACCCTTGCCAGGGAGGGTCGAAATATAGCTCTGATAAAATGTGGCTGGCTTATCCGTTTTGCACCGTCAAATATGATTCGCAGTCACCTTGGGCTGAAGGAATAAAAATAATATACTTTTTAGCAAGCGATACATTCTCGTGATTTCCAAGGTCCAGTAATCAGGGCCATATCCAGGAGAGGTCCCCCCCCCCCACACACTGAAACATGCAAAAATTTTACTGGATACGACCTGCCTATGATCATTCTTATCTAATGATCACAACTAAGCCACTAATTGGCAACTTCCTACTTTCATCCTCTGACAGAGCCTTGCAAGTGCCATGTGAGCTTCTAGCTCTTGTTTTTTTTAGTGTAGTGAACAGTCGACTCTTGCGAATGGGGTAGTCGGTATTCGGTTTTCACCGAGTTCATAGCTCGTGAACCATGGCAGGTATCAAGTTCAAAGTTGGTTGTAGTTGTGGGCATCGGGGTCTAGTTTTGTCTTTTGGGGATCCCAACACCCACATCCACTTAGTTCAGGGGCAATTGGGCTTGGATTGCTCAGCGACATAAGATTGTAATTTGACTACCGTTGGAGTTAGGACGTTTAAAATTTCCTGTAGCCCACATGAAAAGAATTTTGGAATTGCACCTCCCCTACCCTCCCCTTTCGTGGGCAACTGGAACCAGGTGATCTAACGACTTAAGAACGTAACTTGGCCACGGCTGGAGTTAGGACGATGAAATATCTTGTAGTTACAGATCATAGGATTGGGAAGAAACTTCTAGAGCTGCACCTCCCCTACCCATCGATGGGCAACTGGGCCCAGATTGTCAATCAGCTAAGTTCGTGAACCGTTCTAGGTGTCAAATTTGAATTTGGAATGGCTGATGCGATCGGGGTCTAGATTTGTCTTTTGGGGGTCCCGCCCACATCACCCCAGCGCTTCAGGGGCAAGGGGGCACACATTGCCCATGAATTAATTTCGTGAATAGTGACCGGTATTAAATGCAACAAATTCAAATCTGGTATACTGTGCAGATACTTGTCTAGATGTGTGTTTGAGGGATTGCGACCCCCATCGACTCGACACTTCAAGTTTAGGGGCAATTGAGATGGGTCCACTTCCTAACTTGCAAACCGTAAATAATCATGGTGGAAGTTGGTTTACTTGTTAGCATTGTCGTCTAGTTGTGCCCTTAAGGGGTCCCAACCCCACACCCACCCGCTTCAGGGGCAACCGACCCAGACTACCAGGTCAGAGTATGTAGAAGGCTCTTTTAGAAGTTGTGTCCCGCTCCCCCTACCGTTTCTTGGGCATCGTATCACATTTTCCGATAAATTAAATTTCATTAATTGACAACGGTTTGGGTTGCGACGACTGTTGTGCCAAGCTAGCTGATGCTGATTACAGATCAACTGGGTCCTGCATGTCTCATAACCTCCCTCTATTTGATTAGTGGGCGACTGGGCCCAAGTTATCCTCAACTGAATCAAGCCGCGAGTGTATTTGAAATTTGATAGAATATGTTGTACACATTCGGGGTAAAAAGAATGGCAACCAAGCATTGCGAGTCAAGTTACGGTTTGTTGTTCGTATTTAGGACCAAATGTGTCTTTGCGCAGGGAAACTTTATGACTTCGACATTATACTGTGTTCGAGCAAGACAGAAGAAACCAAGTGCGGTTCACGATTGATTGATGTCCGTGCCCCGCTACGGAGTTCGTAAATCGGTTTTTACCCGTTTTGGAATTAGGCAGTTGTTAGCGGTTTTTAGACGTTCCCTTTCTCAACCCGTTCATAAAATCAGGGGATGGAAAAATCAATCTTCCGTTTTTAGTTTGCTAGGAACAACCAATGAGAGAGGAGTGTCCTAAACGTCTTAAAAACGCCTACAACCGGATTACGAACAGGTGTGTCCGTAGTGGGGCCCGGTCACGAAGCTATAGCACACGAAACAAACTTACAGTACTCTGAGCGAGCAAAACAGATATTAAAACGAAGAAAAAAAAGTGGTCGAAGACTCTGAGAGCCCAATTCTTGGCGTTAATTACGTGATACATATTACAAGATGGGAGAAATCTGACTTAATTCAGTTAAGATATTCACACTCTACGTCAGAGCTCTTGAGCACTTGTTTATGCACAAGATATTAGGGATGAGAGCACAACTAATCTAGCACCAACAGCCAGAGAAGGGGGGCTCTCGGAAGTATCCTAAAAGGCGTTCGGTATTCAGTAGCCCCAATTTTGGCATGGATATATGACTGTGGGCAAGACAGATACGTTATGGAAGGACTGTACTATATAGATTCTTTTTTGCAGGAGGATGATGAACCTCTCCCTGAAGATGAGCTTCCTGAGCATCTACGAAAACCAGAAGCATCTCCTATAGACTTTAGCAAGGTAGCTACCACTTTTGATTGAACTAGTTTATATTTGTTCTGTAGCCCAATATTTAGGGGTGGGGGAGGGGCTTGTAAATTAAAGGATGACACAAAAAATTCAAGCTAATGTGAGAGTCGATTTAGGGGTAAGGAGACATGCTGAGTCCAGACCTGAACTTCATTTTCTCACCAGACAAATAGTTCGCCCGGAATCCGGAAAAAACGGAAATATCGTAGTTTTTCTCGTGCCCCGCCTGACAAGTAGACTGATCGGAATCTGGCGAAAACCGGAAATTTGGTAGGAGTAAAGTTTATTCTGAAGTCGATCGGAATACCTTATAGGGGCAAGAATAGAAGCTGATTCCGTGTGTGAACCTGAATTTTCTCGCCGGATACTTATTTCATCTGGAATCCGGCAGAAAACGGAATTAGATAGAAGTAAACAGATTAGTTAGGCCGATTGGAGAATCGATAAAGGGCTAACAGTCTATCTTGAATCCAAAAATTAGCTTTATTTTCTCACCGGACAAGTAGTTTTGTTTGAGTCCGGCCAAAATCGGAAATTGCAAGAAATTAAATAAAATTGTCATGTTGATAAAATTTGGTTGGGGGAGGTAGTTGTACCCGAAAAGGACACGGTGAATCAGGGTATACTGTTTATTCTTGCCTCGGATGAATCGTCCTGTTGGAATCCAGTCAAAACATGTTTTTTTTCGAATAAGCCTCATTGTAATATGTAATTTTACTTTTGTATTTAATTCATACTCCGCTGTTACGCAAAAAGCGGGTCATAAATAAATAAATAAATAAATAAATTGTATTAAATGTTTTTAGCTGGAAACTATGGCTTAGTGGTTGTTGCTCAGTGGTCTGTTACAATGATATCGAATGTATACTGGTTGGGCAACATCTGCAAGACCTAATTATCTGTATAAAAAAAGTCAACAAATACTCCCCATCGAAACCTTTGGTCTTGTTACATAGTGTCGATTTCAGTTATTGTCTCACCAGATACCTTTTACAGATTGACAAATCAGACCCAGAAAGCCTCATGCGGCTCACCAAAAAAGGCAAAACATTAATGGCTTTTGTCACTGTGTCTGGATCACCTACTCGACAGGAAACTGAAGAGCTAACTAAGCTCTGGCAGTCCGGCCTTTGGAATAGTCATATTCAAGCAGAGAGGTCAGTCTTTATTTGAAATTTTAACACTGAAGTCCAACCCATTCACAGCCTGAGTGTCACCACACAGCGGTCAGGTCTTGGCGGCTGTTTTTAAATCGTTTGAACGTGGGGACACATGATCAGGGTAGTCGCAGGATGGCTTCCACACAGCCTAGCCAACCCTTCTTGATTTTCATGATAATTATCATAGCTAATTTCGCTGTTGCTTGCCTCTTTAAACCTCGTGACTCTGGGCTATGACTACCTTTCGGATTCCAGAATCTGGGGCGTATAGTGCCCTAGACTTCAGACAGTTTCGGTCTGGCTTCCGGACTCACCTCGACGAAAACGGATACATAGAGTACGGAGAAAAATCTGGAATGTGAAGCCTGGCTTTGAATGCCTGCATTTTTGACATCAAGTCCGTAGAAGTTTAGATTTTCTCAACTTCACGTGGCTAGTGGAGAAAATCCGTCCTTGAAAACCTGATTCTTTGCGCGCCATTACCAGTTATTGCGTGTGGGGGGGGGGGGGGTCAAGCACCTCGCTTACATTCTCTTCTTTCAGATTTCTGGTTGACGATAACAGAGCTATTTTCATGTTCAAAGATGGAGCCTTAGCCTGGGATGCCAAAGATTATTTAGTCGAGCAAGAGCGGTGTATCGGCGTGACAATAGAGAACCGGGAATACCCTGGGAAAGGAAAGGTAAGTACCGTGAGTTCTTCAGACCAAAGATAGTAAAGCAAACTTCTGTGCCTAAAAACGAGCTCAGAAGACGCCGTTGCTGATTAGTAACAATATTTCCTCTCCCTTTGCCTATCGTCTGTCAGTCTTTTCTCCTGATATCGTGACGACAGAATTCTATATGAATCGCCAATGCATAATGAGCAACGGCGTTTCAATTAGTTTTTCTTCAGTTTTCGAACAGTTGATCCTTGCGAATATTTTTGTTCTTGTTGGATTGTCGAATGCTATGAATTGATTTATTCCCAGAAAGCCCATGGGGGTCGTGGCTGGAAAACAAAATAAAATATACTCAAAAGATAAGTATAATCACTAAAAAAGCACTAGAAGTTCTGATGCCTGAAACTTTGTCTCCCAGATGCGATTACTTTATTACATAAACAAACCTTCGCAGCATTAGAATTCCGAACTTGCCATTTTTGTCAGGTACATTGGAACCGAGCTTATGGGACGCCAGCGACGTAACGTGTTGGTGTGGGGTACGAGGCTTACACGGCAAGTTTAAACACCAGGGGTCTAACATGATGGTGTCTGATGCGAGGCTTGACGGACACGAGCTTATGGGACGTTAGGCGAGGCTTGAATACCGAGCGTATGAGACACCCTCGAAATAACATTCTGAACTAAGGCAGTTATTTATAAGGCAATTAGGGTCAGGAAATGGGGTTTATGTACTTTTTATAGATATATAAAATTTTATCAGCATGTCTAGAAATGTCACAATTAACTGTTTGGTCTGTGTGTGGGGGGATACTTTGTGAGAAACGTTATAGCTAAGGCAGTGGACAGGAAATGAGGTCTAAGCGACCCCTCTACCCGGCTGAAACCCAGTTCCCTCTCCCTTTATTGGCGAGGAAGCTGCTGTAAGATGCCACCTGTTCGCACAATGCGAAGGGCCAGCAGATGCTTTGAACAATCAGCCGATTGCCCTCTCCCCTGACCTGATTCCCATTCCTCTTTAGTTATCCCTTGACGATAATAGAAAACTCCAAGAGTGGCCGCGATTTTTTTTTCTGTTTACTGATAACGATGATACTTCTATTCTGTGTGGGTCATGGAATAGCATATAACTTCTTCGGTTGTAACGTCACTGGTTTTGTAATGGCACTTTCAAGATAGTCCCAGATATATTTTTATCAGTTCTTCACTGTACACGTGTTTTTCTTGTTTCGTCAGAATTCCACTCAAGACCAAGAACACGGGAAGTCAAGTTTAATATTTGATAACATGTTGAAGTACAATGGGCACTAATTATGCTTTGTTTTTCGTGAAATGCCTTACAGTTAGAAATTTCGGACTTACGCTAGGTAACGCTTCGAAAATAAGCAGTTTTCTCATTACCGCTTGCCATTACCTCTTCGCCGTCTTGGCGGAGACCATTTCGGATATTGCACTTGCAAGGCGCGAAAATATATCATTTAAAGTTCTGAATGATAAAGAGCGTGTTCCATCCTACTTACCGTAGTTACTACGCATGACGTCACGAATTCTGGCTTTTCGCCGTCAAGGCTGGAACGATTTTTCTATTTTCCAGCAGAATCTCACGCCAGGGGCGAATCCGACCAATCACGTTACAGAGATGCGTAGTTACTACGCTTACTACGGTCCCGAGCATGGTAAGCGAATAGTAACTATTAGTTACTATTCCGACAAGGTTGGAACGGTCAGCGTAGTAACTTTTCATGAGGATGGAACGGAAATACTAACTATTAGTAACTATTGTTAGAAGGGTGGAACACGCTCAGAGAGTGCCATATCTACTGCAATAAACGATCTCTATCTGGCCGATTGCTCGAATCCTGTCGGTCGAAACTTTTATGTTTATGGTACCCAAGAAAGTTTTGATTTCTGGATGTGAAGTGCCGAAAATGTACAAACATAACATAGTTATAGGAATTATGAATTTTAAATTGACATGTTTTGTAAATATGTTTGTTATCGGATTGTGTTTAAAAAAAATTAAAATTGTAACATATATGTGATTATTTATGACTATGTCGACCATGTATGACGATCCACCACTATTTTTGTTAAAAGATATCATGGAAATAAACGAATTTGAATTTGAATTTAGGTACTTGCAGCTGAGCCCAAAATATGCAAGAAAATTCTCAGTTATACTTGGTCAATAATACAGATGATTTGGAGTTAATAATAATAGTTTCGTTTTTGCAGATACCATGGTATCTGATACCACGGTCCAAAGTCATTTTCGCGGTTATCGTGGTATCTGATACCACGGTCAAAAGGCGTTTTGCAGTGATCGTGGTATCTGGCCAGTTACCATGGTATCTAAAAAAGTTACTCACTTTCATCATCATCAACGACAGAGCCTAGGATTTTGTCAAAGTAGTGGGAATAAAGTTTGTCACTTAGTGGTGAGACGGTATATCAATTTTTCTTTTCGGATGACTTCTAAAACTTCTAAAAGCGCTATTTCCGCAATTGTCGTTTTTGCAGAGCAACCGTAATATCAGATACCGCGGTAACTGCAAAACCGACGATTTGCAGATCCAGTTACCGTGGTAACAGATAACATGGTATCTGCGAAAGCGCAACTATAACAACAAATGGATAAGCTTATATTTTGTCAGGGGCTAGTAAACTGGAGGATGGCTGACAGCAAAAACACCATGACGATATACATGCGAAAATAAATTGTTTAGGTGTGTGCTGATTTCTGATGTAATATTGCTTTCTAGGCGGTTGTAATATGACACTGATAGTTTGATCTGCCCGTTGTACTTCAAAAGATTGTGAATATTGTTACGTATTTGACAGTGCAAAGCGGATAATAAAATTCAGCTGAAACGGATAATAAAATTCAGCTGACGTATCCGTTTTGCACTGTCAAATATGATTCGCAGTCAGCTTGGGCTGAAGGGATATTTATTGTTACATAGCCAATTTGGATATCGGGGGGGGGGGGGTACCGTTTTATTGCCGGATTGATTTAAGGGGGGGGGGGTCGCCCTTGGAGATCTCGCCCGGACCCATAGCTTGTAACTCTTTAGAATCCCCTAATGCGAGGTCAGCATGAAATGAATGAGGTAAGTATTTTCCCACAGAACTTCTCCGATGCTGTCCAAATAAATATTTAGCTTAAAGCACAACTCGCAGTAGATGCAGTTTATATTCCAGTATTCATGACTCCTTTAAAACTGGGTTTCAAAGACTGTCATTCCGGCTGCTTTCAGCCTCGCTCGGTCCCCTTGGTCTTGATGAAAAACACGTATAAACTTGCATAGCCGATATTTCTGACGACTAATGTCCTCGGAAGCACTCAGCAGGAGCTGAATCTCCTCCGGAAGAGCCAAAAACGGAGAATGAGAAATCAGCCGAGGGCCGTATGTGTCCGTATTGGAGGTGAAATGACCTAGGAGGTTTAAAACCTCTGAAATGAGGATCGATGGAACGATTAGGTACACAGATTAAGGCAGCATCCTTTAAGCATACAGGGCAGGCAATCTTGGTTCGCAAAGTGGCCCTAGTCTACAACTGGAATACTTTAGACGAACAATTGGAGTAAGAAATGCCTGCAATAATACTATTTTATTTATCTTAGTTGTCAGTCCAGTCAGTAGTAACGTCTTTTATATTTGACAGTGCAAACGGATACGGCAGCTGAATTTTATTAGAGCTATATTTCGGCCATTCTTGGCAAGGGTCCTCTTCAGGCTCAAGCCGCTCAGACTGGAGAATGAACATCTGAAAAATAACTTGTATCCGTTTTGCACTGTCAAATATGATTCACAGTCAGCTTGGGCTCAAGGAATATTTAGTAACATCTTTTGTTTTATGTAGGTGGACCCTAGTCACCATTCACAAAAGGATGGGACAAAAGAGCGATCAGAGCTTTAGACTGTTATTTATTTAATAAAACGTTTACATTTTTGTTACACTACTGTCCCTTCCAACCTGACTTTTGAGGTTGATAATTGTTAGTGTATCGATAAAGGTACTGGATACGTTTCTGCATATTCTCCCACTTCGTTGGATACTTTGCAGCATACCCTCTTTGTCCATACACTATCCTTTTACGAAGCAACATCTGATATTCACGGTTGTCCTTCAGTCCTCTAAGCCAGTACGGAACACCATATAACACATCGATGGGCCTCACATTCCCTGTTCCGAGGATGTCAATATAGTCATTCTGGCCAAATAAAGCACGTTTCTCTGCCCATTTGTCCTTAGGCCGGAATGTCGGCATTTGTTTCAGTGGTTTCGCATTTTCGAGACGTGGTAGTAAACCACCCTGTAGGAGCCGCTCTGTGTATCCGAAGTCCCGAGGTAAGCGATCTAAAACATAACACTGATGATAGTAATAAGCTTTAAACATATGATACTGCCCTGATTACCAGAGGCGTTACTAGCCAAAATGTTTGGGGGGGGGGGGGGACGAGGCATTTACCGACTGGCTGGTAATTTTTACCGACTTTTTCTGCAATAAAAAAACAACTGTTTTCCACAACAAAAATGACATTTTTGAAAAAAATCGACTGAGTTTCCGAAAAATCCACTGATTTTCAGAAAAACCGACCGTTTTCATGAAAAAAAATCAACTGTTTTGACGAAAAATCGCGGCGCTTCGCTCGGACTCGGTATTTTTTACCGACTTTGGGGGTGGTGGCGTCCCCCCCCCCCAGTCGTGACGCCTCTGCTGATTACTGCAATCTAGTGTTTTCATTATACCAAGAAGAGTCGAGTCGAGAGAAGAGTCGAATATTTATTTGTACCGTTCCCGCTGCGAACGAGCGGAGGTTAGTACCTTCACGTCACATCACGTTTCGTTACCTCTACAAATAGCTAAATAGCTAAATCGCTGTGAAGCCGACGTGAGGAAAAGTAGTAGTCAAAGCTGATTGGTTCTACGGACGCGCTCCAGAGCGGGTCAGCGCGCGGAGTACGCCTCCTGCACTATTTTTTTCTGCGATATGCAACGGCGAAGACTGAAGATGAGTAAACGGGTATCAACATCAGCTCATTGTCGGGGTATTCATAGTCGCTCGCTGCATGGGACTAAAGACCTCTAAAGACAGAAGTTTTATCAGATTATTTGTTCTTGATTATACTGACATACACATAGATTTTTAGGAGAAAACCAACCGTGATGGTAGCCTACTATGGAGCTAGGATCAACTATTATTTTCACATCAAAATTAGCTCTTTCTGCGCAGAAGCCCTGAGGGATCAATTTAAGACAGGTTTGGAAGTTAGTGGAGCATTCTTCATGGAATAATTAGAATCAAAATAAGACCCAGAAAGCAGATACAAAATATTTATCTTGATTATTTGGAAGAGAAAGGAGGTCTTTGAAAAACGAGGACAGAACCGGTGATGACTTGGTAGACAGGCCGTGGAGATTACGAACTTTACGCCCCAGTCCAAGAACAGGAAACTTAAGTGGTTTTGAAAAAAATGAGAGGAAAGTCGGCTCCTGGCCCGGATGGCATCCCGTCAGTACTGTGGAAATGGAGCAGAGCCAATACTGACTATGATTTTTTCAAATATGTTAGCGAGCCCCCACTGGCCAGCACGTTGGTCATGGTCCCACTTTTCAAAAAGGGGAGTAGTGCTTTACATAAGAATTGCAGAAACATAACACTAGGTGGTGGTCTGAGTAAACTATTTGCTAAGCTTTTAACTGAGAGGCTGGATGAGTGGCTAGGAAAAGGTGAGAAATTAATAGACATTCAAGCAGGTTTCTGTGAGAATTATAGTGCCATAGACCAAGCTTCTGTTCTACAGAGTTTGGTTAATATGCTTTTCTCGATAGTAAAGGGGCTTTCGACGGAGTTGATAGAGTTCTCTTAAGAGAGGCTTTAGTTAACCTTCGACTACCTCTTAGGTTGCTGGTTTTGGCGGCTAGGATGTACGAACTAGTGAAAATGGTGGTAAAAGTAGGAAAATTTTCAAGGATAGTAACTAGTAATTAGGGGTGAAAAAGGGATGCACATTTGCCACCCAGGCTTTTCGCACTGTTCATAATCGACACTGAGGATTACTTTTTCCAGAAAGTGGCACCGACAGTAAGTCCTAGAGGCTAGAAGCTGTTCGCCCCACTATTTGTTGATGACATAGTATTACTACCGAAATCAAGGGATAAGCTGCATCAACTGCTAGACGTGACGGAAAATTTCCTGAGGGATATGAACCTACTTCTGGAGGTGGAGAAATCCTGTTCAATGGTGTTTCGAAAAAAGAAGCATACAGATGAAGTAGAAGTAAGACACGGAGGGGGAGATCTACAAAGTGTAGATGAATTTGTGTATTTAGGTTGCCGGATAACATAGGATGGGAGGTGGAAAAGACTATGGTAAAATACTGGGAAAGGCTCGCTTCTATGCCACATAACAGACTGGTAGGAAAGCGTTTGAGCTGACATTCGAAGATAAGAGGAAAAGGGCATGGCCTGTGCTCAAACTAGAGAATGACTTTCTGAAAGAAACTTAATTCAACTGATCCCATTTTTTTAAATATTTGTGATTAGAGCGTCTTTTTGGGATCCAAAATAAAAGTAAAGATTAACTAAGAACTCACAGATCAGTCCTTTAGTCTATAGCCAGCGGCTTCACTTGACCTCTTCTCAATGCTTAGAAATCCGATTTATGTCCAAACCTTGCCCTGTGTGATTTTTTTTTTTTAAACCTACCTCTACTAAAATACAAGACTTTTGCACAGCAACAAAAATGTTGACACTATGCGACGCAGGCAAACATTTCAAAAATCGGCCTCTCCGCTTTGAGAAATATTTCAGTACAAACCCGACTGTGAATTCAAAGTTTGGTAACTACCTTTCTGTAATTCAGGCAAGCTGACTGATATTCTGACAAGATCAAAACCTGCAGCTGAGAGTACGATTCTCTGCGATATGTGTGGGGAGTGTCACCAGATTTGAGGATTGACGTCGATACTGGACCTAAGTTCGGAATTCCGGAGAAGCATATAGCGAATAATTATGGACTAATATTAGGGAGTCGGTAAAATGTCGTCTAAATCGGACCGAAGTTAGGGGTTCGTGCAACTAACGGATCCTGGCATGATAGACTACAGAATAATTGACCGAATCCCAGTTATAATACCGAATAATTCTGGATCGACAGCCTATTCGGGATTCTGTATAACTACCGAATCCGTAATTATACCAAATAGTTCTGGCATCGAAAACTACCGAATAGTATTCGGATTCGGTATAATTTCGTCGATGCTGTACCTAGAGTCGGGATTCGTGGTTAACTACCGAATCGTGGCAAATATACCGAATCCCGATCATCATACCGAGTACATTTGTACTAATAGCTTATCTGGGATTCTTTATAACTACCGAATACCGGTAGAAATAACGGGAAGTTCTGATATCGAAAAATAACCGAGTAGTTCTAGTAAAATTTTGCGCCTCCGGCCCAAAACTGTACCGGATCTCATAAGCTTCACCCCCAGCACTGCCCCCTTGCGACGCCCCTGGATACGCCCGTCAAGTTTCATTCTGCTAGCCCAACTGGAAGTACCTTAATCCCGGATCACCGGAATCCTGGAACTCCCCCCCCCCCTACCTACGGCTTGTGTGTGTTCTTCCCACCAAGTTTCATCCGGTCGCTCCACTCTAAGCGTGTCACAAGATTTCCGGTTCCCCCCTCCGACTCTCCCCCCACACATTCATCAGATCCGGTCCGGACTCGAAATGGCACATCTCAGGACATCTTTCCGAATATCTAGTTTCATTAAGATCCAATCACCCGTTCGAAAGTTATGCATGCCACTAATTTCCGGATTCCGCCTTCCCTCCCCTCCCCCACGATGGTCAGATCCGGCAAGTGACTATTTCCAAGTTAATCTGGTCGGGTCTCTGGTATGCCTGCCAAGTTTCATTGTCCTAGAACATCTGGAAGTATACAAACTCCCAAACGTAGGACTGACCGACCAATATAATTCAACCCGTATATGGATAGAAATATCATTTTTGACGAAGAACTTACCGAGTTTCAGAAAACCCGCTGTTTTTAAGAAGAAAATACTGTTCTGCTGAAAAATCAAATGGATTTTCAGAAAAACGACTGTTTTCATGAAAAAATCAACGGTTTTTACGGAAAACCGTAGCATTTAGTGCCGATTCGGTTATTACCGACTGGCCGAGAACACGGGGGGGAGCATACCCCATCCCTCCCCCCGTACTTGATGCCCCTTCTAATTTGCATGCTTTTGTCATGCTTCTACAACCCATTTTTCCTTTTCCAAGAAAAGAAAGCACTCTTTCTGTTAAAAACTGTCCAATTTTCTTTGGAGCGGATTAGGGTCTAAACGAACAGGCTTGGCATTGAAGTTGGTGGAAAGTTCAGTTTAATCTTCCTCTTTTATTTGAAGTCATATAAATTTTGATTTCTTGTTTCTGACTGACTGACTGATACTTTATTGTAAAACGAGACTTTCACAGCATTGGATTGCCGAACTTGTCGTTTTCGTCAGGTACATCATAATTACAAAACATTTAATAAGGCGGTTGTACATAATAAAGCAATAGTCAAAAAATGATCAAACAGAATAAAAACCCTAGACAATTAAAACATTAAAGGGAAATAGTTAATCAATTGTTCAAAACTTCAACAAAAGATGGTACAAAGCTCTTTCTGTAGCGATCGGTTCTTGTACAAACAGGGTTAAGAACCGGAACTTTTTGTGCTACAGCTCGAGGTAGTCGAGGTTTTGGCGGGCAATATGGGGTAGGAAACAGGTGCTCAAAACATGAGTGGGAACGCAGACTGTTCCCGAAACCAGTACAAAGAGTAAGACGTCGGGCTGCTAAAGTAGGGAGGCGGAATTCTTTGAGGAGGAGGATATAAGGCACTTTGCCCTGGCGGTAGATGATTCTCAAAGCTCTCTTCTGAATAGTTTCAAGCCTATCAGGCTGATCTACTGTCAGGCCAAAGTGCCAAACCGGACAAGCATACTCAAGTAGCGGACGGATGAAAGTAACGTAAAGGCGGAGAACATGTGATTTAGGGCAAGAAAATTTGGAAAACAGTTTAAGGAGAGACAGAGACGCACTGGCTTGTTTAATAATGGAACAAATGTGAGCCTCCCACTTCAGATCATTCGTCAGTGTGATCCCCAAAAGTTTGGTCTTTGTTGTAAATATTTCATTTGGTACTGGAGTAGTGAACGATGGCTTTGATTTAAGAAAACTTATGGTCATGATATTTGATTTCTGTGAATTAACTTTCATTTTCGACTCGGCTGCTTCGGCAGCGATATCGTCAAGTATTTCCATTGCGGTACTTTTTATGTTCCTTCTGCATCTTTCAAGTAATGTCATATCGTCCACAAACTTCCAGCGATCGGCTGATTCGTTAGCCAGATTGTTAATCATTACCAAAAATAACAGAGGACCTAAGAGCGTTCCCTGTGGAACACCGCAAGAAATAGGAAGTGCATCTGAATAAATGTTTTTATACCTTACAACTTGACTTCTATTTGACAGAAAAGATGCAATGATATTAACTAGAAAAGGTGGTACTTTAAATTCATTTAATAATTTTTCAATTAAAACATTGTGACTAACAAGATCAAACGCTTTTTGGAGGTCAACTAAAATAAGATTCAGCCATGTATCAGGCTCATCAAGTAGTTTATATACAGTGTCGAGAAGGCTAACCAGATAATGTGTCGTCGATAAACCTTTCATGTTTCCGAACTGGTTTTCATCTATTAAATCATGGATCGTTTCTTTGAGCCAATCTGCTACAAAACTCTCATACATTTTGGAAAATATCGGTGTAAGAGTAATAGGACGGACTCCACTAAAATCCAGTTTAGCCCCTTTCTTCTGTATGGGAGTAACGTACCCTTTTTTCCAGCAATCAGGGAATAAACCGCTTTTGGTTATCGTGTTGAAAATATCTGACAAAGGTTTTGATAGTTTATCGGGAAATGCTTGGACCAAATCAATCGGAATATCAAGGGGGCATATTGAAGTTCTCTTTAGTTTACGGATTTTTGCTTCAACATCCCCAGGTAGTATTGCTGGGATAACGTGATCTGGTAATGGGGGAAAAGAAGTATTACTTGGGAGAGGAGGAAGAGTTTGCACAATAGCCGAAAGGTGTTTATTTAGCGGTTAGCTGTGGTTTCTGGCGGTTCATCAAGGTTGAAATCAACAATTTTGACCGTTTTACCGCTAATTTTCTTGACTGTGTTATACCACTGCTTTGGTCGGGATTTGAAGAGTTCGCTTACTTTGTTACGGTAGTACTCGGATGAAGCTTTTCGGATCTGCTTTTTTATACATTTTCTTAATAGGTTAGCTTCTTCAATTTTTCCTTGACGGAATAGCCTTAGTTTTTGGCGGATTAAATTTTTCAATGCATCGTTCACGTACGGCTTATCATTAGAACATCTTTTCTTTTTGACTTCTGGGAAGTGAAGGACATAATTATTAATAAGCTTTTCTTGAAAAATTTCGGCCTTCTTATTAGAATCATGAGCAGCAAGGACATCATCCCATAGCTCCTCTGACAGCCATGCCCCAAACTTAAGCAGGCCACCATCGGTAATTGGACGGTATTTAAATTCATCAAACTTGTACTTAGGAATCAGGCCTTGTATTGGGTTTAGTGATAACGTGAAATGGTAGCTTCCGCCAAGCGGGGGGAGGGAATTGGGTTTTTGATAAAATTCATGCATGTTTGTGCATATTATGTCGAGTGAAGTGCCACCTTTTGTCGTTGGAATATTAACGATTTGTTTTAAATTTGCTCCCCGACAAAGGTTACTGAGGTTTAGCTCATTCCCGTCCCCAGCAAGCAGGATCCCAGCGTTAGGATGTTTTGACTGGAGGTAATCAAGAGATGCATGAAGTTTGTCCAAGAAATCTTTTCGCTGCTCTGATTTTTGGCCCGGTGAATAATAAAAGCAACCCACAATAATGTTACTGAAGGGGCGAGGTAAAATTTTTGGTTTAACTTTTATCCAAATCATTTCATCATATTCATTAATTCCGGGAACTTTTACTTCGCTAGGTGACAAATTATTACGGCAAAAAATCAAAACTCCTCCACCCTTTTTACCAAGCTTATGGTCATGTGGTCGAAGTTCAACAAACTCATGGAAATCAGCCATCTTCAAAGTTTCGGTGTTCTGGGATTGAACCTCAGTAATGCAAATTAAATCTGAGGCTAAATTTTTTGCAGTAAGTTCGAGTTCAATAAGTTTATCAAAGTTAAGGCTTTCTGCATTACTTAATAAGAGGCAAGGGAAGTGATACCGTTGATTATTATTTGTATGCCCCCGGGTGGGACTCCCAGGACAACCCTTTTCATCTGGCGAACGATTTGACGCGGAAGTAGGAGGACGCGGATGGGATTTAGATTTACCAGGAAGCTGAGTACGAGGGATGGATGAGAAGCTGTTTTCCAAAACAATCTGGCAAACAGGAGGAGGTGCCAAGGAATTCCGGCTCCCAACCGTAGGAATCATGATATCACTGTAAGTGAGGGGCTCAAATCTATTTTTTACTGGAATTGATGATACAAGCGAAACTGCATCGTCGCCAGTAGTAGAATTATCTGTTACACTGCGGTACCCAGATAAGGGAAAGGAGGAGGTGGGAAAGGGAAGTTTATTTGCTTTGACACCCGACGATGGTTTTGATTGAGGGGGCTTGGGGGAGCCAGGGGGAAACGAGGCTTGTGATATGACTGCACGAGTGACAGATGGGAGAAATGATGAGTGGAAGGGGGAGGGGGTATGTGGTCGAGTATGCTTTTCACTCCCGGATAAGTGCCACAAACGGACACCGCTTGAAACAGTTTCTGTTGTTTCTGTTGAGACAGCACTTGCAACAAGAGCTAAAGAGCCTGCGAAAAATAGAATCACATCTGTTTAAAGTGCCTCAAAGATTGTTTTTGGGGGTAAACAGGCTTTAGACCATGATTGAAAATTGGTACCACACATTTCTTTTTGGTACACGAAGTTTAAAGGACTCCTGAATGAAGAGTACCAAGTATCATCCCTATCTGTATGACGTCCGTTAACATCGGCTGCAGAAAACCCAATCCAAATACGAAATACCGTTTCCAAGCTATGATTTTTGCTCCATTTTGCATCCGTCCTTATTACAGTACCGACCAATTTTAGAAATGAACAAATGTCTTCAATCAACCCTTCTTGTGGAATATTTTTTAACCAGATAAGCCCAAACGTATATCTAGAAGAAATTCCAATACGATCCGGCCAGCGCTGTACAAGATTTGAATGAATTGCGCTTTTCGTCTTGGAGTCTGCATGTGCAAACCTCCAGAAACAATCATCCCTATTTTGAAAACGTCACGCTCAGGAGAAGAATGCTCTCCGTGTCCGTGTCTGTAAATGCATTCTCCATGGTGTGTTCAAGTATGGTTTCATTGTTCAGGTGTCCTTTAAATGTTTCTAAAGGGAAAAGTTTAAATTTTTTCAATGACACACCACTTATAACAAGAATCGGCCAAACATTTAAATGCAGCCAGAGGCATTCTATGTTGCTCGTCTTCAGATGATTTTCATCATGCTAAAACACTTCAGAAGTGTTTTTGAAGCTAGGGAAATCAAAGGATGCCATTTATATTTATAAGAGAGATGAAACAAAGGAATGCAGGCTTGGAAATTAGTAATCATATGTGTTCGACCTTTTTTCATTTGGCATAATGAAAACTATTTAAATATAGCTTACAATAACTTAATAATCACCCGAACAAGGATGACATGGATCATGCAATGAATTGCACTTAGAATTATACTTTTCTCATGTTGTTATGGAAACAGAGGTTTTAGGTTTATCTCCATGCTATTTCTTATGGTGTTCAGCATCTTTACGCCACATAAGCCAAGTCTAGCTCTAGAGAATGGAACCCCTGTGTTCGCAACCTCTCCTGAGTTAAAGTTTCATTAGTTATTAAGATTCATAACGATAATAGAAGCAGCCAATACTTAATTGTGGCAGTTATGACGCTCTTTGGAACAAAAACAATAGGCCTACCATTGTGGACATAAGTCACCACTTTACAGGATTTCCTGGTGAACCAATAGTTATTTCACTATCGTCCGTGATGTTCACGACAAAAATGTTTCAAATGTCCGAATAAATCTCAGCACTAGTTTTTCAGTGCAGCGATTAGAATAGAATAGAATAGTAATTTATTCACTCACACTTTCACGGTTACAAAACAAAAATTGGTGAGTACTGTCAAAACATAACATTTACAAGCACGTACAAATGGTCAAAGGCTATTTAAAATTTCAACAATCTTTGGTATAAAACTGTTTTGGTAACGGCTGTGTTTGGCCGCTACTGGTTGGAATACTGGGACCTTCGTAGAGACTGCTCGCTCTTCATAATCTCCCGATTATGAAAAGTAATAGATACAGGCGAGTACTCAACAATAGAAACGTGGAACAAGGTCATTAATGAAATAATATTTAAGTTTTCAGTCCATTATTAATAACAAAACCTAAGTTGATCAAAATACAGAAAAAACCCTTCCCTGTCATCGCCCCAATCGTGCAGCAAAGCAGCAAAAACAGCGGCAGTGTCAAAAATCTAAGGACTAGTGTTTTCCTTACAGTGGTATTTGAAAGTAATTTGCCCTAATAAGATATTTATATTCGGTAGAAGCTTCAGTTACTTATTACAGGTTTGTTTCCTTCTCCGACATTGACCCAGAAGATTGACAGCCTGACCCTTGTCATGAAGGGCCGAAATATCGCTGAAGAAGAATCGTAGCTGACGTATATCCGTTGTAAACATTGTTTGAATATATGTTTGAGGGGGGGGGGGGGGGCAAGGTATTTACCGGCTGGCTGGTCTTTGACCGACTGTTTTTGAAGATAAAACGACTGTTATCGAGAAACAAGACCAAAGGTGTCGATGGGATCCCAAAAATCTAATATTTGATTCAGAGAATAGGGTCTTGCCTTCGCCAGATCCAGTACAAACAAGAGGTACGAGCTCATATGGCACTTTTTACGAGTAGGCGGTAGAAGAAAGTAGATGAGCGTCACAAAATACACCCGCCATCCAAAAATGCGGTTCGGAGATAGAAATAGGATATTTTGTTTCACTCACTTCTGAGCAGTTCCGGCATCGTTTCGATTATCTGTAGCAAATACACATGACTGTTCAAACATCCAAGTTTCAGCCCAATAAATCCAATTGTTTGATCCCTAGACGTGCTACACGATTTCCGGTATTCTCTCCATCTCCCCATACCGTGGCCGAATCTGGTTCGGACTCAAAAATCGGATCATCTAAAGTACTTCTTTTATACCATCTACCAAATTTCACTAGAATCTTAGCGTTTTTGGGAAAATCCGGTATCCCCCCCACCCCACCAAAGTTGTCGGACCCAGTTCGGGACCAAAATATGTCATCTAGGGTATATGCTCTCTCTAGGTTCCATGTTTCATTTAAACTGATGCACTCGTTTGACCCCTATGCGAGCCTCAAAGTTTCCGGCAATCTCCCTCCAACTCCCCACACTGTGGCAGAACTGGACTTGAACAAACGTCGTATCTCTTAATTCCCTCTTCCTTTCCATCAAGTTTTACTGAAATTGGAGCATAACTTATCTGAAAGTTTCCAGTACCCCCCCCCCCCCTACCTTGGCCAAATCCGTCCCGGGCGCCAAATAACAAATCTAGGCCGCATAAACTCGGCACTGTCGAACTTGCATCTCATTCGGTCCATCCGTTTGTTTGTTGTGCAAGTCAAAAGTGTCAAAACTTTATGCGACTACGGTTGGAAGAATTGGGGGGGGGGGGCCCCAATTCCCCCAACCGTAGTCGCATAAAGTTCCAGCGCATGTTTTACATCTTGAAGACATCGATTCTTATCACCCATTAAGTTTCACTCGAATAAGACCACTCGTTCGCAATTTGCAGAAGTCAATTTTCATGTTTCTCTTCCCTCGCTCCCCCAAAAATGCTCGGATCTAGGAACGGAAGTTTCCGGGGGGTATGTTGTGTTAGGTTCTTAAGTCAATTAAGTCGGGTCACTAATATGCCTGCAAAGTTTCGTTGTCTTAGTACATCTAGAACTATTCTAACTCGCGACTACCGGAATTCCAAGAAACCCCCTCCACCCCCCCCCCCCCCCCCACAAAGCCCCAAAACCATCTGGCTCCGTTAATTTCGTATCTAGGCCTAATGCTTCTTCTCTCCATTAAGTTCCGTCCCGATCCCTCTGCTTTAAGCGTTTCTTGAGTTCCCCCCCCCCATCCCCCACAGGTATCGGACCCGACCCGGACTTGACACTGAACATCTGAGACAATAGCTCTTTCCAACAGACAAGTTTCATTCAAATCTGACACCCGTTCAAAAGTTATGCATGCCACTAAATTCCGGACTCCCCATCCATCCACTCCCCCCAAGATGGTCGGATCGGCGAAACGGCTATTCTCAAATCAATCTGTTCGGATCCTGACATACCTGCCAAGTTTCATCGTCCTAGCACATCAGGAAGTATGCCGAACTCGCGGGATCGCTAGAAATCCAGACCCCCCCCCAACTCCCCCACAGTGCCCGGATCCGGTCCGCTTATGTCAATGACTAATCTAGGACTTGTGCTTGTTCCCCCACCAAGTTTCATCCCGATCCCTCCATTCTACGCGTTTCTCAAGGTTTCCGGTTCCCTCCTCCAACTCCCCCAGTGTGGGGGGAGTTGGAGGAGTTGGAGGGAGTTGGACGTCCCCCAAAGTGGGACGTCTGAGACATGAGGTCTTCCTTAATATCAACTTATATCAAGATCCGATCGATCGTTTGCAAGTTAAAAGTACCTCAAATTTTGGCTTCCCCCTCCCTCCACCCCCCAGATGGTCGGATCGGGGAAGTGGCTATTTCCTACTTAATCTGGTCGGTAACCTGACATGCCTGCCAATTTTCATCGTCCCAGCAGATCAGGAAGCACCGAACTCGCGGGATCACTAGAAATTCGGACCCCCCAACTCCCCCAAAGTGAGCGGATCCGTTCCGGTTATATCAGTCAAGTATCTGGGACTTGTGCTTGTTCTTTCCACCAAGTTTCATCCGGATCTCTCCACTCTAAGTGTTTTCCAAGATTTCCGGTTTCCCCCTCCAACTCCCCCCAATATCACCGGATACTGTCTGGATTTAAAGTGGAGCGTCTAAGACACGAGGTCCTTCCATTTATCAAGTTTCATTAAGATCCGATCACCCGTTTGTAAGCTAAAAATATCTAATTTTTCACATTTTTTCCGGATTCCCCCTCCCTCCACTCCCCTCCAGATGGTGGGATCGGCAAAGTCACTATTTCTAATTTAATCTGGTCCGGTCTAGCTCTCTCCATGGTCTAGCTTATCTGGAAGTGGAAAATGATTGTCATAAATAGATTCAGCCTCTCTTCTTACCCTTTAATCTGTTTTCTAATCAAATATTTGCTTTTAAAAAAATTTCCGGTTTTGGCCGGATTCCGGGCGAACTAGTTGTTCGGCGAGGAAATGGTTTTCACCATCGTGCTCAGCATGTCTTTTTACAACTAAATCGAACATTTTATCAACTTCAAATGAAAATTTTACTTTAACCAACTTTCCGTTTTTGCCAAAACCGGATTCCAGACGAACTACTTGTTCGGAAAGAACTTGGTTGTCGCCATCGTGTTCAGGATGTCTTCTTACCCCAAAATCGACTATATAATCAACTTCAAATAAAACTTTTACTTTTAACCAACTTTCCGTTTTTTCCGGACGAACTACTTGTCCGGCGAGAAAATGGTTTTCACTTTCGTGCTCAGCATGCCTTCTTACACTATAATCGACTATCACATTAGCTGTATAAAAATATTTTGTTTGTCCCTTAATTTGGACCCCCTCCCCCACCCATAAATGTAGGGCTATAGAGCCCATTTACGAACTTGACCTTACCCTTGACCCAATGAATCCTCACACCAAGTTTCATCAAAATATCTCATTCCCTTCGAGAGTTATAGTGCGCACAGACGGACGGACGGACAACTTTTGCTATGTCATAGGTATCCCTCCACTTACGTTTTGGGATCCCCCCAAAAAAACTGTGTTGACAAAAAATCGGCTGATTTTAGGAAAAACTACCAATTTTAATAAAAAATGGACTATTTTTATGAGAAATCGACTGTTTGAAAAAAATCAACTGTTTACGAGATAAAAAATCAACTATTTGTATGAAATATTGAGGCAGGTCTCGCCAACTTGGCTATTTTTTACAGAGTGCCCGACAACATTCAGGAAGGGGGAGATCTCGTTGTGATGCCCATGATGGCTGTAGAGCTGAATGGATGATCCCGTCCACGCGAAATGAGAAAATTGATTGTGCGTTAAACTGCTGAGAAAGATGGGTTCCATCCATGCGAAAATGCCATTCAGCTGGATGGGAGCATATGAATGAGTGGGAAGGTCCATATTATATCCCCATTAAATATGCAAATGTAGAAACAAAAAGGAAATACAAACGTAGGAAGAAAAAGGAAACTGACTAACAGTTGTGACTGGGATGTAAGCAGATATTTGAAGTATGAAGGGGACATCTAGGAAATGTTGAAGAATAGCTAAATTAGCTATTCTTCAACATTAGATGTCATCAAGGTATTTACCGACTGGATGGTCGTTTTACCAACTGTTTCTGCAGAAAAAAATTACTGTTATTGAGAACAAATGACTGTGTTGATGTAAAAAGGCTGATTTTAGGAACAAATAAAACTTTAAAGAAAAATCGACTATTTGTATGAGAAACAGACTGTTTTTAAAAAATCAACTGTTTCCAAGAAAAAAATAGACTGTTATTATGAAAAGTCACGGCAGGTCGTGCCGACTCGGCTATTTTCAGCGAGTGGCCGACAACACTCGAGGAGAGGGGCATCCCCACTAGTCCTGATGCACATGATGGCTGCAGGATTACTGTAGAGCTGAACGGTTGATGCCATCCACACCAAAATTAGAAAACTGATCAGGAGTTAAACGCTGAGGAATGTGGGTTCCATCCACACGGAAATGCCCATTCAGCTGGATGGGACCTCAAGAATGAGTGGGAAGGTCTATAGAATACCCCCATTCAGCTCAACGCTGCTCTCTGAGTGGTGCTGAACGGGAGGCATTCATCGAGCTGGATAGCCCGTTCCTGTTCATCTGCACATTCAAAAATGGAAAAAAGACCGATGGCATCCACATGAAAATGTCAACTGAGCTTAACGGGAACCACCGATGTGAAAACATCCCGTTAGCTTCACTACGCGTACAGGTGCTCAATACGCATAAACACTTATACCGGGTTGCAAACAAGTTGCAAATTTTTTTTTTTTTCAAAAGTGAGAAGAGAGAAGTCAGAGGAGCAAAAACGGGAATTTGTACGAGAATCGCGAATTCAGAAGCGAGAATTCGGAAAGGAGAATTCGGATCAAAAATGCAACTAATGGCTGGTCTGAATCAGGTCTGAATCCAGCCTAAAGCTTACCTTCCTTTATTTTCTCAGAGTGATATTTCATGTTTTTTTCTGGTACTTTTCCTGAGTGCTTTACTGAAATGAAGCATCGTGAGGACGTCAGGGAAGCTGAAAAACACCTCAATTTCGTGGTCATTTTTCCACACAGCTAAATTTTAGGCTGTGTTTTTCCAGTAATTTTTTTCGGCAACTTTTAAAGTGTTTCTTTCCCTTCTTTCTTGAGTTGGACGTTCGTTCCGAAGGGCTGATACAACGCTCCCTGTGGCTTCTACTGCAACTACAGTCTGTACCATCGATCCATTCTTGTAGCAGCCACAGATGGCGATGAGGTCAATATTCACACGAAAGGAAGGTAAGTCAGCTTTTCGGGTTAAAGGCACAGAAAACTTGACTACGCAACTTTCGACCATCAAACCGACCTGGGAGGCTTAGATAAAGATACAGGGACTTATTGTCGATAGGACCCCCGTTCTTTGTTATCTCGAACCCCCTCCTTAGTGTTGCCAAAGTTAGCTGGCAGGCCCTTGTCCCTTATGCACTGTAATTATGAACTTACGCACTGTAAAAGTAGTATCGGGGTAGTAGTCAAGAGGTCGTGCGTTCGATTCCTACTCCCGGCACACAAGTCTTTTACTTTTTGGGATACCAAAACGTAAATGGAGGGATACCTATGACAACGAAAAAGTTGTTAGTCTGTCCGTCCGTCCGTCCGTGTGTCAGCACGATAACTCTCGAAGGGAATTAGATATTTTGATGAAACTTGGTGTGAGGACTCCTCGAGTCGTGGGAAAGGTCGAGTTCGTAGATGGTCCCGATAGCTGCACATTTAGGGGAGTGGGAAGGGTTTCAAATTAAGGGGCGAAAAAAATATTTTTTAAAAGCTAATGAGATAGATGATTACGGGGTAAGACGACATACTGGACACGAATATGAAAATCATTTTCTCGTCGGAGAAGTAGTTCACCCGGAATCCGGTTAAAACCGGAAAGTTTGTTAAAAGTAAAAGTTTTATCTGAAGTTGATTAGATATCCAATTTAGGGGTAAGGAGACATGCTAAATCCGAATATGAAAATGACTTTCTTGTCGGACAAGTAGATCGGCCGGAATCCGGCCATAACTGGAAAATCTGTTTAAAGTAAGAGTTTTATATGAATTTCATAAGGTGTTCGATTTACGGGTAAGAAGGCATGCTGAATTCGTGTATGACAATCATTTTATACCTGGATACATTTCACTACGAATCCTGCTGAAATCGGAAAATTTGTTAAAAGTTGAAGTTTTATGTGAAGTTGATTATGGAGATGTGGATGGAATGGATACGCTGAATCTGTTTTTGATCTTCAATTTTTTGCAAGACAAGTAGTTCGCCCGGAATCCGGCTGAAACGGGAAATTTGGCCGAAGTAAGGCAGGAACGTTCGTTAAAGTAGACATAGAGCAGGCTATAGGGGTAAACTCAGATGCTGAATCCATATTTGAACTTCGTCTTCTCCGATGTACCATAGGACCGCTACAAGACCCGATTGTCTGTAAATATTCAATTTTTGGGATCCCATCGAAACCTTTGGCCTTGTTTTCTTACTAATTCAAAAGTCGAATTCTCGGAAACTGCCCCGAAACTGCAATGTTCGTAACGAGAATTTTTCTTACTCTCAGTATCGACTCAGGGTACATTCTTGATATGACAGCTAGCTCCCCGAGTCAAGTTTGAGTCAAGTTTTCTGTTCCTTTAAACTGGACAAAGTCAAAATACAAAACGAGAAAAAATATATTACAGGTAGTTTTTAGGATCCCAAAACCTCTGACTTCGCAAAAGTTGTCCGTCTGTCCGCACGATAACTCTCGAAGGGATTGAGATATTTTGATGAAACTTGGTGGGAGGATCCGTTGGGTCAAAGTACAGGTCAAGTTCGAAGATGGGCTATGTAGTCCTATATTTGAGGGTGGGGGAGGGGTTTCAAATTAAGAGGCGAAACAAATATTTTTTAAAAGCCATTGAGATAGTTAATTTAGGGGTAAGGAGACATGCTGAATTCGAATATGAAATTTATTTTCTCGCCTGACAAATAGTTCACCCGGAATCTGGCAAAAACCGGAAAATTTGTGAAAAGTAAAAGTTTAATATGAAGTTGATTAGAGGTTCGATGTAGGGGCAAGAAGACGTGCTGAGTCCGAATATGAAATTTATTTTCTCGCCGGACAACTAGTTCGGCCGGAATCCGGCCAAAACTGGAGAATGTGTTATAAGTAAGTAGTATATAATACCGGCTCTCACTCCACCCTCCCCCCAATTTCAAAACCCCATTTTAACATCAATTTCTTAAATTTTAACATCCTTTTTACCAAATTATCCCCCTTTTTAAGAACATTTTTATTTTCTTACTTCCAAAATAAAGGATACAAGAAATGAGAAATATTACCCTTTACTACATATAAAATACTACAATCCTACTACTTCTTTTTTTTTACATTTTTCATTTCTTATTCAAATATTACTGAGTAAACAGTTCTAAATCCACATATGTTTCTTTGTTATTGTTTTCGCGTACAATAGGCTGCAAAACCAGATTTTTCTTTAAAAGTAATTCGTTAGCAATGGCATTATATTTCTGAGTTATAAACAAATCACAGGGTTTGTCATTATGATTAATGACGACAACCAACTTATCACCATATTTTGTCTTAGCAATTCTCATTTTAACAATAGTATATTTCAAACCTAGAACTAGTTCTTCTTTCCTGATTGTCTCATTGTATTTATTCATTCTGATTGTATTCAAGACTTCCTTTGTGGACTCCATTTATTAGGGGATGATTTTATTAAATAAAAATCCAGGCTCACAAACTCACATACATATTTTTATTGATAATATCTAATGTAGCTTTTCATTCATAATATATAACACAGTAAACATTATATGGTACGGGTTGATTATCTTTCAACGTTAAACTTATTTCAATATCAGCAGTTGTTCCATTATAAATATTTGACTCGTGTTTAGAAACATCGAAACAGAATAGTGGGTATACTTCTTTAAATTCTTCTATACTAACAACACTACCAGTATCAAATGCTAATTGTTTATAACCCAAATGTATGAACCTATTGTAAAGATTTGGGTATTTACATTTATCATCGCTAAAATCACATTTAAGTGGTTCTTCAGGATATTTATCCCCATTAATTCTAAGTTCTATGTCTGTTAAATTCATATGATCAAACACCAGATTATTCATTAATTGATTGTTATGCTTTTCATTTTTCTGTAGCATCACAACTACTTTTGTTGGATTGTTTCTCTCAGATATAACTTTCCAAGTGTGTTCCTTATTCTGACTAACATCGCTTTTATAACTATTACATGCTTCCCACATCAGATTATGCTTTCTGTCCTTTGCCAATCCCTTTTCTAATTGACTCATCATTTCGAAACTAGGAGCTACAATAGGGATTTTCCAGGATACATACTCGATGACCACTTTCAAATTAGTATTTCTATTTCTTATAATCATGTTGTTATCATCATTTCTTCTTAGAAATATTTTATGCGATGCACCTCTGAAGAATCGTTTGTTTCCTTTCAAAAATCCAAACAGTTCTGATAATGGTAAATACATATTTACTAATTTACTGCTCTTTGTTCTGTTATATCTTTTTTCAAATCCTTTATTATAATTATCATTATTGGTCAACCTGACTGCTGCAGCCCCTGCAGTAAACGAAGCAATTACAGGATTGATTTCTTTCCCTTGATTATAATCTTTATACCAGAAATGATTTCTTGCAGCACTTCTAGAATAATCATCAGAGTATTCAATCAACTTTGTAACGGTAGTTGTAATACCAACATGATTAATTTTTTCAACCGATTCATCGTTTATTACATACTCAGCGGTACTGAATAAATTAAATCCATTATTCGTTAAAGTAGCAACATCGGTTGCAGCTATAGGAGTCCCATCTTCGTTTACTATTCTTACACTGACATCAAGATAACTTTCACTTGGATAAAACCAAGAATCTAATTTCTTTGTTAAGAATTCAAACTCTGATTTATTAGATACATTCACATCTGTTTCTCGAATTTCTTTAAATTCATATTTAACCACTGTTTCATCCACAAGCGGTTCATCAAAAATGTTCCATTGCGGACTGATAACTTTATTTACTGCCATTTATATAAGAAAGAAATTATTAAATAAAACTTATTTCAGAATCTTTAATCCATTGCCAGTCATTAACGTTTTGATCAAGTCCTGACTTCTTTGGTTTAAAATCCTTTTATTTGTACCGATAAGATCCTTCATCGATTTTTTGTTTCCAATTACATCAATGAGTTCCTTCTTGTTTACATTGATCAGATCTTTCCCATATTCTATTGCTCTGTTTTTCAACAACTCAAAGCTCGGTTTAATAATATTATTATACATTGACATAGCCCCATCTTTTATTTGTTTTGCTGACGTTTGAAATAACTGGGAATTAACAATGTTTTTGAATACACTACCGATTCCACTTCCATACTGCTTTTTATAAAGTAATCGCTTATTATTAATCAACATTTATAGGTAAATAATTTTATTTCACTAATCAATAAGCTTTTCTTAAATGCAGCACGTATCCAACGTTATCACCATTCAAATCGATAGGTCTTCCCAACTGATCAGTAATTGTCATTCTCAAGGAGTAAATAAAGTCTTTCGTATTGATAAAGTCTTTCGGAAGATAAATGAGTTGTCTAGGATTCTCAACAATTTGACAACCCGGTTCTGTATTCGGAACAAATGTCCAAATGACATCTGATTTACTTTTGTTTACGATAGAACTGTTTACAAGAGAGCAGTGAATTTGAATTTTATCAACGCTTCTTGTTATATTCGGAAGCTTTGTACCTTCATTGATTTTCTTAGATATCTCACTATCCTTATCAAATCCTAAAATCTGACACAAGTCACTATTAAATCTAAACATGTATTTTTCTTGTAATATGATGACAAATCTCATAGATGCTGGATTTGATGAAATTACAATAGGACATTTATCTTTTGGGGTATCAAAATACTGACACAAAAAATAATTCAAACAATCATCGTTATACATCCCATTAGGAATAATAACATTCATCCATTCTGTTGCATTATTATCTTCATCTTTCCTGTATTGAAATGTATTATTTCCAAATTTATCACTTATATTATGCCATGAATACCACAAAGTACACTGATTCAAACCTATTTCATAACCCCAATTACGATTCAATTCGATTGGTTGACTAAATGTTATATCAATGATACTTTCATTACCTTCAATGTTTAACAACACCATTTATTAGAAATATTTTTTATATATTGAATTGTAATATCTCTTCGTAAGAAATTTATTTCGCATTAACGAATCCAAAATATCAATAGCTTCATTTCTCACCTCATCAGATGTATTTCCGTTTACTCTGCTACCTATCAAAGTGTATAGTTTTGAAATCATTTCATCACAATTCATAAATATCCCAGTTCCTTGTTGTTTCATAAAGGGTATACTAGATTGAATTTTTTTTAATCTATCCTTATAGTCTTGTATAAATAAAATAATTTTATCATACTTATTCGAACTACTTTTACTTTTCAAACCACCATAACTTTGACTTATCGGTGTTAATTCAGCCAAAGCATCTTCCATATTCTCTGGGTTATCATAATAAAAATGAGGCATCTCAAAATATTCCCCTTGATATCTACTATGATTATCTCTATATTTCACATTAAGTGCTTTTAATAACTCTTTATCAACACCTTCATTCAGATCAACAACTGTTATACTTGTTGGAGATGCTTCTAAAGCGGTTGACTGCATTTCTACCCCTGAAACTGGAAGCTGATATGGTTGAATCGTTTCACCTAGCTGGAGAAGCCCTATTCTTGAACTATCATCACCTTCCTGTAGTTTATTTATGATCATTTCAGTGTTTTCTTGTAATTTTTTTATGGTATCTTTAGTGTTTTCTTTGTGTGCTATAATAACTGGAGCGTTTAATTCTGAAGCATATTCCCGAAATCCTGCCTTCTCCATCTCATTTTGTTGAACCTTTCTTCTCTGAATTTCTCTATTCTTCACTATATCCGATAAAATATCACTCAAGCGTCTTGAATCCATTTATATACAAGTAATTTTATTTCATAATAAATTTTGAAAGTTCTTTTTCATAAAACCCTCCTTGAATTAATTCCCCACTTTTGTCAGATATTTCATAAGTAATGGGAATGGTAGGTCTGATGGTTGCTATCTGAAATACTTCATCCGTATAATTAGGTAAATATCCTTTATCGAAAATACTTTTTTCTTTTTTAATTCTGACTAAATCCCCTACTTTGACGTTTCCTGTGATTTTGAAGTCATCTACTGGAGGAAACAGAGCATTAAAAACCTTTTTCTGATTAACCTTTTTACTAGCATCAACTGGTTTCATTTGTATTAAACGGTGGTACGAGTTATTATAATTACTCACAAATAAAGGTAAAATATCAATCCAATTAGTAGTGTTATTGTGAGTGAAATATTTCCATAGCTTTTCTTTTAGCGTTCTGTTGAATCGTTCTACAATTTGCGCTTTCACTTCGCTTTCAGATGCAAACCAGTGTATGCCGTTATTTTTCAAAAAAGTTATTTTTCAAACATTTCTCATCACAAATTCTTTACCTTTATCAGTTTGTAGTTTCTTAGGAATTCTTTCTTTAAATATAACACTGAATGCTTTTATTATTTCAGCACCCGTTTTATCTTTCAAAGGGACACACCAAGCGTATTTACTAAAGCAATCAATAACAGTCAAGATGTAGTTTGCTTTATCATTCGCTTTTTTATATTTCTGCATGTCAACTAAATCAGCTTGCCATTGCTCATCAACATAGTGAACATACACTCGCCTCCTTTCAAAGTTATGATATGAAGGTTTGTGTAACGTATACACATTCTCATTTTGCAACACATTTTTTATTTTATCCTTGGAAACCTTAGCACCATTTTCTTTTAATTTTCTGTAAATATCATCCACACCTGAATAATTAGAATAATACGTCTTTAAAATATCTGTTTCTGCGTTGAGGTTTTTTTTTAAAAGTGATTTTTCATTGAACCATAGATAACGCAATTACCTTTCAGCATTGGAACATTATTTTTTTGTGACACTGCCTTAAACATTGATTCAGTGTCAGTGCTCTTTTTACATTTCATACAATAAATCTCCGTTTATTAGAAAACAATTTTCTTAAACGAAAAGCTACCAACCCTTCATTTTCCGCTGGATGTAGGAAATGTAGTGAAAACCACAGTTTAATTCATCTATATTTTGAACAGCAAGATTTTCATAAGCTATTTTTTTCTTTGAAGTTTTTAGATATTTAACTATTTCTTTTCCTGGAGGAATACCGAAAGAATCGAAAAATTCTACATAGGGGGATTCAGGTAGATTACAATAGGCAACCCAATGTGTTTCAGGCATTCCACGTTTGTCATAGTTGATTACACCACATTCCGAATCGTTTATATGTTTGGGTAGCGTATCTATGGAGAAAACACCTCTAAACTGTGGTATATCCCCTAATGCATCCATAATATCAAAATTGGTTAGAGGTCCTACTTTACTTTTGCTTCTTTTTTGATGTCCCCGTTTTTTGACTTCCTAGGCCTTCCACGTACCCCATGACCGACAACTTTTTGTGTTCCTGGAAGTGTAAGCGCTCCACCGGTGTTGACATCATCGGTTTTCTTCTTAGGTCTTCCCCGTACACAATTACCCACAACTTTTTGCGTTCCAGGAAGTGTAAGCGCTCCACCTGTGTTGGTTATCTTATCCACCAATTTCTTACCAGCGAATGTACCCAAAGCAGCAGCTCCGCTTGTTAAAGCTGCCTTACCAAGGGTAATTGCTAACGGTATTAAAAATGGAAGTAATCCACCCTTTTGAATCGCTTCTTTCATCTGTTTGTATGATACATCAATATCACAACCCTTATTATTCATTTTACATGTTTCAATTTTATCAATTTGTCGTTTACTTAAAAGTAACTTGACTGGTTCTCGTTCATTTTGTCTACTGTGACTAACACGTATCTGACATTTTTGTTTAGCACCAAAACATTTCTTCAGCTTTCCTTTCTGAAGCTTTGATAAATAAACTGTATACTCAAATGTTTCAACCATTTATTAGAAAATTAATTTATCATATAAATTTTATTTCTTTAGTTTAGTTTTCATGAAGTCTTCTGTTTTCTTAACAAAATCTTGATCAACAGGTTTTTGCTCTAAAAGCCTTTTTAAAATGTTTACGACTGCTCTTTCAATACCATTGATATGCAGATCTTGGTCCAAATCATTTGAACCAATAATACTGCTCATTTTTTGTTGGTTTTCGAGCTTTTTGTCAATACTTTTCCTAAGGTCAAGAACCTTTTTGTCAATACTTTTGCTAAGGTCGCCAATCTTCGTTTCAATACTTTTGCTAAGGGCTTGTTGGTTTTCGAGCTTTTTGTCAAAATCTAAAAGATACGTAGTTAACGTTCCTAAATTAACAGCATCATGTTTGTTTCTAGGATCTTGAACATTTGTGATAACTTTATTCCCAGCATCAAGTTCTTTATCAGTAACCTGAATTGTTTGTTTTACAAATAATCCTTTATCTTTGATCCTTACCAATGCATTGTCAGGAGAATCATCTACCAAGGTTAATCTGTTAATATCTTCGCTAAAATATTGATTGGCTTGCACTTGTTCTGCAGTTATTTGTTCTTTAAACTGATTCAAAATAATAGTCATCAACCTTAGGCTAATCGCATCCTGATCTGCTTTGGCATCACCTAAATTAACAATTCGCCTATCCTGTAGGTTAATGTTACCGTTTTCGTCAGTAACTACCTTTGCATTCGATTCGTTACTAACCTTTTTCCCAACACTACCAAATTTATTCATTTATTATAGAAATAAATTATCCGGTAAATTTTTCAAAGTTTTTCCTGTACTTAAGGGTCTTATCTTTTGTTTTTAAATCTATGAAGAAAAAACCGTAGCCCTTGGTTGCAGCCTCGAATTGTTTGAGAAATTTTTCATTGTCTATACTGGAAACATGGCTTTGTCTTATTAATTTTACTTCTTTTGGATTAGAACACTGAAAGAATGCGAAGTAATTACATTGAAGTCTTACCACCTTTGGGGTTTTATGATAGCTCTGTGATAAATAAACAATTGAGGCATTTTTCTTTCTTCCTCTTATGAATAAGTCTTCTATTTTCTTCTGGTCTTTTTCAGTAACAAAATCATCAAAGATAATCAGTTTTGGTATTTAGGGTCTAGATCATCAACATCAATAATATCATTAAGGTCATTACTTACGGTTAAAACATTCGTTTTACATTGTGACTCCAAAGTAGTCAAATTGGTTATAAGGTCTTGGTATTTATCTTCTTCAAGATCTTTTGCATACAAGTATATTCGGTTGAAACAAAGATATTCATAAATTAAATTCAAAAGAAGGTTAGTTTTCCCTGTTCCAGAACTACCACAAATTAAGAGTCTGAATGGCCACTGAGGTGCAAGGTCGTGCTTATTCTGATAAGTGTTCTTTTCACTAAAATCATAGACTTTGATTGGAGCCTTTTCATTCATTTATTTAGGAAGAATTTTTCATTATAAGATTTACTTGAGTATTTTAAGTATATACTTGGATTTATTAAGTTTTTAAGTAGGTACTTGAAGTTTTGAAGTAGGTACTTGAATTTATTAAGTAGGTACTTGAAGTTTTTAAGTGGGTACTTGATTTTTATAAGTAGGTACTTGCATTTTTTAAGTAGGTACTTGAAGTTTTGAAGTAGGTACTTGAAGTTTTGAAGTAGGTACTTGAATTTTTTAAGTAGGTACTTGAAGTTTTGAAGTAGGTACTTGAAGTTTTGAAGTAGGTACTTGATTTTTTTAAGTAGGTACTTGAAGTTTTGAAGTAGGTACTTGATTTTTTTAAGTAGGTACTTGAATTTAATGTTTATAACCTAAAGGTAAAGTGTGTATTTTATCGCTTGTTACTATCCTTTTATCATCCTTAGGATCTAACGCTTTTTTATTCTGTTCTTCTAGAAACATATTGTGCTTGTATGATCTTAAGTTGTACTGGGTCACAGAAAGGTTTTCAGTGTTACCAAACAGTACATCCTTATAGTTTTGAATCGTAATTTTATCTTTAACTATATTGGTTTTAATTCCTTTCAGTTTTTTGCTATCTTTTGAAGGGTCTTGGTTGTCCTTTAAATAAGCATATACTTTTGATCGTAATCCAACAAACTCTGTCATAACCTGTCCACCTAATTCATCTTTCATCATTCCTATCATTTTCTTATTTACACTAAGAAACTCATATGGATTATCTTTCGCATAATCAGATGTATCGAACCTCTCATTCAAATCCTGTTTGATATCTTGATAAAAATCTTCAGTTCTAATATCATATATGAAAGAATCAGTGTCCATATAACACAAATCAATTTTATCTCCATATTTAGGCTTCATATAATCATAATGGAATTCATACATCAATAACTTGGATAGTTCCAATACAGCAAAGCCGATATACATTGGTTTGTCTAGTTTTATCTTTTCCTTCGACATTCTTGCCACTGAAAAGTTTTCACTAAAAATTATTTCAGATTTAAAGTTGGGCTTCTTTATTATTTTTTCTCTTGTTGCATCATCCGTTATTATTTCCATATCCGCTCGTTTCCTTACGTTTTCCATAGTTTTTCCAAAGCAAGCATTATTCATAAGCTTAAAGAAATCCTTTTCAAAATCATTTGTACCTTTAGTTCTAAGTGCTGCGTTGTGGTCTATATATCCTTTTAAGTAAGCACTTTCAGTGAATCCTAGTATTCTGTGTACTCTTTTCAATATCAAACCTTTTTGTAAATAAAATTCTAGATTCCTGTGGTGAACTACATAGTTGGTTTTATCTAATACTGTGGTACATAGCTTACCGTTAAAGTGTTCCGGTGCTAATGGTAAACCCTTGTGTAATTCATGAAGTTCTTTTGGATATTCTAAATCTACTTCATATATAGCACCTACATTCTGTAATTTCATTATCGAATTGATATGAGTTTTTAGATGGTTGTAATACTCGAATGATTCGTATTCATTCCTTTCTTTCAAATCATCCGGTATGGAAATGAATTGGAAATCATTCGCTGGTAAATTCTGCGACATCGCCCACCCATATAAATTATTAGCGTCTAAATACATTAAATAATTAGATGGTCTATGCTTATTATAATCACTTGTATATTTATTATTTGCTTTTGCGTATCTTTTTATACATTGGGATACACCACCTCTTATTCCTTTTTCTATAAAGGTATACATGTCTTCCTTTGAGAATAACGGCAAGTCTACTTTCGAATGCTTTAGGAAAGCATCCCATGTTAATCCTGGAGCTGAGAAGTAATGAAGTGGATCCAGATCATAATTATGTATACAAACGTTCCTGAAATTCTCTACAACCCCGACAATATTAAAACATCACTTTTTAGATATAATTTGGTATAACCAAATAATGTTTCACAGTTAAATTGCTTCCATATAGATACCGCTCTTTTATAATCACTTTTGTCAATACCTTTCCCCGTCAACCTAGAATAAAAGCTTTCTATTGGTGGTAACTTTGTACATTTCATTTTATCGAAACTGTCTACGAATTCATAGGGATATACCCCTTTTTTAATTATTTCTTTGAATTCATCGTCTTTTTTGAAGCTGTTAGATGTGAATTTGAAATTCTGTCTTAGATGATTACAAGGTACTTTGCAATCACATTTTGCTAAATTTGCTGATAGTTTGTCTAAAGATGAAGCCATAAATCTAATTGAATCTATAAACCGCATCTCATATTTTATTTTCGTATCCGCTTTTGTAATACTTATTGATTTCGAGAATGAGATGAAACTTTCTGCACTTTCAAAAATTCCGTTATCAGGTATCAATTCTCTAACAAATAAATCAGAGTCATATTTTGATAAATTATGCATTACTACCGGGATATGCCTAGGAATCCTATATTTCATATTACATTCAGCATGAGCAAATCCCCTATCTTCTCCTGTCATGTGGTCGTGATCAAAGTGAGGATTTTCAGTAATTTCAGTTGTACAGATGTGACAAGTCTTTTAATTAGTTTATTCCATTTTTCGGTAATTTCTCCATTGGTATAAGTATGGTTTCTTTGTCTGCTTTCATATTTGTTTGCAATTTCTGTGGATACTTTTGTAACGGTTTTAACAAAATGTTCTGCAGCGTCTTCACTGAAATAGTCATAGTATTTGTTCTGGTTTGTATTAAAGGAACAGCATACCTGAAATCCGTAAGCAAATGGTTTCTGTTTGGCCACTTTTATTGTTTTCTTCCCGTGTACTTGATTGTACTCTTCATTATAAGACTCAAAGTCGGCTATTATGCAATAAGGTACTTTCATTTGTGTACTTGAACCTTCAGGAGGCATTATTATATCAGGATCTTCGCAATTATTTTTACTTTCATGTTTTTCAAAGTGTTCTTCTTTTGTAAAATGCCTTCCGCAAAAAGTGCATAGGTATGTCTTTGTTTTATTTTTAGAGATTTGACTACCAACTAATCTGCTCAGATCCTTTACCAATACATAATGATTATCGAAATATAATAAATGAACGATATGTTTAGCAGTTTTCCCATTGATTGTACTTTTTAGTATATGACTTCTGATAATTTTCTCTTTTTCAATTTGAAATAAACAAATCTTAATGTTGTATCTATTTTCAAATTTGTGTATATCTTTAGTATCCATTGGGAAGTTGGTAACCCCTTCGAAATCAAATTCGTTCTCATATTGCTTATATTTCGAAATTCTTTCCGGATGATCCTTAGCTGGATGTAGATTTGCTAAGATAGACCAAAGGAAACATTTCTGGTCGTTATTTTCAATATTCAAGCAAGCTCTTTTATTTTTTACGAAATCTGGTAGTATTTTAAACGTTCCTCCCATGTAAGATTCTATTCGTGTCATCCCATAATCAATTCCTTCATACCGACTAAATTGTAGCCCAGATCGAGGGGTATTACTTAAAGACCTAAGTCTCTTGTTATTATCATCCAAATGATTATGAGTAAGAATGCTATTTTTATTTAAAATCCAAGAAGTAATGTTGTAATATACTACTACTTCTTCGTCGTTTTCCTGTCGATGGAAAATAACACGAGTTACGAACTGAACTCTATATTGATAAAGTTCATTCATCCGCCGCTGTAAATCGGCGAAAGTAAAAGCAATAAGAGTATGTTCATCTCTTCTATTGCTTTCAACTGATACGTTTACAGTGTACAAATTCTCATTTTCCCTAGAGATAGTAGGTTGTTCTTCTTCTTCAGTTCTAAATAAATGATCAGGAATTAATTTTTCTACTTGGATTTTTTTCTTATTTATGAAGAGAGTGGATAAATCGACTACTTTCTGTCTAATGTTATCACGTCTTTCTGTTTGATCTCTTATGATATCTCTATTTTTCTGTACGGAATCTTTATGTTTGGTAATAATATTATTATAGTATTCTTCAACCTTTTGTATGATTTCTTCTCGGTTTCCGCGAGTTGATAGGTTCTTGTTTTTCAGAAATCTTTTGAATTGACTCGTATCTTTTTCTTTTATCTTTTCCTTCTCTTGTGTTATTTTTGTAATGGTAGTATTATTTTCTTTCATCTCATCTTCCAGAATGGTTCGTAATCTCGGTTCTGGTTTGTAGTCGGATGGTCTGTTCTTATTATGAGTTCTTTCGTTTCTGCGTTCAATTTTAATTTTATCTTCAGCTATCAAAATATACTTATTAAGATGGTTTATTATATTATTTGTTATTTCATGTTTCTTAGCTCCATTTGTTTTGATTTTATTAGTTTTCGCATAAGTCCGCAGTTCATTCTATGTGTATAGCGGTAATCTTTGTATAACCGATTTGTTGTTCGATATAACCTTTTTACAAAGCTGAATAACCTCTGCAGTATTCATCATTTATTAGGAGAATATTTTTATTAATGAATTTCCCAGTCTGCGTTTTTTCAGCCGTAAAGAAAAGCACTGGTTTCAGTATGCGTTTCACAGAGCAAGCGCTGTCTAGATTCTCTCCAATCAGTCAAGATAGTTTCCGTACAGTTTAGCAGGTGGCAGATGTATTCCGAATCGCGAACCTTTCATTCAATAAAAAGAGATTGATAAAAAGAGAGTTCCTAGATGGAGTGATTCACAGAGCAAGCGCTCCCTGGATATTCTCCGAGCGAGCATAATAGAGACAATATTGTTTCCGAGATGGCGTATGTGCTCCGAATTGCGATGTTTGGAAGCAAACCTAAAGAAGTAATTTTTGAAACAAATTAGCTAGATTATAAATGGAAGAATTAGAAAAAAAAAATTTTGTATATCGCCGAAGTTATAAGTATTACAGTAATGTGAGCAACGGTCTTCTTTTATCCAAATTTGCCTTTTCGGCAGCAGGATTAAGTGCGTTTCTTATGCTACCTTTAGCGTCTTTAAGCTTGGGTTCCGTCGTCATCGAAATAATCGAAAAACATTTAAATATTGTAGATAGAAAAGCAGAATATAGAACCACGTATAATTTTTACACTGAACTGTTATCAATGCTAAAATGCGGACAGTTAACGGTTGAAGAGGTCATTCAACGCGAAGCAGAAATGCGTAAAACCTTTCGATTTTTTCCTCGCGAAAAATATATGAAACAAGTCCGTTTAAATGGATATAACTATTGCAAGAACGTATCGATAGCTCAAAAGAATGGTTCGCAAGTTTGACTTTTCACACATGATCCTCTACCTGACAACCAAAATCTAGCTTATAACTCAATCAATGAAACACCAATTCCACCAAATTTATTGAGAAAATGTATGCCAACTTAAAGACTTAGTTTATCAAAATCAATCAACACTTCATCGGATAAGAAAACTTGCGCAGGATGCTCCTTGAGTAATGAAGACAATATCTCATCCTCTTGGATCGCTTTGCGAATAGCTTTTTCATTTTCGACGATGCAATAGTACCCTTTCCCACAGAAAGCTATTCCAGGATATTCGCGGACTAATCCATACAACTGAAGATATCTTCTTATTGTTGATTTGCTTTCTCCATATTTCTTAAATCGTCCTTCAAGAAAACACTTGTATAGATTCTCAGGGTTGTCATTGAACAGTTTTTGCATGTACGCATACACTTCACCTTTTTTCGCTTTTAGTAACACTGTTAAATAATCCAAATACACCTCCACTTTATTTAAATCAACTATCATACGTTCTGCTTGTTCCAAACTGACTCCACATATTTTGCTGCTCAGCACCTTCTTGATGTTTACGTCCACTTTGAAGTTTCCAAACCTTCGCGAAGCATGTAAATTCGCTTTAATATCGGCTAAAAACTGCACGCTCTTCTCTTTTTTCTTGTCAACAGAGGAACACGCTGTCGTACGGTCTTCACCTTCGACTTCATCTGAGGCTGTGACTACCTTACTCCACAGCGAAAGGAATGCTTCTTGCTCCGATTTCTCCAGTTTGAACAACCCATTCATATACTTTTTTGGAATGGTTGCTGTTTTCTTCTGAATACCTTCGCTGTTCATCTGAAAATAAAAATCTTTTAACGACCTTGATGATTCCTTTACAGAATTTTCGGAGGTTATTTGGTTCCTACGTCATCTCGTGTTACGCGCTTCGCAACATTATCTGACCCAGATAATTCCTTTACAGAATTTTTGAAGGCCATTTGGTTCCTACGTCATCTCGTGTGACGCGCTTCGCAACATTATCTGACCCATTAAAAATTCTTTACAGAATCTGTCAAGGCCATCTGGTTCCTACGTCATCTCCTGTGATGCGCTTCGTCATCTGATAACTCGTGTGGTATATTTGATATTTGCGTAATTTTTTGTTTCAGATGCAGCTATTCCTATCTTGCTAGATATCTACCTGGATATCCTTGTCTTTATCGCTAGAAAACTAAAAATACTTACATTGGAAATTTTTTCTTTCTTCAACACCTTCTTAATCTCAACTTGTTTACAAATGTCTCCTTGCTTGCACCAGACGCGACACTAAATATTCACGAATCTTTTCCGCTGAGTGTTGCTATCTGCTGGAGGCGTCTGTGACGCATCTCACACCACAGATGTTACGAGCGGTCGATAATTAGGAGCCTGGATTTTTATTCAATAAAATCATCCCCTAATAAATGGAGTCCACAAAGGAAGTCTTGAATACAATCAGAATGAATAAATACAATGAGACAATCAGGAAAGAAGAACTAGTTCTAGGTTTGAAATATACTATTGTTAAAATGAGAATTGCTAAGACAAAATATGGTGATAAGTTGGTTGTCGTCATTAATCATAATGACAAACCCTGTGATTTGTTTATAACTCAGAAATATAATGCCATTGCTAACGAATTACTTTTAAAGAATAATCTGGTTTTGCAGCCTATTGTACGCGAAAACAAGAACAAAGAAACATATGTGGATTTAGAACTGTTTACTCAGTAATATTTGAATAAAAAATGAAAAATGTAAAAAAAAAGAAGTAGTAGTATATTGTAGTATTTTATGTGTAGTAAAGGGTAATATTTCTCATTTCTTGTATCCTTCATTTTGGAAGTAAGAAAATAAAAATGTTCTTAAAAAGGGGGATAATTTGGTAAAAAGGATGTTAAAATTTAAGAAATTGATGTTAAAATGGGGTTTTGAAATTGGGGGGAGGGTGGAGTGGGAGCCGGTATTATATACTACTTAAGTAAAAGTTTTATTTAAATTTGATAAGATGTTCCATTTCGACAATGATTTTCTCACCGGATGTATAGATCACTCGGAATCCGGCTAAAACCGGAAAATTTGTTAAAAGTAAAAGTTTAATCTGAAGTTGATTAGAGGTTGGATGTACGGGTAAGGAGACATGCTTAATTCGTTTTCGAGCTTTAGTTTTTTTTTTTCAGACAAGTAGTTTGTCCGGAATCCGGCCGAAACCGGAAGTTGGGCAGAAGTAAGGAAGGAAGGAGATACGACATAGGCTATAGGGTAAACCATGTGCTGAATCCATATTTGAATATTTGACAGCGCAAATCGGATATCTGAATAAATCTGAACTCGTTGAAATTCAGCTGGCGTATCTGGTTTACACTGTCAAATACGAACTTGGTCTTCTCCGATTAATACCATTGGTCTTTACCTGTTTGTAAATGTTAAAAGAAAAAATGTTTAAGAAGTCTGTTGAAGACCGAATATCTACAAGATCGAATTGTCGGGAGAAAATGTTAAAACTTTGGGATCCCATCGAAACCTTTGATCTTGTTTTTTATGGCACTTGCAGCCTCTGGCTCAAGTGCCATATACGGATCACAATTCCTTCTGTCGGTCTGTCCGAGTTTTTTGTCGCACTTGTTCGAGTTAGGGTACTTCCAGATGTGCTAGGACCATGAAACTTGGCAGGCATATCAGAGACCCGACCAAACAAACTTCGAACGGGTGATCGGATTGTAATGAAACTTAATAACTGAATAGATTATATATCTGGGATGTCCTATTTAAAGTCTTGATCGGATTCGATAGTCAGGGGGGAGTTTGGGGGGGGGGCCGGACATTTCAAGAAACGGTTAGAATGGAGGGATCGGAGTGAAACTTGCTCGGAAGAACAAGCGTCTGCTCTAGATAAATTGTTTAGACAACTGTACTGGATCAGGACACTTAGGGGGGGGGGGGGTCCCTGAATTCCGGTGATGGCCGTTTTGGGGATTTTCACGATGAAACTTGGCAGGCATATCAGGGACCCGACCACACTGACTTCAAAATAAAGATTTTGTCGATCTGATAATGGTGGGGGGAGTGGAGGGAGGGGAATCCGGAATATTCAGTCTTGCGTAACTTCTAAGCGGGGGATCGGATTCAAATAAAATTTAAGAATTGAACAGAGGACATTTCTCTGGTTATCTTTTTCATATTCGGACCGGATCCGACAACTATTTCGGGGGGGGGGAGAATACGTGACCCACTTAGACTGAGAGATCGGGATGGAACTTTGTGGGAATAACAAACAGATGCTCTAGGTAAATCATTTACTAAATGGGATTGGCTACAGGCACCATGGGGGAGTTGGGGGGGGGGGAATCTCGAGATAAATATTCTTTGAGCCCAAGCTGACTTTGAAACATTGTTTGAATAAATGAATCTCGAGAAACGGTTAGAATGGAGAGATCAGAGTGTAACTTGCTGGGAAGAACAAACGTCTGCTCCATGTAAATCTTTGAAACAATTTGACTGGCTCCAGACACTTAAGGGGGGGGGGGAGGTATTCCGGTTCTTGGGATTTTCACGACTAAACTTGGCAGGCATATCAGGGATATATATACCCGGTCAAATTGACTTGGAAAACCTCGATATGATAATCTTGGGGGGAGTTGAGGGAGGGGAATCCGGAATATTAAGTCGTGCATAACTTTGGAACGGGTGATCGGATTCGAATGAAATTTAATAATTGAACAGAGGACATTTCTCTCTGGTGATCTTTTTCATTTCCGGACCGAATCCGAGAATTATTGGGGGGGGGGGGGGGAATACTTGACCCGCTTAGACTGGTGTGATCGGGATCGAACTTCGTGGGAATAACAAACAGATGATCTGGATTAATCATTTACAAAACCGGATTGGCTCCGGGTATTGTGGGTGGAGTTGGAGGGGGGGGTCTGGGATTCCGCTGATCGAGCTGAGGTACTTCCAGATGTGCTAGGACGATGAAACTTCGCTGAAATATTAGAGATTCAACAACATTTGCTTAGAAATTGCTACCTCCCGAATCCGATTATTCCTTAAAGTACCAATCTTGACCGCAAAGGAAAAAGAATACTTTTAAGCAATATATGCATTTTCATGATGCCCATCAGCACCTTATCATTTTTGCGTCAAGGATTTTGCTTACAAATGAAGTTCTTGATCCCTTAGAGTGCGCATCTCAACCGCAAAGTCGAAACTTACTTTTGATCAATCAAAACATCTTAACCTATGCAAGTGCCATATGAGGTTACATCTCTTGTTTTAATTCAATCAGAATATAGGGTGTTCTGGTCAAATCAAAATTTAATTCCGATAACTAAATTTAATTCCAATAACTATTATAGGCGTTTTAATCTTTTTACGATTTCCCACTGGTTTTCCCCCAGACAAAATCAACAAGAACAAAAGTTTCGATGGAATCCCGAAAGTTTAATATTTCATCCAAACAGTCTTGTCTTGTCTTTGCCAGACCTAGTCTTCGCCAGACTCTTCGAACATTTTTACTATTAAAATTTAGAAACAGACTGAGGCAAAATAGCTAATCTCTGAGAAAACCAAGCTCAGATATGGATTCAACATATGTGTTTACCTACATAAGTCATACCATACCTATTTTGACGAAACTGATTGAAACTTCCTGCCTTAGACTACTTCTGCCAAACGAATTCACCGTATCTCGTTACCCTATGTCAACTTCAAATACAACTTTGATTTCTAAAAAAAAATCGGTTTCAGCCGGATTCCAGGCTAACTATATGTTCGGGTAAAAAATGTTTGTCATGTACGGATTCAGCATTTCTTCTTACCCCAAAACCAAACATCTGATCAAATTCAAATAAAACTTTTGCTTTTAACAAGTTTTGTCTGATCCGTGCGAACTATACTTGTCCGGCGAGAAAACGGGTTCATATGCCCCTTAATTTGAACCCCGACACCGGAATGTAGGGCTACAGAGCCCATCTACGAACTCGACCTTTCTCTTGACCCAATGAACACTCACATCAAGTTTCATCAAAATATCCCATTTCATTCGAGAGTTATCGTGCTGACAGACGGACGGACAGACGGACACCTTTTGCGATATCACAGGTATTCCGCCACGTACGTTTTGGGATCCCAAAAAGCACTTTTGGGGATCCCAGAACGTAACTGGATACAATTGGGTACAGGTGAAGTTCGTAGATAAGCCATGTAGCCCCATATTTAAGGGTGGGGAAGGAGTTTACAATTTAAAGACGAACGAGAATGTTTTAAAAAGCCAATGAGATACTCGATTGAGGGGTTAGAAGCATGCTGAGTCCATGCATGACAATCATCTTCTACCCACACATATAGTTCGCCCGGAATCCGGCCAAAACCCAGAAATCTTTAAATCATTCGAAGTGGATTAGTGGTTCGATATAGGGGTGCTGAATTCGTTAATCCGGCGGAAAGTGGATATTTGGCAGAAGTAAGGCAGGAAGTTTCGATCAATTTCGTCGAAGTAGATATGACGTATACGGGTAAACACACATGCTGAATCCATACCTGAACTTGGTTTTCTCAGATGACAAGCGTGGCTGAATTCATACGTGAACTTGGTTTTCTCAGATGCTATTCTCGGCGTTTCCTTGATAGTATCCCATGTCGTTTTTTGCAACTGGTCCTGGTCCTGCTCTCTTGTGTGCTACCTAGCGGCGTTGATGGCTGCTGCATCTTGTGCAAAAGAGCACGCTGCTCTATTGAAGACGTAGCTTTGTATGTATTAACAAATAGAAGAAGCAGAAGATTCAATCGCTGTTTTGTTGTGCTGATTTCTCCAGAAATTCCTGGAGACAGAACTGTCATGAATAGGTTGTTTGGAAAGCCTACACCCAAGGCGCCTCCTCCTTCGCTTACAGATGCAATTAAGACAGTAAGAATCAAACTACTTAGCCTTAGGCAGTGTAGTTCAGCCACTTAGTTGGCTACACTTGTCCTTAGATCAGCCTTAGATACATTAGAAACAATCTTTGTTGGTTTGCTGTTTCTCTGATAAATCATCAATTATCTAAAATTGTAATCTGGTATTGCTGTAGAAAAAATCTGTATTCTAAATAAAATCTATAATCTATATATAACATCACTAAAGTATTAAGAAGGGTTTTCGCGAGACCTCAGAACCACTTTCCCACAAGCAAAGCGCATTGTGAAAACTGTGGGAAAGCGATTCCTCGAATAACTTTCCACTTTCCCACTGGAGTGATCGCTAAAATTCGTGGAAAACTAATATCGCCGGGAAATTTTTGAATTAGTAATTACAACCTTTTGCAAATAAATAAGGTAACTATCCTAGTTCCAAACAATTTTCACACTTACTCTGTTGCTGGCAGATTTCGTTAAAAAATTTTGCAAGAGACTTTTCCGAGCAGACAGAAGAAAACTCTCATCAACTGATAATGCATTGTAAAATCGACTTAATTACTGGTACGTGCCACCTTTCTACTTCAGAGTATGGTTGAAACAGTATTTTTTCTGAACCATAGTAATATTTCTCAGTTTCCTAATGCCAAGAGATCAGAAAACTGTATTGGGTACTAATGTCCGGAACAGGATTCCGTTTTTGCTGGCTAAAATTAATTTTTACCTCACCGGGGATTTTAATCGGCTTTTATTAATAAAAAACGATTTTTGCCGGCTAAAACTGGCTAAAACTGGTTTCTTCATTGTTTTCCGACTATTTTTCAGCCAGGGTTGATTCCCTGACTAATTAGCTTGCCTACTCCAGTCCAGAAAACCGGTTTGGGATCAGTTGCCGGGATCAGTTAATTAAGCTTGTTTGAGTTCTTCTAGGTGTCTTTAATACCTGAAAGAAGTATGACAGTCTTAGAATAAGGAGTGCTACCAAAATCACATAGTAGCAGTTAGAAATTTGATTTTAGCCAGTTATTTGATTATATCCCTGCCACTTGATTTTAACCATACCTGCAGAAATCTCCTTTTAGCCGGTATTAACTGGCTGGTATTTTAGCCACCCGGGAACTCTGGTTCGGAACCCATGTTCCAGTTCCCGAATTTTTCATCTCAGTAACAGAATTTAGAATTAAAACTGAAACTGATTGTTGGTTCAGTTTCCAAATGACACACTGTGTAAACATTAACTGAAAGCTAGTTGCGTTCATTTTCGTCCTTCCAACCGTCATTTTACTTCAAGCGTAAAGTCAGTTTCAATATTTTGGTTAGGCACAAATTTTCAGTATTCTCGAAACAAAATTTAATGTGTTGACCAAGTATAACTTTTCTCCAACAGATATCTAATGCATATCCTTCTATGACCAACGGTCAGTTATATTACGGTAAACTTTACACAGAAAATTAGCAGTGGAGATGGGAGGATGATACGGAGTCGTATCAGCACCCAGAGAGGATGATATGAAGTCATCAGACTCCAGAGAGGATGGTATGAAGCCATCAGCCTATAGAGAGGATCTCTGTCCGACGAAGTTATAACACAAGGTCTACGGTACTGAATTTCAGGTCTTCACCTGACTTTGTCCAGGGTACGGACCAAGCACAATAAACTAAAATTACAGGTTCAGAATCTCAGATCATGGAAACTAGAACCACTTGGTCAACAAATTGCACACACTACTGATAAGTCGTTTTTGGGATCCCAAAATGTAAGTGGAGGGATGCCTATGACATCGCAAAAGTTGTCCGTCTGTCCGTCCGTCTGTAAGCACGATAACTCTCGAAGGGAATGAGATATTTTGATGAAACTTGGTGTGAGGATTCGTTGGGTCGTCGGACCAGTCAAGTTCGTAGATGGGCTTTGTAGCCCTACATTTAGGGGTGGGGGAGGGGGTTCAGATTAAGGGGCAAACGAAATATTTTGAAACAGCTAATGTGATAGTCGATTATGGGGTAAGAAGACATGCTCAGCATGATGGTGAAAACAATTTTGTCATCGGACGAGTAGTTCGCCCGGAATCCGGCCATAACCGGAAAGTTTGTTAAAAGTAATAGTTTTATTTGAAGTTGATTAGATGTTCAGTTTAGGGATAAGAAGACATGCTGAAGACGATGGTGAAAACCATTTTCTCGACGGACAAGTAGTTCGCCCGGAACCCGGCCGAAACCGGAAAGTTTGTTAAAATTAAAAGTTTTATTTCGAGTTGATTAGATGTTCGATTTAGGTAAGAAGACATGCTGAACACTTATGTGAAAACAACTTTCTACCCGGAGATGTAGTTCGCCCGGAATCCAGCAAAAACCGGGAAGTTGGTTAAAAGTAAAAGCTTAATTTGAAGTTGATTAAATGTTTGATTTATGGGTAAAAAGACATGCCGAACACGATGGTGAAAATCATTTTCTCGCCGGACAACTAGTTCACCCGGAATCCGGCCAAAACTAGAAAATTTGTTAAAAGCAAAAGTTCGATTAGATGACAGATTACGGGGTAAGAAGAGAGGCTGAGTCGGTATATGACAATGGTTTTATACCCGGACATATAATTATTCTGGAATCCGGTTGTAACCGGATTTTTTTTTAAGTCAAACTTTTATTCAAAGTTGATTAGATGTTCTTTATAGGGATAAGGAGATACGCTGGTTTTGTTTCTGTATTTTTTTTTTGCTGGACTAATAGTTCGCTGGGAAATCGGCAGGAAGTCTCGGTCAGTATCGTCAAAATAGAAATGGCTTATAGAGGTATATCTGAAATTGGTTTTCTCTGATGATTAGCCTGTCCAAGACTGGATCTGGCGAAGACAAGACTCGATTGTCTGAATCGAATATTAGATTTTTGGGATCCCATCGACACCTTTGGTCTTGTTTCACCAGATTTCATATGAACTAATTTTCCGGGATGAAAATAGATTTACCGTAGTTTTTTACCCTTCTTCACCCGTAAATTAATCTTGGCTTAAAACCCACTCCCTCAGCTTAAATATAATGCTATGGCTGGTGAAGCATACTTGGTAGTGGTACTTAAGCACAGAAGTACTTGGCACAACACTGTCCCGAACGTTCGTCCTGCATAATTTTCTCGTTCGGATTCATAAACTGTATGTTCGGGAACTGGGATTGTTTTTTCTGAACGATTTTTCTTCGACTGTTCGGGGACCGGAATCTGTCTTTCAGATCGAATCCAATCTTTCGGTTTTGTATAAGCCTGGAAGGAAAGCAAAATTACAAGATAAACAATTTATTAGAGCAGTCTTACCCGCTGAAACTATAAAAATTGGCGGAAACCACGGAGATAGTGACTCAAGGACTTCGTTCGGAAACTGAAGCACGCATGCAACCGGTTTCCGAACGATAGTAACCTCGGCCAAAATTGTATAAATATGTTATAGGAAGCGACATCAATAAGAGCGTTACCATATATAAGTTTTGTAGAGAAGATGCCCTCTTTCGAATAGTATCTAAATTTATAGTTTAAAAACTTACCTAAACGGAAGCAAAAAGAGATCTTTCGAAGTATCAGATTTACTTTCGGGTTCATTTCTTATTTTTTAGCTTAAGTTGACGGAGGAACTTAACGAGTAGGACAAAGATGCACCATTACTCGATGGTAATAAGCGCGAATTTAAGAATTTTATCCCAGTGTGCCATCAGGATTCCGTAGAGGTATGAGCACAACTGATACCCTGTTGTCTCTGGAAGAAGCAGTCAGAAGAAGCCTTAATGAGGGAAAAATGGTAGTGGTCCTCCTAGTAGACTTGGAAGCGGCGTGCGACAATGTCCAAAATAAGAAGCTCTTCCAAGTACTACTTTCGATGCGATTCCCAGACCAATTCGTCAGATTTGTCTGGGACTTCTTGTCAGACAGAACGTTCACGGTCCAAGTCAATAGAACGACATCCACGACACGAGATGTTAAAGCAGGCATACCTCAAGGCTCATCACTCAGCCACCTACTGTTCATCCTCCTGCTTGCGGAGTTGGAGTTTTCAAGCTACGAAATAGGGGCAGAAGCTTTTGCAGACGACCTGAACATTTGGAACACAGGTGACTCTCAAAAGGACCTGGAAACGAAAATGCAAAAATCCATCAACGAACTCGAAGCATTCTCCAACACGATAGGCATCCAGATCGCAACATTGAAAACGAAGGCTATCTTGTTCCACAGAAAGAAATCTACACCTTAGCCAAATTGAAGATGGCAGGTGCAGACGTGCAGTACATTGCAAATCGCACAGTACTAGGGATTACCCCTAGACCAGCGACTGACATGGAGAAAACACGTTAACGTGGTGAAGAAACGGTGCCTGTCAAGACTGACAATCATGAAGCGTCTAACGAACTCCAAATGGGCTAATTCGCCATCGTCCTTTTTGAAGTTCTACACCACCTATATAAGGCCTGCATGGAGTATGGCCTCGTCGTGTACGGAAGCTGCTGCAAAAGCTACCTCGCCATTCTGGAAACGGTCGAAAACATGGCCATCAGAATCGGTCTGGGTGTCCACCATCACACGGCCAGCAATAGAGCAAGACAACTAGCGGGTCTCCCTTCAATCAAAGACCGAGCGATGCAGCTAATCACCAACTACTTGCCTGGGTCCCTGATGGCCACATCTTCCAGCTCACTTTCCTTAGAAGCCCGGCCAACCCGCATCTCCGTTCGTGGGAGCTTTTCACCCTACAGCACCCAGATTGGAGAATCCCAGCCCCTCGCGTTTTTAAGTTTCCCCCTTCAGTGTCGTGGGAAATGCCACAACCAGGCGTCCAGCGGTCACTGCTCGAAGGAAAGAAAACGGGCTACTCACCCTTACAAATTCAATCTCTCTTCTTGGAATGCATCCAAACAACATACGCGAACCACTTACGTATGTACACAGACGGCTCGGTCGTAGCGGATAAAGCTGCGACGGTAGCAGTGATCCCAGCTTACTCCTTAAACCTGGCTAAGCCTCTCCCAGCAAGATCATCAATCCTGAGTGCCGAAGTTGCGGCTATAAATGAAGCGCTGAAGGTGCTGACGGAGAAACCACCACCGTCGCAGAAGGCTGTCATCCTGTCGGACTCTCAGTCGGCCCTAAAACTCGTAAGGAACATCCAATGGGACACACCAGACTCGGAGGACATGAGGAAGTTTCTCTATGACCTGGGCAGCTTGGCGTGACAGTAGACTTCCAACATGTCCCTAGCCACCAAGGCATCAGATACAATGAAGTAGCCGACAAGATTGCCAATGCAACACCGAATAGTTTACAACATCAGCCGGCAACACCATCCACCTTCCGAGACCTGCTTCGCCAGCACCGAATAGGCACGAAACTCCGACCCTTGCTGCCAACCTCCAGAGAAGCAGATGACAACAGAGCCTATCTCAAAGTTAAGAGCATGGCACTGATTTTGTTTCAGTGGAAGAAGACTGTGGACCCAAGATGCCAGCTTTGTAGCGGCGCCGCCGACATTCTATACAATCTGTTGCTGGAGTGTCCCTCTAAGACAGAGCTCGCTAGCTGGTGCAGAAGCACACACGGGACTGCCGGAGGGCCAATCTCCATCGGTGAGGTTATCGATTCAGTTGCCCCAGCCTGAGAGGAGCGACGAATCTTCGAGAAAATCATCGAGTTCCTTCGAAGCATTGACGTCCTTTGAGCCATCGTGATCGACCCACGAAGAACAACCTACCTCAGGCCGAAAGGGTTCCGAAGGGTCGGAGCCCAAGAGCGAGAAATTTTGTGGATTGGATTGGATCAGAAGTTGGAGGTTTTTTTATTTTTTTTTTTCCAAACATCGAGCTCATTGAGAGGTAGGGCGTTGTCAAAGTCAACTTAATGACGCTTGCCTTTTTTTTATTTTATTAGTGATACTTTCACTGTTTTTTCCCACACCTTTGATATTCTCGGCAAAACATTCAACTTTACGCGGAAAGTTGCTTCGGTTTCCAAGGCGCGAAAACTCGGTTGGAAAGTTTGGCAACTTTCCGAAGTAGCGCGAAAACCATTGGAAAGTGATTCCGAGTTTGCTTTCCAGCTCGCGAAAAACCCTCCTCTATAGCCCAAGATGAAAACATCAAATATCCTTTAGGAGAGTCACAATAGTTCAGTGTGTTAAAATCCCAGATATAAGCTGGCTTTTCAGTTAAGCTTTAAAACTGTGGGCTACTTGTCTCATTCCTTGTTAATTGGGTTTCCAACCTACCATTTGATTTTTTGTTTGCTTCTTTTTAGGTCGATGACAGAGCAGATAATATTGAAAAAAAGATCACCCAGCTTGATAACGAACTCAGAAAGTACAAAGAACAAATGAAAAAGATGCGTGAAGGCCCATCAAAGAATGCTGTGAAACAGAGAGCGCTGCGAGTCTTGAAGCAGAGGAAAACGTAAGTTGGCTAGTATTTTCATCATACGTCAAATTACTGTAGGTATTTGTTTGCGGCCCAGGTGTGGGCAACACATTTCTGAGTGTTTGTCGCGGAAACACGATTGTGTTCCACGCAGTCGAGCCACAAGTTAAAACTCACGGAAGCGCCGTCTTGATTATTTTCGGGGTCATAGTTTCAAATCTCTAAAAATAAAAATAAAATTCATATAAAATCTCAACAAATAGAACGTAAGACTTTCGTCCTTACCATGCTGTGCAAAAAGGATACTCAGTTTTATGTCACATGTTTCAGAAAGTCGTTAATTTTATTGTTTTGACATTGGGTATTTTTCTGTGCTCGCACAAACAGTTTGTGGGTCGACTGTGGCTCAAAAAGAGCGTTTCCACTGTCTTTTGTGCGGCCCACGAGTGTGTCTACGCGACCAACAAGATTCTTGTGGCTCGCTTTATGCCTCAAATTCGACAAACAACTGCTGAGGTGATTGTCGATTTTGTGGCTCCATTCTTGCGGGAAATTTTAATTTAGCAGCAAAATAATGTCAAACAGTAAAAGTAACTACTCTCACAAGCTTGTAGACATAAAACTGAGGATCCGTTTTGCACAGGATGGTAAGGACGAAAGCCTGAAAATATATTTATTGAGATTTTATCTCAGTTTCATTTTTATTTTCAGACACTTATTACCGCCCAGAAATTGAAATTACCGCTCTGCTAAATTTGAATTTCGCGCCAGAAACGAGCCACAAAATTGACAACCACATTGTTGTTTTGTTGAATTCGAGCCACAAAGGGAGCCACACAAATCTTGTTGGTCGCGGAAACACACTCGTGGGCCGCACAAAAGACCACAGAAACGCTCTTTTAGAGCCACAATGTTAGTGGGAGCAAGGAAAAACGCCTTATGCAGATAATCGGGGCGTCAAGTATGGGGGTGGGGGTGGGGTGGGGGGGGTCACCCAATGTGGTCGGCCAATCGGTAAAAAAAAATTGGACAAATCGGTACTCAGCGCCGCGATTTTTCGTAAAGTAGTAGTTTCGTAGTAGTAGTAGTAAGTAGTTTTCGTGTAGTGTCCAAGCAGTCTTTTTCTTTCCTAAAAAACAGTAGTTTTTTGCGCTAAAACAAGTAGGCCTACACGTCAAACTACAGTGAAACTACACCCGAAAAAAATCAATTCCCGGAACACTATTCCCAGTCCTGCTTCAGCTTCTGCTGACACAAACCCACTCTTTCTTTTTGGTCACTATTTATAATACTAGCCAAAATTTTAGGCATGAAGCATTCTTGTCTTACATAAGACATTAGGACGTACTCTTTCCTCTTTGGTAAGAACTGAAACTACTAAGGACCTTTTGCCGAGTTGTCACCGATTTAAAGCGAAGTTTCGGGTTTTTGGGATCCTAAAACGTAAGTGGAGGGATACCTATGACATCGCAAAAGTTGTCCGTCTCTAAGCGCGATAACACTCGAAGGGAATGAGATATTTTGATGAAACTTGGTGTGAGGATTCGTTGGGTTGTCGGACCAGTCAAGTTCGTAGATGGGCTTTGTAGCCCTACATTTAGGGGTGGGGGAGGGGGTTTAAATTAGGGGGCAAACAAAATATTTTGAAACAGCTAATTTGATAGTCGATTATGGGGTAAGAAGACATGCTGAGGACGATGGTCAAAACCATTTTCTCGACGGACAAGTCGTTCACCCGGAATCCGGCCCAAACAGGAAAGTTTGTTAAAATTAAAAGTTTTATTTGGAGTTGATTAGATGTTCGATTTAGGGCAAGAAGACATGCTGAACACTTATGTGAAACAATTTTCTACCTGGACATGTAGTTCCCCCCGAATCCGGCCAAAACCAGAAAATTGTTAGAAGCTTAAGTTTTATTTCTAGTTGATTAGATAACCGATTTAAGGGCAAGAAGTGATGCTGAATCCGTGTTTGACAATCATATTTTACCCGGAAATTTAGTTCGACCGGAATCCTGCTGGAGTCGAAAAATTTGTTATAAGTTAAATTTTTATTTGAAGTTGATTAGATGTTCGTTATTGGGGAAAGAAGATACCCTGAGTTCGTTTTTGAGCTTTCTTTTTTTGCCGGACAAGTAGTTCTGGAGTTCGGCCGAAACCAGGAAATTGGCAGAAGTGGCAGGAAGTTTTTGTCAAATAGATATGACTTATAGGGGTAAACACACACGCTGAATCCATATCTGAACTTGGTTTTCTCAGATGACTAGCTATTTGGCCTTAATCCGTTTCTGAATTTTAATTGTAAAAATGTTCAAGGAGTCTGGCGATGACCAGTTGGCTGGATCAGATACTGAATTTTTGGGATCCCATCGAAACTTGTTCTGGAGGTTGAGAAAGTTGAGAAAAAAAATTTAATTCATTTTTTGTCTAGCTACGAGCAGCAGCTTGAATCGATGAGGAACCAGTCTTTCAACATGGAACAAGCCAGTTATTCAACGCAGATGCTGAAGGACACACAAACGACAATTAAAGCCATGCAAATGGGGGTCAAAGAGATGAAGAAAGAATTCAAGAAAGTGAACATAGATAACCTTGAGGTAGGCTTCAGTCGTAGAGAACAAGGTCACTGGCAGCCCTGGAGATAGTAGGGCAAGTAGCCAGTCCTAACCGGTCCGTCTTTGTCCGGCACCTTGGAATCCTTGATCTATGATCACATCTTGTAGGTGCAGTCTTATTATTATTTATTTGAATCCTTCAAAACTGAACAGTAATATATAAAAAGGAACAACAACATGTCAGTCAAACTCACACACACTGACTGGATAAACAGCTGGCCGCTAAAGACAAATTAGCCTACTAAATATACAGCGAAGTACATGGAAAAAAAAAAACGAAGCTATACCAGTTACGACTAGCATTTGTCCAGTTTCCACCTTAGTCAGCTGGCGGCGCGATAGGCGATTAAGGTATTAACGAAAGTAACTAGTCGTCTCTCAGTTGTGCCGTTGTTTGATTCTTCCCAGTCTTATTTCAGGCAGATCCTTAACTCGCCTTGTTCCAGTCCAGCGGTTAAAGGACTATTTTCTATACTCTTGATGACTAACGATAGGTGCCCACATAATGCAAATTCGCGTTCGCCTAGGAGAATTTCACATAACAATTCTGAACAGTTAAGAAACAAAAAAATAATTCCTTTTGGAGCTTTTACCGTGGTTAATCCTATCCCTTATAATCTCGTAGTCCGCTATCCCTGGATGATCTTGGCCTCCGATACGATATTAGCCTCCCCTGTGACCACGCCGGCATTTCGTGGTCGTGGGCATTTTGAGTCGTGGTCATTTCGAGTCGTGGGCATTTTAATCCTGGTCATTTTGATCGTGGGCATTTTGAACCGTGTGCATTTTAACCGTGGGCATTCTGAGCGTGGGCATTGTGAGAGTGGGCAAAAAGATCGTGGTGATTTTGGGAACCACCCTTTGACATCACCAGCGGATAAAATTCGCTTTGCTAGGTACAAATTTCGCGCCGTGCCGTTTCAACTTTCCAATTTCAACCGTTTCAACAATATGGTGAATACTCTTGATGACTGACTCTTCTTGCCGATGCAAAATCGCCAGGTACTTAGCGGAAGAGCCAGAAGCTGTATGACCTCGGGTATCACAGCTGCCCCGAAGATCGCCATGATTGTTTGACACAGGATTTGAGTCGTTACTGAGACATTTACTCCTTCCTGAGGATCAGTGGCGAGTTTTGGACTTAGTCATATAGAGCATGTTCCACCCTTCTACAAATAGTAACTATTAGTTACTATTTCCGTTCCAACCTCGCCAAAAGCTACCACGCTGACCGTTCCAACCTTCTCGAAATAGTAACTATTTGCTTACCACGCTCGGGAGCGTAGTAACTACGGATCTCTGTAACGTGATTGGTCGGATTCGCCTGTGGCATGATATCTTGCTGGAAAATAGAAAAATCGTTCCAGCCTTGACGGAAAAAAGCCAGAATTCGTGACGTCATGCGTAGTAACCACGGTAAGTAGGTTGGAACACGCTCATAGAGTACTGTGCAAAACTCTGATCGTTATTCCGTTATCAGCTTTGAGTTATAATACGGACAGACGATCAAGCGTAGGGCAATCGGGGAATTCCTGCCATGACATACTTCCAGACTAGAGAGTGAGATTTTTTTAACTTTTCATACTGGAAGTGAGAAAATGGAGAAAACCCCACTACGTTGGGACAGGCGAACTAAGGCATATTCTTATTGTCCCATGGGGACTCCCGTTGTTATCCGTCCGGGGAGTTCTCAGGAGGTGACTCCCTCTATTCTCATGGTTCCTTTCGACTCTCCATTTTTTTTTTTTTTAATCAATCAAGTTTAATCCGAATAGCTAAAAGCTAGAAAAGGAATACAAATTTACAAAATACACAGACACACAAGAAACAAATTAACTAATACACTTACAAGAAATTACCAGAAATAAATGATGGAATGAAACTACGTAAAAATTGGGTAGAAGAATTAGCGGGATATGGGGAAAACTTATTGCCAGTATTCCTCTCGGACCGACGCACGGAAGACGGGAGGGGAGGGGGGAATAGATGGGTCATCTGGGGACAACACGTTATCTTAGCTCCAAATTTGTTTGAAAGAGTATTTCTACATTTCCCCAAGAACTCCCCGGGGAACACGAGAGTCTGTCTAAAGAGCAACCCTGCAACGTGGAACCCGTACAGGTCGTTCGAAATACCGTCTTGCACTCACGAGAACCTGAGAATAGTCAGAGTAGGGAAATGCTGAAACGAACACGAATGCTTGTAATTACGTCAGATCCGGGATGTCAAACAATTATTCGTTAATTTGATCGGTGACTATCTGTTCCCGACAGGATGTTACTATCTGTAGTCGCCGGTCATCGAATTATGCAAAAAATCCGTCGGGAATAGTCCTCGGAAATTGGGTATAGTGCAGTAATCCCAAAGTGATGAAGAAAATACGTTAAAGCACAACGGACACTTCTAATGCTTTATTTTGTATTAAATGTTTCACAAATAAACATTACCGACTTCCTTTAGAATGCGCTACGAAAATCGGCCGTTTTCTTGTTATCCCTTGTCTTTACCTCTCTGAAATTTTGGTGATCCAGATCTTAGTAGCTGGGGTATCGTGGCAGGAAATTCAAAAACTCCCAGCAATGCTTGATAGAAAAGGATATATTGGGTCACCAATATGTCAAGCCGCAGATGCAATTTACCTGATTGTTTTAGTTTTTCATCAGAAGTTCCATGTTTTAAGTGCCTATAAAAGTTTTTCTTTGTGGGATAGTGTTGTGAAGCTTGATTAGCTTGCTTTATAAAATGTACCAGAATATGCAATAAGTTTATAAAAAAATAATATAGCTACAAAAATCCTTCAAAAACAAATAGCCTATTCAAATCTGAATTAGACAAGCTGATTTATGCATAAAATAAAGATATACTAAGTGTTATAAGAAACATCACTTTTATCTTTGTCCAAGCTAGTAAATTGAGCATGTACAGGCCCAAAAAATTACGCTTTGAAATATCACAGAGAAGCAACTGTTGAAAAATCTGCTGAGCTAGGGGGTAAGCACTGTTCCTAGGTTGTTAGAGAGTGGGATAGCTTGATGTGCCCATTGAACTTTAAACTCGAAATCCCTACCTAAAATATCTCTGTTCGCAGGATTTGCAGGACGACTTAGCGGACCTATTGGAAGATGCCGGTGAGGTACAAGAGGTTTTGTCCCGGAGCTACGCTACCCCCGATGTAGACGAGAGTGAACTTGATGCGGAACTTGAAGCTCTTGGTGAGATAATTTCTGAATCATGTAGTTATATACTCGCCGAAACAGATTTCATTTGTTCCTCATTTGTGTCTTCGACGCTTAGGTGCCCATAATCCCATGCGACTGAAATACACACTTCGAGCCCGCGTCTGCTGCCTAAGCTTATCGTAGTAAAGAGACAGGACAAGTTGGAAGGCAGGACACGGCGGGTAGTGGTTCTCCGTTCTCATCTTGTGGAATCCTGAGCGCTAAGGCAGCGTTATGCGCCAAACTTGCTTGTCGAATTGGAGCGTACTTGACTGCTTTCTTTTGGTAGAATGGAGTGGTGGGTATAGGGGGTATTTACTTAACATAATTTAGATACACTTGCAAATCGTCGTCTCAAGATATCGACAGTTTTTGGTAACTAAAATCCTTGAGAATCCCGTCCTCCGTGACATCCTCCCTCCGGATTTCAGCGCTGAGAGGGTGAGGCCAGCAAGAGCGGTCGCTTTACCAGTGCCGAAACTACAGCCGCACACGCACAGCCACACTCGTTACGTGAACAGCTTTGTGCCTAGTTTTGTAAAACTGTATAATAACAAGAATGAATTGTAAATGACGTTAGTGTTGTTGTTTGTTAGCTTTTGTAATTATTTAGTATTGCACGACTATGTATTTTTATACTATTTGTATACTATTGTTAACCATATAGCTATCGCAAGTGGACATATTTACTGACCGAGCTGTTGTCAGCTGAATTTTAATATCTGTTCTTATTTTGTTGTATTATGTTGATGTGACACGAAACCTACTAGTCGGCTTGTCCGTGTTCTGGCTTTCTTAAATATAGTTGAATTGAAAAATTAAATTGTATTGAACATATACTAGTTCAAAAACTTCAAACATGTCGAAAGACCATATACCATCTATATTTGGTGGTGCTAAGCGGACTAGTAAGCTGCAATTTTTACTCGGCGATAATTGGGACCTTCCTCTCGGGAGTTGGGAGCCACAGCTAAATATTAACTATAAGGAAGTCTGTACAATAAGAAACGCTTTAGCGGGGCTTTATTACTCGTGTCTACGTCTATAGACGTAGCGTGTTTTCCATCGGTCATAGCGTGTTTTCCGTCGGTTAGCAAAGCTACAGTTCCGAGCTAGCATCAGCCAAGCGTTTGTGTCGAACCATTGTTGCAAATTCATCGAAATTGAAAGGAAGTTGAAAACATCGTTTTTTGTCGTCTAATGGAGTCGCGGAATGATTTGGTGGAGTTTGCTGCAAACCCACTATTCTTCAGTCTTCCGATATGGAGTCATTTGCTCGATCCTGAGCCACCATGATTTAGATAGTTTGTACTCGCTTGTTATATTTTGATTTTTTGTGTTGTTTATATGGCTTACGCTGAAATTCAGGATTTCAGGATTCAACAACTTTACTAAAAAAAATCATTCCGGCTTGACGACCGGTTACACGCAAAGCACATACATGCTTGGAAAACGCAACCAGTACACATTTACTATCATATTCTAGTCAAACCTTCACTAAAATAAACTAAAGATTTATTAATTAATTTGTCAATTTGTCCAAACCCTCCACTCACTAACTACCCTCAAGGAGATGTTTCTTTAACCGATTTTTAAACTGCGGTACACTTTCCGCTTCTCGAATTGAGTCTGGAAAAGTATTCCAGACCAAATAAAAGTGTTATTATTATTATTATATTATACGTGTCGTGTATGAAACGCGTCTGTAGTATGCCCACCGTGCACTCAGTATAGTTGACAATGAGCTAAAAAAAAACCTAGAAAGTAAAGGACTCTAAAAGGTGTAGTGTTTCGTTCCGTATTAGAACTTCACACCTGATACATGTCATTGACGGGTCAGAAAATTTTTCCGTCGATAGTCTGATAACCGCGGTCAAGTAAGAATGTTGATTATAACGCAAAATTAAAATTACAACCAGTAAAGTAATCACATAATTGCGATTTACCCTTCTTTTGGACGTCAGTCCGTTTTGACGGTCTAATTTTCACACAATTCCTGTGGTGACCGTTAAATATTAGTAAGTGAAAGCAGTCTCCTCAGGGCTCCTAGGAACATCCAAGTATAGATGTTCCGGATCTTTATTTTATATAAGGCAAAAACTGCACTTGCAAAAGTGTGTCAATGGGGAGATGCGGCCAAGCTGACTGCGTCTCATGGCCCATTGAGGCTAAATAAACACTATTCTATTCTATTCTATCATATTTGATGGTGCTAACGGATAAGTCAGCTGAAATTTTTCGAGCTTTTATTGCTTTATTCTTTTGTTAAAATAAATCTGAGCTGACGTTCAGTTAACGCCATTAAAAGTTAAATAATACATCTGCTGCACTGCTGTTTAAATTGCCTTTTTTTGTGTTTTTAGGAGATGAAATTGCTTTGGACGAGGACACATCCTACCTTGATGATGCTTTGAAAGCACCGTCGGCGCCGGACAAAGAGCCAGGTGCTCGTGAAACGAACAAGGTATGACATTGTATTTGACGGTGCAAAACGGATAAGTCAGCTACATTTTATTAGAGCTATATTTCGGCCCTTCTTGGCAAGGTTCCTCTTCAGGTTCAAGCCTGAAGAGCTATGACATTATGTTCCTGACGCTCGGAGGCAGACACAACTTTTCAGTTCTCGCTTCCCAACCTTTCCTTTTTTTTCTTCCGGATACGCAGTTGTCCTTATACCAGTCCAGCTGTCTAGATCTCCGTCGCGGCGTCGCCTCTTCATCGCAACAGCCATTAGGCTGAGATAATACAGTAAATCCAGTTATGAGGATGATGATGATGAAATTTTATTTACGCACTAAGAAGTGGAAAATAGCGCAGTACAGATAAAGAAAAGGAAAAAATATACTGAGCTTTCAATAGAGTAGTAAATGCACAAGATACAAAGAATAAACATTAAAAAAAAGAAAAGGGACTAATCGGGTCTACAAAATCTTCTTCTTAGACGGAATGCGGAGAAATGGCCAAGGGCAGAAACGTGAAGGTCCTGGGCAACTGAAGATAACTTTGCACAAGGGTCAGAGGATAAAAAATTTGCAGTTATACGGGACTACCTATAACTATATAGGTAATGAAAAGAAAAGAGAAGCTTTCACTTTTTAAATTTAATGGTGCTGCAAGACCTCACTGCCAGGAAGGTTCGCCCTTTTTTCTGCTGGAAGATCATAAATCAACACATTCTGAACGTGTCCGAAAGCTTTTTCGTGCTCTAAATGCTGCATTAATTCTGCATTTTCTTTCTTTGTTTTGTCCGAAAGCTGTTACCTTTTTTTCTTCTCCAACATTTCCAGAATACCAAATTTAAGTCAGGAAGAAGAAGATAAAAGAGTTAGCTGTATAAAGCTGACAAAATGGATCAGCTACTGATATCCAACCCTCTTACCTTTTCCTTTCTTCGTTGGCAATGATCGCCAGTTCTCTTAGAATTTGGAATGTTTGCCGAATTGTCAGTTGTCTTTTTGAATTTGTTATTTTTGCCGTCGAAAACACTGAGAGAATCGCCGTACTCCCCAGTTTCTTCTTGAAAATTCACCATAAAATTTAGCATTCTTGCTGAATTTTTTGATAAATTTTATGCTGAATTAATGCTGCATTAATTGAGCGAAAATTCAAGTCCGAAAGCGAAATGCTGCATAAAATGCTAATTAATTCAGCATTTTCGTTCGTTTCGGAGCTTTCGGCCACGTTCTCTATCAGAGTTGATGACGGCGATGGAGCAGAGTACGTGTACGTTAGAGATAAGAATGTATAATATAACTAGGTAGTAGGAGACCCGTCTCTCCGAAACCTATACAGTCAAGAACAAGTAATCACAAAAACCTCCATCTTCCCATCTCTGTTTGAGGCTTTCACACTGAGCTACGAAACCTCGTGTGTCGCGCTTGCGCTGACGCAACGCAGAGCTTACGCAGACAAATATAACGAAACGCAAGAATAGAACCAAGTTCTACTCTTGCGTTGCTTGACGCATACACATCAGATTTTTCAGTGAAAAAAAAATCTTTGAAGACTAACTAGAGAAAGCCTACTAACGATGAAGAAAAACTTAAATGGTGAACGAAACGAGAATTCAGCATAAGAAAGGTAAATACACGTCCAACGTGAAAGCTTGTCGCGCAGGTGTGAAAAATACGCTACGCAACCTGTACGCAGCGCAAGATAAACGCATACGCAACGCATCGCAAAGACGCATCAATGTGAAAGCGGCTTAGTACGACCAAGCGGAGTCGAATATATTCTCCTACCCTACCCGATGCAAACGAGCGGAGGATAGGAGCTACGCAGTACATCATAATTTGTTACCCCTACAAGCAGCTATACCGCATTAGAACCCCGCAGAAGAGATCTCCTTAAACGAGCGCGCCGTCTGAGTCGTCCTTTACGGCTGATTGGTTGTCTACCATTGTGAGATCAGGTCTGACTCGCTGCAGATCGGGCTGTCCACGCCTGCAGGCATCCTACAGTTTTTCATCTGGTATGCGCAGCTGCGAAGAGGGAAGTAGACGATACCTAACAGCAAATAGTACCTCCAGCTCCGCTCAGTTTTATGGGGGTATCCATAGTGAATAAATGAATGAATTTTATTTCCTATTTTAAGACAAAAGTCACAGACGGAGTGTGAAAGAAAAGAAAGAAAAAAGTCAAGAACAAACGAAATAGTCGCTGCATGGGACCAGAGACATGGGACCAGAGACTCTTTTCGATTATTTGTTCTTGATACTGTGCACACAAATTCCAATCAGACTTGGCGTGCGAAATTCGCGTCACTAAAGGCGTATTCTCGCCATTCCCCGAGGACTTCACCTGAGGAGTCCCCGCGTTTTTGTTTGTCCCGGGGACTCACTCCCCTTATTCTCGGGAGTCCCCACGGTCGGGGAATGCTCCGAATATCACCACCATCATTAAAAAGGACTCCCTTTCAGATTCGGAGGAGAATAAATTTTTGCTGGTGTTGGTGCAATATAAAATTAATTTAAAACAGGCAGAATAAACAAAACGAAAATTAAAGTGGATTAAGACTAATTTCGTCAACTGCATATTTTTTTTTCAAACAAAATCCGTTTTGGAAGCATTCCCGTGTTCTCGCTTTTTTCTGTAAGTGGAGTCCGCGTGGAGTGACTCCCTCTATTCTCGCCGTTCCCTTCAGTTCCCCGAGAAGTCCTCGGGGAACGGCGAGAATACGCCTCAAGGGGAAATCTTCATGCGATGCGTCAAAACTCTGGAGCGAAGGAGAAAATTTGATGCTGCTAAATCGATTCGTCAGCTGTGAACCGATTTGATTGACATTGCGGCCCTTCTGAGCAAGGATCCTCTTCGGGCCACAGCAAAACTGTCAACTCGCAATCGCTTGAACCGAAACCAAATCACCTAAGGCGTATTCTCGCCGTTCCCCGAGAACTCCTAGGGGAATCGAAGGGAACGGCGAGAATAGAGGGAATCACTCTACGCTGACTTCGCGTACGGAAAACAACGAGAACACGGGGAATGCTTCCAAAATGAATTTTCTTCTTAAAATAAATATGATGTCGACGAAATTAGTGTGGATCCACTTTATTTTTGGTTTCGTTTATACTGATTGATTTAGTCAATTTTACATTGCACCAATATAAATAGAGGGAATCACTCTACGCTGACTCCGCGTACGGAAAACAACGAGAACACGGGGAATGCTTCCAAAATGAATTTTCTTCTTAAAATAAATATGATGTCGACGAAATTAGTGTGGATCCACTTTATTTTTGGTTTCGTTTATACTGATTGATTTAGTCAATTTTACATTGCACCAATACCAGACAAAAATTGATTCCCCTACGAACCTGAAAGGGAGTCCTTTCTGATGATGGTGATGATAACTGGAGCATTCCCCTTCCGTGGGGACTCGCGAGAATACGGGGAGTGAGTCCCCGGGACAAACAAAAACGCCGGGACTCCTCAAGTGGAGTCCTCGGGGAACGGCGAGAATACGCCTTTTCTGTATTCTCACGTGTCTGCAACGTTCAAGGCGCTAGCTCTCCGGTGCCATGCAGTAGGCCTACAGATGGTGTGTACGAGCTATCCGGTATAAGCACCCGCTCAGTGATTACGCCTGAGAAATCAGCAAAAATGTCAGTAAAAGTCATTCGCGGCATAGAAAATAACGCCATCCGCTAATTTTCTAAGTAAGTAAGTAATTTATTTATTTATGACCCGCTATTTTGAAAAGGCAGAGTAAATGAAGAAAATAAACAAAACACATAAACACGCAGAAAAAGACACTCTAATTTTCAGTCTTCGGTCAGGAAGCAGTGGACGACGTCGTGCGCTGGTTGGGCCCTGTTGTCCATGATTTTTGAAAGCGATGAGGAAACATACAAAAGGGTCATACTTGAATCTTGAATTTCGAATTACTCCGTCAATGTATGGTTATGACAGTTGCGTTTGAAAATCATTTTCTCGCCGGACAAATAGTATATCCAGATTCGGTCCAGAACCTGAAAACCTGAAAAGTTTATCTGAAGTTGATTAGATGCTCAGCTTAGGCGGAAGAAGACATGCTGAATCCGTATATTACAATCATTTTCTACCCGGACATATAGTTCGCGCGGAATCCGGCTGAAACTGGAAAATTTGTTAAAACAAAGTTTTTTCTGAAGTTGATTAGAGGTTCGATTTAAGGTTAAGAAGGTTTGTTGAATTTGTCATATAGTTCGCGCGGAATCCGGCTGAAACTGGAAAACTTGTTAAAACAAAGTGTTATCTGAAGTTGATTAGATGTTTGATTTAAGGTTAAGGAGGTTTGTGAATTCGTTTTTGAGCTTTATTTTTTTCCGGACAAGTAGTTCGCCCAGTCCGGCCGAAGCCCAGTCCGTTGAAAGCCCAGTCCGTTGAAACCATTGGTCTTGTTTTCTAATGTGTATATATTTTCAGGAGGGAATCCCGGTCGATGAGTTTGGCCTGCCTGCTACATAAATTGTCCGCATATCCTGTCCCAGCCTGTTTTCCTGTTGATTCTTTTGATTCGAGTGTGTAAGTTAGCAATTGTGTTTTTTGTTACTATTTCTTTAACTATAATTCGGAAGAGTAAACGTCGATGTGTATTCATATACGTGCATACAGTCTATCTGTACTGGCTACCTCCATATTAGAAGAAATTCTGGGCGTAACTACCATCCTAGGGTTGGAGGGAGGTGGGGGGGGACCCGAAATGTGCCGACTGAACATAGTCGCAATGAGCGATGATGGAGTTTTGCCTTGACGTCAGATATTGGTTTAAATGTAAAATCTAATTTGTCACGTGCCTTGACCTTTTATAGGTAGAACTAAGCAGCTGGGGTTGTTGGTTGACTGGCGAAAGTAAATTAAGCAGTTCATGCGGTTCATGCAGCAGCGGTTCATCATATCAGCTTTCGCGGGGTGCAGCGAAGATGAATGGTTGGACTAGCATTAATGTTGGTTAGACTAATATTAACTTAGCGCCATAGGGGAAGCTTTTTATGGCACTTGCCCTTTGGCCAAGTGCCATATAGCGATCGCAATTTCTGTCCGTCCGTCGGTCTGTCTATCGGTCGGTCCGGGGTTTGCTAGTTCGGACACTTCCACGTAAGCTAGGACGATAAAACTTGGGGATAATATCAGGGACCCCAAATGGTTTGTTGGAAATAGTCACTTTCGCGATCCGAGTATCGTGGTGGGAGTGGAGGGAGGGGGAATCCGGAATATTGAGGAATTTATAACTTTTGAATGGGTGATCGGATCTTAATGAAACTTGATATTAGGAAAGATCTAGTGCCCCAGACGATCCGGTTAAAATCCGGACCGGATTCGATGACTTTGGGGGGGAAGGGATCTTGAGAAACACTTAGAACGGAGGGATCGTGATGAAACTTGGTGGGAAGAACAATTTCATGTCCTGGATACATTGTTGACATAACCGGACCGGATTCGGGTACTGTGGGTGGAGTTAGGGGGCGGCGATTCTGGTGATTCAGAGAGTTCAGTACTTCCCGATGTACTAGGATGATGGAACTCCGCCATGAAAATAGTCGATTCCGGAATCTAGTGGCATTTATAACTTTTGAACGGGCGATCGGATTTGAATGAAACTTGGCTAGTGGAAAGAGCTATTGTCTCAGATGTGCCATGCCGACCGGATCCGACTATGGGGGGGGGGGAGTTGGAAGGGGGCACCGGAATTTTTGGGAACCGCTTAGCGTCGAGGGATATCTGGATGGAATTTGGTGGGAAGAATAAGCATGGGGGTTAGATACTTTCTTGACAAAACTAGATCATATCGGGGCTCTTTAGGGGGAAGTTGGAGGGGTTTTCCCGGGATTCTGGTTATCGCGAGTTAGACTTCCAGATGTGCTAAGGAGGATAAATTTTGGCAGGCATATTAGTGACCCGACCAGATAGACTTAAGAATCCGACACAATGCCCTAGGAAGGCTTCCGTGCCCGGAGCCGAACATTTTTCAGGGAGTTAAGCGAGGGTGAATACGGAAATTACTGACTTTCGCAGGTTGCGAACAAATGGTTCGATTCAAGTGAAACTTTATGGGTGATAAGAGCGGATCAACTACATATACAAAGCATGTCATCGAACCCATTCGGCCATGGTTGAGGGAGTTACGGGGGCGGAAACTTTGTGAGATGCTCGAAACCAGACAGATTGGCCTAACGGGACGCAAGTCGGACAGTGCAAAATTTATGCGGCCTAGATTTGTCATTTCGCGTCCGAACCGGTTCCGACCAAGGTAGAGGATGATGAAGATGGAACCGAAAATGTGCAGATATGCTCCGATTCGAGTTAAACTTGATGGATACGGGAAGAGGAGATGTTAGAGATGCGAAGTTTATGTGGCCAAGTCATTTTGGCCACAGTGGGGGGGGAGTCCCGGGAATGTTGTGGCTCGCATCAGGGGCGTCCCGAGCCTTTCTTCATTGGTGGGGGGGGGCGCACCTGGTAAAATTGACTGAATCGCTACCTGATTTTTACTGAATTTATTAAAAAAAGAAGAAAAAAGATGAGTTGCCGTCATGAAGCTACAACGTAAAAAGGTGCAGAGTACGTACAAACGAGTCTAAAGACAAAAAGCGTTTTCACGCTTTTCCGCTTCTGTTCTTTTAGACTTTTACCTTTGGAAGACCTTTCCAGCTTTGCTAACAGGACTTAAAATAATCGCCCAAAACCGGTGTTGCTGCATAGCGACCACGTCGCTAACGTCTGTGCCCCTGATTAATTAATGCGCCGCAGGTGAAATTTTAACAAACAGGTTAAATCACCGAATTTACGTAGGGACGGACCGAATGCCGCGAAATCGATGCGGACTGAACAAAAGTGGATGAGTTATCGAACTCGGGTCACGAATCAGAACCAAGTGAATCTGATTAATGACCGAATTATGAAATGGACTGACCGAATGCAATAGAACAGATAAACACTTGAGCAAAGCCAGGTGAATTACCGAATTCGCTAACGAATGAGACCGAATAAACAGGGGCAACTCCATCGTTACCTACGGAACGTTTTGTACGCTTTGAAAGGCTGTAGCGTCATCGATTTTCGAGTTGGAGGACTCGTTTTTACTCTAAAACAAAGGCCAAGCCTTCTTCTATCTGATGTCTAGTGATAGAGCAATTTCCTTTGAATGGTATACGTGCACGGCTCTAAAAACCACGCGTTTCCAACGTAACAAAAAACGGAAGTGACTTTTTGGTAGTATACACATAGTCTTAGTTTTAAGCGAATCTGTAAGGTCTATCAAACTGAGTTTTTTATTTTCATCAGTTAACAACAGCAAATTCGGAGCGATTGAGCCCCATGCTTCGTTTCTACGACTTTTTTTTCTTCGTTACAAACGTAACAGATTTTCGTTACCAACGTAACTCGTACTAATTCTTACCTGAATCTTTAGTAAAACGGTTTTACTTGTAAAAGAAAAGTGAACAGTCATTTAAAGTAGTCAGTGCAGTTAGTCATTTCGGTGGAGGGGCTCAGGCTAAGCGAGTTTGAACGAACGGAGCACGCAGTTAGCAGCTGCAAACCCATCTGGCAGACAACTTCTTGGAGGAGATACGGTTTTTTCCTTGGACTGATAGGTAGGCTGGTCTTCAGTTTCTTAACCACTTGGCTAAAGTCTGTTTGCGCGAATATGGTGACGTTGAAACAGGAGCAGTCTTAGCAGATTTGGACAGCTCCCTCTTCTTGTATACCCTTACTTTGCTTGCAGCACTCTCTTTCTTCACTTGTGCCTTGTTACGCAACTGCCGCTTCTTCCGCTGGTATTCTGCTGCTTTGGTCCTCTGTAACATCTTTTCCTCTTCAGTCAGCTTCGATCTGTGCTTCTTCACTCTGTCTTTCACCGAAACTGGTGGCATTCTGGAAAACAATTGATTATTTGCAGATTTGCAGACATTTGGCATTGGAGTGTTTTGCTGTGTTTGTAACGTGTTTTATCGGCTTCAGGTAAGAAATTATACCGTATTATATAGTAAGAAGTCGAACAAAAGTTGGGTGAATGAGCAAATTCGATAAAGAAAAGGGCACCAATAAACACGTCAAATCACCCAATTTCGAGATGCGGGGACACACTATTTTATGAAAAGGGCATTCTGAATAACAATTGATTATTTCTAGCAGCTTTCAGGTGCATTTCTCCCCAAACGTGCAGATTTCAGGTTCGTTGCTTCCCCAATCTTGGCCCAGCCTAACGAGGACCCTTGCGAAGAAAAGCCGAAATATCGCTACAAAAGCATCGTAGCTGACGGATCCGTTTCATGCGCTGTTTGAAAATATATTCTCTCTGAATACTCCTCAACCTATATGTAACATTTTCATATACAGGGCATTTTATATTACTCAGGATGATTGATACTAAGATTAAAACCTTGCCAGATTTGCAGACATTTTCTACCTTACTGACGTAAGATTGGGGTATTATGTCAGTAACGCAAATTTTGCTGCGTTTGTAACGTGTTTTATCGGCTTCAGGTAAGAAAGTAAATTTTTATTTCTTGTTTACTGGAATAACCACTAAAACTGCTATTTGCTCACTTTGTTGTAGACAAACAATATGCCACTTTTTCGTTACAAATGTAACATTAAAAAGCTTACCTTTCAGCGTTGATAAAATCCAATCCGTCAAGGATAGCGACTTTGAACAAACTCAGTTCCGTTCAGGGCTAGCGGGTCTTTAAGTGTGGTAAATTAGGAGGATTAGGCTTATTCCCAGATGGATTCTCGTAGCAGCAAAAATGATCATAAAATCTTGCAATCCCTGAAACTGATCAGCTTAAGATTTGGACAGCTGAAAAAATTAGAAAGGATGGTCCAAATTTATTACTTGAAACACATTCTTAAAGCCCAGGGTATGGTCTACAAGAAAAACCTAAAGATATTCCACCAGCATTTATTTGAAAATTTATCCTTCGGTAGACCATCTCACGGAGTTGCCCACAGGTTAAATCACCGAATTTACGAAGGCACAGACCGGAATGAACAATAGTTGGGTGAATGAGCAAATTCGATAAAGAAAGGGGAACCAATAAACACGTTTTCGCGGCTTCGCCGCGATGCCCGTTTTGACCGAATTTTTCACCTTTGGCGAAAATTTGACCGAATGCCCAAAACGTAGGGGGGGGGGGGGCGCTGTGTGCCTTAAATGAGATATTTTAGGATCCAGATTGAATCCGAGCACGGCGGGGTTCCGGAAAAATTCTCAGATTTACTTTCTCATTTCTCACACCACCTAATCGTGACAAGTGCCATATGAGCTCGTAGCTCTTATATATTTCCCTCTTTCTCCCCGAATCACTTCTTGTAGAAATGTTAGTTATCTGACGCAATCCCTAAAATCCTAACAGTCAACTGACATAAATGACACCTGAGTACAGAATAGTAAGTAAGGCAATATGATCTTAAGTGACGCAAGCGAGGCTTTTATGGCACTTACGCTTCGGCCAAGTGCCATGTAGCGATCGGAATTTCTGTGGCGTCAGTTGTCTGTCGGTCCCGGTTTTGCTAGTTCGGGCACTTCCAGATAAGCTAGGACGATGAAACTTGGCAAGAGTATCAGAGACCGCACCAGATTAAATTAGAAACAGTTGCTTCCTCGATCCGACCATCTGGGGGGGGTGGGATGGAGGGAGGGAGAAAACGGGAAAATTAGGAAACGAGGTATTCTTAACTTACGAAGGGGTGATTGGATATAATGGAACTTGATATGTGGAAGGACCTCGTATCTCAGACGTTCCGTTTTAAATACAGACAGGATCCGGTGATATTAGGGGTAGTTGGAGGGGGAAACCGGAAATCTTTGAAAACACTTAGAGCGAAGAGATCGGGATGAAACTTGGTGGAAAGAACAAGCACAAGCCCTAGATACTTGAATAACCTCAGCCGCCGAGCCGCGTGCATTCATTCTCGTACAATCCAAGGCTTATCCAGCTCTAGCATACATGCTACATCTAGGTTCCAAAAGCTTCCTGTAACAGCAGTATGTCACAGCGTACTATGAGCGTGTTCCACCCTTATACTTACTATTTTCGTTCCAACCTCGTAAAAAGTTACTACGCTGACAGTTCCAACCTTCTCTAACTAATAACTATTTGCTTACCACACTTGAGAGCGTAGTAACTATGCATGTAACTTGATTGGTCGGATTCGTACGTGGCATGATATTCTGCTGGAAAGTGGAAAAATCGTTCCAGCCTTGACGGCAAAAAGCCAGAATTCGTGACGTCATGCGTAGTAACTACAGTAAATAGGGGGAAACACGCTGTATGCCTCAGACAGACGATCAGGATCGGGCGATCGCGAACTGGAGTTCCTACCAGGACTTGGGACATTAGGTGCGTTTTGTATCTCAATTCCTGCCGATTCTCCTATTTCGCCTTTCATGACTATTGATAGACAGCAAATTCTCCTTGCCTTGCGTTTTATCAGAATCGAGAACGGGGAAAACCACGCAATTCTGCAGAATTAAGACGTTGCTTCGATAGTCACTTTTCGATCCTTGTTCTCCATAATGCTTCCTCATTGGTCAACAAAAGCCAAATCTGTATACACAGGTACTAAAGGTTGATTGAATTAGTGCCTTTGTCAGAACAGAGAATTCAGGTCAAAACGCAACTACAGAGCACCCTTATAAGAATAATAACTATTAGTTACTATTTTCGTTCCAGCCTAGTGAAAAGTTACTACTCTAACCGTTCCAACCTTCTCGAAATAGTAACTATTTGCTTACCACGATCGCGACCTTGGTAACTACGATCTCTGTCAGGTGATTGGCCCTAGCCCGTGGTGTGATATTTTGCAGTAAATTCCAGCCCTAAGGCCAAGAAGCCAAAACTCGTGACGTCATGCGTAGTAAATACGGGTAACCCTAGGTTCACACAGACGTTCACATTGAGGCGATATCGGCCATCACCGAGCCTTTCGTCGCCAAAATCGGCGATTTCTGTTGCTTCGTCAGGCGATTTTCAATGGAAAATTCAACTTTAATCGGGTGACAGTACGATTTTATGCAAGCAACAGCAACATTTCGCGGTAAATTTCTGTTGCCGACGAAAATTCAGTATGAACATCCAGGCGATAAAAATCTTCTGTCGCTGCGATTGAAAAATCTCGTTCATCGCCGCGACTTGCTCTGTGTGGACCAAGGGTAAGTAGGGTGGAACACGCTCATAGTTTCAATTTTGTGACGAATTTGCAGAGAATCCAGCCGGGAAAACGGATCGTCTTTCCTCACTACAGCTAGCTATCGCAACATAGACAGATAGGCTAGCCAAATCGGGACTTCCGTAGGAAACATGATAATTCGTGGCTAGATGACACTACGGCTTGGACGATTCCCCAATTTTGCAGAGCGTCCGTCGGTGCCAAACGCAGGCTTCGTCTTTTCATTTTTTAGAAGAAACACGAGCGGCTACCGCTGTTCTTTTAGATGTAATTCGGGGTTCTCCATGAACATGGGTATCCTATTCTCATTCCAAGCGGGATGCGACTACCATTCTTTTATCACTTTTATTCCGTATCTATAATTTACTGTCACTAATTTATAAGAAAAGGCACAGGAATTTGGGCTTGTGATATGGTGTGCAACCTTGAATGGCGTCTTCCGTCTTCAGAAAGAACCTGTTGGGACTCCAGTAACATATAAAACAAATACGAAAGTTACAGACATAGACGTAATAGCGAATACGGGTCAAATACGCTTTAAACTTCAACCTCCAGCCCAGAATGGAAATATCACCAAGGGCCCATGATGCTTACTTCATTGTTATTCGCAATGCCTTCCGGTAGCATGATTTCTTGGTGATCGACTTTACCCTGGGTTTCGGCTATAGATAAAGACGAGTGAAATAATACAAAACATTCCTTCAGCCAAAGATGACTGCGAGTCCGCCTAGATTCCGCAGCTATGAAAATCCAACGGCGCTGTGATTACCCCCGATAGATACAAACTTTCAGGAAGGAATCATTCTGGACCAAAGCTTTGAACCCCAAAAGATGCTCATTCGCGTCATTTCATGCAGTGGAGAAAAAACGCCCCCCCCCCCCCCCCCCGAAAAAGGGGTGTAGTAGAGGCCCTTGTTAATAATTAAGATATGAACAAATCAGCATGGGCCCAACAGTGCTTGACAAGGCAGAAACTCAAATTATTTGCCTGGTGCTGCAAATTTTTCTGCTCGGAGCCGAAGTCTGGTGAAGCGTTTTTTTGACCTGATGACGCGTTTTCTAAACGGGTGGCACGACGGATATCGCCCGGCGTGATAAAATTCGTTATCTGTGTAAACTGAGCTTTAAAAGATTATAACGGACCCATGGAAGAAAATAACAGGCGCAATATTCAGTTCGGGCATTTACATGAAATAAAAAAAAGCACAGCGTCAAGACACGTTTTCACTTTCTACCCGTGGGTAACATACTAGCGACAAGTATTCTTCAGCGAATTCTACTGGTTCCACTCTAAACTAATCTCATTCTGCATTCATACGTCAGCCTATTTTTCAGTTCCGAGCGTATTTACGTCCGTTTTTGTTGCTGGAGATTTATCCTAGTGCAAAAACGAGAGTAAAATATGCACATGCCGGAAATGCGCTCTGATTCAGACCAAGCATAAGCCAAGCATCATTAGTGAAGTAGGTCGATCTCCCGCGCAAAAATGTAATTTGCAAATGCTCTTACGATACGGATGTTCTTCACCTGATAACTAATCTAAATAGCCGCAAATGGAATACGCGCACAAATTTAAAGAATATTACCTCTTTAGGGTTTGCAACGGCGGAACGAAAGGCCTGCAAACAAATAGGTTATGTTCCTAATCCGCTTACATCTTCCGCGGACATATCACAGCCTACAATTTACTAGAGTGATACCCTTCCAGACACACATGCTCTGTTTTTCCTCCCTACCACCGCTAGGATTGGCACAGACATAGACACAAAACCATGAACAAAGAGAGGATACAAGCACCGTATTTCACTATTTCGATGCAAACACTATGTACAATCCACAGGCAAAACTCTACGTTTGAACAGTAGAGGATTTTTGTTCAAATTTGGGCGGTGCGATTTTTAACCGGTAAAGGTACAACCTCAAAACCCGTCATTTTCATCGGAGACTTGAATGAGTCAGAATCAAGTAGTCTAGCACCTGCAGTGTCAGGTGATACCCATCCAAGTCGCCAGTTCAAACCAGGATTCGGCGCGACAGTGGGCTCATCTTGTGGTGCGTTCCAGAAACATCCCTTCAGGCAAGAGAAAATAGACCCTAATAAGAAAATTAGAAAAAGAAGACAATTTAGCGGATGTGGAGTAAAGACGAAAATATGTGGCAGTAATTCTTTCTTTCAATAGTTTATTCTAGGGTCTTTACGTCATTTCTGCCCGTAGCCCAACTTTTCAATAATAAAAAGCGTGTCCGCTGATTTATGTATTCTAACCACGGAATAAACCATGAGCGGGTGGAGTTCTTGGACTCACTCATAATGGTTTTTTTTTGTTTCTAATTAAGTTCCGTGACGTTAGGATTTTTCTGAAAGAAAAGGTGTGCTGCAGTAATGTATTCCGTTCCTATGGACAAGCAACTGTTTCTCCCTATTTTCCGCTCGATCAGTTCACTAATTTGACACACCATTAGTTTACTATTAGCTGCGTTCTTTGTCAAGGGAGTTCTCACCGGTTATTCTTATAAGGCGTTTTCGCATCCACCGGTGACTATTCACCGGTCTTATAACCCGTTTCTGAACTAACCGGTGTCGGGTTTTACCTCACCGGTACGGCCTAACCAAAACCTGCTCGGGAGCCCAGCTTTACCGAGAAGTAAGAAACTTTTCGTCAAAATTTGACGGGGTTTCGCGCAAAACCCAGAATTTAGGGTGTTTCTGCACTCAGCGAAGACTACCCACCGGTGAACCAAAAACCGCCTTACAAGAGAAGAACGGGAAACGGGTGAGAAAACAACCAGAGACAGTCTGGAGTGCAACGAACGCAGCTATTATCGCAATAAGTAGATGAAAATGGCACCATCCGAAGTCAGACAATATTGTCTCTACCGTCGCAAGAGCATACAGCGATTATTCACTTCCTAATACCCTTTCTAAAAATAAGAATAACACATATATGGAACCTTTTAAACTGACCCATGTTACGAATTGTAACGACTCTTTAACGTCCACTCTTTAACCACTGTGGGTACATATATGGCAAATATTAACCCCTGCGCCTTACTCGTCATTCATCATCGTATAGCATTTCAAGCTGCGACTTCAAGTTACTCCTAAGAGGAGTTGCTCCCGTCGATGGCAGTATACTTGACCTGCGTGACGCTCTGCGCGGGGTTTTCAAAAAACGGTGATCGCTTTTTAACGACTCCAGCCTTTCGTAACCGACTGACTTACGACTCACCCGAGTGGCTCCCCCTGGGCTCGCGACAGCCGGGGGAGCATTGATAGTGGAGCTAGAGCTGGAGGAGCTAACAGTACTGCTCCAGGTGTTGGTGCGCGTGAGAAACTGCTTGGTCCTCAATCGTGTCTCGGCCGCTTCCTTCAGTATGTCGACTCGGGCGTTCCTGTACGTGGCAGTATTCTCATCTGAATATTTCACATTATTAGCAAGTCGCAGCTCAGCCACGTCAACTACTGCCCTGTGCTTCTCAATCTCTTTGGTCAGTGCCAAGTAATCATTATTCTGTAGTAGGGACCAATCCATTTTGGAAAACAGGGTGTTCAACTGACCAAACATACTACGTATTTCAGAGACAGGATTAGCGGGCGATAGGATACCACTTTCACAATCTGTGTTAGGGGCAGTTGGCAGGAAGTTCAAACTTAGCAGAGGGACTGCAGCTCTTCCAGCTACAGTCGTATCGTCGGCACCCACGCTGGATGTTTCAGAAAGTGACAGGGGAGTGATCACAGTCTTTTTCTTTCCGACCTTGTTGGCACTTGCTGTGGGACGATTTCCTATTTCGGACAGATCTCCGGACTTCAGTCCGGAATTCTTTAGTTCGTCACACCTGTTTACTTTAACACTTACGTTTTCCCCTGTGCTTTTACCACTACTGCAATCAGCATTTACAACCACGTTGCCAGCTTTTGAAATTCTCGGGCTTTGCGATTCAAGGACGCCATTTATAAAACTCTCCGTGCTGGTTTTCTTCGAGGCTGGGCTCTCTGTTTCGCCATCGTCCGAGAATCTCTTGGGCAACTGGAGAGCCGGCGAACCGTCATCTTCAACCATAATTGATCTGCGGCTTCGCCCGACGCTTTTGGGTGTCTTGCTTTTTGTCTTTGTTGAGTTTTTCTTGACAACCGGCTCAAGCTCATCTTGGCTTCCAGTCTCTTCCGCGATTCGGGCGAAACTTGGTCCTTTTTTGGCACTTCGCAAAACTCGGTCGGTAGTCAGAATAAGACTTCGCCGCGCCTTGGTCTCATGATCCTGGTCAGTTTGTTTGTCACTTTTTGGTTTAGAATCAGATTTTTGGCCGCTCTGCTTGGTTCCTGATTTTTGGCCCAACGGCTTCGGTAACTTGGAGATCCTCAAAGCAGGAACAGGAATTTTGAGCTCTGGTCTTCCGGACAACTGAAAAGACTGCCTTTCCTTGCGTTTGGGCATGACCGTTTTGTCTTCGTCAAATACTATTCTACGGATCCCCGTTACTTCATCATCAAGAGCACTGAAGTTCGGGACAAATAGCGTGTTTTGTGGAAGGTCTAGCTTCGGGAGGAATAGGGTCGATCGCCTTTTGTTCCCCATGTCAAACTGGTTGCCGTCAAGCTGAGAGAGTGGGGGCCTGACTAGTTCATAATTTTGGGACAGACGCATGGATCGACGGTTGTTACGTTGCGTAGGCATGACGAACTGTGTTACCTACAAAAAAATACACATACAAATAAAAATAACGAAGGGCAGAGAACAAAACATAAATAAAAATTAAGAACTCTGAGCCCAGGGAATGGTTAGAACAACCTGTTTACCGTGTGTTGGTAATTCGTGGAGTTTTAGGAATAGTCCGGATGGAGTACGTATTTGTCCTCTTCACTAAGATGGTCGAAACGGTCTGGATCATTTTCTTTTCAGGTGCCAGGAGCTTTGGCATTTGAGGGTTCATTAGTTGCGTTTTTGATCCGAATTCTCCTTGCGATTCTCCTCGCATTTTTCCTATTTCGCGTTTTTATACTATTCAGATGAAGCGAATTCTTGCGAATTCCTTCTTTTCTTGCGTTTTTGTCGGAACTGAGATCGGGGAAAGCCTCTCGATTCTGCAGAATCGAGAAGTTGCTCCGATAGTGAATTCTCGATTCTCCGTTCTCCTCCCTGATTGGTAGACAGAGTGCGGGTGTTCGATATGCATAAACACGTATACCCGGTTGCGGACGAGCTGCCAAATTACTGTTTTTGTCAAAAGCGAGAATGGAGAAGCCAGAGGAGCAAAAACGGTAATTTGTACGAGAATCAAGAACTCAGAAGCGAGAACGGAGAATTCAGATCAAAAACGCGACTATTGTTTCGTGGGAATGGTGGACAGCTTCTGTATATCTCACGATCTACATCACCAAGAGCGATTGTTTCCTTTGGTAACTTAGTGCGAAAAGCACTCGAGTTAAGAAGTGCTGTTTCTTAGTTCGTAGTTTTTATTTTAGTTGTCTGTTTATCCTACATATGCCCTTTGGGTTTTTAATACAGATATATACATAACTCAGTATAGATAATTAGCCCCCCCCCCCAAGAAACTGTTTCAGTTATTTATTTACGTACTAAAATTATATAACACTGGACAGCCTGGTCTATTGGCCTAGAAGGAAAAGAATCTTGTGTAGGCCTAGCTAAACTACAACTTAAAGATTAGAGGAAATGAAACACAACCGAAAAAGACACATGAAGAGGAAAAAGAAGAAAAAGAAGAGATTTATTGAGAGAAAAAGAGTGTCTACGGGTGTTCTTGAAAAAAAGTGTTGAAATCTGTTGATTGGTGGAGATGTGTGGGTATACTGGTACATAGTTTAATGCTTTTGTATATGGCCCAATTTCGATAGGCAGTTGTCAGTCTTAAAGGAAGAATAAATTGATGGAGAGTAGAACGTAAGGAACGATTTTCGTGTACAGTACGGCAAGGTACGTAATAATTGTGGTGAGAAGCAGGCAATTTATCCAGTGAAGCAGAGTGGGCCCGGCGAAGAGTCTGATCGGTGATTATCTCGCTGAGCGGTTTGATGCCCGTGTCATTATATAGTTGATCTGTTGGGTACAGTTTAGGAAGGCGAAATGTTGCTTTGATACAACGGTTTTCTGCGGTCATTAAAGGCTTTAAGTAAGATTTATACGTATTTCCCCAAGCTTGACAGCAGTACATGAGGTATGGTACCACAAAAGCACTGAATAACATTAACACGACACCTGGTACTGATTACCAAACACAACTTTTCGTAAGGTCGCTACATCCTAAACACAAAGCATGTATTTTATTGCAATAAAAGCCAAATCGGGCATACATCAGATGACACCTTTATCCTTCTACCGACAAACGTTTACTGCAAAGTTATAAATATAACAGAACGCAGCAAAACATTATCTGTAATCTTCGATTAAGTACTTAATTTTTAAATATCAGCCGATTAGGTAGATTAATTGTTTAAGATCAGTGGAGGACATCGTCAAAATGTCTGTCGTTTTGCAGTTTCTGTTAACAGCAATAATTTCGTCAGAAAATACGTAAACATACGTCTAGACAAGTGCGGCGAAGGTCTTCTTGAAACTACCGTAAAGACATAGGCCAATTGCAGCCAAGGTCTTCTTGAGAATATAGTAGTAAATTCATATAGGCAAACGTTTGCTCAAACTAACAATAACAAGAACTTTTCGTGGGCTTCGTGTTGAGAATCCTTTGGAAGACTTCTCTTGGCTTTCAAGTGAACAGTTGTTGAGTTGGTAAAGTAATTCTCTTTTCAAATATGAAATATTCTTACACGATGAAAATAAGCAATAATTTCTAAGTCAGTTAAAATCACATGAATTGTTATTTAATTTTCCTGTCTCTCTGAATAATGCGATAGTGTTTCCGTGATATATGTATATTATTTAGTATATCTTGTTCTCTGGGTTCATTGTATTTCTTTTGGATAGTGGGTATTTTTGTAGGGGCAGCAAGTACCATCAGTTAGGGCGGAGCCTTTCTTTGCACGGGTCTTGGGTTCCTTCGGTTTTTCAAGCCATCTTGTACCAAGGGTGTGCATATTGGTCTTGATTAACTAAGGCGTTCTTGGCGCTAGCTCTCTTTTAACCATCAATCAATCAATCAATCAAGTTTAATCCGAATAGCTAAAAGCTAGAAAAGGAATACAAATTTAGAAAATACACAGACACACAAGAAACAAATTAACTAATACACTTACAAGAAATTACCAGAAATAAATGATGGAATGAAACTACGTAAAAATTGGGTAGAAGAATTAACGGGATATGGGGAAAACTTATTGCCAGTATTCCTCTCAGACCGACGCACGGAAGCCGGGGGTGGAGGGGGGAATAGATGGGTCATCTGGGGACAACACGTTATCTTAGCTCCAAAATTGTTTGAAAGAGTATTTCTACGTACAGATAATTTAGGAATGTCAAGTTTAATGAGAGCCTCTTCGTATGTAATATTATGATCACCCAGAATGATTCTCATGGCTCTCTTTTGGACATTTTCCAGGCGATCAGAGATCTCTGCAGAAAGAGAAGAATGCCAAACAGGTGAAGTATATTCTAAATGAGGACGTCTGTTCCATCTTGTACCAAGGGCATATTGACGCAGATTCACGAGGGGGAGTTCCTGTGTACGTGCTTATCAAGGTTGTCTGCGTAGGTGTAAACTCACTGGGACGTAAATTCAGTGACTTGCCGTGATTACTCAATCATCTTTTGTTTATCTCGTTATTTCGTCGCCTCGTTTTATAAATAAAATCGAATGCCGGTATCTATTCTTCTTGTATGGTTCTGCTATAATTCCTGGAAACGGAGGGACGGCTCTACGGGAGGGTTTTGTCGTCCGGGGCCTTGCTCGCGCTACCTAGTTATTTTCCCCCGTCCGGCGATTATAAATCTATTTTCTTTTCCCCAGCACATTTATTAAACAGAACCGTATGTGGCGGCGTAGTTGTACAAAAAGTTGCATATATTGATGTGTAATAGTAAAGCTAGTCTTAAGCAGTAGTATCCAGTAGCACCCTGTCTTGCTAATAGTAGCATGCAGTAACACGGTAGCTTTGACATACAAACATGTTGTAGCATCAGTTCGTACTGCATGCTACTTTTTCCCACAACTTCATACTACTATTTTGAGACAAATTTTCAGCGGTATACTTTTGCTAGTTGACGTTAGAATCCCAGAGAAAACAACAGCTCAAATCTCCCCATCCGAACCTCAAGAAGGTAGCCGTTACTACCAGGGGCGTCACTATCCTTTTACCTTTGGGGGGGGGGGGGGGGGGGGGGACGTCCGGTTTGTGCCGGCGGACTAAAAAACGTGCCGACAAAAAACGTACATTTCCCGCCAGCACAGAATAGAGCACAGAATAGAACCTAACTGTAATGCATCAGTTGAGATTATTCCTCTGATGTAATTTCGTATTTTAAGTTCACATATTCGGCTTTTCACTTTAGCTTTCGCTAAAAAGCGAAGTTTCTAAGGACTGTGTCAAGAACAGGTAAACTAAGCGCCACATGCGAAATTTTTTAAATCAGCGTTTTTTTCGGAATAATTTAGCTATACCTATCATACAGGTTCTAGCTTTTACCGTGAGCGTGTTCCACCCTTCTAACAATAGTTACTATTTCTGTTCCATCCTCACGAAAAGTTACTACGCTGACCGTTCCAACCTTGTCGGAATAGTAACTAATAATAGTTACTATTTGCTTACCATGCCCGGGAGCGTAGTAACTATGCATCTCTGTAACGTGATTGGTCGGATTCACCCCTGGCGTGGGATCCTGCTGGAAAATAGAAAAATCGTTCCAGCCTTGACGGCAAAAAGCCAGAATTCCTGACGTCATGCGTAGTAACTACGGTAAGTAGGGTGGAACACGCTCCGTGTTTCAGACCCCCACGAATTTCAATCCTAAACACCAAATAAATGAAAGACCGTTCTTTCAAAAAAAGAATGCTACATAATGCGCCACAGGCAAAATTTGTGTGTAAACTAACTGTAATACATCAGTTGAGATTATTCCTTTGGTATGTTCACAATTCGGCTTTTCATTTTAGCTTTCGCTAAAAAGCGAAGCTTCCGACGACTGTACTAACACCAAGCGCAGCAGGCTAAATTTTCTAATCTGCCTTTTTTACGGACAAATTTAGCTATAGTACCGTATAATTTCCGGCTTTTAACATGTTTCAAACCCCAAGAATTTCTGTCCTGAAACGAAAACTCAATGATGCACCGTTCTTCCAAATAGAGAATACTACAAAATGCGCCGCAGGCGAAATTTTGGGTAAAACTAACTGTAGTGCATCAGTTGAGATTGCTCCTTTTATGTAAATTCATATATTTAAATTCACATATTCGGCTTTTCGTTTCAACTTTCGCTAAAAAGCGAAGCTTCCAACGACTGTACCCAGAACAAGTTGAACTAAGCAACGCCGGTAAATTTTTTAAGCCTGTATGTTTCAAAATTTGCGCCCGACAAATGTTTGCAGAATTTCATTTCTTACGTATAAAAAGGCCCGGTATGCCGACAACAATACCGACGCTCGACAAAAGCATTCAGAATTCGATTTCTTTGTGTTTTGCCCGACAAGAAAGTAAAGAACTTTAACTTTTACGTTGTGCGGTGTACCGACGAGACTTGAACTTTTCGCATGCGCAAGATAAAAATTTACAGAATTTGATTTTTTTTTCTTGTAAAAAAAACCTGATGTGCCGACAAGAATACCGACGCCCGACAAAACCATGTGCCGACGAGAATACCGAGGCACTACAAAAGCATACGAAATTCGATTTCTTCAGTGCTTTGCCCGACAAATGTTTCCAAGATTTGATTTCTTGCGTATAAAAAGAACCCGGTGTGCCAACGAGTCAACCGACGCCCGACATAAACCTAAAGAATTTTTTTCTTTTGTATTTCTTATGTATACAAAGAACCCGATGTGCCGACGAGACCACCGAGGCATGACAAAAGCATGCACAATCCGATTTCTTCAGTGTTTTGCCCGACACATGTTTGCAGGATTTTATTTCTTGTGTATAAAAAGAACCCGATGTGCCGACGAGTCGACCGACGCCTGACAAAAGCATACAAAATTTTATTTCTTCTGTGCTAACCCGATGTGCCGACGATACCACCGAGGCATGACAAAAGCATGCACAAATCCGATTTCTTCAGTGTTTTGACCGACAAATGTTTGCAGGATTTCATTTCTTGCGTATAAAAAGAACCCGATGTGCCGACGAGTCGACCGACGCCTGACAAAAGCATACAAAATTTGTATTTCTTCTGTGTTTACCGGTGCTTCGCGCAGACCTTTGGGGGGGGGGCCCCTCCCCCCATAGTGACGCCCCTGCTTACCACTGCCTTAAAGGACCTGTCTTACATATTCCTTCAGCCCAAGCTGACTGCGAATCATATTTAATGGTGCAAAACGACTTTCGAAAAGAGGCTCATAGAACATGACCTGGAGACCGACCACGCCCATTCCAATGGACACAGTCCAAATTACATCTTCAAAGCAGCACTGGCAGAACACGTTTTCGAAAACACGTCCCAGGTTGTACATTCTGGAAAAGCCCAGATTCTTGCAACATGCAGCGGACTTCATCAAACTATGAGAGAAGCCGTTGAAATTATGAACAAGAGCTACGAGCTCATATGGCACTTGTTACGAGTAGGCAGTACAAGAAAGTAGATGAGAACGTGACAAAATACACCCGCCATCCAAAAATGTGGTTCGGAAATAGAAGCAGGATATTTTGTTTCACTCACTTCTGAGCAGTTCCGGCATCGTCTCGATTATCAAATGCACATGACTGTTCAAACTTCCAAGTTTCAGCCTAATAAATCCACTAGTTTGATCCCTAGACGTGCTACAATATTTCCGGTACTCCCTCCATCTCCCCCTACCGTGGCCGAATCTAGTTCGGACTAAAAAAATGGATCATCTATAGTATCTTCTTTTATACCACCTATCAAGTTTCGGTCGAATCTGAGCATTTTTGGAAAATTCTGGTACCCCCTCCCCCACCAACGTTGTCGGATTCGGATCCTTGCCCAAAATATGTCATCTAGAGTATATGCTCTCTCTAAGTTCTATGTTTCATTTAAACTGATGCACTGGTTTGACTCCTATGCGAGCCTCAAAGTTTCCGGCGATCTCCCTCCAATTCCCGCCACTGTGGCCGAACAGGACTTGAAAACATAAACGTCATATCTCCTACTTCCCTCTTCCTGTCCATGAAGTTTCACTGAAATTGGAGCATAGCCTATCTGCAAGTTTCCGGTACCCCCCCCCCCCCCTACCTTGGCCGCATCCGGCCCGGACGCCAAATAACAAATCTAGGCCGCATAAACTCGGCACTGTCGAACTTGCATCTCATTCGGGCCATTCGTTTGGTTTTTGTGCATGTCAACCCCCCCCCCCCAATTCCCCCAACCGTGGTCGCATTTGTTCGAACACATCTTTTACATGTCGAGGCCATCGATTCTTATCACCCATTTGTTTGACACTAGTTGGTCGTATCCTAGTTTAAATAAATAAGTCAATTAAGTCGGGTCGCTAATATGCCTGCAAAGTTTCATTGTCTTAGTACTTCTGGAACTATTCTAACCCCCCACTACCGGTATTCCAGGAAACCCCCCTCTACCCCCCCCCCCCCCCCCACAGAGCCCCGAAACCATCTGTCTCCGTCAAATTTGGATCTAGGCCTAATGCTTGTTCTCTCCATTAAATTCCGTCCCAATCCCTCTGCTTTAAGCGTTTCTTGAGTTTTCCGGTCCCCCCCTCCCCATCCCCACAGGTATAACCCGACCCGACCCAGACTTAACACTGAACATCCGAGGCGATAGCTCTTTCCACCATACAAGTTTCATTCAAATCCGATCACCCGTTCAAAAGTTATACACGCCACTAGATTCCGGACTCCCCGTCCATCCACTCCCCCCACTATGGTCGGATCGGGGAAACGGCCGTTTTCAAATGAACCTGTTCGGGTCCCTGACATACCTGCCAAGTTTCATCACCCTAGCACATCAGGAAGTATGCCGAACTCGCGGGATCGCTAGAAATCCGGACCCCCCCCCCCAACTCCCCCAGAGTGCCCGGATCTGGTCCGCTTATATCAATGACGTGATCTAGGACTTGTGCTTGTTCTTCCCACCAAGTTTCATCCCGATCCCTCCACTCTAAGCGTTTCTCAAGATTTACGGTTCCCTCCTACAACTCCCCCCAGTGTCATCGGATCCGGTCCGGATTTATAGTGGGACGTTTGAGACACGAGGTCATCCTAAATATAAAATTTCATCAAGATCCGATCACCCGTTCAAAAGTTATACACGCCACTAGATTCCGGAATCCCCATCCATCCACTCCCCCCAGTATGGTCGGATTGGGGAAACGGCTGTTCTCAAGTGAACCTGTTCGGGTTCCTGACATACCTGCCAAGTTTCATCGCCCTAGCAAATCAGGACGTATGCCGAACTCGCGGGATCGCTAGAAATCCGGACCCCCCCCCCAACTCCCCCAGAGTGCCCAGATCTGGTCCGCTTATATCAATGACGTATCTAGGACTTGTGCTTGTTCTTCCCACCAAGTTTCATCCCGATCCCTCCACTCTAAGCGTTTCTCAAGATTTCCGGTTCCCACCTCCAACTCCCCCCAGTGTCATCGGATCCGGTCCGGATTTATAGTGGGACGTCTGAGACACGAGGTCATCCTAAATATAAAATTTCATCAAGATCCGATGACTCGTTCGCAAGATAAAAATACTCAAATTTTGGCTTCCCCCTCCCTCCACTCCCCCTCCCAGATGGTCGGATCGGGGAAATTACTATTTCCTATTTAATCTGGTCGGGTCCCTGACACGCCTGCCAATTTTCAGCGTCCCAGCACATCAGGAAGCACCAAACTCGCGGGATCACTAGAAATTCGGACTTCTCCCCCCCCCCCCCAACTCCCCCAAAGTGAGCGGATCCGTTCCGGTTATATCCGTCACGTATCTAGGACTTCTGCTTGTTCTTTCCACCAAGTTTCATCCGGATCCCTTCACTCTAAGTGTTTTCCAAGATTTCCGGTTTCCCCCTCCAACTCCCCCCAATGTCACCGGATCCGGTCTGGATTTAAAATGGAGCGTCTGAGACATGACGTCCTTCGATATATCAAGTTTCATTAAGATCCGATTACCCGTTCGTAAGCTAAAAATATTTAAGTTTTCCTAATTTTTCCGGATTCCCCCTCCCTCCACTCCCCTCCAGATGGTCGGATCAGGAAAGCAACTATTTTTTATTTATTCTGGGCCAGTCCCTGATATGCCCGCCAAGTTTCATCGTCCTAGCTTATCTGGAAGTGCCTGAACTAGCAAAACCGGCACCGACAGACCGACTGACGGACAGAAATTACAATCGCTATATGGCACTTGGCCGAAGGGCAAGTGCCATAAAAACCGTTCAGGGATCAACAGAGACACAGGCAAATCCTCACTACCAGAAACATGGAAAGGCATCATCAGCGAAAGGAAATTCAGACCACAAGCTCTTCTCTACAACAAAACGAAAGTCAACCCAAATGCAAAACAAAAATCTCTACCCGACCAACGACCGAATCGAGCAGCAAAAACAGCAACCGTGTCCAAAATAAAATCCCAGCAACGTTTTTAACTCCAAGCAAGTCTCACGAAGGAATATACGAAGTTAAATACTTAACGCTAGGCTAGAATCTTTAGTTTTGTGTTTCCGACAAGTTCATATTTCCAACTTGAGCGGTCTTGAGCCTGAAGAGGACCTGTCTTACATATAATACTATTTTCTATTTTCTGATATGGTATGGACAAAGAGAGCTTTTCGATTACCCTTTAATCTTTAAAGAATGTTACCTCTATGTCGCTGTGCTCAGACTCCTCCTGAGGCACCTCTGCCAACATTTTCGGGACTGGCTTACAAGGAGAATCGTCCATAAACGGCGTCTCAAACCGCCGTTTCTTATTGGTGACTGCGTGGGCGTTTTCATCAAAAACAAGCGCTTTTCGAACGGACGCTTCCGCTGCAACATAAGATTTTTTGTTAAAGGACCTGTCTTACCTTCAATACTAATACAAACTACTTCCATAACCAGAAGAAACTGACTTCCTCGAAGTCCGAATGTTTCAAGAAGTGCTACTTTTTTGCTGCTATCACTAAAACATAAAATAATATGATTTTTAAAGGATAAGGGAAAAATAAAGACGGAATCTAGAAAATTGGTTAGTTTGATTAAATGTTTATAAGCAGGAATGTAGATTATTACAAGTGACGTTAAGAAAGGAATGTTAAAGTTTTGATAATGGTATTTTACGTTCACTCTATCGTGATGGAGGCGCAAAAAGAATCGACGCGTGTACTAAGAAAGAAAATAAAAATAAAAGCTGACATAGGAAGACTGGAGGTATACTGCAGTATTTACTACTGGGATTAATCGTATCTCTACTGGGATAGGATTAATCCGAATTAGAGACAATCTTATCTCAACAGAGACAAGATTAATCCCAGTAGAAAATCCTGCAATATTTTTTTTTTACAGTGTAGTGTGCTCCACAGTTAGCCACCTGAAGAAAGCTGCTCCGTAAGCTGCTTATCGGGATCCCACATCGTTTTTGCTGTCAGCGTCGTTGTTTTCTATTTACAGAAGTAGGATTACGCACTCACGTACGCAGGAAAACATCACATAGACGCTGACATGTATACTGATGCCGGAAACTCTGTATCTTCACACTAGACCAGATACGAATACACATAACATCCATGTCTGTAGTCCGTAATGCAATACATATTTATATCGTCGTACCACCGTGAATTACCCTGTAAGGACTGCCGACCGCTACAAGCCTGTATAGTTACGTGCAGGTGACAGAAATGGGCGAATTCGACCATGAAAGGATTCAAATCCGAATCCAGGGCGAGGTATGAATCCGAATCCATCATTTCATAATGTGGATTCGAATCCAGAACCGAGTCCGGATTCAAATCCAGCCTTGACAAAAATCAAATCATATACATAAAACCTTTTAGAAAAGGTTTTAATCTCATTAATCATACAATTTTGGTAAAGAGACTTATCGAAAAGTTCAAGGTTATTCCTTTTATTGTAAATGTTTTAGTTGGATTTTTGAAGAATAGAAAACAAACCACGACTTCCAAAAATGTGTTTTCTAAACTATCGGGTATTTTCTGTAGTGTTCCACAGGGAGCTTTACTTGGACCTATCCTGTTCCTTGTCATGATGAATGGTATAGTGCAAGAGCACCCTGATCGCTGGAAATTTGTGGATGATTTAAGTTTGAGCGAAGTATGCTACAGAAAGATTAAAAGCAAAGCTGCAAGCATAACGCCAGGTTGTTGGACATGCACGTAAACGAAGACAAAAGCACAACTTTAACCTTCTCCTTCCTCAGAACTAGCATTTCCTTTGAAGAGACACTGCCTTCTGGTTTACAAGTACAGAAGATAAAGTTCCTTGGTATAACAATCACGTCTGATGTTAGATGGGAGGACAACACTAACGTAATGCTAAAGCGTGCAAACGCTGGTCTACAGCTGTTAAAACTTCTGGCTAAGTTCCAAGGACCTAATTCCCATCTCGTCCGAATTTACGTGTCTTTCATTTGATCCACTTTGGAATATGCGGCTGCTGTTTGGCACTTTGCCCTTACTGCCGAACAGACACAACAAATAGAAAGAATACAGAAACGTGCACTCCTAATAATAAGTCGTGGGCCCAAAGTTCCCTATTCTGCTCTCCTAAAAAAGTTTAATATGGATACCCTTGAGAGTCGGAGACGGCAGCTGAGCTTAGCGGTTGGTCATAAGCTCCTCCACCATCCTATTTTATCGGATATCCTACCCCCCCCCCCCCCCCGTATGAAAACACAAGAAACCGACAGGAGAGGGTCGCAAGTTCAAAGGTTCCAAGGTTGTCCCCTGTACCTGCAACACATCCGCGGTACCAGAAAAGCTTCGTTCCGAGTTTCACAAAAACTTATAATGATGGCGGCAGCTGTCTTTGATATTATTCCACGTCCGTGTTTTCTTTTTGGTTTTTATTTGTATACTATAATAGGTCTGTGATGACGAATTGATGATTAATTGTAAATATTATAAAATGTGCATTATACCTGAAATAATACCCAAATTTGGCATTGCCATGAGAGTTTTTTTTAAATAAATTCGTTACTTACTTACTATATATGTTATAGTTTAAAAATCAGACGTGACAAAAATACACTGGGTCTGAAATACAACTCTAATTAATTCCCTTTCAGTTAAAGATCCTGCCCTAGCAATTCAGCAGAAATTTGATAATTTTGTAGATAAAGTTAATAATATTCTGACTTTGAAGAATCTGTTTCCGTTTTTCGATAAAAGCTAATAGTTAAGTAAGTACAGTGTTTTGTTTAATGTACGTCAATTGCTATTTGTTGTTATGAAAGTTATTTGTGACAGTGTTTTAAATTTATTTTAGTACTCCTCATTATATATTCTTTGAGGGAAATGAATGAATGAATGAATGAATTTTATTTCCCGCTAATTAAAGGCAAAAGCACAAAAGCGGAGTATAGGAAAAGAGAGAAAGCAAAATCACAAAAAAATTTCACAACATCAAAAGAAAGAAAAAACACTTCAACACAGGCACTCAGACATTTAACTCGTAACAACTCGACTGTTTACACCCATATTTACAAACAAAAGCACAACTAGTAACGTATAGCCTCAGTGAGACTATTGTCAGACCTTAAACTTTGTCGGAACTTTTCAATTCTGTCTTTAACAGCACAGAAAGGCTCTGGGACATTATACTTCTTGCTCACATAAGTGTTCCGAGTCCACGGAGGTAAACCTAGCAGAAACTTGCAAAAACGGTAAAAGCAAGAACGAATTTTACGCTTATTTAGATCTGATAGCAGGCGCCAAAATGGAGAAAGAGCGAGTATGTGCGGCATGACCAGACTTGCGAATAGCCGAGCTCGAATATGCCGATTGTAACATGCTTTAGATGATAAGATCATGCCATATGCCTTACGAGTTTTGCTCGCAAAATCCTCTACTAATAGAGAACGAGTTGTTCTGATACTATCACCAATAGGGAGGCCTAGGTATACTAGACTAGAAGAAGGCTGGATGGTCTGATCACCAAGCTTTACAGGAGGAGCAGGATCACCACTTTTGCGGTTGAAAATAACAACCTCTGTTTTTGCCTCATTAAATGAAAGGCCGATCTTATTGTACGACTCGCTTAGGGACAGGAAGTTTGACTCTGTTGCACTAATAGAACGGCTCAGATTCAAAATGTCGTCAGCGTAGTTTAACAACGAAATATCTAATCCTAAATACACAAAACTGGGCTTTGTCACATTCTGAGCTTCACTAACGCTATTATTGTAGAGAGGAGGCGAAGATAAAGCTCCTTGACGTATTCCCTTTCTAACGGGAATTACTACTGATGAAATTTTCACACCATTTGGCAGAAGGATCTTCACTTTGACTTTAAGCTTACTGTACAGATCACGAAAAGGAATCAAAATAGACCGGTCAAGACCGCGGTTAGACGCACTTAGAAGCAGCTGGCCGTGTATACCGGAATCGAAAGCTCGTGTTACGTCGAGCGCTGAAATGATAACGTACTCACCGGTTCGGTCACATTCTAGAAGTACATTACAAATAAGGTGGTGTGCGTGCTCTCTGCTACTTCCCTTTTTGAAGCCAAATTGGTTATCGCGAGTATAACATACACGGGTAATTTCACCAAGAACAAGTAATTCAAAAATTTTACAGAGCACAGGCGCAACAGTAATTGGACGATGTGAGCTACACTGTGAGGGATCTTTGCCCTTTTTCAGAACCGGTGTTACAAGGCCTACAGAAAATGAATCAGGTACTAAACCACTCGCAAATATCATTTGATAAAGCAATGTAAGATATTCAAAAAGCATAAAACTACCGTTAGTCAAATGCAGACCACATATTTTGTCGTCGCCCTTAGAAGTTTTCTTTTTGACCTTGCGAATTGCCTCACAAATACTGGAATACGAAACAGAAAATCCGGGGCTAGAAAGATCGCTGCATCCGAGTTTTTCATCCAACTCTTTTTCAAACTGTACTTCAAGCTGTGGGTCAGGTGCACAGAACTCGGCAGAGAAATAATCATTCCATTCAGTCTCGGAGGGACCAAGCTGCGTGGAGCTACACGATTTATTTTTTTTACTACGAAGAAACTTCCACACTTCGTTAGGGTTACTTGCGACACGAGCACTATTCTCATCTATGATGTTTATACGATGCTTAGATAAACACTTGGCGAACTTTCTCTTTGTATGCAAACGGGTTTGATTCACTACTCCATCTCTTGGTTTTCCATTCTCACACCATAACTTAAACCAGAAATGGGAAGATTTACGTGCTTCAACAAGCTCAGGATTTTCTTTCCACTTTGGAATCTCAGTACCAATTCGCACTCTCCGCCTTGGTACAGCGGCAGATTCAGCGACAAGCAAGGCGTGTACAATTTCGGTGCAGAACATGTTAAGACACAGCTGTTTTTCACGCTCGTCAAGGTTTGAGCCAGCCTGGAGAAGGCGGTAAGGCACCTTAATCCTCGACAGAATGTCGTCAGACACAGCTTGATACACAGGTAAGACAATCTTCTCCCATTCAGTTATCCAGACCCATCTTTCGCATTTTTGAGGAGACGCGGCGCGCGTGATCTCGAAAGAGTTCGAGACAGGTAGATGATCGGAAATGTTTGTTGTAACATGTGAGTGAAGCGAAGTTGCTTTCAGTTTTGACTTAACTATAAAATCGAGACTAGATGTAGAGCCACTGTTGTGCACGTAAGTGAAGTCTAAGTCATTATTTATAACTTCGAGTTCAGCACAGGCATTTAAAAGAATCTCAGTCCTGGGGTTGTTTGCATTTCTGAGGTCACAGTTTAAGTCCCCAGCGACCACTATTTCGAGCCCTTGTTGACGGGTTGCAGTCACGGCACTGGCAAGCTTACTGCAGGCAATGCTAAACTTTCTTTCTGAGTTTCGGTCGCGGTAATCAGTTGGTAGATATACCGAGAAGACTACAACGTCACAGAGTTTTACTGAGACAAAGAACTCTGACGTCAGGTGCAATGCAGGCGAAAGTTCTGCACGAGCCAAGACAGCAGTACCACCAGAGGGCCTGCCCCTTCGCTTGAAAGAGCAGGAACTCCAAAAACCTTAATCCAGCCATCAAGAATTAACAGGTCTAGTCCATCGCTGGACAAGAAGTGCTCTTGTATGCACAGAACGTCACATGAGCTCATAAGTTGCACAAGAACAGGTCTTTTATCTATCACTGAGCCATTAATATTCAAGGTGGTTATTCTTAGAGAACGGTTCATTTCATTACCTTCTGGGCTTCAGGACACTTGTACGCATAGCAGGGGTGATCGCTTTTTCCGCAGAGAGCACACTTCATGGCTAGTTGACAGGGGTTTTCTCGCGAATTTCTATGCGGCCCTGCACAATGAGAACACTTCTCAGTCTGTGCACAACTGCTTGCAGTGTGACCATATGCCTGGCATTTGAAGCACTGCGGGGGAAGGAACTTATATTCATGGACGGTAAGGCGCTCGTACCCTATCACTGGCGGATTGTCTACGGCATATTGAAGGTCCTGTCTCGTCTCGAACTTCAGGCGGAAAGACCTAGTTTCGCGAATCTGAGTCACTTCCACGCAATTCTTTAAGAGACTCTGAATGTTCTGACCGGTCGTTTCAGAAGGCGTGCGGCGCACGATACCGAAGAATGCAGGAGTCGTCACTTTCGCATCGGCAGCTCGGTTCGACTTGTTGACTGCATCAGCAAGCGAATTGGCAGCATCTTTATTCGACATTACGACTCGCCATTCATCCTTTCGTGGCTTGAGAGTGACAATGCTGGAGCTACTATTCCCGGCAACATTGTCAAGAAAGTCTTTTCGGGCACACGGGTTGTCAAGATCTTTGGGGGGGTTTTTGACAACGACGGAGTAAAGAGTCTTTGATTTTTGAAGAGCGGACGGTCCTGGCTGGGGAAAGGCGATTGCCTTGGAACTATTCTGTTCTGCAAAGTTTTTGAATTCCATGTAGAATTCATTCAGCTTGCGTGTAAGTGTTGCAGTAGTTTCACCCGGTACTATTGGCACTTGATCTGGTTCAAATATTACGTAACGTGGTAACGTTATCTTTTTCTCGTCACACATGTCAAACGCGCGTACTATATCATGAACATTGTCGCCCAGTTTTTGCCGCTCAGTTGGTCGCGTCGATGCGGCATCAGCCCATAACACTTTCTTCGCATCGACAATTTCTTCGGGTTTGAAAAATTCACAGGCAATTCTCGTTATCGAGTCCACCGGGCAACCCGTTTTTCTCGCACGTGACACGAAATTCAGCAAAGCGTTCAAAACGAGTTTCTCGCTAGCCATTCCGCAGTGAAATGATCCGAAGGAGAAAAGTCCGTGGGCGGAGCCAAAATCAACGTCACCAGAAAACAGTCCAAGGGTAAAGCATGAGGCAATATTTCACTAGATGTGCTCACGGCAAATGCTGAATGAGAACTGGCGATATCTGGCGATGGTCTATCGCTGTATCCTACAATCGCCCTTAATTTGGTGACAATAGCACGTCCTGACGACGAAATAAATAAATGAATGAATTAATGAAAAAAGCACTGATATTGGTGGGTGGTGGTGGAGATAGAATGTCGGCTTGCCTTAGCCAAAATGTAGAAATCAGGAAACCGAAACTCGGATTGCGTAGAATAGAAATTTGAGCGGATTCATAAGGTTGAGAGTTTGGAACCCGAGTCCGAATCCATCCTGACAAGCAGAAGATTAGAATCCGGCCAAAGGACGAATCCTGGATTCAATTCCGGATTCTCCCATCCATGGCAGGTGAAATTTAAGACAACTTAAAGCACCACAGATCCGAATGCAGTTTCCATGCTATTTGTATCGATCCTTGGTAGAATCATTTGGTTGCTCAAAATGCTCAAATTAGTTAATCGAATTCTCCGAGCTTCCTATACATTAGTCGCTTTTTCTGCCAAAAGGCTAACTCAAAGACCTCTCTCCCAAGTCCTTTCTCCTTTCTGCTAATTTTACCGTTTTCGGAAGAGAGGAGTCAAGCTCCCTTCTCCTGAGTAGATTGACCAACGCCAATCTCCCTTCTCCGAAGCCCTGGGCAGAAACGACAAAGGGTTCAAAGGTTCAAAAAGAACAAAATACCAGTAGTGCAAACAACAGGAAAATTGCTAATGGCTAACTCTTCGTGCGAAGAATCAATGTGTACCCAGCAAAGAGCCAGAAACGTCACGACAACAAACGTTGTTGATTGGTTTACACATGATCAACTTTGAGGATTCTCCTTGGGTGACAATTCTTGTTCTTCGCGAGGTTTACTGGCGTGTTTCGGACGCGGTCATATATAGTATGTTCAAATTTTATATGTTGTCAATGTAAAATTAATATGTAATTAATGTAAAGTGAAGTTTTTTTTTTTTTTTTACTGCCCCCACATGCCCATTCGGGCTTTCCTGCAGTCAGAAGTATCAGCTACATGTATAAAGGATGTTAAGAGGGTTACAAAAGGTGTGTTCATGTAGTTTAGCATGTAAAAGTTGGTTTGTATAATAAAGAGTATTAGACTAAAACTAAACTAAACTAAAAGGATTGTCAGGCCCTTGGTGATGTAAAAAAAAAAAATCTCTTGATCTCCCTTATCTGTCTTAGGTCTATTAAACTAGACGCAGTTACATACCTTGATTGGGATCGAGCGATGACAGTGGTGGCCTTACCGGGCGGATAACGCTTTTCGGGGCAATCTTCTTCACAGTCTCAACCTTCACTGGTCTCACTGGCACGAACTTTCCTGTCCTGCGGCGGTTCCCGTTGACATGCTCGCCCGGTGGAATTGAAAACGGATTTTGCTGTGAAATTAATCAAAATTAAAAAAGAGAAACACGTCCTCCCTTTATCCGGAGTACTTGGATCCAACCGACGAAATAGATTTAAGTCGGTTACGACGTCAACCAAAGGCATGAGAGACATAGAGCGTGCTCCACCCTTCTAACAATAGTTACTGAACGTGTCCGAAAGCTTTTTGGTGCTGTAAATGCTGCATTTATGCTGCATTTACTTTTCTTTTTTTGTCCGAAAGCTGTTACCTTCCTTTCTTCTCTGACACTTCTAAATACCAAAATTTAAGTCAGGAAGAAGAAGAAGAAATAAGAATTAGCTGTATAAAGCTGACAAAATAGATGAGCTACTGATATCCAAACTTCTTATCTTTCCTTTCTTCGTTGGCCATGATCGCCAGTTGTCTTAAATTTGGTATGTTTGCCGAATTGTCAGTTGTCTTTTTGAATTTGTTACGTTTGCCGCCGAAAACACTGAGAGAATCGCCGTACTCCTCAGTTTCTTCATGAAAATTTAGCATTCTTGCTGAATTTGTCGATGAATTTTATGCTGCATTAATTCAGCGAAAATTTAAGTCCGAAAGCGAAATGCTGCATAAAATGCTGAATTAATTCAGCATTTTCGTTCGTTTAGGAGCTTTCGGACACGTTCACTATTAGTTACTATTTCCGTTCCATCCTCACGAAAAGTTACTACGCTGACCGTTCCAACCTTGTCGAAATAGTAACTAATAGTTACTATTTGCTTACCATGCTCGGGAGCGTGGTAAGCGTAGTAACTCCGCATCTCTGCAACGTGATTGGTCGGATTCGCCCGTGGCATGATATCCTGCTGGAAAATAGAAAAATCGTTCCAGCCATGAGGGAAGAAAGCAAGAATTCATGACGTCATGCGTAGTAACTACGGTAAGTAGGGTGGAACACGCTCATAGAGAGATTACACCCTACCCGATGAAAACAGATATTGCTACTCCATCATCACGGGATCATAACAACAAAATTTAACATTGGGAGGTATAGGACTTTCAACTTTGAAATGAAATTATCGGCGTCTTATCATCATTCTGAGCCACGGACTTGCTGGAAATGTTAACTGGGCTATTCCTTAAACGTATAATTCTATTTTTGCAAAAGAACTTCCATGGAAGTAAGAGCTTGAAGGCTTCAAAGTTTGAACACAAAAACTGAGTCTCGAATCCTATCGGTCGACAATGACGCGGATTTGAAAAAATGTGTCATAATTCACCATTAGGACGAGACTGTGTCTTTCTTTACAAACTTTGACGCCTTCAAACTCGTACTTCCATGGAAACTCTTTTGCAAAAAGAGAAATATACGGTTAAGGAATAGCCCAATTAGCTTTTCCAGCAAGTCCCTGGCTCAGAAGGAGGATAAAACGCCGATAATTTAATTTCGAAGTTGAAAGTCCTATACTTACTAATGTTATTTTTTTTTTGTTACGATCCCGTCCGTTTTCGTCGGGTATGGTTCAATCTCTCTATTTCCGCCTTACTTTTGATGCAGTTTTTCTTTATGACCATACCACAAGACATCCAACTAGCGTGTGTTTTTAATCATATGTGTTCAGTTTAGTTCACACCTGTTACCATCAGGTCAAGATGTATTCTGGTTGAGCCAACGAGACAAAAGAACAATCAGAAATTCTTTCAGTATTTCAGCGGTTGCCGAAGAAAGTACATCCGTGTTTTCCCCGGATTTGACGGCTAGAATAAGCTTAAAGATTTTAAGAAACCAATCATCGGCTACGCCAAGCTACGGTGTTCAGAATAAATATCGATTGAAGGTTCGATAGCTTCCATAACTTCGTCAAAGATCACCAGTCTTGTTGGAGTACGAGCACCCACCTTTCCTGCCCTACACCAGTCTAGCGGGACGTTTTCGAGTCGATTGCTCTGGTCCCGTCGAGCTCGACAGACATTTTCGCGTGGATGCCGTCGATCCTTTTCGAACATCCAGCTTGATCGACGCCTTCCCTTCAACACCGCTCCGAGGGCAGCGTTGAGCTGACGTGGATAGAAAAAGGTCTGCACAGACTGATGAGAAAAAAAAAATGTGACCTTCCACTCATTTGCTCCCAGCTGAATGATCATTTTTGCGTGGGCGGAATCCATCTTCCTCAGCCGTTCAACGCTTGATCGATTGTGCCATTTTCGCGTGGACGGGATCACCCGTTCAGCTCTACAGCCATGAACGCGAACACGTCCGTAAGAAGCGAAGTAGCTATAACTTACCGTCCAATCATCGTTCATGTAGGCACTTGAGGTCACGGCAATGGACCTTCGCACTGGCATAACCTTCAGCTTCTTCTCTGACTGCTTTGGTCTTCCTGCTACTGTGACGTCGTTGCTGAGAAGTTTGCCCAGTTGCTTCTTCTTCGATGATCTCTGAGGTGTTATCGGGCACATCTTTCTCTTGTTACCAGAGAGGTGTCGAACCGGCGTTATTCCTGTTTTTAGTTTTCCTGCACCTTAACGAAAAAAAACAAGCATAAGCTAGTTGCAGCTAGATGTAACGGCAAACAGCATCTACCTCTCTCATTCAGTTAGTTCACTGATTCGAATATTTCAAAAACTCCGCCCGTGGGGGAATCAAGCCCATGAGGTAGGTAGGCTTACCTCATAGAAAGTACTATACCGGTTTTAGTAATTAAAATAATCGTCTTATCTTCGACCCGTCAAAAAGGACGAGACACAGGCAGAGCAAAAAGAAAAAGAAATGAAAACGAAGCCAGAAGATTACGAGAAGAAATAAACAAATTAATGCAACATTATCTACCTACATCATTTTCAACTATCCTATTGCAGAAGATTCAGCCGATTCGAATCAAATTTCATGGTATCAGAAACAATTTCTGTAAATAAACTCACTGTCCCGACCTTTGTGGGTTCCGGGGTTAGAGCTCTCTGCTGCAAGCGCAAGTGCAACTGAAGCTGTTTGCTGGTATTGTTTTTTCTCAACAGTAGCCTACTTCGGTACTTTAGATTTCTGTTTTGTCCTATTTGTACAGGTCCTCTTTGTCAAGGGTCCACCTAATTCCGCACATAGAAAAGAGAATCTGGTCCATTCGTTACTTCGCTTAACGGGACAAGTGTAACAACGGCACAAATGCATCTTGTGTCAGGTATTACTAAAGTTCAATACAGCTTAAAAATCTGTACTAACATCCGGTCTTTAATCACTTAAGAAGCTAGGTAACGGATATGGTAGTAGAAGGGAAAGCAAGCAATTTACTGTAAATGAAAGCCACCATAGGAAACAGTCCCTATGGAAGATAGGCGTTTTTTGAGATGAGAAGAACATATGTTTTTGATGAAGGAAAAGAGAATATGGAAGGTAAATGGAGAAAAATTGAGGGAGAGAAAGTGATAGATAGAGAGACATTGGTAGTAATGTTTGTATATATAAAGTATGTTTAGGCGAAATGTTATATTTTAGCAGAGTGCGACCTACAAAAGTGTAATCTTGTACACAGTTAAAAAATGTATGTGTATATGTGATACGCGGTAACAAGGTGTTCTGAATAAACATTTTACAGGAAACTCCTCAGTGCAGTGAAAAGCAAAGAAATAGATGTATAGCCCCTTTTTGGCTGGTTCAACAGTTCTTGACTTCAAAAGATTCAAGTAATGGTTTGCCAAGCCCTTTAATATTACCATAAACAGGTATAGGGAGAAATGGAGATTCAAAGCCAAGAAAGACAGATATATTTTTTTCCCCCCCAAAACTCTGCTTTTGACCCCTTCCGCCAATGGTCCAGGTTTAAGTCTACTTTTCGTAAACTACATTTCGTAAAGTACAGCTCCAGCTTCTGAACTTGTGCTACTCAGACATGGAAAAAACTAACATAGCCTACTTCTCTTGTTTGTTTCATGCACAGCTGGATTCAAGTTCATTGTCACTGTAGTAAAGCCACACTCTGTAAAATCAGCAGGATCAGGTCTATACACCTGTGATGGCCGTCGAGGTAAGATAGTTGTCCTTCTTCTGGCTTTCTTTCCAGAGCGAGGTTTGAAGATTTCATCAAAGTTTATCTGAAATAAGTAAAGCTATTACAAATGTTAAATTGGTTCACCATGTACTGACCTAGCACTAAACAAGTGGTTCAAACATAGATTACATGACTGGCTGAGAAAATCATGAGTTCAGATCTGTGAAGTTGTAGTATTTGCTACACTGTAAAAAGTTTCTCCGAATAAGGATGCAGTATTTGCTACTGGGATTAATCTTATCTCTATTGGGATAAATTAACCGAATTAGTGATAATCTTATCTCAATAAAGACAAGATTGATCCCAGAAGCAAATACTGCAAGATTTTTTTTTTTTACAGTGTACATCCATATAGGGAAGAAATATTTTTCACTTGATTCACAGCTTTGAGGATAATTTGTTGCAAAAGACTGCATTTACCTAAAAACTTCACAGAATTGTGCAGTTTTAACCTTTTTAGTCAATTTACCTTTATTACGTTAAATTGCACTCCGGAGCAATGTAAGATATAATCAATTTCATGGCAACTGATTTATTTATTTATGTAAATACATTAGCTCACCTTTAAAGAGCTTATCTTTGATTTTATTTTTGATCATTTGACAATTTTTTTTTTACTTTTCCTTGTTCTATTTTCAAACGGATAAACCCATGCTACTTAAAAAAGAAAATAACAAAATCCGATCTGTTTTTAACTGTAAAAAACGTTCATTCTGGTAAGGCATAGAAAATCTACATTTTGTTTGCCAAAACTGAACAAGAGCTGGAAGCTCATATGGCACTTGCAATGCTGGGTCAGAGGATTAAAGTAGGAATTCGTCAATTCGTGGGTTTGTTGTGATTATGTATAAGCAAAATCCTCGAGATAAGAACGTTCATGGGGCCTTGGAAATTACAAGAATATAGAGTCCGTAAAAACTATTTTATTTGTGCATTTGACCGCGATAATGAGCACTTTAAGGGCGCTAGAGATACATCTGCAAAGAACACTGTTCAAGCACAAATGATGATAAGCTCGTTGGAATCATGAAAATGTATATTTGCCTCAAAATTATTGTTTCTATTTTAAGAAATTCAGTTGTAAGCAAAACCCTTGAAGCAAAAATGATCATGGGCCCTTGTGGATCACGAATATATATTGTTTGGTTAAGTATTTTTTGACTGTTCGATTAAGAAACGCACTTTATGGGTGCTAAAAGTTAGTTTCTCAGCAACACCCTCGAGTTAAAATGTATACTTTGCTTAAAAGTATTTTTTGTACTTTGTGGCTAGGATTAGTACTTTAAAGGAGGATCGTCGAATGTGAGAAGTGACAATTTCTAAGCTAATCTTGTCAAGTTTCCAAGGTTCATCGCTCTAGCACATCTGGATGTACCTTAATTCCAAAATTCCTGAATGTCTGGGGGGGGGGGGGATCAACTCCCATCACAGTGCCTGAACCAGGTCCGGTTTTGTCACTGATGTGTCTAGTTCTTGTCCTTGTTCCGTCCCCCCCCCCCATTCATCGGATGAAGACGTAAAACGGGTCATCCGAGACACGGGTCTTTCCAAATATCAAGTTTCAAAAGTTATAATATCAAAGATTCCAGATTCCCCATCCCTCCACTCCCCACGACGGTTGGATCGGAGAACTGACTATGTCTAAGGTAATCAAGTCAAGTCTCTTGTGTTCAAGCCAAGTTTCATTGTCCTAGCACATCTGGAAATACCTTAACTCGCGATAGCCAGAAATTCCAGACTCTCCCCTCTGACTCCCCCCACTGTGCCCAAATCCGAACCGGTTCTATCACTTAGGTACCTAGTTCTTGTGCTTGTCCTTCCCACCAAGTTTCATCCCAATCACTCCTCTCTAAGTGTGTCACAAGATTTCTGGCCCCCCCCCCCCCACATTCATCGGACCCGGTCCAGAATTTAAGCGGGTCATCTGAGACATGAAGTCTTTTAAAATATCATATTGTTAAGATCCGATTACCCATTCTAATGTTATGCATTCCTCAAGATCCGGGATTCCCCCTCCCTTCACTCCCACAACGGCGGTCAGATTGGGAAGTTGACTATTTCCAGGTTAATCTGGTCAGATCCCTGACTTGCCTACCAAGTTTCATTGTCCTAGCCCCCCTGGAAATAACTTAACCCCGTATCACCGGAATTCCGGACCCTCCCCCTCCAACTCCCCCACAGTGCATGAATCTGGTACGGTTCTGTCAATGATGTACCTAGTGCTTGTTCCTCCCGCCAAGTTTCATCCCGATCGCCCCACTTTAAGAGTGTCACAAGATTTCCGGTTCCTCCTCTAGCCCCCCCCCCCACATAGATTGTATTCAGTACTGAGTTGAAATGGGACATCTGAGACACGATGTCTATCCAAATATCAAGTTTTATTAAGATCCGATCACCCGTTCGAAAGTTATGCATGTCACTAAATTCTGGATATCGACTCCCCTCCCTCCCCCCCATGATGGTCAGTTTGAGCAAGTGACTATTTCTAAGTTAGTTTGGTCGGGTCCCTAATATGCCTGCCAAGTTTCATCGTGCTAGGACATCTGGAAGTACCCTAACTCGCAAACACCGGACTGACCGACCAACAGACTGATGGAAAGGTGATCGGTATATGGCACTTGGCCGAAAGGCAAGTGCCATGAAAAGGACAAATTTCAGAGGAGCCAGAATGTCACAGATTTCAGCAGCCAAACGTCACAGGTTGAACCTGCCCAAGACAAATCTTCCCTTCAGGTGAAACCCACTGTATTTTCTCCACACCAGGTGAAAGCACTTGGACAAAAGTTAATGAGTTCCAAGAAGAAAGGAAGGACTGAGTTAAAAGGTCAGTAATAGGATTCTAAAGTTTCACTATATTGGCAGTCATGCACACTGGCATGAAGAACCACTCTTGGATACCAGGTAAAGAAAAAAAAATCAACTTTTCTGTTTTCTGGCCTATTTTATAGGATTTCTATGGTTAGGGTGGAGGGTCAGCAGTGGGGAACCAAGACAGAGTTTCCTGGTGTCTCTAGAACTGAAATATGAAAAAAAAAAAAATCTAACTTCACTGGTCTCCTTCACACCAACAATCAATAATAACAGGAGATTCTATTTCACCTCAGTAGGAGATTCCCTTGAGCAGGGGAATTCTCCAAAAAGTCTGGTGCCCAACTGATTAAGTACGGTATTCATTAATTTCTGAATTCAGCAATTTTTTGCTAAGAAAATCACACTCAATCTTTGTTGCTGGACAAGTGATTTAAGGTAATTAAACCAGCTTACCTCCATAATGAAGCAGGCCCAGTTAGAGCAGAGTAGCCTGGCCCAGTAAAATGATTTAAATTGCTTCCCAAGTATTTTTCCTGGTGAGATGCTTTAATGGCGATAGACGAGAACCCTTCCTTTCTCCAGTAACTTGCACTTGGGCACTGTAGGTTGGTTCCACTCTGAACAGTTGGAGTCTGTGAGTACTGGACTCTGGAACTGTGGAACCAATTTTGAACTTCAAAGTTCGAATTTCGCGCTAAGAAGAGATGTCTACTTTCTACTACGAAATTTCTTTTCCTCAACTAATTTTTTTCGGTTGTTGACTTAGTTATCTTCTATCTTTTTCGAATTTGAACTTGTTTCCTTGGCTGTTTCTTCTCAGATTTGTCAGTTAGATACCCTTTTGTTTTTAGCTCTGGTTCAAAATGAGTCGGATCTTCGGTATTACAGCCTTCCGCAGGTTTTCTGCTGCAGCTCTACCAAAACCCTTAACCTCCTTGGAAGTTAAGCACACTGGAGTAAGTTCCTTTTTGTGTGTTCAGGATGCTTATTTGCCATCTCAGCCTGAGGCTCAGAGAGAGAGAGAGAGTAATTGGCTTCATAAAAATGCTTTTGTAATATAAAGTTAATTTCTAGTTTTGACAATATGCTGGCTCTCATTGCTTGCTCACTGGCTCACTGCAGCTATTTGCACCAGATTTGCACTGATTTGCACCACCCCTCTTAAACTTGTGCAAATACAGACTAAATCACAAGGATCATAATACATCCATACATACTAAATTTTTTGACTTCACCCACTTTGTTCTGTTTCTTCGTTGAAGCATTGCCTGGTGCCTGTCTGGTGCAAAGTTAAGTCTAAAAGTGCAAATAGGCTAGGCCTATATGCAACATCAGTGCGCTGGTGCAAATAGTCAAGCTCAAGCTATTTGGGTTAACCAGGGTTAACCTGGTAGAAAGGTGCAAAAGAAAAATAGAAACAGAAGCTGGCACAGAAAAATTTCCCCATGATCAGCAGGTGTTTAGAAAAAAGGCATTTGGCAATGCTGCACCAGTCTAGTACACTAGCCCTTTTCAGGCACGGTGCTCAAACGTCTAGCACCATGCCTGGGTGCTAGACGTTCAAGCACTGTACCTTGGATTTCATGTATGGTGCATGGATTTCAGTATACAGTGCATGCATCAAAAACACAGTTTCTGTCATGACAACTGAGCACCAGCTCGGACAGGGCTGAAATTACTACCATGAATTAGAGAAATCAAAGACAATCCTTTATATATTTTTCAAAACAAAAACAAAAGGGCTCGGCTGATGACAGATGTGAAAAACCTCATTTCCTTTTCTATATACTCAAGGGTTTTGCATGCAAAGTGTCCTGTGCCTCAGCTTTTTCTACCTAGCAGTCAACCAGAATATTGGCTCTTGGGGAATAGATAGGGAAAATACATGGAAAATAGATAGGTGCTGTTAGGTTTTTCATCTCTATCTTCATTAGAGCCCTTTTGTTTTTGTTGTGAAAAATATGAAAGGATTGTCTTTGATTTCTCTAATTCATAGTAGTACTGTCAGCCCTGTCCGAGCTGGTGCTCAGTTGTGATGACAGAAACTGTGTTTTTTCTGTATGCACTGTATACTGAAATCCATGCACCATACATGAAATCCAAGGTACAGTGCTTGAACGTCTAGCACCCAGGCATGGTGCTAGACGTTTGAGCACCGAGCCTGAAATGGGGCTAGTGTACTAGACTGTGCTGCACCTTTGTTCAGTGACAATGGATGACATGTTTTATTTTAGCAAATAATTATGGCTTTCGGTCTAGGCTGAGTTTCACACATTTGATAAGTGTAGAGGTTGGAAAGAAACAGTGGGAATTGTGTGTGTATTTCATTCACAGGGTGACAGAAATAGCAAGGTACAGGCTGGGTAGAGGAGGGGTACCTGACCTCGTTTTATACTACCTCTATTTTTGCTGCAAAAATGTTAAAATGAAATGTACATGCTGTCCTGACAGTCAAGAGGCAAAATATGACCTTTTTGAACAGTCATGTGTCTAAAAATATTCAAATTTTGTGCCTTTTCTTTGTTTTGAAGCTGCTTTGAAAAGGAATTTTCTGGCTATTGACTTTGCTAACTCTTCCTTTTTGATCATTTTGTAGTCAATCGAGGTAAGGTTAGAATGAAGGGATCTTTTTTGAAAAGAAAACTATGTTTAACTAGAAAAATTGAAGCAATATTTATTGAATATATAAACAATTCAATTAGCTTCAATCTAGTATGTTTGTCATATTCATTGGTTCCTTTCTAAGCCAGATAGATTATTCTGAAGGAAAGACTTCTCTGGAAATTTGAAATCTTGTCTGAGGTTGGATACCCCTCCTGTATCCTGTAATTACCTGTTTGCAATTTATCAACAGATCTCAGACAGACCCAAGATGTACTGAACCCCAAGCTGACACCAAGAGAGTGTTGGAGTAGGTATATGGTAGATGTATGCCTATTCGATTGTTTGTTGACCTTGAACAATGTTATTTTGTTGTGCTTGCTGCAAAGTAGTTGTTACCACTTAGCCGAAGTTAAGGTACCCTGAACATACAAACATACAGTAGAGGTTTACTTATTTTAACATTTAGTTAAGTTTGAGCAGTGCTGTTTCGGGCTAAATGGTAGAAAGAATATCCAGAATAAATATCAGGTCTTTCCAGGGGACCTTTAGCTACTTGGGCTAACTTATAGTTGACTTTTGTAACAGCAAATTGATAAAAATGGCACTATTTGAAGTGCTAAGTGCTGGATAGTATTTTCCAATAAATATTGATGACTTGAGTCAGGGTCAGATATAAAAAAATATGAATTTCTATATAGTTGTAGTGGAGTAGGCCAAGGTGTAAAAAAATATCAGGGTTTGGGGTAGGAATGTATACTTGGTCTCATAGGAGTCATTTCACAAAAACCTAGGGGAGGCAATGACATTGTTTCAGATCATTAGCAGGTTTGTAAATGTCAAAGTTTGGTGAACGACCTTATTAAAATCCACTTTAAGCATCTGCCTGTCATAATGCTGAAAGGTTTTATGATTCTCACTTGCAGCTGCCTCTCCCATATGGGAGTCAAACTACGCCTCTGCTTGGTTTTCAGTTCAGTATGTTGCAAAAACTGCACCATTAGATTGAAAAATATCAGAAAGCAGGGACCATAGATATATAGGACTAGCCAGTGGCGAAGCTACCCATTTTCGTGGGTAGCAAGCCCTGATTTCACCGACAGGATTTAACAATCTACCGACAAAAAGCGAAGTTGCCGCTAGGCAGCAACTACGTACTTTCCCCGCTAACGCATCTTGCAACCTCGGTAATAATAAGTTGTAACATATCAGTTGAGATGTTTTTCCAATCAAAGTTAATGAATTTGCCATTCGCTCCCTGGCACCAATGATCATTCCATGGAGCAAGGAACACACTATGCAGTCAATAGCAACCAAGCAAACCAGGAAAGTAGTGATAAACACTGCAACAGACTACTAGGCTACAGTGCTTGAATATTTATGCGGCTGTCTTTTTCGCTTGTAAACTTAGCGACTTTTTTGGATCCCGAATCGTTAGTAACGTGGTACCTACGACTTCGTAAGGTTTGTCTATCCGTCTGCTACTATGATAACTCTCAAAGGGGTCGAGATATTTGGTGGAAATTTGGTATTAGGATGCATTAGATCAAAGTACAGTTGAAATGAACGGGCAATCCGGTTTTATGGAAACTGTGGCTGATAGGAGCAGGTGCCCTAAATTTGCTGCTTCTATGTCTGAACTAAATCTGACAACTGGTAGAGTGGGTGTGTGGAGGGTGGGTATCACAGCAACTTTGTGATACGTCTCACAAACAAAACGGGTTCATGGGACCTAGAAAGTGCTCGGATTCGACTCAAACTTGCCCAAGATGCTCTATTATCTGCATCCGAGAATGTTGTTGTAAGGAGGTCTCGGAAATATTGTAATACTTATTGTGGCCGAACAGATGGAATGATTGGGATGGAACTTGAAAGATGCACAATTCATGGGACCTAGACATGTAGTTGGAGGCCCGTACTGGATCTGACGTCCGTGGGGGAAGGTGGGGCTGTAGGGTACCGGACAGGTAGGCCCACTGGAAATTTTGCGGAAATGCTCCCATTTGAGTGATACTTGATGGGTGGTAGGCGTAGATGCCAAATATATGCACAGTTAGTTATGCATCGGAACCTCTTCTTGTCATGGTAGTAGTGTTGGGGATAGAGGTGGGTCCCCGGACATTCTCTGAAACGCTTAGGGAACAAACGGGTTGAGCTATTGAGATGAACTTTGCGATACTGCAGTCATGTGACCTAGATGTGTTGTACAGAGATCCTGGCCTGATCCAACTTCGGTGGGCGAAGTTGGTGGGAGTATCATCTATGGGAATTTGAAAGTTACCATTTCCCGGATTCATTGTATTGTACCATGTACAGCCACATCGACCCAGAAGGTCAGTTTGTGGGTGAGAACAGATAAATCACTCAAGAACAAAACAAGGAAACAGTTTTATCGGTGTGGTTGGTCTTCGCCCCGACGAACACTGCCGATTTACCGACAAGATTTTTCGGGGGGGGGGGGGCAGCTGCCCCCCACGCACCCTATTTTTGCCACTGGCCCTAGCCAATATAAACGACAGTAATATTGGTCCCGTTTTCTGTCAACGGAGCTCAAAGGTCCTCTGTCCTCTTTCGGGTCCTCTTGTTATTTCTGCTAATTTTACCGTTTTTGGCAGAGAGGAGTCAGGCGCCATTCTTCTGAGCAGATTGATCAACTCACCTCAGAGTTGCCAATCTCCTTTCTCTAAAAGAGCTTTCTGCCCAGAAAAGCTGGGGCATGTTTGGTCCATAAATTGTCAAAAGAGCAGTGAGGAGCAAGCGCTGGGTGCCAAAACAAAACAAAACAGGAAAATGAACCAAGGCCTTGGAAGGTGACCAAAAACGCGGCTACTGGTCACATCTCAGCACACTTTGATCACACAAAAAAACACTTGTAATTTGTTTACATATTGAGAATAACCATTTAAGAGTTCCAGTTATGTCAAAGCTTCTGTGCTATTGGAACTAAGATTATCTGTAATGATAGAGATAGGGATTCTTGTCGTTGTTCAGCTTGACACCAAAATACTTACCCTGATGAACTTCTCCCTCCATCAGTAATGCACAAACATTAAAGAGATGTGTCTAAGACAAGGGGATTGTATAGAATAGAATAGAATGTAATTACCGAAAAAAGCCCGTGGGCCATGGCAACAAAAATTTTAAAAATACACTAACTTACATAACTAACACACATCTCCTATTCTAAAAATCTCGTTCTATTCTCCATCCGCAAGCCTAAAGTATCGTGCAAGTATTTTTACAGGAAAAAAACATTCATCCTTCATCGTCCTTACCATCCATTCTTCATTAAACACTCTCTCACCAAATACCTCCTTTTCCAAATAATCATCAACTTGCCGTTTACCCCTGGGACAGAATGGTTGGGTTCATTGGGACACCATTACTTCAGATGCAGTAATGATTGAAACATGCAAAGAAAAATGTAAAAGAAACATAAGGTTGAGAAAAGAGATAGAAAGAAACAAAATCTTATTTTTGGGGATCTTCAGCCAAGATCAAGTGCTTCATCACTCGTTCTGTTCCACCGAGCTCAATGGATCTCCAAATTTAAGAACAACAAGCATTTCTTCTTCTGCAGATTCCTCATCTGTCCACCCAAATTTGCGTGATTTTTGCATTTTTTTTTTTCATATAGTGAATTTACAATTTCTGTTGAAAACAACAAGGTCTTTCGACTTTCTTAGCCAAATAGATGACTAAAACAAAGTCCTTCCATGTTTTCTTGCTTCTCTGAAGACCTCCCACGTGAAGAGGTTCGTCACTGCTTTCTTCGCTCACTATGAACTGGTGAAATTTGTCTTCCTTTTTTTTCATCAATGTCGATTTTGTACTTTTGTCGTCTTCATATTTATTTGCGAAAAAAATACTAGAAAACCGAAAATGGCTTTGTTTAACATCTTCTCGATGCTAAGAGGCATTCCGTGCTGTTAACAAACAGACTGGAAGCAACAATTAAAGTGAATTGATAATGTATAATATCCTGTTTATGACCGAGATGATTGGGACATAGTGGCAAAAGAGCCCATTTGGATTGTGTCCCAGACATCCGTGTCTCCTTGTTCGAACTGCTTGTTCCAATCATGACTGGTACATGTGTCCCAGTCATCACATTCTGACCCGAAGTTAAAGTGACCTGATTTTTTGTATGTATTGTGATGTCTCAGAAGAAGCCTAATAATGGGGCTTCATTTGTAGCTATCATCGATCTTCTATCGATATCCTGTGAAGATCTGCCCAACTTTAAAGTTATCGATTGAATTTACAAACAGGATGGAAAAACTTAATTCAACAATTTTTCTGATACAAAGAAGAAGCTCCGAAACGAACGAAAATGCTGAATTAATTCAGTATTTTATGCAGCATTTCGCTTTCGGATTAATGCTTCGCTCAATTAATGCAGCATTAGTTTTCATCGACAAATTCAGCAAGAATGCTAAATTTTCATGAAGAAACTAAGGAGTACGGCGATTCTCTCAGTGTTTTCGGCGGCAAACGTAACAAATTCAAAAGACAACTTCGGCAAACATACCAAATTTAAGACAACTGGCGATCATGGCCAACGAAGAAAGGAAAGATAAGAAGGTTGGATATCAGTAGCTCATCCATTTTGTCAGCTTTATACAGCTAATTCTTTTTTCTTCTTCTTCTCCCTGACTTAAATTTTGGTATTCTAGAAGTGTCAGAGAAGAAAAAAAGGTAACAGCTTTCGGACAAAAAAAGAAAAGATAATGCAGCATTTACAGCACCAAGAAGCTTTTGGACACGTTCAAAATCGATCCAGTAACGGCCGTACCTAGGCTCAAATGTCCGCCGCTAGATGTCGATTCAGCGTAACTAGAATTGTTGCTCGAACTTTTCATCCGAAAAACCTCAATGTCCCATTATATATAGACGTGTCCCAATCATGGCTGGTCTCCCCTACCATGCTCTTCTATCCTGGTGTACCGTAGCGTCGATAGGAGTTATGCTCCTATGTCGAACCACTGTATCTAAAACAGGACCTTCCTTGATATACCAAGGTGTTGGATTGTTGGGTGTTCTGGTCAACAGCTTCAACAGAGAAATCTGCCAGGCTGGGTTGGTTTTTCAACTCTTCTTTTGTTTATATTTTATCAGAAGCATATCATAGTATTATAGCAATGTCTACTCTAGTCTAGTTGAGAGTTAGGCGTTGTTTCAGAAATAGTAGAATCCGAAAGTCTTAGCAAACCTCACTCGATAAGATTGAATTTTTTGCAAGATAGCAAGCTCGCACAGTGGTAAGAAGTTCAGCTATTCCTTGTGTATTCCACAGCGAAAGCCAAGACGAATACCAACCCAAATCCAAAATTGGCTTGCAATCAAGCAAAAAACAGCTGAACATGTTTCTGTCAGTGTAATCTGTATTCCAGAGCAGATTTATTCCAGATTTTGTGCAGCGACATTTGAAGACTTTCTGAGCTCTCTTCGAAAAATCTTCCAGAGTGTCATTAGTTGCGTTTTTGCTGATACCATGGTATCTGTTACCACGGTAACTGGATCTGCAATTAGTCGTTTTTGCAGTTATCGTGGTATCTGATACCCGGTGCTCTACAAAAACGACTATTGCCGAGATTGCACTTTTCGAATTCATCCCAAAAGAAAAACAGATATCCAGTTACATGACTAAGTGCTAAACTCCTTTCTCACCACTCTGACAAAATTTGATGAGAGTGAGATGACTTTTCAGATACCACGACCAGTTACCACGGTCGTACCGTAGTATCTGAATACCTGATACCACGATAATTGGCCAGATACCACGATAACTGCAAAAACGACTTTAGACCGTGGTATCAGATACCACGATAACTGCAAAAACGACTTTAGACCGTGGTATCAGATACCACGATAACTGCAAAAACGACTGCAAAAACGCAACTATTGTCTTTAGGGAAAGAAAGAGGAAGCCTCTTCTTCTTCTAAGGCTGCTTCTGCAAGGGGAGGATCCTGAGGGAGTAAGCCAATGGGCTAGATCCAAAGAGATAGATACTGTTTTATGATCACCTAGGAAACAAGACGAAAGGTTTCGATGTGATCCCAGACTTTTAATATTTGCTTCAGACAATTCGGTCTTGTAGATATTCGGTCTTCAATAGACTTCTTAAACATTTTTACTTTTAAAGTTTAGAAACAGATTAAGGACAATGGTAATAATCGGAGAAGACAGTGCAAAACGGATACGCCAGCTGATATATTCAGATATCCATTTTGCGCTGTCAAATATTCAGATATGGATTCAGCATATGGTTTGCCCTATAGCCTACATAGTATCTCCTTCCTTCCTTAGTCTGCCCAACTTCCGGTTTCGGCCGGATTCCGGACAAACTACTTTTCTGGCAAAACAGTTAAAGCTCAAAAACGAATTCAGCAATGTCTTCTTGCCCCTACACCGAACCTTTAATTATTTTCAGATTAAACTTTTATTTTAACAAATTTTCCGGTTTCAGCAAGGACTTCGAGCGATCTATACGTCCGATGAGAAAATGATTGTCATATACGAATTCAGCGTGTCTTCTTATCCACAAACCGAACATCTTATCAAATTTAAATAAGACTTTTACTTTAAACAAATTCTCGGGTTTTGGCCGGATTCCGGCCGAACTAATTGTCCGGTGAGAAAATAGTTTTCGTATTCGGACTCAGCACGTCTTCTTGCCCTCAGATCGAACCTCTAATCAACTTCAGATTAAACTTTTACTTTTCCACAAATTTTCCGTTTTTTGCCGGATTCCGAGTGAACTATTTGTCCGGCGAGAAATTAAATTTCATATTCGGATTCAACATGTCTCCTTACCCGTAACTCGACTATTTCGTTAGCTTTAAAAAAATACTTTTTGTTCCCCTTAATTTCATACCCCTCCCCCACCCCTAAATATAGGGATATATAGCCCATCTTCAAGCTTGACGTGTACTTTGACCTAAAGACGGACGGACGGACAGATGGACAACTTTACAATGTCATTGGTATTCCTCCACTCACGTTTTGGGATCCCAAAAATGTCACTAAGAAATTATTGCCACTTGTTTACTCCAAGAGTGAACACGGCCTACCATGATAGAGTGGTGATATCTTTCAGGAGCTTCAAACTCATCTCAGGTGGTCATGTAGTCAGTGACTGATTTGCCATTTGTATAACCATTTTTTCTAGATTTTTATCAACAATGAATGGCACAAGTCTGAGTCAGGCAAAACATTTAATACTTTCAATCCTGCAACTGGTAAGCCAATCTGCGAAGTTCAGGAAGGAGACAAGGTAATTTACTGATAGTTCCTTTTTTTCCTTGTGAATGTCTGAGAAATTGAGTTACACCCCTTTAGATGTTGCTGAACCTGCATTGTTTGGCAAGAAAGCTTCCATTAGAAGCATGAATAGCAGCATATGATCACATAAATAAGAAGGCCGAATGTGGTGACAAATCAAGGGCTTGAAAGTGACGGGATACGCTGGCAAAATTCACGCCGGATTTCCAAAGCGTCTGAACGGAGTCGTAGAGAGAGTTGTAAAGCATTGACCCAAAACGAATGCCATGACAAATATACCCGTACCCCCGCCCATCCCGTTCCTATTTCCGGCCAAAATCTGAAATCCTACCTAAAAGTTGTATCTTTGTGCATTCATTAGGATTAGGACTTTTGGACTAGAACTTCATATACGCCTACACTACACACGTGTGAACAGCACCGGGTATCCGTTATCTGTAATCTACTTTCACCTTTTTTTCTGTCAGAGAACGGGATTCCTATCGAAACATGGAAAGTTCCAGAAGAGAATGGTGAAAGATAGTTCGGGCTGGAAATCGGATCCCAACAAATTTTGAGGATGGGGGAAAAGGGGTCCTTTTTGTGTCCGCAACTGCATATATAAAAAAATTCTGCTGGGACAAAATACAAAATTAAACAGCATTGTGTTCAGCAAATAACATTAGCTTTTCTATGATATCTTTTATTTCTAGTAAACCCAATGAGTTTGGGTTAATTTCTTTGGATTCAGCAGTGAACATACACACCGTATATTTGTTTAGAAGTGTGTAAATTAGTTTGTCAGCAACAAGCCTGTTTGCCTGGAGAAGTCGCCTGTGCTCAAGGCCTGGAAGTTGACACTGGATATATTTTCCAGGTAAAATCTCTAGGCCCGATCGACCTGTGATGAGTTGAGGTAGTGGGCCCTTTTTGGCCTGAGTTTTTCCTCCGTTTCCTCCCCGTCCCTCCCGGTAGAACTCAACAGACTTTTGCATACTTTTAGGCTGATGTCGAGAAAGCAGTTAAGGCAGCACGTGCAGCTTTTGAACTTGGTAGTGAGTGGCGAAGGATGGATGCTTCTGTACGAGGTGAACTTCTGAACCGTCTTGCTGACTTGATGGAACGGGACAAGACATATCTAGCTGTAAGTTAAGACCTTGTTTGAATATATAAAGTTTGAAATGTATATCAGCAGGGGCGTCCCGCGTGGAAGTGCCCCCCCCCCCCCCCCCACGTTTTAAATTTTCCCAAACGAAAAATGATTTTCATAAAATCATTTGTCTTTATCGAATTTGCTAATTCTTCCAACTTTGTTCACTCCGCATTGGTTTTGCCGCATTCGGTCCGTCCCTTCGTAAATCGGTGATTTAACCTGTTTATTTGGTCTCATTCGTTAGCGAATTCGGTAATGTACCGGACTTTTCTCAAGTCCGTATCTCTTCTATTGCATTCGGTCAGTCCGTTTCGTAATTCGGTTATTAATTAGATTCGTTTGGTTCTGATTCGTGACCGAATTTGGTAATTCATCTTGTTAGGTTAACATAACCGTAAACAGGAATTGCCTCATAAAGTTTGTTTCCCGGCGACAAATACGGTTTTTGTGGTTGCCAAAATTTGACAAACAACTCACGTTCGACTTTCGAAATTGGTGGGAAATCCAGATTTAGCGACAGAATCCAGCTGAAATAACAAAATAGTCTTTGTTCATCAGAAAGTCAAATAAAAGCTGGATGCTCATATGGCACTTGCAAGGCCGGATGAGAGGATTAAAGTAGGATTTCGTCAATTCGTGGGTTTGTTGTGATCATTTGTAAGCAAAACCCTTGAGTAAGAATGGTCATAGGTCCTTGGAAATCACGAGAATGTATTGTTCGTAAAAACTATTTTATTTTTGCATTTGGCAGTGATGATGCGCACTTTAAGGGCGCTAGAGATTCGTCTGTAATGAACAGTCTTGAGCCACAAATGATGATAAGCTCGTTGGAATCATTAAAATGTATCTTTTGCTCAAAATTATTGTTGTATTTTAAAGTTTAACTGAAAAGGGATGTAATAGTACAATCTAGTTACTTCTGACTTATTCAATTAAAGAGGCTTGAAGACCGGATGAAAATGCGTTACTTCGTTGCCCAGCTTAAAGAAAACAATTCATGAAAAATAAGTGTTCACACAATGAGCCACCTTCCTCGTGCTGATGACTAATCACTGAAAAGCAGCGTTTATGTTCAAATTCAAATCTTTCGCGTCATAGTAGAATTTTGCGTTGTGAGGACGGCCGTAGATATTCTGAGCGTCATAGTAGAGCAAATAGTGAAAATGACAAGAAATCCCTTAACGTGATCAAAATAATGCAGTGTAATTACTTAAATAATACAAAAATAGGTTGGCTTTTCAGTTAAACTTTAAGAAATTCAGTTGTAAGCAAGACCCTTGCGACAAAAATGATCATGGGCCCTTGGGGATCACGAATATATATCGTTTGGTTAAAGTATTTTTTTGACTCTTCGGTTAAGGAACGCACTTTAAGGGTGCTAAAAATTAGTTTAGTACTTTAAGGTTAGGATTAGTACTTTAAGGGATGGTCGGATCTGAGGAGTGACAATTTCTAAGCCGATCTTGTCAATTTTCTATTGTTCAAGCCAACTTTCATCGCCCTGGCACATCTGAAAGTATCTTAATTCGCGACCACCGTAATTCCGGACCCCCCCCCCCCCCACCAACTCCCCTCACGGTGCCCGAATCCGGTCTCTGGTTTTCTCACTGATGTATCTAGTTCTTGTTTTGTTCTTTCCACCAAGTTTCATCCCAATCGCTCCACTCTAAGCGTGTCACAAGATTTCCGGTCCTCTCCCACCACATTCATTGGATCCGGTCCGGACTGGAAATGGGACATCCGAGACCCGAGGTCTTTCCTAATGTCAAGTTTCGTTAAGATCCGACCACTCGTTCAAAAGTTATACATATCTCAAGATTCCACATTCCCCCTCCCTCCACTCCCTCGCGATGGTTGGGTCGGAGACCTGACTATTTCTAAGCCAATCATGTCAAGTCTCTAATGTTCGAGCCAAGTTTCATCGTTCTAGCACATCTGGAAATACCTTAACTCGCGATAGTTGGAATTCTGGACTACCCCCTCCCCCATCTAACTCCCCCCAAAGTGCCCAAATTCGATTTGGTTCTATCACTGATGTATCAAGTTCTTGTGCTTGTCCTTCCCACCAAGTTTCATCAAAATTGCTCCAGTCTAAGCGTGTCACAACATTTCCGGATCCTCCTCCCCCCCCCCACATACATCGGATCCGGTCCGGACTTTAAATGGGTCATCCAAGACACGAGCTCTTTCCAAACATCAAGTTTCGTTAAGATCCGATTGCCCGTTGCGATGTTACACATTCTTCAAGATTCCGGATTCCCCTCCCTCCACTCCCTCCACGGTGGTCGGATCGGGAAGTTGAATATTTCCAGATTAATCTCGTCGGGTCCCTGACTTGCCTGCCAAGTTTCATTTTCCTGGCCCACCTGGAAGTAACTTAACTCCGTATCACCAGAATTCTGGAACCCCCCTCCAACTCACCCCACAGTGCACGAAGCCGGTCCGGTTCTGTCAATGATGTACCTAGGGCTTGTGCATTTTCCTCCCACCAAGTTTCATCCCGATCAGTCCACTCTAAGCGTGTCACATGATTTCCGCCCCCCCCCACACACACACACATTCATCGGATTCGGTCCGAACATGAAATTGGACATCTGAGACATAAGGTCTTTCCAAATATGAAATTTCATTAAGATCACCCGTTTGAAAGTTATGCAAGTCACTAATTCCGGATTCCGGCTCCCCTCCCTCCCCCCACGATGGTTGGGTCGAGCAAGTGACTATTTCCAAGTTGATTTAGGCAGGTCCCTAATACGCCTGCCAAGTTTCACCGCCCTAGCACATCTGGAAGTACCCTAACTCGCAAACACCGGACTAACCGACCGACCGACAGAAATGTGATCAGTATATGGCACTTGGCCGGAAGGCAAGTCCATAGAAACTAAGGATTCTTTTAATAGAGAATGGTAAGGGCGTTAGCCTGATATTCCATTTGTTGAAATTTTGTTTTTAGACCTTCTAAATTGACGCCAACAAACAGACAAAACAGCTTTTCTGCGAGTTACAACTTATGGGTCGATTCTATCGCACACACTATGGGAAATATACCATGGGAAAAAGCCCATTTCCCATACCATGGGAAAAAGCCATAATATTATAATTGTTCTTTTTTTTTTAGAGCTTGGAAACTTTGGACAATGGAAAACCGTTCTCCGTGTCATACACCGTCGACTTGCCAGCAAGCATCAAAGTCCTTCGCTATTATGCCGGCTGGGCCGATAAAAACCACGTAAGATTTTGCATTTATTCATTTTCAAGTTTTAGCGATTGCAGTGACAAATACTACCACATTATCCGGTACGGTACTGGGATTATAGTTGTATCCCAACATGCGGTGCAATCTAAAATGCGTTATCTTAATGTTAAGTCCTTTATCTTTGTTTTATGTATCGCCATTTTCGAAGAAGGAATTTAATCGGTGTGACAAGAATTATTGCTCACTTTCTTTACGTTTGACGAGTAGCCTACTCCCTATTTTGCTTTCCCCCAATGTATACCATAAAAGACTATTCTGAACTATTCATTCTGTTAGAACCAGCGCAGGACCTTATAATAATAATAATAATAATATGACCTTTATTTCCATAATAGCACAACATAGTATGGCTAGCAGAGGATCGTCATGACGTAGCACATGTCAAAACATTGATGGACGATATATACAGTACATGATAATAATGAGTAGGCCTACACATTATAATACATGTCACACAACAAGAACTAAAATGGGAAATAATCAAGTATCAAGAGTTAAAATGAGAAATAAAATAAGGTACGAATGATGATAAATATCGGTCAGACGAGTCAACTAGGGGCGGGGTAATTTGAAGCCGATCTTTTTTTTCAGTTTTTAGTCTATTGCTTCTTGGCCGATGATTGAAAATTTAGTGTCTTTTATATGTTTTATTTATTCTCTTTCACTTACTCCGCTTTTAAAACATGGCCGGTGAAAAATAAATTACTTACTTACTTAGAGCATGTTCCACCCTTCTAATGATAGTAACTATTAGTTACTATTTCCATTTCAACCTCACGAAAAGTTACTACGTAACTTACTACGTAACTGACGGTTCCAACCTTCTCGAAATAGTAACTATCTGCGTACCATGCTCGGGAGCGTAGTAAGCGTGGTAACGACGAATGTCTGTAACGTGATTGACTGGATATAACCCCGTGGAATTATCTTTTACCGAAAATTTAAAATTGCGTTCCAGCCTTGACGCCAAGGAGCCAAAATTCGTGACATAGTGCGGATTAACTATGGTAAGTAGGGTGGAATACGCTCTTAGACAAACAATGAAAAGAAACAAACTTAGTCTAATAGTTGTCGATGGCTACGAAGGTCAGAGGCGTTACTAGCCAAACTGTTGAGGTGAGGGGGGGGGAGGGGCAAGGTATTTACCAACTGGCTGGTCACTTTTACCGACTGTTTTAACAGAAAAACGACTCTTTTGACGAACAATCGAATAATCTTCAGGAAAACCCACTGTTTTTAAGAAAAAAATTGTCTATTTTTTACAAAAAATACTACTGTTTTTGAAGAAAATCTACTGTTTGCGTGAGTACCGTCCGTGTTTCAATGTTTCACTCCCCTCCGATGTGTTTATATACATGTTTTTGGGCTCCCAAAACGAAAGTACAGGAAGACCTATGACATCGCAAAAGTTGTCCGTCTGGCCGTCCGTCCGTCTGTGAGCACGATAACTCTCGAAGGGAATGATAAACTTTGATGAAACTTTGTGTGAGAGTTCTTTCGGTCAAGAGTAAGGTCTAGTTCGTAGATGGGCTCTGTAGCCCTACACTTAGGGGTAGGGGTTCAAATTAATGGGCATACAGAATACTTTTAAACAGCTAATGTGATAGTCCACTATGGGGTAAGAAGACATGCTGAACACGATGGTAAAAACCATTTTCTCGCCGGACAAGTAGTTCGTCCGGAATCCGGCAAAACCCGGAAAGTTGGTTAGAGAGAGAAACAAAATATAATGGAATTTTACAAAAGAAAGTTTCAATATCATAACAGACCTGCCACGTGAAAACCTATACAGATTTGTTTATGGCAGGATTCAATAATTTAATCACTTAGCATAATTATATTGTGAACAAAAAGGAATTGTAACAAATAAATGCAATACGATACATAAACAACTATATAATAATTGTTTTTTCAATATTATATATAAACAGAAGACAACTAAATCTCGTGGCAATCCAGAACCGATTCATACCCAAGGTAACCCTCTCTCCTTACCCGTCTTTACTCATCAACAAACTTTTAATCTTATTCTTATAAGAGTGTATAACACTCTTGGCCGTCCTAGTGCTTTCCGGCAGATTATTCCATAGTGAAACAAAGTAAAAGTTTCATTTGAAGTTGATCAAATGCTCGGTTTAGGGATAAGAAGAAATGCTGAACACTCATGGGAAAAGTATTTTTTACCCGGACAACTAGTTCGCCCGGAATCCGGAATCCTAGTTCGCCCCGGAAAACCGAAAAATTTGTGAAAAGCAAAACTTTTATTTGAAGTTGATTAGATGAAAGATTAAGGGGTAAGAAGAGACGCTGAGTCTGTATATGACAATCATTTTTTACCCGGACATACGATTCGTCCGGAATCCGGCTGTAACCGGATTTTTTTTTTTTTATAAGTTAAAGTTTTATTTGATAATACATTGATGGCACTTTACACAAGGGACTTGTACCGTGACCAATAAACCAGAAACAGTTTTTCGAATATAATTTAGAAGTCTGGGACTCCATTATCAGTGCTACGTAGACATACCACGACCCAAGGCGGGGTCTCATGGCGGAAACCAAATAAAACCAAATATATAATTTGGATGGGGAAGACGCTCTTGAGATTGTGTCCTCGGTTCAAATCCCGGCTGAAGAGCATTTTTGTCTTTCAGTTCACTACTTATAAAAAGTTTTATTTGAAGTTGATTAGATGAAAGATTAAAGGGTAAGAAGAGACGCTGAGTCTGTATAGAAAGAAAGAAAGCAAGAAAAGTTTATTTGAGCCCTACGGCCATACACAACATGATGTATTGATACAACACTGCACAGAACACATACTCAACATAAAACAATACTTATTTTCTTTCACTCGGGCTCGACTGAGCCTCTCCCGCCTTTTCCACATATCGTGCCATTTTGCATATGGTTCCAGGCTTCGAAGACCTCAGGATATCAAAGTAGCACCAACCAGGGGCGTCGCAAGTGCATTTTCGGTGGGGGGGTGCAGAGCCAAAATTTTACCGAATCTTTCAAAAAATTTACGGAATCCTAGAACTAAGAATTCGAGCTTTAAATTATGGAACAGAAACTATTACGTAGGAAGAGTAACAATAAAGGGCAGCGAAAGACGATAAGTCAACTATTAAGCGGCGTTTTGGCGAAGCCCGCATAAGCCACACAACAGCTTAGCCAATAGAAAATTAAATCGAGCGCCGCAGGCGAAAATTTTACGAAATCCATTTTTGTTTGTGTAGGATCGGATGGAGCGACGTTCCGGCAGCAACAGCAACTATAGTCTGGTCAATATACTACCTACAATCACAGAAAGTGAGCGCCGCAGGCGAAATTTTTTGTTTGCTTTTTCCTGCCTAATTTAATTTCCGTCCAAATTCCAGCTTTTAATGTTTTGAAATCTCAATCCTAAAACTGGCTTTAGGACGTCAAATGACGCGCCCTTCCACAAAACAGAGAATATTACGAAAATCGCTGCAGGCGGAATTTTCGAAATATTTATGATTAGATATTCTTTTTGGGACCCAAAATAAAAGTAAGGACTATTGATGATATCATAGATCATCCCTTTTCTCTGCGACCAGTGCTTCACTCGACCTCCTCTGAGTTTCGAGGTTCGTGGCATTTTCCGAATCCTGGCAATTATAACGAATAAATAACCTAATCCCAGTTGTTATCCCGAATAAGTTTAGACCGATAGCATGTTCGGGATTCTGTATAACTACCGTATCCCAGTTAATATACCGAATTGTTTTGGTATCGAAAGACTACCGAAGAATATTCATATTCGGTATACTTTCGTCGAAACTGGAAAACAAAATCAGGATTCGTGGTTAACTTCCTAATTCTGGATATTATACTGAATAAATTACCGAATCCCAATCATGATACCGAATAACTTCGAACCAATAGCTTATTCGGGATTCTTTGTAACTACGGAATCTCCATAAATATACCGAATAGTTCCGGCATCGAAAAATTACCAAATGATCTCAGTAAATTCTCTCACCAAATTCGTGATAACTACCAAATACTGGCAACTATACCGAATCCCGATCATTATACCGGAGACATTTGTACAGATAGCCTATTTAGGATTCGGTATAACTACCGAATCCCCTTAAATATATCGAACAGTTCTGCTATTGAAAAAATACCGAACAATTTTAGTAAATTTTGGGCCTCCGGCCCAAAATTTTACCGAATCTCAAAAAGGTGGGGGGGTGCTGCACCCCCCGCACCCCCCCCCCTTGCGACGCCCCTGGCACCAACCGATGGTCCCCCCAAATTTCATCCCTAAGACTTTCAAGCTCCTGGCACTCCATGAGGAGATGGGCTAATTTATTATCCTCGTTTCCGCAATACCCACACTTACCATTTGTACCCTTATTTTTTTTAAAATCTTTGTTTCCTATGTACTGGAAGGTAATTTCCCCTCAACTGGATCCATGATTTTAAATATTTAAAAGGTAAATTTAACTTAAAATAATATTCTTCCCCAAAGATGTCTTTTACTTTACTATATTCTTTCAATGTTTCTGACGAACGTACTAAACAGCCCCACTCTTGTATCTCTTGATCTTTCAATCTCTGCATAATTTCTGGAAGGCATTGTGTGTTTCCGGGTCCATTTCCTTCCATCCACGAATAAGATAGGCCTAATTTGTCAAGAGATTTCTTGATTTGTTGAGTCCAAGTAGTTTTCCTATTAATTCGAAGCAAATCATTATAAGCTTGTTTAGCCAATCGGTCCTCAGGAAGTTGGGTTAATATCAGCCAAAACTTAAATACTTGATAAAGCCGGTGCAGTTTCAGTGAGAAGATGCCGAAGTCTCCTTTGATTAGCTGGTTATGTGTTGTCTGGTGCAGCCCGAAAAGTCTTTTGTAGTATCTAAACTGGACTGATTCTAGCTTATCCGCGGCTGGGATGGGGAAGACGGATGGGGAAGACGCCCTTGAGATTGTGTCCTCGGTTCAAATCCCGGCTCAGGAACATTTTTGTCTTTCAGTTCACTACTTATGTTTTATTTGAAGTTGATTAGATGTTCTTTATAGGGATAAGGAGATACGCTGAGTTTATTTCTGAATTTTCTTTTCTTGCTTTACAAGTAGTTTCGCTCTGAATTCGGCCGAAACCAGAAATTTGGCAGAAGTAAAGCAAGAAGTTTTGGTCAGTATCGTCAAAATAGCTATGGCTTCAGTAGGTATATCTGAACTTGGTTTTCTCTGATGATTAGCCTGGCGAAGACAAGACCCAATTGTCTAGATCAAATATTACATTTTTTCGGATCCCATCGAAACCTTTGGTCTTGTTCGATTCCGGAAGTGGTAGTAAAGAAACAAATAAAGATATTGCTCAAAATGGGCTGTTACTCCTCTTACTTCACTAGAAACCAAGTTCACTACCCAGTTAGAACCTTGTAGCAAAACATTTGAAACAATCTGATCTGCAATAATAGGCCTGCTACTAATAATCTGACTAAAAATTTACAAAATAAGACGTCAAACGCTAACTCAAATAGGAGAGAGACCCATGCATCATTACGGTCTCAGAACACATCAATGTTACCAATAAATATACTTTACAAGTATCTTGGAAGCGCATGTGTTTGTAGTAGTCGAGGAATTTTAGAGGAAATTCGAGGAACTGCTGACTGTTATACTAACAATACTGGATAGACACTAATAATAACTGATTTTAATATTATGGCGTCCAAGGAAATGCCCTCTAGGGGGCTTTTTTTTTTTTTTTTTTTTTTTTCTTACTGACTTCTTTGTCTGGTAGGGAGTTGCACGGGATAAGCCCCTTCGTATCGCGGTCGCATTATCTAAGGTTATAAAGGCGCTATATAGGAGACATGGGAGGAGGAATTTTTTTTTAAGGTGGGAATTAATTTAGATCAAATTCAATTAATAATTAGCCTGAGGCAGATTGTTTACCGGTAGGATTAAGAATGAAATATTTGGGTAGATTTGTAGTGCTTTGTGGTCCTTACTCTGTTCGATGTGCAGTAAAATGAATCAATTCATTTTCCATTTAATGGGTGAGTGTCAGGAGTTAAATGACCTGAGGAAGGACATTTCTGGGGAAATGGGGTGGTGGGAGGAAAGCTATAAAGGACCCCTCTTGCTTATTCTGCCTTTTATAATATACCTAGCTGCCTTATGGAGTTGTAAGCATCTAAAAGTCCCACCTTTCTCTACTGTTTCGTTTTGTGACTATGAATTTTTAGCGCGTTTTCGGCCTAGCCGACTTTTGCCCGTCACACAACGTAAAGTTCGCCGGAATCTTCAACGCCCATTGACAACACTTTCACACATAAGGATATGAGAATCTTTTGTTTGTGACTTTCTTATTTGCTTAGTTTCCGTCATTTTATCCATTCCAAAAAACTCCGACCCTTCGGAACCCTTTCGGCCACGGCGGCGCGTTCAGTTTTAAATGTGTTGTGCCCAGCCGCCGTGTCAGCAGAGCTGGTGGACTCGGATTCTGGACTCTTCTTGAGACGCCTTTTTAAAGGACTCGGACTCGGATTTGCTGGACTCGGAGCAGCTCTGCGTGTCGGAGAGCAGTAAGGCTGGATAGAGTCGACAAGCGCTAACAAGAAAATCGCTAAATTCAGGCTGACAGTAATGGTATTTTCAACAACAAAAAAAAATCTGATCCATTTCATAGTGAAAAGGTAATTTCTAGTAAGAGTTATGTTCTAAAAAATATTTGAAAAGTAGAATTTTACAGATATTGAAAGTTTGGGAAGATTGCTCAAGGTAGCCATGGTCCTCAGGGAAAGCTTTCTTTTGTAAATGTTGAGATTATGGTTTCGTTTTGGATGTTCTTTTCTGTTTCCATGGCACTTGTGCTTTTACGGAAATAAATCTTATCTTATCTTTTGTCCTATGAAGTTGTATCTCCCTTCTCTTTATTGGTGTTACATATTTCCATTTCGATGAATTATTAATTGGAGCTCCGGGCCTGAAGTATACCTGTAGAATAATAAACTGTTTTAGTGCCGTTACCCTCTTAATAGCGTGCTTAGAAAAAGAATAAAAAACGATTCATCGTCGTACTCGGTTTCGGTCAGATTAACGCTCTTGAAGACCGGTATTATATACGTAGTTTTTTATATTATCGTATATTATATTTGATTTACCCTCCGTCATTGCTTTTACATAATAATAATAATAATATTGTATTTAAAGCCTTAGCGCCATATACATACAACAAAACAAAAAACTTCATAATTACTTCTAATATATCACTACATAAACTAAACTGCACTCGCCCGGTCAACTTTTACTTTAACACTTTGCAACACAAATCTACATAACGCACTAATTGCTCCTGGAGATGTGCTCTTCAATATATCAGGAAACAGTATCTCCCATACCCCCCAGCAAGATTCCCTTAAAGTTTAACCGAAAAGGGCTAGGATACGACAGTCTAGTTACCCATCACTTGTTCGCTTAAATAATCTTGAAAACCCGATGAAAAAGCGTTAGTTTGTTTTTCTGATATTTCCAAATAATCGATTATCCCATTGTGCTTGCCGCTCTTCCCGTTTTAGTGATATCTCTATGGTGCCTGGAACATTTGGCAACAACACCAGCGGCAAACAGTAAATAAATTGTGTATCAAATAAACAAAGAAGTGTCTGCAGTCTGCAGTGCCAAAAACTAGTGCTAGCTAGTGAGGTGTCTTGTGTAGTGATAGTTTAGTGATTTTCGCGGGCGAATTGTTGACGGATTCACCATGGGAAAGCGTCCACATTCTCAACGTCCCTACTGAAGACTACTGTGGACAGAATGAAAATCCCCAATAGGTGTTGTAATAATTCAATGTATTTGAATCTAAGATGTAAAAATAAGTTGCCTGTTCAGTTAAACTTTAAAAACGAGAGTTCGCGACACAGTGCAACCAAATGGGCTAGGTCATCATCGCCTTCACCGCAGAAAGAGCAGGGGCTGTTCGTACTGGGGGAAACACTTTTTCTTGTTGAACTTACTTTTCCGGTGTACTGGCAGACAGTTCGCTCGCAACTGGATCCAGAGCGTGAGGTAAGTTTTTGGTAGGTTGAGCTTCATGTAAAATTCTGGTCCAAAACTTTCTTTAACCAGTTTATAATTTGCTAGTGTCGCCGATTCTCTAACAACACATGCCCATTTCTGTATTTCTTGATCTTCTAATACACTTGACACTTCTTTTAACAGGGATGCTGGTTCCGATGTGGGTCCAAATCCATTGTTCCAAGCACACGATAGTCCCACCGAATCTAGGAGGGCTTTGACTTGGAATGGCCATGGGAAGAAAATGCAAATGCAAACAGTATCTGACAAACATGCTAACTGTTCTTACAAGTGCCATAGGAGCTTTCAGCTCCTGTTTTTCATAATAACTGAGGATCGTAATGGCGTAGGGCAGGAAAGGAAACAAACCTGTAATTTCCCCGACGTTCACCCAGAGGATTGACAGCCTGACGAGGACCCTTGCCAAGAAGGGCCGAAATATCGCTGATGAAGAATATTAGCTGACATATATCCGTTGTAAACATTGTTTGAATAAATGTTCTAAAGTCAGCTTGGGCTCTTTCTCAAAGAGTATTTATCTTGTGTTATCTGTTATGAAACTTCTGATCGTGAAGTACGAAATAGTAAGTTATTTGTTGGTGCAGTTCTGTATTAATGTATGTAACAACTCAATATGCTGCAAACCAGCAGCTTTGTTCTATATTTTTTTGTCCCGCCAGTGCTAAGGCTGGTTCTTTTTCTCAGGCTTGCTTAACTTTCCACACGTTCCCTTACCACGCGTCCCACGCCAGCTTAATTTTTCTCATCGTCACTAACTTTATCCCACTATCATCCTTGTTTTCTTTCTTAGGGCAAAACTATCCCAATGGATGGCAACTATTTCGCCTACACAAGGCACGAGCCAGTCGGTGTTTGCGGCCAGATCATCCCGTGGAACTTCCCCCTTCTCATGCAAGCTTGGAAACTGGGACCAGCACTTGCCACCGGTAAGTATTTCATAAGTTTAGAATTCTGTCCAAGTTGTATCTATCCGCGGAGACCTTGCGCCTGCGCCTGGTGTTTCAGTCTGGAGCAACTATGTGTTTTAAGGTGTATTCTCGCCGTTCCCCGAGGACTCCTTCTGAGGAGTTTCTGCGTTTTTGTTTGTCCCAGGGACTCACTGCCCGTATTCTCGCGAGTCTCCGCAGACGGACTCAACCTTTCAGATTCAGAGGGGAATCAATTTTTGCTGCTGTGGGTGCAGTGTAAAATTAATTAAAAACAATCAGAATAAACAAAACCAAAAATAAAATGGATCCAGACTAATTTCTTCAACTGCATTCCTCCGGGAACGGCAAGAATACGCCTTTAGTGTGTGGTCGAGTGTCGAGTCACATGTAAACACTACGTATTTTGCTTCTCTGTATTGTCTATACAGGACCAGAGCAAAATAACACTAGGGAGTAGCGCCAAGACCTATGCTACTATCGCTAGTGGTGCTAGTTTCGCTGTTATTCGAGTGTGTGTCACTTTTTCAAGCCTTGGCGGTATTGTTCTAGTGTTATTTCGCTTTGTACAGGACGAGGGTCGTCTCTTCTGAGGGTATGTTAACAACTTCCGGATCACCGAGATTTTCTTTCCGCACTGGGTCTGAAAGTCTTTTGTAGTCAGTGATTCGTTATCAAGAGAAAATTAAACGTGAGCATTTAGGTAATAGAACGTGAGTCGTTGTCAATTGAAGTTTTTTGAATGTATTATTGTTTGGCCATTTGGCCGATAATGACTATTCTATTCTGTTAAGAACTAAGACGTTTTACGGATCATGGGATTCTGCAATTCCTCAGCCTTGTGGACGAGAGCTGTCTGACATTGGTTCGCGCAAGTGGTAGTTCCTGTGGGTGATCCTCACATCTGGGCTGAGAAACCAAAAAAGTAGTAGAACAGAAGTTTAGCTTTGGCCATTTTTAGAAATAAATTGAAATCTCATTCGTATGTAATTCTTCTGTTGTCTTTTGTTCTTTTCTTGTTTCTATTTATTTTTACTCCACTCTCTCTTGTTGTAAAACATTTTGTTGGTTATAAATATACTTACTTACTAACTTACTTATTTGCTAGGTAACACCATTGTTATGAAGCCAGCGGAACAAACTCCTCTCACTGCCCTCTATGTGGCTGAACTGGCGAAGGAAGCAGGATTTCCAGCAGGTGTAATCAACATGGTGCCAGGATTCGGTGCCGCCGGTGCAGCTATTGCTGAGCATATGGATGTGGACAAAGTAGCATTCACTGGATCTACCGAGGTTTGTACATGTGTCAGAACTTATCAAACATTTATACAAGAATGCGGAACTTCAAGGGATACGAGGTAATACACTATCTTTTGACATCACAGAGTCTCTCCGTTATGACCTTTGGAGTGTTCTTATCTTATTCGCTAAAAGCCAACAATACAAATTGTGAGTCCAAATCCCAGACAAATTACACATTTTTTCAGTAATGAAAAATGAGTAAAAACAAGAGCTACGAGCTCATATGGCACTTGTACGAGTAGGCTGTACAAGAAAGTAGATGAGAACGTCACAAAATACACCCGCCATCCAAAAATGCGGTTCAGAAATAGAAATAGGATATTTAGTTTCACTCATTTCTGAGCAGTTCCAGCATCGTCTCGATTGTCTGTAGCAAATGCACATGACTGTTCAAACTTTCATCCCAATAAATCCATTTGTTTGATCCCTAGACGTGCTACACGATTTCCGGTACTCACTCTATCTCCACCTACCGTGGCCGAATCTGGTTCGGAATAAAAAAAATCGACCACCTAAAGCATCTTCGTTTATACCATCTATCAAGTTTCACTCGAATCTGAGCATTTTTGGAAAGTTCCGGTACCCCCCCCCCCCCTCCCACCAACGTTGTCGGAGGCGGTTCGGGCCCAATCTCTTAATTCCCTGTTCCTGTCCATCAAGTGTGACTGAAATTGGAGCATAGCCTATCTGCAAGTTTCCAGTACCCCCCTACCTTGGCCGAATCCGGCCCGGACGCCAAATAACAAATCTAGGCCGCATAAACTCGGCACTGCCGAATTGCATCTCATTCGGTCCATCCGTTTGGTTTTTGTGCATGTCAAAAGTCCCCCCACTCCCAATTCCCCTAATCGTGGTCGCATATGGTTCGAACGCATGTTTTACATGTCGAGGCCATCGATTTTTATCACCCATGAAGTTTCACTCGAATCAGACCACTCGTTCGCAATTTATAGAAGTCAATTTCCATATTTCTCTTCTCTTGCTCCCCAAAAAATGCTCGGATCTAGGAACGGAAGTTTCCGGGGGTATGTTGTGTCAGGTTCTTAAGTCAAGATAATTCGGGTCGCTAATATGCCTGCCAAGTTTCATCATCCTAGCTTATCTGGAAGTGCCCGAACTAGCAAAACCGGGACCGACAGACCGACTGACGGACAGAAATTACAATCGCTATATGGCACTTGAGTAAGCTCAAGTGCCATAAAAAGCGTACCGCAAAATGCGCCGCAGGCGAAAATTTTGGAATTCCTTATGATCAGAGTGCCTTTTTGTATCACAAATGAAAGTAAGGGCCAGTTATGATAGATCAGCTCAGTGTCTGGTCACGATACACTTTTAAGTGTCAGACCATTACCTTAAATTGCACTTGCAAGCAATAAGGATGTTGAATCCCGATGACTAGCTTGCGATTGATGATGATGTTCACTTATTTCCGGGTCATTGTTTCTGGGGCACTCCAGTAAACTTTCCACGGTGGCGCACACCAGTCCTCGTCGAGTCGCTTTTTGAACCCCTCAGGGGTTTCGCTAGTCGCAGCTGAATCAGACACAGAGGAACAGCAGGGTTGCTGAAGAAGTGCTCACGAACACCGGAGGAGCTGGATCTTCGGAACAGGTTCCGGGAGTGGCCCCTAGTCCGTGATTGCTGTCAGGAGCGAAGAAGGAAGGGAGACAATTGTCAGACATTTAACTGAAAACTGGTACATGACGGTGCTTCAAGTCGACCCTTTCCGAATAAAATGACCATCAAAAACAAAACTGAAACAGAGTAGCCTGCTTCAACCCACGTTAAAGGTTAACAGAATAGGGCTAAGGTGCGACAGTCTGATTACCCATCATATTTTTGCTTAATTAGGCTAGAAGAACCGACAAAAACACGTTACTTCGTTACTTTGTTATCCACGATTCTTGAATTTTAGCTGACGTTATTTCTCTTCCGGAACTGTTGTACCTCTATGTTTGAAAATGTTTAGCAACTACAGCGTCAGCCAATTGCCGCAGTTACAAGTCATGGCGGATTTGCATTCTTCAAGCCAGGAAGATGAAAGTAACAGGGGGAGGGAAAGTAACCAGGAAGAACTTGGCATTCGCCATGAAGGAAGAATGTGACCAGTTGAAAGCTCGAACTTGCTAATGAACTTGGTGGAATGCTGGCCAAATTTTCTGTTGACTGTGTCCTTCCACAAAGGAAACCTATTCGGGTTGCACGGAACAGAGGGCTATCTTCGGATGTGATTCTGCAATCTGGAATCGAACATTTCAGAATCTTCGCTTTGTTACCCATTGAAACACACGCTTTTGCAGACATTCAAATTTTCCGCGACTCGCCCATATTTGTCGTGCAACCAGCACGTCACTACTAGACTAAGCGACGTAAAAAACAAAAAGCCCTTATATGAGTCAAAATAATTCAGTGCATTCAAATCAAACGTATACAAATAAGTTGGCTTTTCAGTTAAACTTTAAACACAGATTTGAAACTTTTCATAAAATAAACAAGCTGCGGTTACGTGTAAAAGGCACTGAGTGTTTGATTACCCTTCCCCTTCCTTCGCTTTTGTTCTATGTTCCTTCGGATGGGGCCCCTACTTGGATTTCCAAGGGGGCCCTCAGCAATCCAGGAAAAAATCGTTAAGTGATATTCGACGCAATGTTACAAAGATAATGTCTCTCCAGAGTTCAGACCAGAGCAAAATAAGTCTATAAATCTAGAGCATCAATAATGGGCCTCCGTCGCAGCGCCACCCAGCTCGCTTTGTTCGTGCGTGCAGTGGCGGACGTAGAAAATTCGAGCAAGGCTAAGATGCGGTGCTGGTTGAGTTTCAGTAGGGATGTTCGTGTCCTCTAGGGGAGCTAGTGTCGCTGCGATTTGAATGTGTGTCACTTTTCAAAGTTCGTGCATTACTCTCTCGAGTTATTTTGCTCTGGTTCAGACACACAACTGACAAAACGCGCCTTGAAAACAACCAGATGTGTGAAAATATAGCTTTAGGCTCAAGTTTCCTTGTTCCAGGTCGGACACTTGATTCAGCAGGCAGCTGGAAGGTCGAATCTTAAACGAATCACCCTGGAACTCGGCGGCAAGTCTCCCTGTATCGTTATGAAGGACTCCAATTTGGATACTGCCGTTGAATGGGCCCACTTTGGTCTTTTCTTCAATCAGGGTAAGCTAACTTGCAGTTTTCTGTTTCGAAAACTCAAAACATTAATTTAACACTGGAAATGCAAGATAACTCAGAGGAGTTGGCAATACGATCCTTATAAAATCAAGTGACAAATTGGTCCTGTGTGCGCTAAAGCAACAATAGATGCGTTACTGCAGATACCATGGTATCTGTTACCACGGTAATTGGATCTGCAATTAGTCGTTTTTGCAGTTACCTTGGTATATGATACCACGGTTGCCTGCAAAACGACAATTGCAGAAATTGCGTTTTTCGAAATTGCGCGTATTTTTTGGCGTGTTGTGAAAAATTGACTATCTTTACGAAAAAACCACTGTTTTTCAGAAAATTGACTGTTTTTACGTCGGTTTAATCGTCGCCACCGAAGGCCGGAAATTTTCTTTGGGGTTCTTTGTTCAGTCTGTGTTGATAGTCATTGAGTTTTTTGAGGTGTAGGTTATCTTTTTTACCACGATCTGGCAACACTGATCGTCTAGGGGAAACGACCATAGCAGACCAACTCAGTCCTAAAAAGTTGTGGGAAACAAGAGAAGTAACCAGTTACGGAGTTTGAAAGTTGAGGCATTGCACTACCAGGCATCGAGGAAAAAGCTTTCTCAGCCCTGCTGTAGTGTTTTCGCACAGCCTGGCACCGTTTTCATACCCCCTCGGTTTAAATCAGAGAGTGGCGAATCCCACCATGACAGGATTCGAATTCGAATCCGGGGCTAGGTGCGAATCCGAATCCACCATTTCATGCTGAGGATTCGAATCCGGAATCGAATCCAGATTTGAGTCCGACCTTAAGAAAAATCAAAACATACAAATAGGTAATAGTTTAAAAATGAGAGATGACAAAGAGCACTAATATCTAAGGTAGTCGGATAACTTGGTAAATTATGGAAGATAGCTGGTGGCGGAGATCAAAAAGTTAGCTTGTCCTGTGTAAAAATTGGGAAACGGAAACTTGAAGGAAACTAGATGTTTTAGTGGATTCGTAAGATTGAGGGTTTCGAATCCGAGTCTGAATCCGAATCCAGCCTGACTAGCAGAAGCTTCGAATCCGGCCAAAAGGACGAATCCTGGATTCGAATCCGGATTCGGACATCTCTGGTTTAGATAGGTTGAAAATCAAAATTAGCCTACAAAAAATGCTATGGACACCCTTTTCATTCCTAGATTAATTCATTTTCTTCTTATTAGGTCAGTGCTGCTGTGCTGGGTCCAGGACTTTTGTCGAAGAAGCCATTTATGATGAATTTGTGGAACGTTCTGCAGAGAAAGCAAAGAAGAAGATGCTTGGAAATCCGTTTGACATGAAAACCGAGCAAGGACCTCAGGTAAGCCCTCACCTCCTCGTACTCTATATATGTAACCACACCCTCCCCCAAGCTTTTCGTTGCCGAAAGAGTTGTGGAACATGAAATATGTGGCATATAGTTACTGGAAGAGCAGAAATTTAACAAAATAAGGCTTTCGCTACTTGCTAATTCCGCACAGAGCCCCCCCCCCCCCCCCTCTCCAGAGTAGACCTTTATATCTACCAGAATTCAGAACCAGAATCATTTTTATTTGCCCAATATCTTTACACAAGGGAAAAAATAACCTGGGAGTTCGTCAATTTATACGCGTCATGAAATACATAAAATAACACTTAATATATACAATTAATACATACAGTTTCGTTCCATTCCATCGCAAAACCGCTGTAAGGTAGTTGTGTAGTTCCAGCTAACTAAACTTAGCTGTGTAGTTCAAGCGAGTAAAGTAGACATTGATTAACTTATTAGTTAGAATGGGTCCTTTACGGGAAATCCCTCATCATCGATATTGTTTCTTTTCTAATATTCTACAATATTTTCCTCCTTTATCGCCACTCGGTAATTACAGCTAATAATAAACCCGTTGAACTGTATTCTCTAGTTGAGGGCGACTCTGGTGTTTCATGGACTCGCTTTCCAAACAGCAAGCCAGAATCCTGTCGATGGTCCATCGCTGTAACCTAGGATTAACTGTTTACTCAACGGATAAGAACGAAAATGTAAAACAATGAGGTAGTTCCATAACAGTTAATAGTGTCATCAGGGGCGTCGCAAGTGCATTTTCGGTGGGGGGGGGGGGGGGGGGCAGAGCCAAAATTTTACCGAATCTTTCAAAAATTTTACCGAATCCTAGAACTAAGAATTCGAGCTTTAAATTCCGGAACAGAAACGATTACGCAGGAAGAGTAACAATAAAGGGACAGCATGAAAGACGTTAAGCCAACTATTAGGCGGCGTTTTGGCGAAGCCCACATGTGGAATATACTGCCGGGCATGATTGCAGTAACAGCTACTATTTATTATAACCAACAGAATACTAAATCGAGCGCCGCAGGCGAAAATTTTTTAAATCCATTTTTTTTTCTGTACGCTAAAATTTAATTTAACTGCTTCTCTGACAAATTCTATCATTTACCGTTGATTAAATACCGAGACTCTAACAAGTTCCAGAAACCGGACAGAGCGACGTTCCGGCAGCAGCAGTAACTTTAGTCTAGTTAATATCCCACAATCACATAAAGTGAGCGCCGCAGGCGACATTTTTTTTTATTTTTCCTCCCAAATTTATTTTCCATCCAAATTCTAGCTTTTAATGTTTCAAAACTCCATCCTAAATCTTGCTTAAAACCCCCGCCAATGACGCGCCCTTCCAGAAAATAGAGAATATTACGCAAAGTGCTGCAGGCGGAATTTTCAAAATATTTATAATTAGATATTTTTTTGGGGATCCAAAATAAAAGTAAGGACTATCGATGGTATCATAGATCATCCCTTTTGTCTGCGACCAGTGCTTCATTCGACCTCTTCTGAGGTTCGTGTTAGCTTCCGAATCCTGGCAGTTTTAACGAATAAATTACCGAATCCCAGTTATTATACCGAATAAGTTGAGACCGATAGCATGTTCGGGATTCTGTATAACTACCGAATCCCGGTTACTATGCCGAATTGTTTTGGTGTCGAAAGACTACCGAACAATATTTTATTCGGTATACTTTCGTCGAAACTGGAACAAAGTCAGTATTCGTTGTTAACTTCCTAATCCTGGAAATTACACTGAACAAATTACCGAATCCTAATCATGATACCGAATAATTTTGAACCAATAGCTTATTCGGGATTCTGTGTAACTACCGAATCTCCATAAATATACCAAATAGTTCCGGCATCGAAAAATTACCAAATGATTTCGGTAAATTCTCTCACCAAATTCGTGATAACTACCGAAGACTGGCAATTATACCGAATCCCGATCATTATACCGAAGAGATTTGTACATATAGCCTATTTAGGATTTTGTATAACTACCGAATCCCCGTAAATATATCGAACAATTCTGCTATCGAAAATACCGAACAATTTTATTAAAATTTTGGGCGTAAATTTTACCAAATCTCAAAAAGGTGGAGGGTGCTGCACCCCCCGCACCCCCACCCCCCCTTGCGACGCCACTGAGTGTCATCTATGGTATTTTAATCCTGAAAAGTTACGCATAGCTTTATAATACCAACTAGATTATATAAGATATTGTCCCAAGTTTTCGTCCGTCACGATGTCTACGATTGAATAGGATAAAGTTCACCTGACTGCAAAGTCAATTTAGTCCCTTCTTCCGATATTATTTTGTTGTTGTTTTTCCAACGCTGAAGAATAGCTTTTGATCATGTGATTGTTTTTTTTAGAACATCCCGTCTTAAAAGCTTCGATAAGTTGACAACTTCAGCATTAACCGACAGCGAAGGAATAAAACCAGTTTGAAAGTTTCAAGGGGTAGACAGCTTCAGTAGTAAGGTACACACTGAAACCAAAAATAGGCGATACCAGTTGTGAGACATTTAGGGACTTGTATGCAACAGTCAACTGTTAGCTCATAATCATCTTCGGCAATGAGAGGTTTGCAGCTTTTGCTAGTTGGTGCACCTGTTATTTTGTTTCCGGTGTATTCGATGGCAAGAACAATTTGGTTCCCAATTGTAAGACATGCAAGTTTGTAAGTAATAATCGGATGTTATGCTACAATCATCTTCAGGGATGGACAACTTTTACTACCTGGTGTCATACCCATTATTCTTACCTTCTATCACGGGAGAGGGATTTGTAAGTAAGAATCGGTTCACGAGGGGCTAGAACTTTCGCAAATTGGTGCAATCGTTATAATACCGGATAATACGGATATCTTTATAATACCAAGTAACCAATTTAGTCCCTTTTTCCGATATTCGTTTGTTGTTGCTTTTTACAACGCTGAACAGTAGTTGCGTTTTTTGATCGAAGTTTTGTTCGCCGTTCGCTTAGCCGGTTCTCTTTTTGAACGCCGTCGAAGTTCACCGTTTGCTTAATTAGCGTTTTTACGACTCCGGCGATCCTTGCCAGGTCGACGTTTCTTCGACGATTCAAGCAAACTTCGAACTTGCTAGTGCACGAAGTTCGACGGTCAGTCAGAGTTTGAAGGACGAAGGAACTGTGACCGGCGACCAAAAACGGTATTTAAGCAGAGACTTTTGAGGTGGAAGGGAACTTAAAACTTCGATCAAAAACGCAACTAATAGCTTTTCATCATGTGATGATTCTTTTTAGAACATACCGTTTTAAAAGCTTCGATAAGTTGACAACTTCAGCGTTTAACCGACAGCGAAGAAACAGAACCAAAGTGCTGCTCTCGCAACACTTTAGTCGGCGAAGCCGGACAAAGATTGCCGCAACACGCCAACACTTCACGTTGCCCAGGCAACGTAGGTCTAGCTTCTACTGAAATGGAATATGTCTTGTTGAGAAACGCGAAACGAAAAAGGATGCTTTTTCGTTTGTGACAAGCATGCTTATCAGCTAACGTTTATTGTAAGAGCCAAGTAATTGCTTTTCTTACACGTTCTTTCTTTCATACTTTCAGTGTATTTGGTATTGGGACAACGCAGAAGATTGCTGAGCATGTGTTCTGTATATAAAGTAGCTTATTATCCCGATTGGAACTTCCTGAAAATTGCAGGGCTTAATATTACCTCGTGAGAAGTTTGCGCGCAATATCCGTTTTTAGTTTAGTATATATACGTTCTTTGTTACTTCTTTGTAATGCCCAGATGAACTCTGGAGGTCCGGGGTGCAGGCTTCAAACCTGTAGCTGTTTAGCGACAGAGTGGTTCGATTCCACCTTCTGGGCGTTTTTGCCGATCGTCTGGTCAGGGTGACAGGGAGTAATAATTGCAAGTGTCTTGCAAATCGATTTGGATCTGTGGAAGGCACTTTTTTGTTCTATTTCGAAAGATACTTTCTTGTTCATGATAACAGATATCTATCAGCTTCGGAAAGAATCTACCCATCACTCAGCCCCCCCCCCCCCATCCCCATCTTGCTATAGCCTTTTGGGTGTTTCATCGGGGGCTGAATTTCTGGAAGCCAATATTCTTGTTTTTCGGGGACATGCTGGGGGCGAGGATAACAAGTGCCGGTAGTTAAAGTTTAACTGAAAAACCAACTTATTTTTGTGTCATTTAATTGAATACACTCAATTATTGGAATTCTGCAAAGGGATTTTGTTTATTTTCCACCGTCTACTCTAGTTATGACGTTCAGAATATCTGCCGCCGTCCGCACAACGAAAATTCTACTATGACGCTGGAAATTTTAATCTCAACGCAAACGCGGTTTTTCAGTGGGCAGTGGTGAGATAGATCGGCGAAGATTGCTTAGTGCCTGAACCAAAAAAAAATCAGAAATTTTTCTCGTAAGTCGTACTACAAAAATGCAAGCGCATATAGGCAGGGGCGTCGCAAGGGGGGGGGTGCGGGGGGTGCAGCACCCCCCCACCTTTTTGAGATTCGGTAAAATTTTGGGCCGAAGGCCCAAAATTTGACTAAAATTGTTCGATATTTTTTGGATAGCAAAATTATTCGATATATTTACGGAAATTCGGTAGTTATATAGAATCCTAAATAGGCTATCGTACAAATCTCTTCGGTATAATGATCGAGATTCAGTATAATTGCCAGGATTCGGTAGTTATCACGAACTTGGTGAGAGAATTTATTGAAATCATTTGGTAATGTTTCGATGCCGGAACTATTCGGTATATTTATGGAGATTCGGTAGTCACACAGAATCCCGAATATGCTATCGGTTCAAAATTATTCGGTATCATGATTGAGATTCGGTAATTTATTCGGTATAATTTTCAGGGTTAGGAAGTTAACCACGAATCCCAACTTTTGTTCCAGTTTTGACGACAGCGTACCGAATATGAATTTTGTTCGGTATTCTTTCGATACTAAAACAATTCTCTATAATAACAGGGATACGGTAGTTATCCAGAATCCCGAACATGCTATCGTACTAAACTCTATTCGGTATAATAACTGGGATTCGGTAATTTATTCACTATGATTGCCAGGGTTCGGTAATTTATTCGCTATGATTGCCAGGAATCGGAAGTTATCACGAACCTCGAAACTCGGAAGAGGTCGAGTGAAGCACTGGTAGCAGAGAAAAGGGATGGTCTATGATTTCATCGATAGTCCTTACTTTTATTTTGGATCTCAAATAGAATATCTAATCATAAATATTTCGAAAATTCAATCCGCAGCAACTTTCGTAATATTCTGTGTTTTGTGGAAGGGCGCGTCATTTGACTGGGGTTTTAAGCCAGTTTTAGGACTGAGGTTTCAAAACATTGAAAGCTAGGATTTGGATGGAATTTAATTTGGCAGGAAAAAGCAACAAAAAAAATCGCGCCTGCGGCGCTCACTTTATGTCATTACGGCTAGTATATTGACTAGACTACAGTTGCTGCTGCTGCCGGAACGCCGCTCCATAAGGTTCCTGGAACTTCTTAGGATGTAAGATTTGTAAGAGAAGCGGTAAAATTTTAGCCTACAGGAAAAAAAAATGGATTTCGAAAATTTTCGCAGGCGGCGCTCGATTTCATTTTCTATTGACTATAAAAGATAGAAGCTGTTACTGCAATCATCCTCGGCAAAATATTCTCCAAGTGTGCTTCGCCAAAACGCCGCCTAATAGTTGGCTTATCGCCTTTCATGCTGCCCTTTATTGTTACTCTTCCTACGTAATCCTTTTTTGTTCCATATTTAAAGCTCGAAATCTCAGTTTCTAGGATTCGGTAAAATCTTTGACAGATTCGGTAAAATTTTGGCTCTGCACCCCCCCACCGAAAATGCACTTGCGACGCCCCTGCATATAGGTACCACAGATCCCACGGAAACTCAACTATTTGAAAATCGAGTATTCGTGAATAGCGGAACAACGAAGTAACGCATTTTCAGCGGGTCTTCAAGCCAAATTAGTGAATAAGTGATGGGTAACAAGAATATCCTATCCCCGCCCTTTTCGGTTAAAGCTTAACGGAAAATTTCCCAGCCACCTTACTCACCCCTTCACAATAGGGGTGATGCTGTAACTTTGAAGATGCTTTTTTTTGGACTTTAGAGAAGTCCGGTCTGATACTTTGACAGGTTGACAAGGCGTAATATTTGACCGCGCTAAACGGATGCGTCAGCTGAGTTTATTCTAGATATAGGCCGCCTCCCTCGGAGAGCGAGCGGAACCTGCAGTTGAATAACAAACGTTAGTATCTTGCGCATCCCGAAAGTTTAATTTTCGTCGGCACATCGGCTTCTCTTTAAACGTAAGAAATATAGTTCTTTACAGTCTTGTCGGGCAAAACATAGAAGAAATTGAATTCTTTTGTCGGCCGTCGGTATTCTTGTAGGCAATGGCTTGTTCTGTCGGCAAATTTTTAGTCCTTCGGGATAAACATGATGTCCCTCCCCCCCCCCCCCCAAGGTAAAAGGCTAGTGACGCCCTGTCCCCATGAGCCCATGATAATTTTTGCCTCAAGGATTTAGCTTAGAAATTAAGTTTTAGCTCCCTTAAAGTGCGCATCTTAACCGCAAATAAAGTGAAATAAAAAACACTTTTCACCAAACAAAACATTTCGTGATCACCGAGGGTGCATGATTATTTTTGTGTCAAGGGTTTTGATTCAATACCATTTGATTCACTTGATTTCCAAGAGCCCAATATCGTTCATATCTCAAGGGTTTTGCTTAAAAATCGTCACAACAAACCCTCGAATAGGTAAATTCCTACTTTGATCCTCTAACCCAGCCTTGCAAGTGTCATATGAGCTTCTAGCTCTCGTTGCTTATTGAGATGGAAATATGGAGATTGTAGATAGAGTTGTGTGTGGAAATGTTTCAAAGGACCATACAGGTGTATATTTTGGTGTGGAACAGTTTCAATGGCAAACAAAAAAGGGTTGCGGCGTGCTCAACAACGGCAAAAGAATGATCGACGATGAAGGGATCTTTGTTCAGGCACGGCTAGATTGGAGTGCCTTCCATACTTCTATGACTGACCCAGTACCATACCTGGGCTAGCCCGGTTATGGTAAGTCGGGTCAAGCTGTTGTTTTGAAAAAAAAAACAGGATATTTATCTTACTCTGAAATCACTCGCTCCTTATGACCTCACTACATAGTATATTTTTTCTGACAGGTGGATGAGGAGCAAATGAACCGGATTTTATCACTTATCGAATCCGGAAAGCGTGAAGGTGCCCGGCTGGTCGCCGGCGGTGGCCGATACGGAAGTGAAGGCTACTTTGTCCAGCCTACTGTGTTCGCCGATGTCCAAGATAACATGACGATCGCGCGAGAGGAAGTAAGTAATCTTGTTGGTCACTCTGCCATAAAGCCTCGTGAACGAGTTAGTTGAAATTGGTGAGAAACCATAACCATCCGATACTGATAACGACTATGCTGTTGCATCTTTTCTTTCTGCATGGTTTCCACCAACCAACGTTGTTTACAACTTAATGCTAGCGTACTGAATCCACCCTTTATGACAACTATGACAAGGTCGAAATTATTCAGTGGATCGGACTGTACACTAGACTACTGTACTCGACATGTCTTTTCTTCTTGAAAATATGGCTGATAAAACTCATAACCTTGAAAAACAAGTGTTTGAAAGAGGTTTACACTGACAAATAATTGTGTATACCAGCTAAATGTGCTTCATGTGACCCATCGGTGCTTTCGTCAAACTGTATCGCAAATATTTTCTTTAGCTAAATTGGCGACCTGAATGACAATATCACTTGCAATGTCTTCGATTCTTCTTGAAACAATATTGTTTGACACGGGGATAGCTTGTGTTTGGCACGGGAATAGCTTTCACGGCAGTAGGATAGCTGTTTTGGAATCAATATGATGTAATTGAATATCACTAGGGGCTTGTAATCAGAGGCGTAACGTACGGGTCCCTCCCCCCCCCCCCGCCGTCCCCCCCAAATGTCTGGCCAGTCGATCAAAAAGAAACGAGTTGGCGCGAATTTTTCGTAAAAACAGTTATTTTTTTCGAAAAAAATAAGTCGGTAAAAATAACCAGCCGCAGTCGGTAAAAATATCTCCCCCCCCCCCCCCCCAATTTTTTTTCGTCTGTTTAAGTGATGCCTCTGTTGGTCTCGCTGTTGGTAATAGTAGGCTTTCCGCGATCAAAAACCAGCGAGATGAGATTTTGAAGCTACAAGCTAAAACGATTTTGGTACCTTCGCGTACCCCTTTGGATACGCGTACCACCGGTTGGGAACCACTGCTCTATATGATTAAGTCCAAAACACGCTAGTGAACCTGCGGGAAGAACGAGAAACATCGCCCCAGCGATGACTCAAATCCCATGTCAACCAATCAACGGCGCTCGCTGGGGACAGCTGTGGTGACGCTTCTGGTTCTTCGCTAGAGCACGTGGCGGTTCTTCATCGGCACGAAGTCATCAAGAGTATTATAATAATAATAATATGTTCGCAAATTGGATTGCAGGCCGTTAAGCCTCTACAAAATTCTTAGTTTACACTTCTTCTGAATTTGCACAAGAAGAAAATGTCACTTGAATAATATGCATCAACTTCCTTCTTGAATTTCAGTAGGTTTGTGGAGCAGATTAGTCTCTCTGACAGGTGAAAAATCTCACAGCTGTTCAATTATGTTAAAATGTAGGCTATAATAGGCTATCTGATGTCAAGTGAAAATTCTTCGTCCCCCATTCTACGGGTGGTCCTTCCGTCGACAAAAACGGATTCTTGTCTGCACATTTTGGCATCCCGCCCCCTTCCACAACCCAGTATGGCCACATTCACACACAAATCGTCAGATTGGGGTATGAGCACCATGCCCATACGTTGGGGCGCTATGCCCTCAAATTGAGCATTTGTCTATGACTGGTTGGTAGTTACGCCCCTGAGACCCGCTACCTCCGCCGGACACCCTCGGACTTAGGGACGTGCCCTATATCCCTATCTTTGTTCCCATCCTTTTCATATAATCTTTTTCCAAGAAGCTGTCATGTAAAATGAGTGTAAGATGTAGGTAGTGCGGCTAACATGAGCTGTCTGCGGCTGGACACACTGTTTTGTTTTTTTAGATCTTCGGCCCGGTTCAGCAGATCATTAAATTCAAGAACGCGGACGAACTGATTAAACGAGCCAACAGCACGATGTACGGCCTTGCTGCAGCCGTCTTCACCAAGAACATTGACCAGGCGTTGCATCTCTCTCAAGGTATCAGAGCTGGAACTGTATGGTAAGTCATAACCCGATTTGTTTTTAATGATTTTTTTTTGTTGCTTTTATATAATTTATTAATCACTTCTTTAGTGTTAAAGGATCCCTGGCACTACTAAACTACTCAACTTACAATATTTTAAAATACTTGAATACTTTAAAACTAAGCTGTGCTTTCAACAAATAATACACGGTTTTGTCTATTTTAAGCCTTTTCCAAAACTCGTTAACTTGCAGCGAAAACAGGGGAAAATTTACATAACCGTTTTTGGGATCCCAAAACATAAGTGGAGGGATACCTACGACTTCCAAAAGTTGTCCGTCTGTAAGCACGATAACTCTCGAAGGGAATGAGATATTTTGATGAAACTTGGTGTCGTTGGGTCGTCAGACCAGTCAAGTTGGTAGATGGGCTTTGTAGCTCTACATTTAGGGGTGGGTGAGGGGGTTCAAATTAAGGGGCAAACAACATATTTTGAAACAGCTAACTTGATAGTGGATTATGGGGTAAGAAGACATGCTGAACACGATAGTGAAAACCATTTTGTCATCGGACAAGTAGTTCGCCCGGAATCCGGCCAAAACTGGAAAGTTTGTTAAAAGAAGTTTTATTTGAAGTTGATTAAATGTTCGATTTAGGGATAGGAAAACATGCTGAGGACGATGGTGAAAAGCATTTTCTCAACGGACAAGTAGTTCGCCCGGAATCCGGCCCAGACCGGAAAGTTTGTTAAAATTAAAAGTTTTATTTTGAGTTGATTGGATGTTCGATTTAGGGCAAGAAGACATGCTGAACACTTATGTGAAAAAATTTTCTACCTGGACATGTAGTTCCTCCCGAATCCGGCCAAAACCGGAAAATTGTTAGAAGCTTAAGTTTTTATTTCTAGTTGATTAGATAACCGATTTAAGGGTAAGAAGAGATGCTGAATCAGTGTTTGACAATCATATTTTACCCGGAAATTTAGTTCGACCGGAATCCAGCTGGAGTCGGAAAATGTGTTATAAGTTAAATTTTTATTTGAAGTTGATTAGATGTTCATTATTGGGGAAAGAAGATACCCTGAGTTCGTTTTTGAGCTTTCTTTTTTCAGTAGTTCTGGAGTTCGGTCGAAACCAGGAAATTGGCAGAAGTGGCAGGAAGTCTTCGTCAAAACATATTTGACTTATAGGGGTAAACACACATACTGAATCCATATCTGAACTTGGTTTTCTCAGATGACTAGCTATTTGGCCTTAATCTGTTTCTGAATTTTAATTGTAAAAATGTCCAAGGAGTCTGGCGATGACTGGACCTGGCTAAGACAAGACCCAGTTGTCTGGATCAGATATTGAACTTTTGGGATCCCATCGAAACCTTTGGTCTTGTTTCTGACGGAAAACTTGTCGCAGACAACGTCGATAGCGTGATACACATCGAAGGTTGCAAAACACGGCAAGTGACAAAATCAGCGTGGCTTTTTTAGAGGGATTAGAATGTACCGTACGAAATTGGGGTCTCCGGGTTTAGAAATATACGGAGTGATTATGGAAGTATGTTGCGTTAGTATTATAGTGAGGACAGGTCCTTTAAAGAAACATGGCCCATAGAGTTAACAGGAACAAACAGGAAGGGTAGGTCTGCAGTCTTCAGGCACGAACGTAGAAGATATTATTATTTATTTTTAACGCATAAATCGTACAAGACGAAAACAGTGGAGTACAAAAGAAAATAGGAAAACATAATTAGGGAAAAGACAACATGTAGTTCGCCCGGAATCCAGCCAAAACCGGAAAATTGTTAAAAGTTAAAGTTCTATTTGTAGTTGATTAGATATCCGATTTAGGGATAAGAAAAGATGCTGAGTCCCTCTGTGACTATCATTTTTTACCCGGACATATAGTTCGACCCGGAATCCGACTGGAGTAGGAAAATTTGTTACAAGTTAAATTTTTATTTGAAGTTGATTAGATGTACATTATTGGGGAAACAAGATACCCTGAGTTCGTTTTTGAGCTTTCTTTTCCGCCGGACAAGTAGTTCCAGAGTTGGCAGAAGTGGCAGGAAGTTTTCGTCAAAACAGATATGACTTATAGGGGTAAACACACATGCTGAATCCGTATCTGAACTTGGTTTTGTCAGCTATTTGGCCTTAAAGGACACCTGAACAATGAAACCATACTTGAACACACCATGGAGATTGCATTTACAGACATGGCCACGGAGAGCATTCTTCTTCTGAGCGTGACGTTTTCAAAATAGGGATTTTCGTTTCTGGAGGTTTGCACATGCAGACTCCAAGACAAAAAGCATAATTCATTCAATCTTGTACAGCGCTGGCCGGATCGTATTGGAATTTCTTCTAGATATACGTTTGGGCTTTACTGGTTAAAAATATTCCAGAAGAAGGGTTGATTGGAGATATTTGTTCATTTCTAAAATTGTTGGGTAGTGAAATAAGGACAGATGCAAAATGGAAACACTATTTCGCATTCGGATTGGGTTTGCTGCAGGCAATTAACGGAAGTGATACAGATAGGGATGATACTTGGTACTCTTTATTCAGGTGTCCTTTAATCTGTTTCTGAATTTTAATAGTAAAAAGGTTCAAGGAGTCTGGCGAAGACAAGACCCAGTTGTCTGGATCAGATATTGAATTTTTGGGATCCCATCGAAACGTTTCGTCTTGTTGTAGTTACCGCGGTATGTGATATACAGTTGCTCTGCAAAAACGACTATTGCCAAAATTGCGCTTTTCGAGGTCATCCCAAAAGAAAACTGATATTCAGTCACATCACTAATGCCAAACTTCTTTTCCACCAATTGACAAACACTGATGAAAGTGAGATGACTTTTTCGAATACCACGAGCAATTATCACGCCCGGACCTTGGTATCTGAATATCAGATACCACGGTAACTGGCCAGATACCACGATAACTGCGAGAACGCCCTTTGACCGTGGTATCAGATACAACGGTGACTGCAAAAACGACATTAGAACGTGGTCAGGGCGAGGCTTCTAAGTCCTCCAGTCTAATAAACCAGCCACACCCAAACCGTCTGTGGTGGACAATACAATCTGACTAGATTGTCTACCCCTTGTGGTGTAGTATTCTCGGAAAATGGGTATATATCGCTGTATACAGTTGTTTTAATTTGAGGGGGGGGGGGGGGGGGGGGGGGTGAAGGCTTATGGCCTGTCAACTCATGTGTAAAACACAAGTGAGCCCTGGATTTGGGTGTAGGACACCAAAACCCAAGAGGGCATAGTTCACGGGTTTATATAGGTGGTATTGGGGATAGATATTTTCTACAAATATCAGTGTAATGCAGGAGCTAAAATGCACAAGCGAAAATAAAAAATGGTACCGTACGAGTGGATATGCTCGGGTGGTAAAAAAAAACTTGCATAAAAGGGGGGGGGGGTCAGTATGGTGGTGCTGTAGGTTACAGTATACTGTGGGGTGGTCAAGCATCAATGACCTTGTAGACGGAATAGATTCTACTATTCTGCTGTATGCTGATGACACGAAGCTATACCGAGTAATCGAATCCCCTGAAGACTCACTGCAACTACAGGCTGATTTAGATAAAATCAATCAATGGATGAAAGTCTGGCTGTTGGAAATTAACGCAACGAAAAGCCACCTGATGACCCTAGGACGAACTAAATCGCCGTCATCTTATAAAATTGGAGACACCTTCCTAAGCAGCAGCGATGAGGTGAGGGATTTGGGTATCATAGTCGACTCCCAAGTAAGCTTCCACAGCCACTATGAACAGACTATTTCTAAGGCTAACAAAGTTGCCGGTTTACTTCGAAGATCTTTTCAGTTTCAGAACGAGCATATGCTTACCACACTGTACACCTCGCTGGTAAGGCCCATTTTCGAATATGGGCACTGCTCAGTTAGACCCTTTTACAATAGAGACATTGATGCCCTCGAGACTGTTCAGCGGCGGCTCACGAAATTCCCGCCTAAACTGAGACATCTCCCATACCAGCAAAGGCTTGAAAGACTGAAACTCCCTACGCTGGCATACCGTTTCCACAGGGGAGACCTCATTGAGACATACAAGCTATGCCACGGTATGTACGAAAACGTCGAAGCTGACGACATCCTCAACTTCAACTTCAACAACTTACGCGGTCATAGCCTCAAACTCACCGCAGAGAGGTTCTGCAAATATATTGGTCGGTGGAGTTTCAAAAACCGCGTGCCACCCCATTGGAATCAACTGCCCGAAGAAACAGCAAACTCCCCATCAATAAGCCAATTCAATAAAGAAAATGATGGAATGTTTCTTTCCCAAATGTACGACCCTAAATGTTTCAAAAGAACTTTGTAGAGGCTTTGTGGCCTTTTTTTTTGCAATATATTATTATTATTATTATAAATAATCTTGGCAAATATAGGTTTACAGAGATAATAACGTATTGGTGGGTATGGTGTGTTGGGATAGGACGTACGGAGGGGTGGTATGGCTCTGGTGGGGTCATCAGGTGATAACCACTCCTTAGATATTGGTATTTATCGAGTGTATATTTATCGGTGTCAGATAGCATGGCATCTGCAAAAACGCAACTACTTTTCTTTTTTATAGGAAAGTGCCACAGGAGTTCGTTACTCTTGCTAAATTTTAAACCTGGGGTCGATTCACTTCGGAATCACGGCATCGAAGCGAATAGTTTCTATGGCGGATCTTTATTAGAATGCACGGGCTTTTGTAGATCTCTTGTTGGGTGGTATTCAAGTTTAAGGAAGTAGATAATATATTTGTGACCTGTCATTTGAAAAAGCCGAGTTTGGGAAAGAAAAGAATATAATTTTCTATCTTTGGATATAAAACAAGGTAGAACGTCATGTGCTGGTTGGGCCCAGTTCTCCATGAATTTTGGTAAGGACTAGGAAACTTACCCACTACCCAAACTCGGCTACAACCGGTTGCATGTTCCCACACCCGGTACCTAAATAGTTTTGTCCCTTCTTTTGTCAATTTCTTTAACTATGGATTTACAGTTTGATCCTAATCTTTCCCTTAGATTAAGGTCATTTATAGTTTGGTTATTTTAGTGTAATGGTTGTTAATTGTAAATATTATGAATTTTGACACTAAGATTAAGTGATATTAATCATTGACAGGTTATGTGACATGACAGACAAATGGCCAGTAGTGGGCCGTAGTGTGATATGTGATTTAGCTCTATATATATTATTCAGTTTCAAATGTTATAGCTTTAGTGTATAAATTGTTGACGTAACATCAACTAGTCGGCTTACCGCCGTTTCAAGATTTTTAATGAATAAACTAAATTGAATTGAATTGAAACTTCCAAAGAAGTAAGGCTTGCATCTTCAACTTGGAACTTTCCCTTTAGCGTGTGGTTATGGCATACTTTTGGCAAATTGTGCGGATGCTTCGCATTGTCATTTTTTCGCAGAAACTGGGATGTATAATAGCAGAACGAAATAAAATAGAGCGGAAAAAGTAGCCGAACTGTATGAATTTTCTTTAGGAAATAGGGACGATGCGTCGATAGGTGATACGGATAGATCTATGTACGTCTTGAAAAAATGAGAATAGGTTTTTGACAGTGTAAATTTTGTGCTGGTTCAGTTCACAGACTGATGAGCTCGAACCGTCTGAAGTCTTAATGAGTGATTGTAGAATTTAATGGACAACTCGTTGACTGAAATTTGACTTAAGACCATAAGTCGTGGCAGGAGCGGGGTTTGTTGACTGAAATTTAACCAAGTCTATGGAGGCCCGCGGTTGGCTGCTGGGCGAGTTGGCTCCTCCTAGGGGAGGAGTCAAGTGATGACATGACAGGTTATGTTGCCCCCGCCTTGAAGGAGGAGCCAGGCAGTGAAAAGGTGCAGAAATGTAAATATAAATGTAGAATAACTGCAGAAATAATTCATAAACGAACCATGGCCTTTTTTGCATTGGAGTGTTATTATATCTTTTATTCTGTTACAGGCTGAATTGCTATAATGTCTTCGGAGCGCAGACACCTTTCGGAGGGTTTAAGATGTCGGGCGTTGGCCGAGAGCTCGGCGAGTATGGGCTGGAAGCTTACACGGAAGTCAAAACTGTGATTGCCGCTATCCCACAGAAGAATTCTTAAATATGCCGTTGAAGTTTTAAAACATTTGAGGTGCTTATTTACTGCTCGTTTTTCGTTTTTTCGTAGCTTTTTTTTAGCCCGGCTGTACTGTCGATTTAGAAAAAGATTTGCCTGACCCGACTTCGAGATGGGATGGTACGGAGTGGGAGGGTGGGGTTCACGAGCTGTCACGGATTACGGCTCTAGAAATTAAGACACAAATCTGGCTCGGTTTAGGGATACAATGGAAATGTATCAAATAATGAAGTTTTCCGGAACTTGGACGAAAACTGATATTCGACCGGAAAATAGTTGGTTGCTATAGTGAAAACATGTTTTTACACTTATGTGTGCTAAAGATGTTAGGTCAACCCACTAAGACAAGGCCCCGAATAAAATGTTTCCGCCTGATACCCAGTTTGGTCAAAAAGGATCTAGATGCTGTGTCCAAGGACAATGTTCGAGTCCCATTTCCAAACTTCCAAGCTCCGCTCCCAACGAATCTGGAAGGTCTTTTCTTCTTCGACCTATAGAGGGCGGTGAAAGAGTTAAGTGTTGCCATAATTTGAGAGTTCATGCTGCAGTTTTCTTGTTACCGGAGTCTTTCGAGACAAAGTGAGGGACTCAAGTTACGAATCAATCATTCCTAGTGCCTCGAGTGCTCAAGTTGTCATTTTTTGTGAGAAAGGTGTATGGGATTTTGGCAGTGTGATCTGCAAGAAATATGAGCCGCGATTACCCAGTGCTGATGAATCCGCATTTTTTGTCACTCATTTCCTCAAAATTTTGTTCACAGGACACGGAATTCGCGCGGGTTAACTCGGCGCTGCCTTTTGGAAACAATTTGTCATTTTCATACTTTTTTTTATTTCTTCTCCTTGAATATCTGTCCCTTCCGGTTTTACTAAACGAATAGGCGCATCGTGTGAACCCCCTTCTCTGGTTTGTTTCTTTGTTACGTGTTTCAGTAAGCCCGAATATTTGTTGTTGTCGTTCTGTTTATAACATTGGAAATAAACTAGAATAAGCAGACGAGTAATGATACGTTCCCGTGTTTGATAGTGCAAAACGGATACGTCAGCTGAATTTTATTAGAGCTATATTTCGGCCCTTTTTGGCAAGTGTCCTCTTCAGGCTTAAAGCCGCTCAAGTTCGAAAAATGAACTTGTGGAAAAACAAACTAAAGATTATAGCTTAGTGTGAAATATTTGACTTCGGGAATTCCTTTGTGAGAGTTGCTTGGATTTAAAAAGGTTGCTGTGATTTCATTTTGGACGCGGCTGCTCGATTGGGTCGTTGCGGGTGGAGTTTTTTCTGCATTTGGGTTGACTTTGGATTTGTTTTAGCTTGGGGTCTGAATTTCCTTTCGCTGACGATGCCATTCAATGTTTCTAGTAGTGAGTAGATACGTTCACCGGAAAACGACGAATCCGTCAACAAAATAGGCAAAGGAAGAACAGTTTTAGTTATCCATCCTCAGTATAGACATGTAGAAGTGTCAACTAAAAGGGAAACAACGAATAGTTTGTGCTGCTTAATGTCGTTCGGTTCGCTTTTTTTGTTCGGACAAAACGAGGAATAAGGAATGGTAAGCTATGAGCAAAAAAACTTCATTTTTGCATTTGTTCCTCTTACATACTAAGAAAGCTATTTTATTAAACAAGAAAAAAAGATACAGGAATTCTACACATAAATCAATGCTCCCAGAACGACCACGTGGAAATGTTGTCACAGCCTTTTTCTTTTACCACCGATCCAGGTACATAGCAATCAACACACAACATAATAATAACACAGACGACGGACAATGGCACTAAAACAAATCACAAAACTTACAAGCTACAAGGCACAGTCGCAGGCAAGAAAAAAAAACAGGACCCTGAGTAACCTATAAACCTTTTCAGAAGATGAACGATTTAATATATATATAACCATATTCTACGACGGCCCAGCTAACTAAAATTGCAGAGCTATTAATCGTAAGGAGGGTTTCCACAAAATTATTACGCTCAAACAAGGGAGTTGCTGCACAGCATTATTTTCTATTTTTTGTCCCGAGCTTCAAATTTTTCGCAGAGCTGTCCATTTCCTTTGAAACCACTTTCCCGAAAAGCTGCTTTGGTTTCCAGACCGCAAAACCGCTGGCAACTTTCAGTAGCAGCGCGAAAATCAACAAAGTAATGCCAGATTTGCTTTCTACCTCGAGAAATCTTTCCTATGCCCGGGCCACAATCTGTCAAATCCGTACGTAATTTAGTTCGCTAATTTGGTTATTACCCGCTCTTACGCTTCATCCTGGTCACACCTGGAACGAAGAAATTCAAGATACATTACCACCATCATCACTCAAAGGTAACCATAATTGGCTAAAGTCAGTGACTCTGGTCTGTGATTGGTCCAAACGCTCGAAAGATAAGTTTCAAAATCGCGGAGATGGATTTTTCCATCTCGACTATCTTACGTTTTCAGCGTCTTTTTCTTCCCAATTTCTACCGTTAACAATGTAAATTTAAATCGAGCGCAATACGCACGAAACTCCGTGTGGCAAATGGAATTCTATCCTAATGTTAATGCGGGAAGATCGACAGAAGGACAGGGAGACATGGCAAGACACGGGAAGCTAAGTTGAGAAAAGAAATAAGTTGAAATACGAGGCGAAACTCAGAGCAAAATGAATATCATGAAGACGAGGGGCAAGACGAGGTTGTCCACTTGAGTGGTGAAGGCTTCGACCAGCGCAGCGGCTGCACACGCTGTCGCAACTTTATTCCAGGAATAAGAATCCACAAAGCCGGGTGCTAAAAGGAATAAAGTATTAGACGGAAATTGGGGTAACTAGAGGCTATAACCACAGAGTTGTCTGCGGAGCTGTGACGTTCTTTCGTTTCGAAATCATGTGAGAATGGCTGTAAACTGACAACCTTGCCACCCATGAATGAAAAGCAACTAAACTGTAAAACAGATGTTGCAGGATTTGCTACTGGGATTAATCTTGTCTCTATTGAGATAAGATTATCTCTACCTCGGATTAATCTTGTCCCAGTAGAGATAAGATTAATCCCAGTAGCAAATATTGCAGTTAACTTTAATCCTTACTCGGAGAAACTTTTTACAGTGTAGTACTTTCATGGCTCAGTCAGGCTGTAGGGTGCTCTTAGAACAAATTCCGTGTGATTTTACGCTGAATCCGTAAGGTTTATGTTAAGTTTCTTACGCTACGTGACACTTTCGCACTTTACGTAAATCTTTCACACCAGACGAGTTACCCTTGACTTTATGACTCAAGGCGTATTTTTTTCATCTGCACTCCTGACCTGCACGCCACTCACCTTGCTGCATTCAAGACCACAGTGAAAAGGTTCTTCCTCGTAAAAAAAGTAACCAAGAGTCAGTCGTTTCCTTTTTTTTCTTCAGTATTTGTTTTAGTAATTAGAAATTTATTGTTAGTAGTAGTATTTATTTTTCACTAGTAGTAGTATTTATTTTTCATTGGAAAACAGATGTGAATTTTGTTTTTCGCCTGTTACTTAACAAGTCCTCCGGGACTTTCCCTGCATGTGATGCAGATTATGCGGTATGTATTTGTTTGTAATAAACGTAATCTAGTCCAATCTAAAAAAAAAAAAAACTATTTTCACTATTTTATTTTATAGTCAGCATATATAAGTTAAACCCTTTGTTCGGTGATTTTCTTCGTCTAAAACTACATATTCCCAACCATATGAATGTTGAAAGTTCCAACCATATGAATGTTGAAAGTTATGTGGCTTAAGTCAGCTAAGTTACCCAGTTACGCTCCTTAAGTAAACCAGTATGAAAGCACCGACAGAACGCTGGAAAAAAATAAGCACCATCTCTGACGAAGAATATCCTCACCGCAGCCGCATTTTACTCAGGTCGGAATGATAGATACAGAATGATAGTCACTTGGATAGATACAACTCGTAGCGCCGAATTGGCACTAAATATGTTGATCATTATTAACGGGTTGAAATAACTTCAATATATAAACCTACATTCATTACGAAAAAATATTTCACTTGGAATCCAACAGTTTCTTGTTAATTTTCTCAGTAAAATATGGTACAAAAGAATTTAAACCCTTCTCTGGCACCAAAGGCGTATTCTTGCCATCCCCCCGAGGACACGGGCAAAAATCGATTCCCCTCCGAATCTGAAAGGGAGTCCTTTTTGATGATGGCTATGATAATCGGAGCATTACCCGTCCGTGAGGACTCGCGAGAGTACGGGAAGTGAGTCCCCGGGACAAAACGCGGTGACTCCTCATGTGGAGTCCTCGGGGAACGGCGAGAATACGCCTCAAGAGGTTCTGGTGCCGCGTCCATCCTGTCAGCGGTGCCAGATCGGGCAGTGTGTCTCTGTGCTTTTCACTGGCAAGGATCGACCGGCCAAAGCGTAAAATTAGATTTTACCCGGCGGACAGACTGGCTCCCGCCTTAATAGCAGGAGGGAAGCTTTGTAGCCAGTATGTTTGAGCCCTAGCATAACAGCGGCACGCTCTGATTTGCACCGATTCAATGTCTTCTGATAAACTCACTGAAAAGTAAGAAAGTTATTTCAGGAGTTACGAGACGTGTTCATTACTTTCAATGGCACTCATGCGCGGATAAAGCCCATGTTTTTCACCTTTTTGCAGCGAATGTATTCTGAATGGCACGGCAATATGAATAGACTTGAACTTCAACTTACCCAACGCCTGCACAGCGTAGATGAAGAACATCTGAGCCATAACGCAACCGATAGTGCCTTCAAGTGTTTTCTTGGACCCTGGAAAGATTTAAAAAATAGACAATGTCTTTGAATTTTCTTGACCGTGTTGACAGAGACTATATAAGCCACTCGTTCAGGGTATTATAAGAAGTTTGTACCGGCAGGGGCGTCACTAGCTAAAACTCGAGAGAGGGGGGGGGGGGGGGGGGTGGCAGGGCGCCTACCGGCGCCCTGCCGCCCCTTTCAGCTTTTCGTCGCATATGTGATAATAAAAGTCGTGGTAACTGTAAGCGTTGAAGACCGAAGATTAGAAGCCTAGCTATGTCCCCAAGCTCAGAAACGGTTCGAAGGGCTTGGGCGTGGAAGGTGAGTATCTTAAAATATACGACTGGCAGATGTCTGGAAGGCCCAAGAGTCAACCGGTTAGAAACAATAGCAAGAAATACAGCACTATATCCGCAAACTGTATATCAGACAGGATGAAAATGAGCGCCGCAGGTCAAATTTTTGAAGTAGGCCATGACTTTTTTCGGGCAAAACGCTACTTCCCCGCAACAAATCTATATAGCTTTTAATGCTGCACAGGCCTCGAAATTCCAAGCCTAAAATCTGAACGAAATGACGATACTTTCTAGTAAATAGAGCCTACTACGTTTTAGATCTAATAAAATAATGGATGTCGCCACAATTAGAGATTACCAAGTTGCAGTTTTCACTTATAAGTATTTTAATGATCATTTAAATTCATCTTTTCAGAATTTGTTTTCACAGAATCAGGATTTCCACGAGTATTCTACTCGGAATGCCGGACAGTTGGCGAGTGCCCCCCGTAAAACAACAAGAGCTTCTTTCATAATAAAACACTTCGCTCCGGGGGTGTGGAACTCAATACCTGAGGAGGTAAGGGTTGCGTCTACCCTTTCAGCGTTCAAGTCACAGGCCAAGTCTTTTTTCTTATCGAAAAAATAGACAATGTCTTTGAATTTTCTTGACCGTGTTGACAGAGACTATATAAGCCACTCGTTCAGGGTATTATAAGAAGTTTGTACCGGCAGGGGCGTCACTAGCTAAAACTCGAGAGAGGGGGGGGGGGGGGGGGGTGGCAGGGCGCCTACCGGCGCCCTGCCGCCCCTTTCAGCTTTTCGTCGCATATGTGATAATAAAAGTCGTGGTAACTGTAAGCGTTGAAGACCGAAGATTAGAAGCCTAGCTATGTCCCCAAGCTCAGAAACGGTTCGAAGGGCTTGGGCGTGGAAGGTGAGTATCTTAAAATATACGACTGGCAGATGTCTGGAAGGCCCAAGAGTCAACCGGTTAGAAACAATAGCAAGAAATACAGCACTATATCCGCAAACTGTATATCAGACAGGATGAAAATGAGCGCCGCAGGTCAAATTTTTGAAGTAGGCCATGACTTTTTTCGGGCAAAACGCTACTTCCCCGCAACAAATCTATATAGCTTTTAATGCTGCACAGGCCTCGAAATTCCAAGCCTAAAATCTGAACGAAATGACGATACTTTCTAGTAAATAGAGCCTACTACGTTTTAGATCTAATAAAATAATGGATGTCGCCACAATTAGAGATTACCAAGTTGCAGTTTTCACTTATAAGTATTTTAATGATCATTTAAATTCATCTTTTCAGAATTTGTTTTCACAGAATCAGGATTTCCACGAGTATTCTACTCGGAATGCCGGACAGTTGGCGAGTGCCCCCCGTAAAACAACAAGAGCTTCTTTCATAATAAAACACTTCGCTCCGGGGGTGTGGAACTCAATACCTGAGGAGGTAAGGGTTGCGTCTACCCTTTCAGCGTTCAAGTCACAGGCCAAGTCTTTTTTCTTATCGAGAACATAAAGTTTGAAAACATAATTGAATTTTTTCTTTTTTCCTTCCTTGTTTTTTTTTTTTTTTTTGTGAGGGGGGAGCAAGGGCGTTTTGTTGATGGAAGATCGTTCGTTAGTGAATTTCTCTTGCCAGTTTGTTATGCCCTCATTCTTCTTTTCTTCTTCTTCTTTTTTCTCTCCTTCTTTTCTTTCTTTTTTTGATTTCTTTGGTTTGTTTCCCTTAAGATTATATGAATGATGAATAAGCCCCGCCCATTGCCAGGCCTTATGTTAGGCCTTATGGTGGGGCCATAAACAGTTAATGGTGTTCTCTATTTTTATGAATAAAATGAACTGAACTGAACTGAACTATGAAAGACGCTGCAGGCAATTGTGTGGAATCCTGTATGATCAGAACGCCTTTTCGGATCCCAAATGAAGGTAAGTGTCACTTAGCAGAATCTTCCCATCTGTCTTTGTTCACGACGAATCCAGAAAAATATGAGACAATTAGCTCGAAGTGCTTCCGTTCGAGCCTTTCCAAAAAATAAGTACTGATCGTCCAGAAAAAAAAAATTGAAACGGAGTTGACTTTTTCTGAATTTAGAAAATTCAAATGACATTTCGCAATAATCAGACCCGTCATTAAATCTTCTTTCATTGCTCATGAAGCCGTTTATTTTTAAACGTCGGACTGGAGAAAAATTCTTATTATTAAATACTTTTCTACTAAAATACAAAGGATCTTTGCATGAAACTAACAAATTATGGGAAATGTACGCCACAAGCAAAATCAGCCTGATTTTTACTTGAATTGAGCGACATTAGTACATAACAGATAGTGTTAAAACTTGGGTTAAAACTGTGTGCTGCACGGTGAAAATTCATGATTTGACTACTGTCTTTTGTCGGTCACGGAAGCTTAGATCTAACAATCATACTTCTCATTCTGGCAAAATATGATTAAAAAACCTCTTCGTATCTGAACGACAAAAAAAAGACTGCCTCTCAAAACATGCTATTGAGAATACAATTCCTTAAGTTGCAAAAGCTCGAGAACCCAGAACAGCCGACACGTTTAGTAACTAGCCTTACTGGATTTTCCGGGCGTACTGCCAGCCCCCATTTAGCTTTTCACAGTGAGCGCCCAGTTGAGCGCCCGTTTTAGCTAATTTGTGTGGTCGGGCGCTCTGCGAGTGCCCGTTTTAGCTTTTTTCTTTCTTCGAGGGGGGGGGTAGCCCCCCCCCCCCCATAGCAACGCCCCTGTGTACCAGACGCCCTTCGATAAACAACTCTTAATTTCCAAAACCACATCCATGAATATCCCCTTTGCGACGCCGTCACATCAGCTCCTTCCCAAATGCTTACGAATTAACTTATTTTTGTATCTTTATTTCCTTCTTCTCAGTGACACAAGTGTGGTACCTACTCTTTCACTTTTACTTTAAAATCTTTACTTCTTTTCTTTACTATCCTAGAAAAAATCCTTTACTTTTTACAATAACCAAACTTTTTTTCATTTCCTCCGTTCTTGTTCAGTTTGAATGTAACGGGTTATAAGGAATATACAGACATACATAATTGTAAGCTTTAACTCCTTTAATCGTTAAGAATTAAAGCCGCCCGCAGTACATAACCAAGCCTCATATAAATGAGAGCTACCATGCCGTACTGCTCTACATACCTGGCCATCTTGATTTTCCGAAATACGTTCCAATCAGACTAGCGGCAGTATCTCCAACCCCAAGAGTCAAAACACCGGCTGCCATAGGAAGGATCGCCGAGCTATCCTGTTTATCGAAGGGTAGTGGGTAGAGCCACATGGGGGCTGAACAGCCCAGAAGGAGGTAGATATTTGTCAGGACAAGCATACCGCCATCTTTTTCGTCCAGGAGAGGTTTGAAGCTTGCGTAGATGATGGGGCCGAAAGGGGGTATTTCAAGCAGCCGAATAACCTGAACGAACAAATTAATTTCTGACATGCGACTTAACACTGGGGTATTATGAATTACCACTGTTATGTTCTAAATAATATTCTCCTGTTGCCTACGTGACCGTGGCTTGTGTTTATTATCAAGAACAAATAAGCAAATAGAACCTCCTCATTGGCCCCATACAGCGACTCTGGATACCCCGACAAAACTGAGCTGAGCTAGAGGTGTTTGCTGAGCTCGTGAGTTGCTCCCCGCCTACTTCCCTCTCCGCCGTTGCGCTTATCAGAGGAATTAACTCAGGAGGCGCGTCCGCGTCCAGACAACCAATCGGCTTTTACTCTGGAAGTTTCTTATCCGGGGCCTTACAGCGATATAGCCGTTTTTAGAGGTAACGAGTTTTGATGTTCCGCGTAGCTCCTACCCCCCGCTCGTTTGCATCGGGCAGGGTACAGGGATTTACTGGAGATGTTTGGGGGGAGGAAATTTATTTTAAAGCTGGTTTGTCGGGAGTAGATTTAAAGTGGATGGTGAGTTTAAGGGGGGGAGGATTAGCTATTGGGCCTTACTTTTACAAAAGCCTTACTTTTGCCCGATGTGTGGAAAGGTGGATGAGGATGTGTTCCACTTTATGTGTGAATGTGAAGGATTGAGTGTTTGAGTGATTTAACGGTCGAATTATTTGGGGTGGGAATTACTAGGGAGGAGTGGCTACTAGAAAAAAATTGGAAGTACAAATATGGGGGATATCCGTAAGGTGGCGAGATTCCTCCGCGTTGGTTTGTCCCATAGAGAGTGATTTTTGTAGTTTGTTGTGTTTTTTCTTGTTTTGTTGCCATGAGCCCAAGGGTTTTTTCGTGGAATAAATTCATTCATTCATTCATTCATTGTAGTATTACAAAGATAGGGAGACGGAGGTTCTGGTGCTTATTTGTTCTTGGTATTATTGATAGCGTAGTATCATCGACTAACTGGCGCTTTAGAGACACCCCATAGCAAGAGTTTCATTCACTCATTTCAGTTGGTTTTGTTCTCTAGTCATGCACTCATCTGTAAATAAAGCGTCAGAGCCTCAGGCATACTAACCACAGCTGTCCAAAGTACATATTATAGGAGTTGAAAGCAAAAACATAGTAATTTGAGTTGTACCTTTCTATTTGTGACGAAAATATATTTTGCTTAGAATGAATAAACTAGATACTTCTAACATCCACCATTTATATTTTACCTTAACGATTTACCTTAAATCCCTCTTCACGAACAAAGACAGCGTGGTTATTTCAGACGCTGCACATAACGCAAGATTTTTTTTTAGCGAAACTAAGAAAATAATCATATTCGATTCTCTGTTATGATGATGATGATGATGAAATTTTATTTACGCACTTAAGAAGAGGAAAATAGTGCAGTACAGACAAATAAAAGGAAAAAATACACTGAGCTTTCAGTAATGTAGTAAATACACAAGATCAAAAAATAAACATTAAAAGAAAAATAAAAAAAAATGGACTAATCGGTTATAAAAAATCTTCTTCCTAGATGGAATGCGGAGAAATGGCCAAGGGCAGAAACGTGAAGGTCCTGGGCATTTGAAGATAGCTTTGCACAAGGGTCAGAGGGTAAAAAAGTTGCAGTTATACGGGAATTCCTGTAACGTCGAGGAAGGTACAAGAGAAATTTACAATATTCGAAATAATAAAGTCCGGATACATTTTAAATCTTTTCGTCTCAGGATACCAAAAATTTCGGAAAGGTTGCAGACAGAGGGAGAACAAAAACTATTATATAAACTACCATGTGCTTTTCTGTTATACCTTCTTCTATTTGGAACTATGTTTCCATATCCGACACGAATGGAATCGTGAACAGCCGAAACAGCATTATCGCAGATTTTTTTTAGAGACTGTGCTATGATTATGCCAAGCCTTTTTACGGTAGGGGAATTGGGGAGTTTTTGTTTTGAAAAGAAATACCGGAATCTTTTGGGCTGCTGAATTTAAGATACTGACATTTAGAACTGCTAACGGAAAGGCCAATTTGATGTTCGATTCTAACAAACTTTTAGTTCGAGTTATTAATAGAATGTCGTCTGCATAAGCTATGTAATTAATACTTAGGTCTCCAAGGAAAAATGTTGTCTATGAGCCTGAGAGGCATTCGTAAATGGCTCTTAAAAAAAAAAAAAAAAAAATAGTGTTAGTGGGTTAAACTATGGTGCCCAAGTGTTTGGAAAGGGATAAACCCAACGTTGGGCAGGACTAATTATTTTACCAACTCGCTGAACTAAAAGAGGGCTAGTAACGTATTACGAAACTAAAAATAAATGAAAAAAACAAACAGAAAATAACATCGATAGAAGAACGTAAATCTGGTAAAACATTTCTAAAAGCTTCAACCCAAATGGCGGATATACATCGAGAGACGCACTGACAGTTTTCATTCACCCTATACCGTGCACAGGGGCTGTGACAATACAGGATTTAACGAGAGTTATTGAGGAGTATCCCCAAATCAGGCATTTCCGATACTGATATCTACCTACCACAAGGGGGGACTAATTCAAATTAAGAGCAAAATAACACTAGGGAGTAGCGTCAAGACCTATGCTTTTCTTGCTTCGCAAATGGCCAAACTCATAGCGCCGCCCACTAATCTTCCGTCATTTAAAGCGAGACAAACTTGGGGATTTAGAAACTTATGGTGAAGCTAAAATGCGGTCTCCACACATCGAGGAAATAGGGGAGGTTGTATCTTCTTTTTTTCTGTGTTCAAATATGAAGTTATTGGAGCAAACGGTGGTGCACGACTTATTGAGTTTCAGAAGGGATGTTCACTATCGCTAGTGGTGCCATTGTCGCTGCTGTTCGAGTGTGTGTTACTCCCTAGCAGAGCAAAATAACACCAGGGAGTAGCGCCAAGACTTCGAAAAACTGGCACAGACTCTAATACCAGCGATACTAGCACCACTAGCGATAGAAAACGTCCCTACTGAAACTCAGGCAGTCATTCACCAGCGCGGGCTCCGATAGCTTATTTTTCTAAACACAGCAAAAAATGATACAGCCCCCATGTTTCCTTGGTGTGTTCAGACCGAGCCTTTTGCTTTGCTAGAAACTTCTAAACCCGCATGTTTGTCTCCTTTAAATGCCGCAACCGTAGTAGGCGGCACTACGAGTAGGACCCATTTGCAAAACATTAGAAGCATAGGAATTGGCGCTACTCTCTAGTGTTAATTTGCTCTCCTCCCTAGTGTTATTCTGCTCTGTTCAAATCCAGATTCAACCATTTCTCGCCTAGACACGTCCTTGCTTACTCCTACGTTAGGGGCAACGGAAAAAATCCACTCACCTCTACAAGCACGAAGATACCCAAGATGACTCCCGTCGAGAAATAGATCAGCTCCCTATCCCACAGCAGGCCTGGAATGTCGACACACACTATCAGCACGTGGAAAACTTTTCTCAGGACAGTCACTGGGATACGGGGCCGAGCCTTGGTTTCTGGTTCCTTCTTCTCGACAACTTCAACAATGGACTTCTCAGTGTTTTCCTGCGCGTACACGACAAATCCCATGGCAAGAATGCATAGCAGAGCGAACCATAGGAGAAGAGCCACCTGCGGAAAAGAGTGAGTATCAATAAAAGATAAGACATGCCTCTTCGCCTCACCCTCGTAAAAAGTTACTACGCTGACCGTTCCAGCCCTTCTTGAAATAGTAACTATTTGCTTACCATGCTCGGGAGCGTAGTAAGCTACGCATCTATGTAACGTGATTGGTCGGATTCGCCAGTGGCATGATATTCTGCTGGAAAATAGAAAAATCGTTCCAACCTTGACGGCAAAAAGCCAGAATTCGTGACTTCATGCGTAGTAACTATGGCAAGTAGGGTGGAACACGCTCTATATCGCCTCCTGGACGGAAGGAAAGCCCTTGCGACATTTCTACCAAAACTAACTACTCTACCCGTAACATACGTTTTTCTGGACTTCATCTGTAGCTTTACGATTCCAGAACCACATGAATTCGAGACGAAGTCACTTCTCAAAGGCTAGTTTTAATCTCGGTTGCGTGGTGTACCATATATGTTGTACCTTTCCGCATTTCGGACTAGCTTCGCTAACGAAATATTCTGCCAATTAAGACTATTTGCGCAACAAACATTTAGTTCATCGAAAACTGTGGTACAGACGATCCCACGTCTATACCACAGTTTTAATACCACAGTTGTAACAAACTGAAAAAAAAAAAAAAATGAATGTGCTCTGCACCCACAGAGATCCGTGATATTTCGTTTTCCTATTTCGTCACCCCTTGTCTATCATACGCGATCATTTCTTAACGGGTGGCAAACTAATCCTAACGTATTATTATATTTTTATTTTATTTTGATAAATATTCCTTCCGCCCAAGCTGACTGCGAATCATATTTGACGGTGCAAAACGGATAAGTCAGCTACATTTTATTAGAGCTATATTTTGGCCCTTCTTGGCAAGGGTCCTCTTCAGGCTCAAGCCGCTCAAACTGGAAAATGAACTTGTCATTTTCAAATACACAGAGAACTAAAAAATAGTAAAAAGACGCACGATCGAAACTAATCACGGGATTTTGGAGAACGTATCCTACGTTTTAGGTTCAGAAATATGAGCGACTGCAAATCTCTAATCTAAACAGTTGGAAGTCACAGACTGCCAAGTCGCTAAGGCGTTTGGCTTTGAACACTGACCAATGATGAGCGGGAGGTGTCAGTTGGAAGTCTTGTCTAGGTATCTCTTTGGCGCCGAAACATTTGCGTGGTTCTAGAACAGCGGTCATAGACGACCGAGCTGTAAAACTGGTACTTGGCGCCCAAGTTTCGGCCCAGGCTACAAACCACAGTCCCGACAACGAACTAGAAAAGGGGATCGGCCCTTGCACCTGGCAGACGGTTACTCAATGTACGGGAACTTTTACATTATTTCCATTCCTTACTCAAGAATGACCATACCAAAATTTTAACAGATTGACAACAGACAGATTCGCGAGAGAAGTTATGAGAGACAACAGGGCCTCAGAATGCGTTATATTGTCAAAAGCCCCAGTTACATCTATAGAACATATATGAATAGCAGACTTGTCACAGGTAGCCTGCTTCATCATTTTTGTCAATATAATAAGAATTTATTTAAGCCAACAAAGGGCCATACAAACAGTATTCATTATCGCACTTAACTAACAAAATTGACCTTCAAAATTACATACAATAAGATCACTTCTTTTTACCCTTCTAGTATTCGCCAAATTACCTCCGATCTAAACTTCCAATATACACTTAAAATATGTACATACCGACCGAAATACCTGACGATTCGTCGAGATGAGCGTGCGCACAACTGGCGCTCGGACGGAATCCAAGCTGCACTGAACCAAAAGGACATTTTTCAACTAGTCCTAAAAGGTGGACATATTCCAAGATTTTGCTCACGGTACAACAAACTGTAATTGGCCGATAGCTTTTGCAAAGGTCTGTGTCATATATTCAAATAATGCATAAAACGGATATGTCAGCTATCAAGATTGCAGGTTTGTTTCCTTGACCTAAGTTGACCCTGAAGATTGACAGCCTGTCAAGGACATTGCCAATAAGGGTCGAAAGTCGCTGCCAAAGCATCAAAGCTGACATATCCTTTTTATGCATTACTTGAATATATGTTTCAAAGTCAGCTTGGGCTCAAGGAATATTTATGTCTGTGCTTAGAGCCTGTTCCACCCTTCTAACAACAGTAACTATTGTTACTATTTGCTTACCATGCTCGGGAGCGTAGTAAGCGTGGTAACTACATATCTCTGTAACGTGATTGGTTGGATTCGGCCGTGGCATGATATTCGGCTGGAAAATAGAAAAGTCCTCCAGCCTGTGTCAAAAAGCCAAAATTCGTGGCCATCCATAATAACTACGGTAAGTAGGGTGGAACACGCTCTTAATCACCAATGCTAAAAGTACCCAAGAGGAAACTACCCAGAACCAAACCCAGAGCTTCTTTCTCTCTTGGATCGTTCATGGTCAAATCAACAGACTCTCTACGGTGGCTCGGCATAACATTCAAATCTTCATTGTCAAAATTTTGCTCTTCGGTTGTTCGGTTGTCTAGATCAATCCGTACCGCCTATGGGCGCATCGTCCCCAACCGGGGGCGCTATAATCGTAAAGCTTTGGGAAATTTGTACAACACCTTCCGCGCTCCTTCTATACTATTTCGTTCTGGCGTCACTCATGTTCTGCGAAAGAAGGAGATTAAAAAGATGAGATCATGTTATTTTAAATATGCAAAGCACCTGCTCCACTTATCGAAATTATGTCACAACCATACATTGACGGAGAATTTCAAAATTCAAGATGTACCCTTTTGGATGTTTCCTCATCGCTTTTAAAAATCATGGACGACAGGGCCCAACCAGCACACGACGTCGTCCACTGTTTCCTGACCGAAGATTAAAGATTAAGTGTCTTTTTCTGTGTTTGTATGTGTTTTAATAATGATAATAATAATACAAAGCAAGAGAAAAGGCTTTCGCCTCTAAATAAATCTAAGAAATTTTGAGTAGTCGAACTGATCAGAGTTAAAAATCTCATCAACAATGCATCGATTCAGCATTAACCGCATCTTCGGTAAGGCTGTTCCAAGGATCACCAATTCTGTTGCCAAAACCCCACTTAAAAACGTCCTTGTGGAATCTTGACTTTGTAAGCTTGTACGCGTGCCCCCGATGATGACGGTTAATGCTGAATCTTACTAAATCAGTCACTTCAAAATTGTCATAACTTCCATTGATTAATTTGAATGTTTCAATCAGGTCTCCTCTAAGAAATCTGTATGCAATGGAGGGAAGGCACAACTTGGCTAATCTCACTTGGTAGGAGAGATCGCGCAGATCTGGTACGAACTTTGTAGCTCTCCGTTGGATTTTTTCATAAGCCTCAATGTCACAATTGTAATATGACCGCACTGTGGTGTGGCCATATTCAATGATCGGGCTAACCATCGACTTGAAAAGAAGTGAGAACAAACCATCCTGCTTAAAAGTAAAGTTTCTTCGTATTACACCAAGGATTCTATTACACTTTTTCATGGTAAGGTTGTAATGTTGCGAGAAACGCAGATCCCCATTGATCAGGATCTCTAGATCCCGTTGGGTCATGCATTCGGGTATCGTTTGGCTGTTGAAACTATAGAAAGTTTTAAAGTGAGAGGGTCCCAGGCGAAGATGGTGACTTTTCTCGACGTTGACTTCCATCAGCCACACTTGCATCCAAAGTTCAATTTTGTGAAGATCATTTTGGAGTATCTGTGAATCTTGGGAACTCCTGATGACTCTGTACATCTTGGTGTCATCCGCATACAACACGATATCAGAATCAATGTCGGACACTAAATCATTAATATAGATATTGAATAGTAATGGTCCCAATACACTACCCTGGGGCACTCCACTTGTTACAGAGACGGAAGAATTACTTAGCTGCCCTTTTACTTTGACTCTCTGTGTCCGTTCGGAGAGGAAGCCGGAAATCCATCTATTCAAGCTCCCACGTATGCCTAGCTTCTCGAGTTTCACCAAGAGTCTCTTATGGGGAACTTTGTCGAAGGCTTTTCGAAGGTCAAGGTAAAGGACATCTACTTGAAATCCAGAGTCGATGTACTTCCTCCACTGTTCGGTTGTCAGTAATAACTGGGATTCGGCGGACCTTCCTTTGATAAATCCAAACTGCTTCTTTGTTATAAGCTTCCTATCCAGTAGATGAAAGAGAAGGTGATCAGAGGCGATTCTTTCAAAAATTTTGGATGTTACGCAAGTAAGGCTAATTGGCCGATAGTTGTTTGGATCTTCTTTCGAAGCACCACCTTTAAAGACTGCGGTAACGACAGCTTGCTTCCAAAGCTTTGGCAATTGGCCAGATGACAAGCTCTTCCTAAAAATCACAGTCAAAGGTTCAGCGATAAGCTCAGCAGTCTCTTTCAAAATTCTTGGGTGTAAACCATCTGGGCCCTCAGACTTGTTTGGGTCCAATTCCTTTAGCTTTTTGCAAACTAGCGCAGGGTCAATTATGAGGTCTGGAAAATCTTGCTGGGAGGCATCACTATCAGGTAGAGTAGATGGGTCTTCGTCAGTATATACAGTAGAAAAATGGTGATTTAAAATGTCAGCAACAGCAACTGGATCCTGGACAGTCTTTCCGGTTGAAGGGTCCTTCATCTTGCTTGCGTTTGCTATTACCTTTCTCTTGGAGTTCACATATTTCCAAAAAGCTTTTGGATTAGATTTTGAAGACATTGCCACTTTCTTTTCTCTTTCATTGGCCTGTACACGTGTTGCCTTACGAACTTTGTTTGAAATTCGTCTGTAACTCTTCTTTAAGTTATCGGCGTCTGGGTTTGCTTGTAATTGCCTCCAAGCTTGCTGCTTTTCTTTTATAAGAAGCAGAGTTGGGCGGCTAACACGAGGTCGGTTTTTATGCTGGGCAACTGGAACAAAAGAGTGCACAAGAGAGGTAAGTCTAGAGACAAATGCTGTGTACATTTCATCGACAGTCGAAGACTCATGAAACTCAGCATCCCAATCAGTATCCATCAGCGCGTCCCGCAAACCAACATAATTTCCTCTGTAGTAATCCAACCTTGTTGGGATCCCAAAACGTAAGTGGAGGGATACCTATGACATCGCAAAAGCTGTCCGTCTGTCCGTCCGTCCGTCCGTCCGTCTGTCCGTCCGTCTGTAAGCACGATAACTCTCGAAGGGAGTGAGATATTTTGATGAAACTTGGTGTGATGATTCGTTGGGTCGTCGGACCAGTCAAGTTCGTAGATGGGCTATGTAGCCCTACATTTAGGGGTGGGGGAGGGGGTTTCAATTAAGGGGCAAACAAAATATTTTGAAACAGCTGATGTGATAGTCGATTATGGGGTAAGAAGACATGCTGAGCACGATGGTGAAAACTATTTTGTCATCGGACGAGTAGTTCGCCCGGAATCCGGCCAAAACCGGAAAGTTTGTTAAAAGTAAAAGTTTTATTTGAAGTTGATTAGATGTTCGATTTAGCGGTAGGAAGACATGCTGAAGACGATGGTGAAAACCATTTTCTCGAAGGATAAGTAGTACGCCCGGAATCCGGCCGAAACCGGAAAGTTTGTTAAAATTAGAAGTTTTATTTCGAGTTGATAGTTTGATAGTCGATTATGGGGTAAGAAGACATGCTGAGCACGATGAGGAAAATCATTTTGTCATCGGACGAGTAGTTTGCCCGGAATCCGGCCAAAACCGGAAAGTTTGTTAAAAGTGAAAGTTTTATTTGAAGTTGATTAGATGTTCGATTTAGGGGTAGGAAAACATGCTGAAGACGATGGTGAAAATCATTTTCTTGACGGACAAGTAGTTCGCCCGGAATCCGGCCAAAACCGGAAAATTTGTTAAAAGCAAAAGTTCGAGTAGATGACAGATTAAGGGGTAAGAAGGGAGGCTGAGTCGGTTTATGACGATGTTTTTTTTACCCGGACATATAATTTTTCCGGAATCCGGTTGTAACCGGATTTTTTTTTAAGTCAAACTTTTATTCAAAGTTGATTAGATGTTCTTTATAGGGATAAGGAGATACGCTGGTTTTGTTTCTGTATTTTTTTGTTTGCTGGGCTAGTAGTTCGCTCGGAAATCGGCAGGAAGTCCCGGTCAGTATCGTCAAAATAGATATGGTTTATAGAGGTATATCTGAACTTGGTTTTCTCTGATAATTAGCCTGTCCAAGACTGGATCTGGCGAAGACAAGACTCGATTGTCTGAATCAAATATTAGATTTTTGGGATCCCATCGACACCTTTGGTCTTGTTTTTTTAGGACTCGTACTCTTTGGACAATTTAAGGCTAAATTGAACATGATGCACGAATGGTCAGACTTCCCTACAGAAGCTAAACTTTACTTTCTTCATTTACTCCGCCTTTCCGAAATGGCGGGTCAAAAATAAATTACTTACTTACTTAGAAGCTGAAGGTGTTGTGTTAAAGCTGGACACAAAATTTTGAAAACGTGCATTACGTCATGACGATCCTCTACTTGCCATGCTCTTTTGAGCTACGATGGAAATAAAGAATATCTATACTATCAATATACGTACTCTTGTTGATGTCGCCATCAGGAAATGGGTCACCCATAAGACCAGATTGTGCTTCAGTTCAACAGAGGCCAGGGTCATTAAGCCAATTACCCCAACAGAAATCAGCCACGGATAGAACATCGCAGGATCTCGCAGGGAAGGAATTTTCCAAAGTCCGACGGTGAATACGAAGACACAGAATAGCACCGCCTGACAAAGCAACAAATGTTAAAAGCTTTGCTTCTGCAGATAGCTTTTGCTAATTTATTTGCTGCAATCAGTCACAGGTTCCATCAGAGAAAAGTGGCAACACTTAAAACACCAGGTGTAGGCTGTTGGAAAATCGAGAAAAAGACTATGCTCAATGTTTAAAAATCCTTTATAAGCCCATGGAACTTGAAGGCTTTGCTTTGCAGATTGCTCTACTACCCCGACCATGGATCAAAGGGCGGCCCACAACAGCACTGTTATATATAGATATATATATTTATTTTTGCCCGCTTACAAAAGGGAAAAAGCGGAGTACATAAAGAAAAAGAAAAGAAGAACGGAAACTAAAAAATATGTACATGCACTAAACATAATACTAAAATCTAAACCACGAATCGAGTTATCATATGGTTTGCGCAAGCATTTAAAGCTCTTGCCCGAGCACTTCTTTTCAATTTGATGTATTTTTTCGGTGGGGTTTATTATGTTCCTTGGAGACATTAAGAAACACTACTTCTACTAAACAACGGTTGGCAGTTGGCATTGGCACACCTCTACTGTACCAAAAAGCACTTAACATTTAGGTTTACCTGTAGGATTTTGGTGGTATCATCAATTGTGTGCTCGCCAGTGTGCAAGACTCCATTGTAAATTACAGATATCAGAAAACCCACAAGGCCTTGGCAGAGGAGAGAGCACTCTCCCACAGTAAAACTCTTCCAGTGATGTTTCATGGTCTGCCTCAGGATGGTGATAAAAGTAGTGCAAGCCAGGAACATGAGGAAGCCAACTGCCAAGCCTAAGAAAAGGGAAAACTGAAGAAGCAGAAACTGTGAGAAGACTGGAAAGGAAAACCGAATACCCTGTAACGATTGTTATGCAAAGTACATTCTAGAAAACCTGACTCTCCAGACCGTGAGCCTCGAAATCTAATTTTACCAGCCTTATAAAAGACACACGGCCAAGCGAAACCGTCAGTTGTGACTTGGATTGCTTGCAACACTTGTCATAGTGACGGTGTAAGTATTGGGCTGTGTCGGGCTTTATAAGGTATGGTTCAGGTCAGTCATTTAAGGTCTTGACTTCCGGTTTGTTGTTCAAGTTAGTCGGTTAGGGTCAGCCTGGTCTGACCAAGCTCATATCTCATGTTGGACTGACAGATCCCTTCTGGGTCTTTAACTTACTTTTATTATTTACCTTTTTCAAAGAATATACTTATATTTCATACTCGAGCTTCCTAAGGTTTTCTCTGGGTGGTCCGCGTCAAGGGTTTACGGCGGACCATTGATATACTGTACACGCCCCAGAAACCCATCTCGGCTACCATGCTATCAGTTACTGGCAAAACTCGGTTTGCCAGTAAAGCGGAGCGATACAATCCTTTTAGGAAAACTGAAGTACAATAGTTATTAACGGGACAGTTCAACACAATTTAAGAATGATCCGATAGTCACAATAGGGTGACGCGAGGTAATTCTGGACACTTTTGACGAATTTCTTCTTAAAAAAAATACCTCTTAAGTAGGTATTGCACTGAGCTAGAAAATGTCGATGTCACAACGTAGCTGGCCTTCTCAGCTACCACTTCGGATATCGACACATGGAGAGTTTGATAATCTAATGGTTGTAAGACTCAGACTCAGGACACTCCCAGGTGTCCGGAATCCCCCATTCCGTCGGGGTAAATCCGGAAAACAAGAAGAAACAAGACCAAAGGTTTCGATGGGATCCCAAAAGTTAAAATTTGATCCAGAGCATTGGGTCGTGTCTTTGCCAGATCCAGTCTTGGCCAAACTCCTTGAACACTTTTACTATTAAAATTTAGAAATAGATTAAGGCCAAATAGCCAATCATATGGAAAAAACAAGCTCAGATATGGATTCAGCATGTGTGTTTACCCCTTTAAGTCATAACTTGACGAAGCAGATCGAAACTTCCTGCCTTACTTCTGCCAATCTTCCGGTTTCGGCGGAATTCCGGAACTACTTGTCCGGAATAAAAATAAAGCTCAAAAAGGAATTCAGCATGTCTCCTTACCCCTACATCCAACCTCTAGCCTAATCTACTTCAGATTAAACTTTTAGTTTTAACAAATTTTCCGGTTTCAGCCGGATTCCGAGCGATCTATACGTCTGGTGAGAAAATGATTGTCATATGCGAATTCAGCATGCCTACTTACTCGCAAATCGAACATCTTATCAAATTTAAATAAAACTTTTACTCAAAACAAATTCTCCGGTTTCGGCCGGGTTCCGGCAGAACTAATTGTCTGGCGAGAAAATAATTTTCATATTCGGACTCAGCACATTTCCTTGTCGCTAAATCGAACCTCCAATCAACTTCATATTAAATTTTTACTTTTCACAAATTTTCCGGTTTTCGCAGGATTCCGGGTAAACTATTTGTCCGGCGAGACAATAAATTTCATATTCGGATTCACCATGTCTTCTTACCCTTGATTCGACTATTTCATTAGCTTTTAAAAATATTTTGTGTTCCCCTTAATTTCAAATCCCTCCCCCACCCCTAAATAAAGAGCTACATAGTCCATCTTCGAACTTGACCTGTACTTTGACCTAAAGAGTCCTCATGCCAAGTTTGATCAAAATATCTCAACCCCTTCGACAGTTATCGTGCTAACAGACGGACGGACGGACGGACAACTTTTGCGATGTCATAGGTATCCCTCCACTTACGTTTTGGGATCCCAAAAAGGTGAAGATAAGTAGCAAAAAATCGAACATCCTTAGGCCTAATAGCGATACCCATTTATCAAAAGGTCCTTTCTTCAATTTTGGGGCAAACTGAATTACCCCAGTGGTTATATTCTCCGCACAAAACTATGCATGTCTATGTCCTTGTCAACAAAGTGTGGTGCATGTCATGTGTGAATGTGAAGAATTAAGAGAGTTAAGGAATGAAGTGTTTGGAGAATGCGTGAGGGTGTTCGATGAGGAATGGATGTGTAGTATGATTGGTAGCCGGCAGTTTGGTGATGTGAGGAGGCTGGCAAGATTCCTCAGGGTCGCTTTTCAACACCGAAAATTATGCCTAGAGTAAGTAGGTTACGGTATAGATCTTTGTTCTTTTTTTGTTTTGTTTATCTTGTTGCCATGGCCTTTTGGCTTTTTTGTGCAATTAAATCTTATCTATCTATCTTATCTATACAACTATCTAAGAGCTAGCTGGAGCCTCTGATAAAAAAGAATCATCATGAGAGAGGTCGCATCTTCCGATAAAAATTTGCGTCTCGCGTAAAACTGACAAATGGGGAGATAGCCTATGACCTTTTATAACCAAGTACAAAACATTGGAAAACAATTGCATTGTAGCAGCTTGGTTACGTTATCTCACTCTGTCGCCAAGAAAATTGACAGATTTTTCTTACTATAGTAGAATGCGTTATGCAATGATGGAGACTGAATTTTTACCAAACCTGGTCTGGAATAACAAAACCGAAGTTAATTAAAATACAGACACAAGAGCTGTAAGCTCATATGGCACTTGCAAGCATATGTAGTAAGAAATACTCCAACAAGAAAAAATGAAGGGGGCTGAAAATTCAACCTATGGTTTCACTTTAAATATAAAAATAGGAGACAGAAAGCAAAAGAAAACAAGAAGGAAAACAAAAAGGATGGAAGTGATGGTCAAAAGTTTTTTTTTTCACTTTTCGGTTAAGATGCACACTTTAAGGGTGCTAAAAATTAATTTCTAAGCAAAACCCTTGAGGCAAAAAGGTTCATGTACTCATGGCAATCTTGAGAAAGTAAATTTTGCTTAAAAGTATTTCTTATATTTTGCGGTTAAGATGAGTTCTTCAAGTAAAGGTCGGATCGGAGAAGGTGACGATGTCTAACCCAATGATGTCAAGTTTCTAATGCTCCAGCAAAGTTTTATCGTCCTATCACATCTGGGAGTACCTTAACTCACGATCACCGGATTTCCGGACACCCCCTCCATCCCACCCCTTGGTACCCGAATCCTGTCCGATTCTGCACCTAGGACTTGTGCCTGTACTTCCCATCAAGTTTCATCCTGATCGCTCCACTCTGTGCGTATCACAAGATTTCCGGTTCTCCGAAAAGTGATCGGTATATGGCACTCGGCCGGAAGGCAAGTGCCATAAAAAACTTTCCTGCCATTGCCCCAATCGTGCAGCAAAAACAGCGGCGTGTCAAAAATCCATTCTCAGGACTTGTTTTTTCACTACAGTGGTATTTGAAAGCAATTTGCCCGAATAAGATATTTACAGTCAGTAGAAGCTTCAGTTATTTATTACAGGTTTGTTTCCTTCCCCGACGTTGACCCTGAAGATTGACAGCCTGACGAGGACCCTTGCCAAGAAGGGCAGTGACGGTGCGGTTTATGAATCGACGAAGGTCATAGATGGCACTATATTTCGCAATTTTTTTTTATAGTTTTTGAACGAGTGGTTAGCCTACCCAGATATTTGCGATGTCCGGGATCACCCCACATTTGGAATTACCCCAGTTCACCCTAGACCTATATTCATGATCATAAATGAGATTTCCATGCAATCTCTTTTCATAGCTGGTATGACAATGATCACTAAAATCTACTAAGTTTTAAAAAGGAAGTGAATGGGAAAGGAGGACTGTCCACAATATTTTTTCAAATACAGATATTGCACCTGAAGTGTCTTCAAACCCATTAATAATTAATTCCAGATTATCATTCAACTAGTTATTCAGGGATATGGGGACCCATAAAATTACATAGAAGACAATCACAGCTTTAGAATGAAGAAGAATGAACAATCGTTGTGCTGTTTTATTATATGTAGAGCATCTTAAAGAAACAGTCGTAACTTTCTACAGTTTACATTATTGTCTGTAAATAATGACTGCCTTTCTCTTGACTCCACACGAAAACTGTCAATCACTCTCCTATTCTCTCCTACCACATCTATTTCCTATAATCTGTCTTGAAATGATGTAAAGATCTGCCAGGGGTGGCCCGAAGCACTCGGGCCAGGGGGGGTGAGACCGCTCATTTCAACGACTCATGGATCGTAATATACGACTCGCAGGTACCAATAAAAATGAACTGTTGCGACTATGCGGCAATGGCTCACATTTCCCACCAACAAATAATAGAGCCGGTGTAAAACTAGCTGCAATGCATCAGCTGAAATTATTCTTGTAATCAAAATTGTTGTATACATACCTTCATAGCCTCAGCTTTACATTTCAACTTTCAGCTTTCAACGCCTGTACCCAGGACAAATTAAAGCAAGCGCCGCATGCGAATTTTTTTTAATCTGCCTTTGTCTAGAAAGACTCTAGCCAGCCTTTAATGTGTTTCAAATCTAAAAAGTTCCAAGCCTAATCGCCAAGTAAATGACACACCGTTCCTCTAAGTAGAGAATACTATGAAATGTGCCACAGGCGAAATTTTGTTGATACGCCGAGGAGGAGACCGTCTTTTTGCAATCCCATTGAAAAGGAAAAAACAGCTTTGAAATAACAAATCTGACCGTCAAAAAAAGTGACAAAATAGTGGCCACAGAAAATAAAGTAGATTTGTTCTGTATTAAAGACCCTGGAAAAACTCTGATTTATGGACGTAAGCCGAGGAGCAGAGCGTCATTTTGCGATCCCAATGAAAAATTAAGAATAGCTATGAAATCACGCCTCTGTCCATCGAAAAAGTGACAAAAATAAAGCCCATAGAAAAGAAAGTAGATTTGCTCCGAACTAATAGCACAAAAAGTAATTTTCACGTTCAGAACACACTTCCTCAGAAACGAAACGAGGAAAAAAGATTTGCCAGTGCGTTAAAAAAAAATCCGGATTTACGGACGTAACGAACTTTTGGTCTCGGCCTGACAGGAGTTTACAGATATAGAAAAAGACGCCAGGTTCGCCGACGAGACTTGAGTTTTTTTCCGGGTGATTTGATGTACTTTTGTTTCATAACGAAAGTACCGTGTACCGTTTTATTTGTGACTCGACACACTGTACTTTCATGCCGAAAACTAAAGCAGGTAAAGCTACAGTGAGCTACATCTGAAGAATTGGAACTTAAAACTGGTTTGCAGAATTTGATTCTGCGCGAAAGAAGATGCCATATACACAGCAAATGAAGACGAGAAGTTCGCTTTTAGAATATCTGAAACATAAAAGAGATCATTTTCGAGTTGGATGAGTGTCCTGAATTTTACAAAGTCTTTTCAGATGTGCTTTAACACTAGCATACAGGGGCGTCACGTAGGGAGTGGGGGTGGATGCACTCCCCCCTCCCCCGATGTTGTCGGCTAGCCGGTAAAAAACAGAGTTTTCGCGATTATTCGTAAAAAGAATCGATTTTTTGAGGAAACAGTTGATTTTTCTTAAAAACGGTTGGTTTTCTTTAAATCAGTCGATTTTTCCGCTAAGAAAAGACGGTAAAAATTACCAGCCAGTCGGTAAATACGTTGCTCCTCCCATATTTGATAGTGCTATAATAATAATAAAAATAATAATTTATTTCTTACCCACAAATTCCAGAGGAAAAACAAGTGGAGTACAATAAAGAAAAAGAAAGGAAGAAAATAACTATACATACAAAAATACTAGCACATATGATTCGCAGTCAGCAGTGATACATACGATTCGCAGTCAGCTTTGGCTGAAGGAATTTTTTGCTCCTCTCCCCCCCCCCAAACATTTTGATAGTAACGCCTCTGCTAGCATAGAGGCCGAAAATTTACCTCCCGACTAGAATGAGCTATTCCAGCGTCTGCAGAACCCTCCCTGTCCTGGGAAACGAATTTCGGGTGTATATTAAAATCCTCCTTGTCCCTTTCAAGCGTTGTTCCTACCTCAACCTCTCTTTGTAATCGACATTTTTTGATTTGTTCTGGCACACTTCTTTCGCGGGTCTCCTGTCATTTGATTTCTGATGGCTTTTCCATTCTGTTTAAAAATTCTATTTCACTTATAGCCAAAGATGACCAAAAATCAATGCACATAACCTTGTCTCTCGCTTTTGGTCTATAAGGTATTTCAATTTTACCAGTCAGACTTCACTTAAACAACTAACTATTGTAATTTTGACAGGCTACAATCTGAAAGAGCGAAGTTAGGCAGATCCAAATCCCATGGGAGTAGAACAGGTAGCCGCATTGCTGCCCCCATGAATCATGTCTGTGACCTATCGGGTTACAAAACCTGGTTTAAACGACTTCTTCGGGGACTGGCTTACGACTGCAGCTGTGAAGAGACCCAATTAAAAAAAAAAAATTAAACGACTCGGATTATTTTTTATTAAAATGAATGACCTGGGCGAGGCCAAAATAAACGACTGATACATCTTAGCAAAAGGCCAAAATAAAGAACTGATACGACTTAACAAAAGGCAGGCGGGGTGAGTCAACCCCCCTCACCCCCCCCCCCCTTCGGGCCACCCCTGAGATCTGCTAGAAATATCAATGATTACCAGTCTCTACTTGCCTAGCAACTAATACAGATCTTACCCCAAATGCAAGACTGAAAGAACTTACTATTAAAGTATACAGTCGAAAAGACCGTCATAAATGCAACAGTGCACAGGATTAGCTCCCGAGACGAAAACAGCACAGCAATATTCATAAAGAAACATGCATCAATAGCCAGAATAGACATTCTGTAAGATCGTGAAAGGGGGAACTTCAGCCACAGCTGAACCCCGATGATTGGAAGAAGGCAAATCAGCCAAAGTCCTTTGCTAGCATTGGGCCTAAAAGAGAAAATATAGACTTTATTAATTATTGCTAGTAAGTGACCCAACTTCACCTTTAGTACTTTCATTGGCAAAAACTAAAAGAGCAGTGGCTAATAACTTGAACTTCAAAAAATGACAGTAGTAGTAAACTGTGAATACAAGCGATATAAAACAATCAAGGATAGCTGTCTGAAACAGAAATGACTAGCTAGAACTAGGCTAGAATACTTGCTCATTTGCAAAATCTCTGTTCCATGAGAGGAAAGCGCAGTCGAGACTGCAGTGACTGGATGGCATTACAGCAGCATTACAGCATCATTACAGTAACATTACAGCACCAGATGCATTAAGAACTAGAAGAAAACTGAGCAGTGTCCATGGCTGCAGCTTGGATGGTGTCTATTGCAGGCCTATGCATAGACATAAAGTATTTAAACTTTTTAAAAACAGTTTAAACTGTTTTTCTTTGAATTAAATTAGACAGAAATTGCATCATATTTATTGGTCTCATTAGATTCACAAGAGGAATTCCACATATTAGTTCATTTTTATTCGACTTTTCACTCGCCTTTTCGACAATTTTACTTTTTTTGCATTTTTGTAAATTGGTCCTAAGTACTATTTGACAATTTCCTCTTTTTGTCAAAAAGGCAAACACCAACTTTCGCCATTTCCCTTGGCTTTTTGCAAAAAGGCAAACTTGGTAGGTGACCAAGTTACTCTCTGCTTTTGACTTTTGCTTCGTGATTTTTATCAGTTTACCCCAAAATCCAACAAAAGATGGATTTGAGTCAAAATCATTCGCAGTATCTGAAGACTATCCAGAGACTATCCCTGATATTTAAGATGGAAAGTTTATAGTACAAATAATATACAAGTAAAACGGCATTTGTCACAATTGCATTTTCATCCAAGAAAAGTCCAGTAGAAATGGCAACTTGCAAAAATGTTCAAAAAAGCCTGAAAAATGCTAAAAGGTAAAGCCGAAAAAGGAAAGGCAAAAGTCAAACAAAAACACAACTATTCAAAGAGCTTTCACCTGTGTGCGACATCTCGCCAAAGCTTAGTTTCGAAGTTTTCGAAAGTCTTTCTAAGGTTTAGCATTTTCGGTCATTCCAGCCACGTCCTTGGATCAGTTCAAAATCATCGCTGCAAAAAGCCGGAGTGCTGCTGTTTGTATGAACCCTCATGTCGCTCACTCTGAGCTCGCTAGAGCTTGAGAGATTAAGAAAAAATTATCAGCTATAACACTTTACTTTGAACATCGTTGAAGACATTGACCTTTAAATTACTGGCTTTTTGAAGAGTTTTCATTTCATCTTTGATGGTGTGGAAAAATATATTTTAAGGATTTCAGTAGAGTGTGTTATTTTTTATTTTTGCGGATACTTTTATTCTATCCGAACAGATTACAAACAGGAAAAATATTGCTGTGCTTTATTTTTTTCTTTTCCTTCTTGCTGTTTGGTTCTGTACTCCATAAAAATTGGTATTTGGTATGGTTATGAAAACTGTCTTTCATTGATTGATTGTTAAGTTCGGATCAGCTTTACAGAAGAGTTTGCCTACCTCCAATTACATAACCTCAAAAGTGCTTAATTTTTTTAAAAGGATGTTTATGGGCAGTCCTAACTGTCAAGAAGCATAGTCCTTATGACCTAGTCAAGGCCTGAACTAAAGCCACATACGATTTAGCCTTGTCAGCTGTTTACTTTTTTGTTTTATTAACTGCCAGTTGTTCACCTTTGTGTTTGTCCTGTTCCTGTCAGGCGTCAGCTGATGACAGTTGTCAGTACTGTTGGTACCAGGTCGGCACCCTGTCATACAAGATTCTGTTGGTCTCAGTCTAGTACACTAGCCCCATTTCAGGCACGGTGCTCAAACTTTTGAAAAATATATAAAGGATTGTCTTTGATTTCTTTAATTCATGGTAGTAATTTCAGCCCTGTCCGAGCTGGTGCTCAGTTGTTATGACAGAAACTGTGTTTTTGATGTGTGCACTTTATACTGAAATCCATGCACCATACATGAAATCCAAGGTACAGTGCTTGAACGTCTAGCACCCAGGCATGGTGCTAGACGTTTGAGCACCGTGCCTGAAAAGGGGCTAGTGTACTAGACTGGTTGGTCTATTAGCAAGTCTTTGCCTTTTCTCACCTCAGATTTCTTGATTGCATTTTATATTTATTATATTTGAACCTGACAAGGCTAAATAAAATGGCTTTAAACCTTCACAAGGCAGTAATAAGACAGAGATAAAAAGGACTCAAATCAGATTTAGCTTAAGATTTTAAAGAAATAACCGTTTATTATTTCTGGTGCTAATTCAAGGTTCGCAACCCCTCCTGTGCAGCTCTTGTGTAATGTAGTGTTTACAAGTACAGGAAAATTTGAACACTACACAATATCGGTGACAAGATTACATTCACAAACAGATGTAAAAAAAAATGATTCTTGAAACGAGAAAATCTGGCAAAAATAAATCCTTTCAAGTCGACCGGAATTCCTGTCTAGTTGACGGGATTTCTTGTAAACGGGATTGTCGGTGTAAACTCTACATAAATTTCAGGTTGATTGCCATGTTCACTCACTACTTTTGATAAAAATAAAACTAAGCCCTAAGTTAAGGCCTGGTAAGGGCCTAGGGTTTTTTCCCAGGACATATGTAAGCGTAAAGCTTAAAGCTTAACGGCAAATATACAGGAGGGGTACCCAACCTCAAATTCTTATAACCTCGAGCTTGGCCTGAAAATATTACAAGCAAACTTCTGTACAGTCCTAAATTTACCCTAGGTAATTCAGGGTGTCTTTCTTCACAGTTAGAACCTTGATAGGACTGCATTTATCTTTCTCTTTGCCTTTTAAGGCCAACTTCGAAGCTGTAAAAATTCAAGGTTGGATACCCCTCCTGTAATAATAAATAAATATGTGTGTCTCAGTGTTTATCACAAAAGGTCTAGAACACTAATCTGTTTCCTACTTGGAGAGCCAGTCTTGATCCAGCTGATAAACATCTTCCTCAATGGGATGTCTCTTATAAACATCCCATATAGGAACTGTGATTCAGAATGCAACAAACCTTGATAGGGATTAACAACTCCTTTTTCATATTTGAATTTTAAACAGATAAGTATGTTATTTTTTTTTCTCTGAGCATTGCTTTTATTGTTTACTGATGTGGGTTGGATGAAAGAGCAGAATGTTGCACATTTTCTGCAACTCTCCCAGGGTTTTTGTTGCTACCAGAATGACAACTGTCTGACAAGAAAGGGTATACAGTTAAGTGGGTTTCTTGTTTTACCAAGTACCCAAAAATGCACTGTTCGAAGTCTGTTGTATATTTGTTGACAGTCCCACTTTAAATTTCTTAGAGTTATTTAGAGGCGAAAGCCTTTTCCCTTGCTTTGTATTTTCGATCTGTCTAGAGATATTCTGTTTGTAAAGACTATTATTCAAATAAGTGTATCCTCTATAGCCTATATATATGCTTTTTGTAACAATATTATTATAGTTGTTGAGCCTTTCTCTTTATTACAGATAGAGGTTGGGATACCTAGCTTCCTAAGCTAGGAGGAAAGTTCCAGAAAATGCAGTGCATAAACTAGGAAAACACAGCAGGCTACTTTCAGTCATGCAAACTTTGTCTGTGACTAAAGAAATGGAAAATGTGTCAAGAACATTCAGCAGTAGTGTCCCAGCCATGGAGGCATCACTGCAAAAAGATGAGACACTTGTCCAGGAAAAAAAGGAAAAGAACCAGGTAGGCTACTCATTTGAATTCTCAGTGTTCAAGTTTTGCTTTTCGCCTTCTTCCTCCTCAGATTCTTTTGTTGACTCAAGTGAATGAATGAATGAAAACTAGACTCACCGGATTTTCGGAATTCTGATAGTTTAAAGAAGGGGTCAGATTGAGTAGAGGATCTCCTTTCTACCCTTGTATACCAAACAGGGTTATTGTCGCACCAAGTATTTTGGTATCACTTTCATTGTTTTTGTTAAGTTTTTATCTGCCAAGATTTTTGCCATCCAGTTTGTTTGGTGGTGCAGAGGGGCAATCCCTACACCTTTAGTATGCCTCGTGCCTGCTGAGCCAAGAACTACGGAATAACAAAGAATTACACAAACTGGCAAAATATAAATGGCATCCAAGCAGAAGCTTGTGTCCTTCCGCTACAGGTGTTGTTTGGAATTTGTCTGTATGGCTGTATGAAGTTAAATGCTTTGTGTTTTCTTTTTCAGTTGTCAAACAGAGACAAGGTAGTCACAAGTTTGGCTGCCGGAGCAATGGCTGGCGCTCTTGCCAAGACAACAATTGCCCCTTTAGACCGGACGAAAATCAATTTCCAGGTATGGAACCTCCTATAAAAGCGAAATCGCAATTAGAATAATTAGTTTCGTAAAGTCTGCAATTCGAAATTTTTACAGTAGGCTATCATATCAAGATATGCATTGTGCCTGGAAAGAAGATGAAAGACTAACGGGATATTTTTGCGTAGACGGCTCCGTCTGGTGTTTCGTCAAGTCATCGTGCTGGGTCTTTTCATGTTGATGCCATCTAGACTAGTAGAAGAGAGCCTGCAGAATATTACTTGGTCACAGTTACAAATCTTATAACGAAAGCCTTCAAATCCTCGATATCGAAAAACTGTCTGAAAGAAGACATAGTCTTCTCATGCGTTTTGGCCACCAAACTTTGAATTCTCAACACCACAGGACCCTCCTTCCGGACTTCGTTACACCCTCTCATGGACCGAATACGCGAAGCCAGGACGACCCAAAATCCAAGATTGTTCCCCCACCTACGAAATCTTCCGAAAGATACCTAAATTCATTCGTTCCGTATTTTACTAAACATTTTAACTGTTCATGATCTATGTTCGTTTCTTATTTATTGTTTGTTAGTTTGCGTCTTACTTGTATTGTAGTGAGTGTTTATTTTTCAGGCCAATGTTAGCCTAGTGCTATTAGGGTTATAAATAAAATTGATTGATTGATTGATTGAAGTAACCATTTTCGTGTGAAAAGCTCAATGGGTGAACGTCACAAGTCTATGATATGATAGCCTCTGAAATTGTCTGTGGGATTCTTGCCATATAATCTTAGTCTAGTGAATGACCACCCTACCAGTATTTACTAAAACTGAACACCGACATTCAGGGTTGCGTTCCGTTCATGCATGTAGTACATCGCGTTCACGGAACCAGGAGTACATTGCCTGTCCTACCACGCTGACGCATAATGTAATGTCGGAAACCGTGCATCCTCAGATTAGACCAGCGACTTATGTAGTCACTAGCGTATACAAGTATTAGTCCACTAACCTTTCTTTATATCAATGTTTTGTATTCTGTTGTACTTATTATTTTTATTGTTTATTTGAATCCTTCAAAGCTGAGAGTAATGTATAAGAAGAAACAATAACATATCTATCAAACTCACACACACTTTCATACAAAGAAGTAGCTGGCCGTTAAAAACAAATTAGCCTAATAAATTTACAATGAAATTATTTTGAAAAGATCAAAATAAGCGAACTCATCAGGGCGCTTTTTTTTTAAAGAAACAAAAAAAATGGGGTGAACAAGAATGTTGTTAGCCTGATTTTACTATTCAAAGTTTCCAAAGGATTCATCACTCTAAAATTAGAAGTTAGGAAAGAGTTACTCGCAGAAATAGGGAAACCAAGAAGGAATTTAGAGAATTTATAATAAGTAGCTTCTAATGCAGAAGGACGGAAAGAAGAAGAAAACAGACGGGAAGAAAATGTGAACATCTGTATAAATAGAACCAATAACCGAGCCAATAACATCTCTGTGATGCATCCCCCCGAAACGAATAATAGCACTGAATGCTCTTCTTATTTTATCTTGCACATGTTGAATAAAGATAAGTTTCCATTCCCTGGTATTAGAAGAATAAGTGATTCCAAGATACATAACTTTCTCAACAGGAGTGAAACCAATACCCCCCCCCCCCCCACAATCCAGAGAGGAATTGGATAGGAACGATGCTTGTTAGCTTTTAGTGGGAGGTTTGAAGATATCCTTAGGGAGACACTGTTAGAAGTTAGATAACATTAAACACATGAATGAGATAGATAGATATGATGGATAGATATTTTATTCTACAAATCAACTTTCGTGGTTACACAATCAAATTTGCAGTTATTGTCAACACAAATATAGTCAGTATGTGTGTCTTTACACCTAAACATCAATAATGCTTTGTTAAAAAGTCTTGCGAATACATTTTCCTAGTTGGATTCTCACCCCTTCTCCGCAGGTGATTGAGATTGTGTTTATGAAAATGAGTTGGATAAATCGAGAGCCATTCATTGAGCTTAGTTGTCGTTAACAGGGGCGTCACGTATGGGTGGAGGGGGGACGCCCCCTCCCCCCCCCCATTATGTTGGCCAGTCCGTAAAAAAAATAGCTGAGTCGGCGCGAAGCAATGCGATTTTCGTAAAACAGTACATTTTTGTCTTGGGAACGGTCGATTTTTCTTCAAAACAGTCGTTTTTTCCTAAAAACGGTAGATTTTCGATTTGTGGGACCCCCCCCCCCCCCAATGATGTCAGCCAGTCCGTAAAAAAAAAATAGCTGAGTCGGCGCGAAGCAACGCGATTTTCGTAAAACAGTACATTTTTTTCATGGAAACGGTCGATTTTTCTTCAAAACAGTGTTTTTTCCTAAAAATAGTCGATTTTCGTCAAAACAGTCGGTTTTAACCGCATAAACAGTCGGTAAAAATGACAAACCAGTCTGTAAATATCTTGCCCCCCCCCCCTTTCCCACTCGCCAATCATTTTGTCTAGTAACGCCTCTGGTGGTTAAGGGCCCGTCTTGTACAGTTGTTGATATGTAAAATAAATGTTTGAGTGAAGAACACAACAGGGAGTAGAGAGGGTGAGATCCCACGTCTGAACTGGTGTCGGTGCTAAGCTCCTTTCTCCCGTTCCTGCAGTTCTGAGGTTGAAATTTTTTAAGAGGTAGGAGTAGGGGGAGTAGAACTATGAGTCAAGTGTTTATGTTTCGTGAACTTCTGACATTGTAGTGGTCGACTTCCATCCTGGCGATTCCTGTACCAAACAAGAAGTTCTTTTGGATCGTTCCAAAATTGACACAGAATGATCGTTGAAATAATGCACAATTTCGTTATAGATCAGCAATCGAAACTTTTCGGGCCGTGAAGCAGTGCGGTTTCTCGTAAACTCGTACCAAAAAGAAGGTTTCTTCAGTCTTTGGAGGGGCAACTCGGCAACCATGGCTCGAATTGTCCCGTACGCGGCAATCCAGTTTACAGCACATGAACAGTGGAAACGGATTCTGCACGTGGACAAGCTAGGTGAAGAGTAAGTTTGTTTTCAGTATATTTTGGATTCTGGAAGTAAGTAAGTAATTTTATGTTTAACCCGCCATTCTTAACAAGACCAAAGGTGTCGATGGGATCCCAAAAATCTAAGATTTGATCCAGACAATTGGGTCTTGTCTTCGCCAGATCAGTCTACGCCAGGCTAATCATCAGAGGAAACCGAGTTAGATATTCTATGTATCTATCTATACCTCTATAGGCCTAAGCCATATTTATTTCGACGATACTGACCGAAACTTCCTGCTTTACCTCTGCCAAATTTGCGGTTTCGCCCGAATTCCGAGCGAACTACTAGTCCGGCAAAAAAAGGAAATTCAGAAACGAATCCAGCGTATCTCCTTGTCCCTATAAAGAAAATCTAATCAACTTTAAATAAAACTTTGACTTAAAAAAAAAAATGCGGGTACAACCGGATTCCGGACTGATTATATGTCCGGGTAAAAAATGTTTGTCATATACAGACTCAGTGTCTCTTTTTACCCCTAAATCTATCATCTAATCACCTTCAGATAAAACCTTTGCTTTTAACATATTTTCCGGTTTTGACCGGATTCCAGGTGAACTAGTTGTCCGGCTAGAAAATAGTTTTCACCGTCGTGTTCACCATGTGGTTTTACCCTTAGATCCAACATTTAATCAGCTTCGAATGAAACTTTTACTTTTAACAAACTTTCCGGTTTTGGCCGGATTCCAGGTGAACTAGTTGTCCGGCTAGAAAATGGTTTTCACCATCGTGTTCAGCATTTCGTTTTACGCCAAATCAAACATTTAATCAACTTCAAATGAAACTTTTACTTTTAACAAACTTTCCGGTTTTTGCTGGACTCCGGATGAACTACTTGTCCGGCGAGAAAATGATTTTCACCATCGTGCTCACCATGTCTTCTTACCCCGTAGTCGACTATCACATTAGCTGTTTAAACATATTTTGTTTGGCCCCTAATTTGAACCCCTTCCCCCACCCCCAGATATAGGGCTACAGAGCCCATCTAAGAACTTGACCTTACCCTTGACCCAAACAATCCTCACACCAAGAAATGTCCATTCCCTTCGAGAGTTATCGTGCTTACAGACGGACAGACAACTTTTGCGATGTCATAGATATCCCTCCACTTACGTTTTGGGATCCCAAAAAGCGGAGTAAGTGAAAAGAATAAATGAAAAAGATAAAAGACGCATAATAAAACCCCTAAATTCTCAATCTTCGACCAGGAAGCAGTGAATAATATTTGATAATGCAAAACGGATACGTCAGCTGAATTTTATTAGAGCTATATTTCGGCCCTTCTTGGCAAGGATCCTGTTCAAGCTCTAAGCTGTTCAAATTGGAAAAACGTGCTAGCGATATTCCCCATCGTCTAGACCCTCAAACCCCTCAAATAAGAAGGAGAAGTTTATTTTCTATGTTAAGCTTGTTGCTATCTGAATTAGTAGAAGAACTCTTCTTTTTGACACTTATTTGTGGTTAAATCACCTTCTTATGTGTTCCTAAAACAGTGACATGGAAATAACAGACGAAGTACTTACTGCTCTTTAAGAAGCTAGTTTTGATGCGTAAACAGAAAACTAAATTTCCTTCCATGTTTTACACTTGTTGTTATGGCATGTGGTGCCTCCGGTCCAAGTCCTACAGTGAGCTCCTTCAGAAATTCAAACTCGAGTCCCGTAGGTTGAAACTGTGCATGGCTTCTGGTAAGAAAATGCTTGAGCACCCTATCCATGAGTATATTCTTTCGCCACCATTCGATTCTGCTCGCGAACGACGCGAACTCAGACACGTAAAATGTGACCATGTACGGTATGACAAGACGTTTGTACCGTCTTTCGTTACAATTCTTAATCTTATTTAGTGTTTACTTTTATATATGACGTTGACATATTTATATTGACATACTTACATATGAGTGTTTATACATGTATATATGACGATTTCGAAAAATTTGGATTTCACCATGATAGTTAGAAAAGAATAAAAGCGATATCTATCTAATAAGTCCTATTTGCCGATTGCATTTGCGTCGGTCTGCCGGTCGGTCAGTCATGGGGCTGGTCCGAGTTTGTGTTCTTCCAGACAAGCTGTGAATATTAAACTTGGCTGACCCATTCGCTCGGAGACCACCGTTTTCCGGAGTGGACGAGTGAATATATGTAATCCTCGAATGAACCTGATACGCCTTCTACTTCGCACGAAAGGGAGAACCGGACCTTGTGACATAAGTGACTTGCATACTGCGCTATTTTCCTCTTCTTAAGTGCGTAAATAAAATTTCATCGTTATCATCATCATAACCTTCGAACACGAAACCCCCTCAGATTAGGTTAGGCCCACTTGCCTACCTAATTGTTATCAATAACTAACTTGAAACACAGATTAAAATTTGCTGATGACATGCCGCTACCAATATCCCATACTCTGAACTCCACGTGCGACTCCAAACACTTATCAATGAGATCTTGGATGACCTGGTGACACAGACTAGGTTAGTCTGTGTCACCAGGTCATCCAAGATCTCATTGATAAGTGTTTGGAGTCGCACGTGGAGTTCAGAGTATGGGATATTGGTAGCGGCATGTCATCAGCAAATTTTATTGTACATATGAAGTTAATACCAGATCTACATGTCAATACAAAAATGTGCAAAAGTCTGACCAGCCTCATGCCCATTCATTTGAGCGATTTTTAAAAACATTTGTGCCTTATTTTACTAAGTTTTGTACCGACAAGTCCTGAATTTCACAATATTTCTTTTTCGCCTTTTATTGTAGTGTTGACTTACCAACGTTATAACTGCTATGCATTTATATTATGGTGAATAATTCTAAATTTGAATTGGATCGAATGAAACGTGACAGCCGTTTCAGTTCCGGACAAGATCTGTGAACTGGCAGCGAGTGGGGGGGGGGGGAGTTCGACTAGAAATCTTTCTGCAGTTGTAAGGTCTAAACAGTTTGGGAAGGCATTTGGTAGGCAGAACGATCATATGCGGTAGGCGTGACTTCCCACCGGAGTTTAACCCTATAGGACCGGCTGCAGAGGGCCCCTGGACAATTCTGTTGAATGAACGTCCACAAAATATTACAAATATAAAATTTGGCAGACATACTAGAAACCTTGCGGCGCTCACCTGAATATCGTTGTTTCACAGATTCGACCATTGAAGGATCTTGCCTATAGTACTAACGCAACCTACTTCCATAACCACTACATATATTTATAAACCCATAGACCCCAATTTCGTTCGGTACATTCTAACCCCTCTAACAAAACCACGCTGATATGTAAATTATGTAAATTGTTTCCCTGTTTTCGCTATAAGTCAGCGGGTCTCGGGAAAGGCTTAAAACAGCCAAAACCGTGGGTTATTTATTGAAAGCACAGCCTAGTTTTAAAGTATTCAGATATTTTAAAGTACTATAAGTTGAAGAGTAAATAGTGCGAGGGGTCCTTTAAGGAGGGGTCAGAAGCCAGTGATATGCTTATGTTATGCGGTATGCTCAAGTGCTGGACGAAATCAGAGAATGTCAATGTTCACCGTCATTGCAAGTAGATGCAGGCAAATCTGTGAAAATGGCAGGCCTACCAACCTTCGTGACTCGTGATATTTATTTATCTTAGGCTCGGATTCTAAGATCGGAGCAAACCCATCACTTCTCGGACAAATGCCGTATTTGTCTGGATAATGCTAGCCTAAACCAATCCATGGTCGAGATTGGCCTATCCATCAACGCTATAGTAAACGTCACTACGTTTGCTTCAACGCTCCTGCTGCTCGTAACGGAGAAGAAAATTCGATGGCTTGGGATAACGATTTTGCAAACTATGCAAAAGATTTGCTAGGAAGCAGTCAAATCAGCCGATAATGGAATTAGAATTGTGACGAACCGTTCGAGGTATTTTTTTTGTTCTTCCAGATTTCAGATTATTTTATTAACACAAAAAATAATATAATTCCTAGAACAAACTGCATGTCTGCCAAAAAAGCCATGCGGCCTATGGGAGCGAACATACAAGTAAGGAGCTCTTTCAATAATACTATTTTTTAGAACAAACGTAAAAAGAGACATTATTGTTTAAGTACATTTACAAATACCAACTCTCAACTACTATCACTTGAAAATGACTCTTTCAGCTATGTTTTAAAAGACTGAAGGGTTGTTGCATTCCTAGTATTTCATTCCATGGCGCTACCCTTGGTAGTCTGCCTTATTTGGTGAGAGAATAAACTATTTGATGCGGAAGATGTCGGAAAATCTTGGCTTAGCAGACCTGGGCTTAGGAAGTTATATACTGTCTTTTACGCACCGTATGTAAACTTCCTTGCTGGACTGCATTTTGTGCTGAGAAAAAAGGACCTTCGACGCATACACTCGACATACTTCATATATCTGAGATTTCTGCTGCCATGGTGCACGCGGAACCGCTACCTGATCCGTCGTTTGTTAATTTTTGAGCCATTATTGACGCTTGAAAACCTCTCATCTAATTTGTGTTCTTCGATTGGAAACTTACCTGTCCATGGCACCATCAATGGGGTTCTAAATTGGTGAATAACCTTTATGGAAAATGATTTTGAGTGTTTGTCATTATTTTATATTTCTTTGCTCTTTTTTACTGCACTTCTGACCTTGGGGGAGTGCGTCACAGATTCTTCATATGACCTATAAAGATAGGTGCCCACAGAACGCGAATCTTTTCCGCTACGAATTTTGCCATTTCGTGCCGCTCGGCGAATTCGTTTTGTAGACCCCACTGGAAGGCAAATGCTTGAAGGAATTCCCCAGGACTAGATAAGTCCACGTGGATACAATACATAGGACCAGAACAATAAAGGGTGAAAAGTCAACTTAGTGGTCGACCGGTATAGTTAACTGGCGGAACAAAATCGAACTGGCTCCAATAGATTCTCTTTGCACCAGAATCTGAGAAAAAAATAGTAAGGAAAACACTTCCATTGAGCCATATTTTGCAACAGAAGCTTCTGACTTTAATTTCGGAAATAAGTTCGAGTCGCTTCATAATTCCTTGCCTGTCTACGTCAATACTTTTTCTACTTTGGCAAATTGATTGTTGATTTCCTGAATTTTTGAGGCGACGAGAAAATAATTTGACTCGGGAGTTGAAATGGCTCGGCGCGAAATTTTCCCTGGTGAAGCGCATTTTTCCACTAGCGACGTCAAATTCGCCCAGGCGAACGCGAATTCGCGTTCTGTGGGATCCTATCTTCATAGATCGTTCAGATTTACTTGCAAAGCCTTTTTAGTAGCGCGAGTTTTCAGTAATCCACTTTGCCTCATTAAGCGCTAAATGACGCGTAACAATGAAACGGGGTAGTTGGTATTCTGCACATTATGCTTTGAACAACAACAAAAAAGTGATTTGATCTTGCTGGAAATAAATGAAAGATAATTTCTGTCATTGAGTTACTTTGTCGATCTGACCAAGGAAGATTTCCTTCAGTGCTGTACTAGACATGAGAAAAAACGACCCTAAGTAAGAGGGGAGATTGCGCCTAAAATACAGCTCCAACTAGAAATGTAAGTAAGTAAGTAAGTAAGTAATTTATTTACGACCGCCATTTCGGATTATTTTCGTATTATTATTCGGATATTTCTTTCACGGTATGATGGATATCGTTTTACGAGCTTAAACCTCCTGGCGAAGTTTGTGGTGCTTGACTGGCGAATTCGCGTCGGCGAAAAATAGCTAAAAAGTCGTAGGTCCGAACCGAAACGATGACGAAGGGTAATATTTCTGATTCTTACAATTCCTTAGGGAGCTAATAATGTGTTAGTATAAAAGGCAAAATAAAATAAGTACAAGGGGTCTTGGGTATTTATCGCAGCTAGATGCGCGCTGTATATGAATGAATGAATGAATGAACGTATACCCAATATAGCCCAAGGGCCATGGCGGGAAACATAACACAATAACAAAACCAAAATATTATACACTCCAACAACAAACCAAAAAATCAACTTCTATAATGAATAGTTCACGGTGGGCCATAGCTAGCTTCAGGAATCTACCCAGCCTTCGGATCTCACCAAAATACTTACTTCCCATACTTGAAACCCAAATCCCTTTCCTCCCAAGCCTCCCGACCAAACACTTCCTTTCTTAATTCTTTCAACTCCTCGCAATAACATATCAAATGTACCGCATCTCTCCTTCCACCCATTGGACAAAAATAAGGACCAGTACCTTTCCTATCTCTACCAATATAATTTCTCCGCATCCCCACCGGAAGAGAGTCCGCCCTAAGACTCACCATCCACTTCATTTCTGCCCCCCCCCCCCAATCCCAACTTAAAATATAATTCTTCTCCCCATGTCTCTTTGGCCATACCATACAACTTCAGAGATTGGTGCTCTGTTACACCCCCATGCCATGTCTGAATCTCTTGATCTCTTTGCCTTTCTTTCACTAACTTAGCTACCTTACCTAGGGGGTAACCTGTTCCCACTCCATCACACCACAGACCCCCCAAACCACAATCCTCCAGTATTTTTTTAACTTGCTGAGGCCAAGAATCCCTTTTCTTACCTCCAAGTATTTCCAAATACGCCGCTTTCAGAACTCTCACTCTTGGCAAACTTGTCACTTTCTCCCAATATCTTATCATAGCTACTAACCTACTATTCCGGAGCGACCCTAAACCTAAATCCCCTGTTATTACTAAACTATTAGTTCTCAGGCTAACCCCTAATACCCTCTTAAAATATTGTAACTGTACACTCTCTAGCTTATCCCCCTTATGGAAGCCCCAAATCTCGGAACCATAATGCATAGCAGATACTACTTTAGTTTAAAATAACTGCTTATACATTTTAATGTCCTTAATATCCCCTAAATGACTCCCGCCAAGCGCATACGCACAAACGCTTCCCACTGTGAGAATTGTTGTTGAATTAGATTGGTAAATTTTGGATTGATGTTGCATTTCAAAAGTAGATCAGAGTTCATTTATCGTGTAACCTTTTTTAAGCCTCAGATGTGTTCGTATGGAGTTCTTGACGCTCAATCAAAAATGGTATACGGCTTGATCTATAGTTATCAGGGTTGCCACAACAAAAAAGAGTGAATTTGGAGTGAATTTTTTTTTACGTGAAATGGTAACTTTTGGTCGGAATTGCCTCCGCAAAAACGACGCATCTTAATTTTATTTTCACGAAAAAACGTAAAATAGTCACTTCTCTTCGGAATCCCTGCTGCAAAAGGGACAAATTTGGACGGAATCTCAAATAGAGTGATTTTTAGGTCCTACGTAGGACAAGAGTGACAAAAACAAAATAGAGTGACAATTCACACTATCGTGCGACACGTGGCAACCCTGATAATTATTCCTTCTTTGCAGGCCCAGCCCTGTGCGGCGCTTCGTTGCCGGCTCGCTCGCCGGTGTGACGTCACAAACACTTACTTACCCCCTTGATTTAGCAAGGGCTCGAATGGCTGTTACCGACCGGCTGCGCTACAGTTCTATTGTAGCTGTAAGTATTACATTCGTCCTTGTGTTTGAGAGTTACTTGTAGGAATTCCACAGTGCTGAGGCGCGAACCCATTATACCTTATCAATCTGCGTACTAATACTATAACTATATTTAAATAATGCGTAAACGGAAATACGTCAGTTTGGCAGTGATATTTCGCCCCTTCTTGGCAAGGGTCCTTGACAGGCTGAAGGCCTGTCGGATATGTATTATTGATTTAGTCAAACGTGCGTAATCGCTCCACGCATTGTCATTTCCGACATTTGAATTCACATGCCATTTTATCTAGCCTATAGTGGCGCAATACCAAGTTTGCAGTTTTTAGGTGGATTTGGCTTCTAAATTTGAACGGCATAGTTTTAAGGCAGACAGTTAAAATATTGGAACATAAACTGTATCTGCTGCGTCTTGTCCTTTAAAATTTTGAAATTACTGTGTATCAGTTTGATTGCCAAAGTCTCAGGGTGATGTCCAAGTCTCCTCTTATAATCTTATAAATATATAAGCGAGTAAGACATAACATTGTAGACGACCACGAACTCGGGTCCAGGCTCAGGTTCATTTATTTTTTCACTAATTTTACACACGTAATTTTTTTTTTTATTTTATTTACAAACCCACTATAAAAACACAAAGGAAGAAGTGGAGTATATAAGAAATAAGAAAAAAGTAAGACACTAGAATTCACTTAAAACACTATTCACAAAAAAGAGGCAGAAGGCGCGACTTACGCAATGCTGATTTACGCTTAGCACGGAGCTCAATACTATCTAAATGACGGAAAGGATCGCGATTAACAAATACTCCCGGCAGAGGGCAATGCACGAGTGGCACTGGAGTGATAGATGAAAAACAATTACCTTCTTCAAAATACAAGAAAACAGTAGTACTCACCAGTTCAAACTCACAATAAATTCGGCAGCTCTTGTTAAAATGTTCTGAGTTAAAGACAAGTATCACAGTTGTATTGAGGTCTGACTTTTCATTGATCTGACCGGCCAGTGACTTGAAGAAAGCAAGAAATCATGTTAATCGCTCAGAGAGAGAGAGAAAGAGAAAGTCAGACAGGATGCTGTTTGATCGTTTTTCCGTGTAATTGTTCCTCTTCATTTTTTAGGTATTTGTAAAAATTTGGAAAGAGGAAGGTCCTCGGACATTATTCAGGGGTTATACTCCGACGATTCTTGGCGTTATACCATATGCTGGCACAAGTTTCTTCACCTACGAAACTTTGAAGCAGGAACACGCTAGTACGTAAGCCCTTTATTATTTCGCTACCCCGCCTTAGCCCAAATATCCTATGGTTTCGACCCTTCTGACAGTAGTAACTATTAGTTACTATTTTCGTTCCGTTCCAACCTTCTCGAAATAGGAACTATTTGCTTACCACGCTATGGAGCGTAATTAGCGTGGTAACTACGATCTCAGTGACGTTATTGGCCCGATCAGCCCATTTTGACGAAAATAAGAAAATTCGTTCCAACCCCAAGAAGCCAGGAGCCGTGACGTCAAGCGCAGTAACTACGGTAAGTAGGGTGGAACACGCTGTATGAGTATCATAGAGTCTGTCGCTGTACTCGAACCAAACTTTTAAATCCCGGCCATCATCTACGTAGAGATGACACAAAAATGAAAATAAATTAAGGAACGTGGCATTTCGATAAGATTATTTTTAGGGACCGAAATTTAAATTTGTTGAGTTGTAAACGATCAAAATAGCAATCGGTTCTGGTCTCTGAAGTACGAACTACGTATTTCTACAACTGTAGCTTTCAGTGGGTTACGGTCGGAATTTGTTCCAAGTTAAAAATTCAGTGGAAAGGACGGAAACACTTTTAATCTGTTAGTAAAGAAACAGTTTCCATTTCCCTTATTATTGTTGCCGTTGTTATTCATAGTCTAAATCATCCTTTAAACATCGACAGTTTGAAATTGGAAGTGAAAATGTAACAGCCGTCGTATAGACATTTACGATGTTAAAACAAATGCGTCTACATGAACAAGAATGTAAAGCAGCCCAGGCCAACATTTTAAAAATAGAAGAAAAAAAATAAGACCAGAGTACGTTTCAGCAGAAGAAAGGGAAGATGTTGTGTATAAGGATGTTGACGATTTTGTTTTTCATTATTTGTATTTCGCTAGGGTTGAATGAAGGTCGACCGCCAAATGCAATCGAGCGACTGTGCTTCGGCGCATGCGCAGGTCTTCTGGGTCAGTCTTCCTCCTACCCCCTGGATATCGTCCGAAGACGAATGCAGACCGCCAATGTAACAGGAGGAAAATACAAGACTATTATTGGGACCCTTATTCGAGTTTATCGGTAAGCCTGTTTTTGACAGCGAGGGTGCTGCAATATATTTATGCTAGAGCAAGACTTACCACCAACAAAATCTGTCTCTTCGGAGAAGAATGAAGTTAAAGCGGGCCACAAAAAATGGTATTTCTACCACATACACGATGCTAACCATCCCTACTGTCACTATGAATATTTAAAACCACTTAAAACACCTTAAACAATGAGCAAATTAAAAAAAAAACCAAATTTCATTGGTTTGAAATACTTTTGTCTGGACTAAATCTCAGCCGATTATCTCTGACAGCTGTTATGGCACGTAGGGAGCCAAGGGTCAAAATAGTAATTTCCATCTAATGCTACAACTGTTTATTACAAATATAAATAAATTAAAAAAACAAGACCAGTGTGGTACCTCTGAAGACATACAAAAATTAACAATTAGGTGTTACAATTCTTTGCTAATCAATCCTGGGAAATCTCGTCATCTAGAAAAGAAGACTTTCGGCGTGGGTTTTTCTCGAGCCGAAACAGCAACCCGGCAATCGCGTTCAATTCAGAATAAACCTGTGGCATGCGATTACTAAGAAAAGGTGAACAGAATGTTTGGATTAGTTTGGATATTTGAAGAAGAAAAAAGTGATTCTGAGCTTTTTTTTATCATGTTTACTGGTCTGAAACGGATAAGTTCGGTAAAAATTTTACTGGGGTATTTCGGCCCTATATATTCAAAAACTGCATAAAATGAATACGTCAGCTACGATGCTTTTGCAGCGATATTTCGGAATTTCTTAGATCCAAATTGGTAGGCAGACGATCGTATCTGAGGTTCGACAATATCATAAAAACACTTTTCTAACACCTTTAACACAACTTCTGCCAGAGCAATAGGTCTATAGTTACTCAGAATGTCTTTCTTGGCAAGGGTTCTCGTCAGGCTGTCGAACTTCAGTTTAAACGTTTGGAATGAACCTTCAACCAGGTTCAAGTTTTGCGGTGCCAAAGCATCGTAGCTGACGTATCCGTTTTATAAATTGTTTGAATATAGGTTTGCTAAGGCGTTTTTCCGTGCTCCCACAAACAGTTCGTGGGTCGATTGTGGCTCGAAAAGAGTGTTTCCGCGTTGTTTTGTACGGCCCACAACTGTGCTTCCGCGACCAACAAGATTTTCGTGGCTCGCTTTGTGGCTTAAATTTGACAAACAACTGGCGAGCCATTGTCGGTTTTGTCGCTCGATTCTAGCGAGAAATTCAAATTAAGCTGCAAAATAGTATCTAAACAATAAAGTTAACTACTTTCCCAAGCATATTGACTTAAAACTGAGGATCCCTTTTGCACATAATGGTAAGTATATTAACCTGGAGTTCTATTTTATTGAGATTTTATGTGAATTTTATTTTTATTATCAAATATTTTAATTTAAGCCAATAAAATGGACAAAACGGCGTTTCCGCGAGTTTCAACGGCTCGACTGTGTGGCACACAATCGTGTTTCCGCGACAAACACTCAGAAGTGTGTGGCCCACAATTGTATCGCGGAAAAAGGCCTCTACTCAGCTTGGGCTCAAGCAGTATTCATTTCGACCCTTCTTGTCTATTGATAGGAAGCGTATTCGTACCTAGCACTGGATTGGATTCCCCCATCTCCCATTGTTCTGTTTGAATCCGCTCAGTCCAATCTGTAATTTACGACCCTTTTTTCAAGTAGGAAGGCATTGTCCACGGCCTATACAAGGGTCTTAGTATGACTTGGATTAAAGGGCCGATATCTGTATAAGTCAGGAAAGCACAAAAGGAGTGCTTGGCTGGGGCAGGGAAATAACCGAGATTAGTTAAACACCAAACAGAAATCAACTGACTGAATATAACGAAAAAGGAAGGAGACGAGAAAAATTCACCAATGGTCAAGGAATAAGGTCGTATTCGAATCCTCACCTGAAATCGTGGATTCGGAATTCGAATCCTTTCCTAATCGGAGTCGCCCATATCTGGTCTCGCACTGATTGTTCTGTTTGAATCCGGTCAGTCCAATCCCTAATTTTCGACTTTTTTTTTCAGGGAGGAAGGCATTGTCCACGGCCTATACAAGGGGCTCAGTATGAATTGGATTAAAGGGCCGATATCTGTAGGCATCAGCTTTTCAACGTTTGACACCATGCAGGCCTTCTTGAGACAATTGACTTATTTCAAGAGCTAGTGAGCAGATTTTTGAAGAGTGAACAACGTGGCTGTGAGTTCGAAAAATTCGCCAATGACGGAAAACGCGTGTATAGTGCTGCCTCGTTCTGAATAGTGGAACCGCGTCACCGCAGAAGATCTGCATATTAAAAGTAGTGGACCCTATGAACTTCCTCAGTGCTACCGGGATTAAAAAATAAGGTTGTTTTTATTTATCACCCGCTAAATTTAAACAAGCAAAAGCGGATGATTAAAGGAATGGAATTAAAGTAAAAAACGAGCAACAGAATTCAACTTAAGTAGTTTTTTTTAGTTCGGTATTGATGAATCAATAGTTGCGTTTTTGCAGTTATCGTGGTATCTTATGCCACGGTAAAAGGCTTTTTTGTAGTTATCGTGGTATCTGGCCAGTTAGCGTGGTATTGATATTCAGATACTCCGGTCCGACCGTGGTAACTGGTCGTGGTATCTGAAAAAGTCATCTCACTTTCATAAATTTTGTCAAATTGGTGGGAAAGAAGTTTGACACTTAGTGATGTGGCTGAATATCTGTTCTTCTTTCGGAATGACTTCGAAAAGCGGAATTTCGGCAGTTGTCGTTTTTGCAGAGCAACTGTATGTCAGATACCATGATAACTGCAAAAACGACTAATTGCAGATCCAGTTACCGTGGTATAACAGATACCATGGTATCAGCAAAAACGTCACTAAGGTATCGTGCGGACGATCGGGTGGATGGCGATCGCCACTGAACATTCACCGAAGAAAGGAATATAATCTACGTGCTACTAAGGTTGCGTTCCAGAACTTGAAGATTATTAACAAATTGTTAACAGTTGTCAACTTTCTGCGTTCCAGGATTCTGATTGCGAGGTTTAAGCTTTGCCAACCTACGATTTCCGTTCCAGAACATTGTTAACTATTTTGTGTCTATCATGGGTGAACGTCGTTGGGAAAAGTTAACAACTGAGAATTCGACAAATTTTAGCTCCGCCCCGATGTAAAGTTGAAGATTGAATTGTTAAGTTTCTGGAACAAAACCTAAGACCACTTGGTGCGACGTATGAACCACGTATGAATGAATGAATGAATTTATTTCCATTTTTTTTTGGGGGGGGGGGGGGGGGGGTAGAGTAGAATTTAACCGAAAAGTGCGTTTACGGTGAAAACGCCAAATTTGGCTTTATTGCAAACAACAAAAGAACGTGCTTAGCCTAAATGTAATGAAATTCATTAGTCAAGTTAAAGGCTCAGTGATAATACTAATGTTTGTTTATCGTTATTCATGTTGTCATGATTAGTTGCGTTTTTGCAGATAGCATGGTATCTGATAACACAGTATAAAATCGTGGTACCTGAAAAAGTCATCTCACTTTCGTCATCACCAACAGAAGACTCTGGGATATGGCCAAATTCGTGTGATAAAAGTTTGGCAGGTGTGCAGTTTTTGGGGAAGACTTCTAAAAGCCCAAATTTGGCAAATGTCGTTTTTGCAAATCAACCGTAGTATCAGATACCACGCTAACTGCAAAAACGACAACATTCAGGTCTAGTTACTATGGTATCTTCAAAAACGCAACTATTGACTGCAAGTTCTAATTTATCTGAAGAAATTGAGAACGGAATTCTCATCACAGATTTGAAGCGTACGCTCCTCTGTGAGTGCCTGACTGTGTCAGATTAACAAAGCCACTAGAGACAAAGCGTTACAGGTCTATTGGAACTTGCAGACACGGGACATCGTTGGAGATGTATATATACTTCGCACAATATCAACCGACAAACAGAAACTCGAAATCTCCTTAACCTGATACGCGATCGAGCTTCTAGTTGTGAATAAAATACAACCTGGAATGACATTCTCAAGTAAACCCACATCGTACAGTGCAGCCAGCTGGCCTAGAAGAATCCCATGTCGGGGCGTATGAATAACCTAGTGACACATACACTCACGGTAGCTTCATCATTTCAGTTCAAGCAACGCGCACATAATATGCTAGTGATATGTGCCAGTGAGATAATCAATACAGTGACCTCGCCGGAATAAGATCGTGCAGGTTGAATAGCGCAGTTTGGGAAATGAAAGAAAGATAGAAAGAAATCAGCAGAAGATTGTTGTACCAAAAGGCCTTTTCGAGGTGACGAAAAACACTGGAACCGCACAAGACTGACTAGGTGGTGTGTCAGAAACGATGGCGAAGGAATATCACAAGATGATTGGTATTTTTGCAGGCCGAGTGGCTGAAGACTATAGTTCCCCTTATCAGTTCTTGATTGTATCCACCTGTAATGTGGTTTTTTATGTAGGAACTGATAGAGCCATACGTTATGACGGTACACCGCTTTAATTTGGTTGTGAAAAGTGGACTTCCAGGCTTGTTTCTTCTAATGAGCTAGGGTTTATACCAGTTTTTGTTTCAATTGCAGGTCGTAGCTCAGCAATAACAAATAAGAAGTAGAAGCTCTGTCTCCCGATCTCCGTAGTACGACCATGCGGAGTCGCAGATATTCCCGAAGCCCTGCCTGATGCAAACGAGCGGAGGGTAGGAGCTATGCGGAACATCACAAATTCGTTACCTCTATACAACTAGCTCATGTAGAGCCCCGGAGAAGAAGACTATTGGTTGTAAACCACGTGTGACGCCCTTCGGAGGCGGGTCGTACGCGCCTGCTGCGCTCTTTTCCTCTCAAATGCGCAGTGCTAAGGGGAAGTAGACGGGCGTCAACTCAGAGCTCAGCCACTAGCTCGGGCTCTGCTAAGTTTTGTCGAGGTATCCGTAGTCAGTGCATTGGACCAGAGACGGAGGTCATTGGCTTATTTGTTCTTGCTGTGACGCACGTCTCACGCTCTCAGATAAAGCAGCTGTGCGCAGGTTGCTCGTACCCTTTCAAAAAACAAAAAATGGAGCTATAGAAAACCATACTGTAACCGGTTATATCACAGAGCGAAGTCAGGGTCGTTTTTGGGATCCTAAAACGTAAGTGGAGGGATACCTATGACATCGCAGAAGTTGTCCGTCCGTCCGTCTGTTAGCACGATAACTCTCGAAGGGGTTGAGATATTTTGATTAAACTTGGCACGAAGACTGTTTAGGTCAAAGTATAGGGCAAGTTCGAAGATGGGATATGGAGCTCTATATTTAGGGGTGGGGGAGGGGTTTGAAATTCAGGGAAAAAAAAAGTTTTTCAAAAGCTAATGAAATAGTCGAATTAGGGGTAAGGACGAGTAAAATTTTAATATGAAGTTGATTTGGAGGTTCGAGTTAGAGGCAGGGAAACGTGCTGAGTCCGAATATGAAAATAATTTTCTCGTCGCACAATTATTTCGGCCGGAATCCGGCCAAAACCGGAGAATTTGTTTAAAGTAAATGTTTTTTTTAAATTTGATAAGATGTTCGATTTGTGGGTAAGTAGACATGCTGAATTCGCATATGACAATCATTTTCTCACCTGACGTATAGATCGCTCGGAATCCGGCTGAAACCGGAAAATTTGTTAAAGTAAAGGTTTAATCTGAAGTTGATTAGAGGTTGGATGTAGGGGTAAGGAGACATGCTAAATTCGTTTTGAGCTTTATTTTTTCGCCGAACAAGTAGTTCCGGAATTCCGCCAAAACCGGAACATTGGCAGAAGTAAGGCAGGAAGTTTCGTTCTGCTTCGTCAAAATAGATATGACCTAAAGGGGTAAACACACATGCTGAATCCATATCTGAACTTGGTTTTCTCATATGATTTATTTTTTGGCCACTGTTTCTAAATTGCAATAGTAAAAGTGTTCAAGGAGTCCCGATTATCTGGATAAAATTTGAACTTTTGGGATCCCATCGAAATTGGAGAACGTGGTATTAGCTTTGTCAATAAGTGTTTATGTGTGGTTGTTCACTTTATAATTGCTTTTCAAGATCTTAGTATAGCTGTAGGTCATTTATTTATCACATCTCGTGATCAGAAGGGCATGTCACTGCAGTCTTCTTTGAAAACGATTTTGTGCTTCATTTACTTTGCCCCCTTCTCTGTCACACCTCTTCACAAAAATAGTACTGGGTTGTGCATTTCTGTGTGGTGTATGTCTCAGTCCCGGTATGTGGCCCTTGGAGATTGAAAAAGCCATATGTGTCAAATGAGTGAAGCGAAGTTGGCAGTAGTGTAAAAGTAACATCATCCTCGCAACGATCTGATGATGATGATGAAATTTTATTTACGTACTTAAGAAGAGGAAAATAGTGCAGCGTAGACAAAGAAAAGGAAAAAAAATACACTGAGCTTTCAATAACGTAGTAAATGCACGAGATCATAAAATAAATATTTAAAAAAAAAAAAGGAAAGGGACTAATCGGGTCTAAAAAAATCTTCTTCCTAGATGGAGTGCGGAGAAATGGCTAAGGGCAGAGACGTGAAGGTCTTGGGCAATCGGATAACTTTGCACAAGGGTCAGAGGGCAAAAAAGTTGAAGCTATACGGGAATTCCTGTAACGTCGAGGAAGGTACAAGAGAAATTTACAATATTTGAAATAAAAAGTCCTGATACGTTTTAAATCTTTTAGCCTCAAATTACCAAAAATTCCAGTGCTGGTGGACAGAAGTGACAAGCCCTTGGAAAGACGGGAGGTGAACTGTCAGAAGTTTCGTAACATTAACACAGTGGTTTGGATTTCATCAGATATGATACAGTCCACCCCCTGTTATGAACCTACCTTTAAAGGACCTGTCGTACCTATAATGTCAATGCAACCTACTTCCGTAACGTCATTCGTTTAATTCTTAAACCCGGGGATCCGAATTTTCTATGTTACATTCTGACGCCGCGAACGACACCTCACTAATCTTTGCGTTTCCATGTGCATTACGCTCAAGACCAGCGTTCGCGTATCATGCTATTGTTGCGTCATTCTGAATTTTGTCGAGATCTTGCTAGAACTCGGTGGGCCTGGGGAAAGGCTTGAAACAGGCAATATCCAATATACCTTTTTAAAAGTAGAGCATAGCTTACAGTATTCAGATAGCTTTGATACTGGAGTATAAACAGTAAATAGTGAGGGGTGTGCTTGAAGAACTACGCTTCTGTAAACCAAGACATTAAACATTGTTTGCACCGTTGGTTTTTAGCGAAAAGAAAACCCTTAAAAGATCGTAACAGAACAGTTAGTGTGTCATCTCATGCACCCTATGTTGAAAAAACGCAGCCTTGTGTAACGGTGGGTTTACACGCTGCGAAAAATCCGAGCCTATTTTACGCACGTTTTGAGCTTGAAAAGATTTCGAGCAATACGGACGTATTTAGATACAAAATGGACCGATTTCTCAAATACGTCCGTATTGCTAGAAATGTTTTCAAGATCAAAATGTGCGTAAAATACGCTCGGATTTCAAAATACGCTCGGATTTTACGTAGTGTGTAAATGGACCATAAAGGTGTAGAATTTTCGGCCTATTATGCGTGGTCCGTGGCGTTTTTGTGACGTTATGAAAGAAATCGAAAATTTGATTAAACTAATATTGCTGAATATATATTTGTATCTAAATATATAGAGCCGAGCGGCCAGCGAGGCGCTGGACACGTTACATTTATAAACCCTTCTATGAACAACGTAGACTTTTCGTGTGACGTCACGGGCCTCTCATAATAGGCTGAGGTATAGTCGATACCTGTGTAAATGCGATGAAACTTCTGTCAGTGAGTGGTTGTCGTAAGCGATCGAAACTAGTGGTCTTAGGTTTGTTCCACGGACGTTAATTAAAGACATCGCCGTAGCGCGCGTGGTTATAGGATATTTTCTTTGGTACAAAATGTCGGGGCTTTTGCCAACCCGTTCGTCGGGCATACTGCTTTGTTATATACAGTGCCAACACACGATCAGGATTTCTCGGCTGTATTTTTTGCTCTTTCATCACCAAGTTGATCAAGTCTCAACTATTCCATATGGAATTGATGATGAAGCAGGATTTCTAGTCCGCAAGCACCCAACCCTGATCTTCTGTTCAAGGCATTACGTCCATGGATTTTGTTTGATTCCTTTATGGATGATGGAATGTTCTTAGGCACTTCGGATTGAGTATCAACTGCCAGGTTGTTCGGCATTTGAGGTTATTGATTGTAATTTGTAGCTAGTCAGGAGTCAGTGCTGTTGAAATTTTAAGCGTTTGATACGAAGACGTTTGAATTAAACTCGTTGAAAAGATGTGTATGACGCAGACATAGAGCGTGTTCTGCCCTACTTAGTGTAGTTACTACGCATGATGTCATCAATTCTGTTTTTTTGCCATCAAGGCTGGAACGATTTTTCTATTTTGCAGCAGAATATCATGCATGGGCGAATCCGACCAATCACGTTACAGAAATGATTAGTTACCACGCACCCGAGCATGGTAAGCAAATAGTTAGTTACTATTTCGAGAAGTTTGGAAAGGTCAGCGTAGTAACTTTTCACGAGGTTGGAACGAAAATAGTAACTAATAGTTACTATTGTTAGAAGGGTGGAACGCGCTCAGATTGACACATAAGCCGTGTTGGACTTACCAAGGATTATCTGGCGACGAGCAGCCGTAGATGCCATTTTACTCAACTACGGCTTAGCACTGTTGCCGTAAGCTGTAGCCGTATATTATCCGGGAAAATCGCCGGAAAATATCCACAATTTCCGACGGAACTTTTCGTTTTCGGATTTCTGTTTGGATGTGGCGAACGAAATTCAATCACTTCGGTTTACTGTTCCGTAATATTTTTACCAAAAATAGTGCTGGATATATCGTCGCAGTGAAATGGATCAACTAAGAGGTATATTCGTATATTAATAATTGTGACCCTAGTTCCTATATGTATACAATTCACGATTTTAAAATCAGTATCAAACACGAATTAAAATGACAGGTTAAAATAATTACAAAAGTTTTTCCTCGTAATTGCAGTTATAATTCTAATATTTCTCAAACAAATTAATACGATGGACTAAAGTAAAAACAAAATGGTTCATCAAAGATCAAAACCACCCTCCCCCCCCCCCCCCCCACCCCCAATTTTTTTAGTTTCGGTAAATTTACTAAAATTGTTCAGTATCTTTTCGATTACAGAACTGTTCGGTATATTTACAGGATTCGGTAGTTATACAGAATCCCAAATAGGCTATCGGTACAAATCTATTCGGTGTAATGATCAGTGTTCGGTATAACTGCCAGTTTTCGGTAGTTATCACGAATTCTGAATAACTACCGTATCCCGGCTAACCGAATTTGGTAACAGAATTGACTGAAATTATTTGGTAATTTTTCGACGCCAGCGCTATTCGGACTATGGCCGGAACCTAAGAATACCTCCCCCCCCCCTTCCCAAATGGTGCCCCTACTAAGTTTCTAAATTCCTAATAAATCAAAACTTTAACCTCTACAAGCAATATTCGCTGTAAAATGTAGCAATAAAATAAAATTATTCTCTCGCCTTCGAGCGAAGTGTCAATTGCTTCTTCTTATCGATGATTTACTTACCCTTAGACTTCGAACATCAGACGATTCCAACTAGAAGTCTTAGATACATCAAATAATGATACGCTATCTTTTTTTAGATAAGAATAATTTAAATGAAACTTGACACTCCCGGACGAGAAACTGTCCATCACCATTCACCAATCTGTTTCTTGGAGCCTTAAAATAAGCAAGATGGCAGTAGTAGTCGTTGGCTCTTTCTTTACTGATGTTATTAGGTGAAGTTCTTGATCTATTTACTAGTATTTTGTCACATTTTGCTGAGATGTTATTTGTATATGTGTACTGTGTTTCTTGGGGTATTTGAGTCTTCAATCTGGTGTACTGGCTTCGCGCTAGCCGAATTTTAATATCCATAGGGCTGGCCGTCATCTAGCGTTGACTTTTGATACCTTTCGAAATGTAGTGAATCGCTGTAGATGGCAGATAATTCATGTCTGTAAACGCAATGAATATTGAGCGTGTTCCACCCTACTTACCGTAGTTACTACGCATAACGTCACGAATTCTGGCTTTTTGTCGTCAAGGCTGTAACGATTTTTCTGTTTTCCAGCAGGATCTCACGTCAAGGGCGAATCCGACCAATCACGTTACAGATATGCGTAGTAACTACGCTTACTACGCTCCCGAGCATGGTAAGCAAATAGTAACTGTTAGTTACTATTCCGACAAAGTTGGAACGGTCAGAGTAGTAACTTTTCATGAGGATGGAACGGAAATAGTAACTAATAGTAACTATGTTAGAAGGGTGGAACATGCTCATTATGATCGTGTTCCAACCTACTTACCATAGTTACCACGCATGACGTCACGAATTCTTTCGTTTTGCCGTCAAGGTGCGAACGATTTTTCTATGTTCCAGCAGAATATCACGCCAGAGACAAATCCGACCAATCACGTTACAGAAATGCGTAGCTACCACGCTTACTATGCTCCTGAGCATGGTAAGCAAATAGTTACTATTAGTTACTATTTCGAGAAGGTTGGAACGGTCCGCGTAGTAACTTTTTACGAGGTTGGAACGAAAATAGTAGCTAATAGTTATTGTTAGAAGGGTGGAGCACGCTCTGTACAAACGTGATAGCCATTATCAGCTTCTCGTTAAAGTGTGAACGTTATAAAATAATAAACATAAAGAGAGTGTTCCACCCTACTTACCGTAGTTACTACATATGACGTCACAACTTTCGGCTTCTTGCCGTCAATGATGGAACTCATTTTTAAATCTTTGGTAAAATATCACTCCATGGGGTAATCCAGCCAATCACGTTACAGAGATCCGTAGTTACCACCCTTACTACGCTCCCGAGCATGGCAAGCAAATAGTTACTATTAGTTACTATTTCGAGAAGGTTGAAACGGTCAGCATACCGACTTTTCGTGATGTTGGAACAAAAATAGTAACTAATTGGCCTTATTACAGTCCAGCGCTCCAAGCGGACTAGTTTCTGTTAGTCCCCCATTGCCTCATAACCAACACTTGTGTAGACATAGTAACAAGAGCTGGAGGCGCATATGGCACTTGCAAGATAAATACTCTTTTAACTTTCTTGTAAACAGTGTTTGAATAAATACTTGCAAGAGTCAGATGGAAGTGTATTTGACGGTGTAAAACGGATATGTCAGCTACATTTTATTAGAGCTATATTTTGGCCCTTCTTGGCAAGGGTCCTCTTCAGGCTTAAGCCGCCCAAGCTGGAAAATGGTGGAAATGATGAAAGTGATGGTCAAAAGTATTTTTTTTTTTACTTTTCGGTTAAGATACGCCAAATTTGCAAGGCTGGGTCAGAGGATGGAAGTAATGGTCAAATTTTTTTTTTTTTTTCAATTTTCGGTTAAGATGCACACTTTAAGGGGGTAAAATCTAATTTCTGAGCAAAACCCTTGAGGGAAAAGGATCATGTGCTCATGGCGATCGGGAAAAAGCAAATTTTGCTTAAAAGTATTTTTTGATGAAGATGAGTTCTTTAAGGGATAGTCGGATCGGAGAAGTGACGATGTCTAACCCAATGTTGTCACGTTTCTAATGCTCCAGCAAATCTTCCTAGCACATCTGGAAGTACCTTAACTCACGACCACAGGAATTCCGGACACCCCCATACAGCCCCCTCCCCCTCGGTACCCGAATCCGTTCCGATGCGATTCTGTCACTGATGCACCTAGGGCTTGTGACTGTACTTCCCACCAGGTTTCATCCTGGTCACTTCACTCTATGAGTGTCACAGGATTTCCAGTTCTCCCCTGGCCCCGACTTGAAATGAGACATGAGACACGAGGTCTTTCCTGATACCAAGTTTCATTAAGATCCGATCACTCGTTTGAAAGTTATGCATGTCCCCATTTTTCGGATTCCGCCACCTCCTCCTCCCCCCCCCCCCCACGATGGTCGGATCGAGCAAGTGACTATTTCCAAGTTAGTTTGGTCGAGTCTCTAATATGCCTGCCAAGTTTCATCGTCCTAGCACTGCTGGAAGTACCCTAACTCGAGAAGAGTGGACCGACAGACCGACCGACAGACCGAAAAGTGATCGGTATATGGCACTTGAGCAGAGCTGCAAGTGCCATAAAAAGTCGAATCCATAGGGTAGTGGGTTACTTTCACTTTCTGCTGCTGAGACATATGCAAAACCTCCATTACCTGGGACACAGATGACAGATTTTCCACTCACTACCTGTGGGTCTATAGCTGCGTTCTTTGTCACGGGAGTTCTCACCGGTGGTCTTCGGTTTTTGGGATCCCAAAACGTAAGTGGAGGGATACCTGTGACATCGCAAAAGTAGTCCGTCTGTCCGTCCGTCTGTGAGCAAGATAACTCTCGAAGGGAATGAGATATTTTGATGAAACTTGGTGTGACGATTCTTTGTGTCAAAAGTAAGGTCGAGTTCGTAGATGGGCCCTGTAGCTCTCTGGGGAGGGGGTTCAAATTAAGGGACAAACAAAAATATTTTTAAACAGCTAATGTGATAGTCGATTATGGGGTAAGAAGACATTCTGAGAACGATAGTGAAAACCATTTTCTCGCCGGACAAGTATTTCGTCCGGAATCCGGCAGAAACCGGAAAGTTGGTTAAAAGTAAAAGTTTTATTTGAAGTTGATTAAATGGTCGATTTAGGCGTAAAAGGACATGCTGAATATGATGGTGAAAACCTTTGTTTCGTCGAACTAGTAGTTCGTCCGGAATCCGGCAAAAACTTGAAAGTCGGTTAAAAGTAAAAGTTTCATTTGAAGTCGATTAAATGTTCGATTTAGGGGTAAAAAAAACATGCTGAACACGATGGCGAAAACCATTTTCTCACCGAACAACTAGTTCGCCCGCAATCCGGCCAAAATCGGAAAATTTGTTAAAAGCAAAAGTTCGATTAGATGACAGATTAAGAGTAAGAAGAGAGGCTGAGTTTGTATGTGACACTCATTTTTACCGGGACATATAATTAGTGCGGAATCCGGTTGTAACCGGATTTAACTTTTATTCAAAGTTGATTAGATGTTTTTTAAAGGGATAAGGAGATACGCTGGATTTGTTTCTGAATTTTCTTTTTTTGCTGGACTAGTAGTTCGTTCAGAATTCGGTCGAAACCGGAAACTTGGCAGAAGTAAAGCAGGAAGTCTAGGTCAGTATCGTCAAAATGGATATGGCTTATAGAGGTAAGACAAGACCCGATTGCCTGAATCAAATATTAGATTTTTGGGATCCCATCGACACCTTTGGTCTTGTTCTTATAAGCCGTTTTTGCATCCACCGGTGACTTCTCACCAGTCTTATAACCCGTTTTTTTTAACTAACCAATGTCCGATTTTATCTCACCGGTGTGGACTAACCAGAACCTGCTCGTGAGCCCGGCTTCAGCGAGGAGTTAACCAGTTTTCATCAACTCACAGGTGAACCAAAAAAAACGCGTTTAAGGGAAGAACCGGACACTGGTGACTAAACACCAGAAACAGCCCGGAGTGCAACGAACGCAGCTTATTCTACCAGCTACCATGTTTGATCCAAGTGCTGATGGTGAGGCATAGGGGGATTAACAGAAACTAGTCCGCTTGGGAGCGCTGAACAGGAATTTGACCAATAGTTGCTATTGTTAGAAGGGTGGAACACGCTCTATACAAACGTGATAGCAATAATCAGCTTCTCGTTAAAGTGTGTACTTTTATAAAATAATAAACATAAAGTATAATTGTAACTAGCTTTTGGTTCGCTATTACCAATTAAATCTCCCACCCGTACTGGCACATCGGTCGAAAGTGAAACGAATGGGTAGATATTAATCGATCTTTGTCTGTAGTTATGTCGACCGTCTGCCTCAACCGGGCGAAACGCGCCGTGGAAAATCGCTCGTTATTGGCTGCGGTGGAAAGGGAGCCAATCAGTGCATAGCAGCCGCAAAATTGGGAGCAGAATGCATAATGGTTGGAAAGGTAAGCAAGTCCCTAGCCTTCACTCTCTCGTTTCCCTCTTTGCTCATTCGATTTTATGATAACATGGAACTGCGTGTCTTCTGAAACGAAGCAAACCAGAATTCTGTTTTTGATTTGGCTTATTAGTCATGTTGTGCATAGGAGACACGCAACTTTGTGATCGCATACAAAGCTAAGTCTCTAGTGGCGTTTTTGATCGCCGTTCACCTTTCACTTTCGTTCGCCGTTGGTCTTATTAGGTGTTTTTGATCGCCTGCGCTTCGGCGTGGAGTCTTATAAGGCGTTTTTGGACGAGCGGCGACCGGCGTCTCCTCCCTTTTTCATCGAAAGCGCAGGCGAACGTGCAACGGCGAAGGGTAGGAAGTTGGCCGTGCGCTGTCGCCGTTCGATTGAAAATGGCGGAGATTAAAAAATCACCGAGCAACGAAAGTGGAATTTCACTCTAAAATGTAAGTGGATTTCGAGAAAACAATAGAGAATAAGTACTAAATGACAGGACCGACTCTTAATACCAGTACATTCAGAACTTGTATTTGCTGAGATTGGATTTACTTCTCAGCAACTTACTTTAGTGATAGGCTGTAAACTCAGTCTGGTAGGTTAATTTTCAGCTTTTGGCAAATCCAAAAAGCCAAGACCATATCAACCAGAAATGCTAATTCCTGACAACATTTAAAACCTGCCTGGCCTTTGACTTTTCTGTTGGAAGTAAACCTCCAAGGAAAACATTAAAGCCAAAACGAGATGTAGGCAAATTAAAATTTCTGATTCTGTGTGCAAAATTAACTAAGCTTATTTATTACTAAATTAGTTATCTTTTGTGTGAATTGTCAACTGTGAATTGTCAGCTTGGTCTGATGTAATATTTAGGTGTGTGTTGGCGCACGAGGCTGTCCAGTAGAAAAATTTATGGGGAACGATGGGTTCCTTTTGTCATGTCAAATCCAGGCTTTGCAACAGCAAAAACGGTTTACAAGCAACGAACGGCCAACGTCGAAAGTGCAACGTTGAAAGGCGAACGGCGATCAAAAACGCCACTTCTATCTTAAGGTTAGATTATTGTCTGTTTAGAAAAGACTGCGATAAAGCCAGTCACAAACGACGAGAGTAGTGAAGCGTGGTTATGAAAAGATTCCCAAGAAGATTAGATTTGGCTAAACAGAGAGGCCAAACGTAGAAAGGCATGAAAAATATTGTGAAAGGAAAACCGAAAATAGGCGGACTGGTGTTGGCGCCTGTGTTAAGAACGAAAATAATGGACGAGTATCAGGTTTCAGATCTGCTTCAGTGGATATCTTATAACGCAATGCCCTAGGACAAAAGTGCAAGAAAAAGAACAAAGAAATATAGAAAGAGTGTCAAATATGCACAAAATTTACTTAAACTTTAACCAAAAAAGTCCGAGACATGACAGTCTAGTTACCCCTCATTTATTCACTTTAAGAGGCTTGAAGACCCGATGAAAATGGGTTACTTCATTGCTCCGCAACTCGCGAATTATCAATTTTTAAATAGTGGAATTTCCCTGTCGGATTTATGGTACTTCTGTCCGCTTCCACCCGTGTTTTACGCTTGATAAAAACGATTTATGAAAAACAAGTGTTCACGCAGTGAGCTACTACACGCAAGCTGATCACTGGCCACTGAAAAGCCGCATTTGTGTTTAGATTCATATTTTCCACGTCATAGTAGAATTTTGTGTTGTGAGGGCGGCCATAGATATTCTGACCGTCATACTAGAGCAAATAGTGAAAAAAAAAATTAAAAAAATTAACACGGTCCAAATAATATAGTGTATCCTGTTAAATGATATAAAAATAGATTGGCTTTTCAGTTAAACTTTAAAGGTTACTACAGAATCAGGTGAGGACTTCGCGAGCAGGCCCTCGGGTTTTTAGCCGCAGCATTTTTGGAACGGGTTGCCGGCAAAACGTCCCCATGACAAAACGTGCCCGTGGCGCAACGTCCCCTTGACAAAACGTCCACCGTGGGTAAACGTCACCATGGCCAACGTCCCTGGCTAAAATGAACCAGTGTACAAAATATGATAAAACATAGATAGTCCTTCGGCCCAAGCTGACTGCGAATCATATTTGACGGTGCAAAGCGTCAGCTACATTTATTAGAGCGACAAAACGTGCCCGTGGCGCAACGTCCCCTTGACAAAACGTCCACCGTGGCTAAACGTCACCATGGCCAAACGTCCCTGGCTAAAATGAACCAGTGTACAAAATATGATACAACATAGATAGTCCTTCGGCCTAAGCTGACTGCGAATCGTATTTGACGGTGCAAAGCGTCAGCTACATTTATTAGAGCGACAAAACGTGCCCGTGGCGCAACGTCCCCTTGACAAAACGTCCACCGTGGCTAAACGTCACTATGGCCAAACGTCCCTGGCTAAAATGAACCAGTGTACAAAATATGATAAAACATAGATAGTCCTTCGGCCTAAGCAGACTGCGAATCGTATTTGACGGTGCAAAGGTCCCCTTGACAAAACGTCCACCGTGGCTAAACGTCACCATGGCCAAACGTCCCTGGCTAAAATGAACCAGTGTACAAAATATGATAAAACATAGATAGTCCTTCGGCCCAAGCTGACTGCGAATCATATTTGACGGTGCAAAGCGTCAGCTACATTTATTAGAGCTATATTTTGAAATATAACTACGAATATCCTTTGATTTGAAATATACATATATTTTGAAATATAATAGAACAAGACGTTGAACTTCCCATGCCATTTTTATCCACCATAATGGAACTACGCTGATTTTTGCATTCTCCTTGTTTGACTATTTTTAAGCCAGGTAAGACCTCAGCTTGTTTCAAAATATAGCTCAATATTTTGAAATCTAGCTCTAATAAAATGTTGCTGACTTATCCGTTTTGTACCGTCAAATATGTTAAAACGAAAAAAAATGTGGAAGGAGCGGGGGGGGGGGGGTACGGGGGCATGATTTACATCAGACCCGGCATTCTTTCAAAGCGGATTAATTGATGACCAGAGCATGGGAATAAGGTACAAGAGGTACATAGGTACAAGGTTCAATGAACAAGATCTTGAACTTCCCATGCCATTTTTATCCACCATAATGGCACTACGCTGATTTTTGCATTTTCCTTGTTTGACTTTTTTTACGTCAGGTGAGGCCTCAGCTTGTTTCCTCCAAAGAGATTATTGGTAAAAAAAAAAAAAAAAAAAGCTGGTGATTTTTGTTGCTTTAAACCACCTAGAACTGGCATACTACTGATCAGTTACGATCCCAGGGAATGGCGGATTATACTATATATTTGAAGGGAGAATGTGCATATTCGAAGTAACTGGTCCCACGTCCGCCCTTGTCTGCCAATAAGGAATGTTCCTACATCTGTAATACAAACTCTGAAGTTGTTTTTCCTCAGTCATGCACCTTAAAGTTTAACTGAAAAGCCAACTTATTTCTGTGTCATTTATCTTACAAGATTCTTTTCCTTCTAGGCCAATAGACCCAGTTGTCCAGTGTTATATAATTTTAGTACGTAAATAAATACTTGAATACTTGAATCTGAATACACTGAATTATTTGGATTCTGCAGAAGGATTTTTTTATTTTCCACCATCTACTCTATTTATGACACTCGGAATATCTTCGACCTTCCTCAATTCAACTATGACGCGGTAAATTTTGATCTCAACACAAACGCAGCTTTTCAGTGGGCATTGGTGAGATAGGTGAAGATTGCTTAGTGCCTGAAAAAAAAAATCAATCATAAATCTTTCTCGTAAGATATACAACAAAAATACAAGCGCATAGAGCGATAAATCACACGGAAACTCCACAATTTGAAAATCGGAACAACTGAAGTAACGCATTTTCAGCGGGTTTTCAAGCGAATTTTACTGATAGGTAACTAGATTGTCCTATCCCAGCCCTTTTCGGTTAAACTTCAACAAACTTAAAAATCTTGGGGACGTTTTGCCATGTGGACATTTTGTCACGGGAACGTTTCACCACCGGGAAGCTTCGCTGGGAAGTGGGAACGTTTCGCCATGGGGCCGTTTCGTCGGTTAGGCTAAGCCTTTGGAATGGATTGTTTGGTTAAAAGTAGGCCAGATGGATCTTGACCGATTCTAAGCCAAAGAACTCCAAGCCAGGAGAACATCAGCGGCATTGGTGATCAGTTAGCAAAAGTGAGAACTAACAAGCACGCATTATTGACAATTCTGGAAACTTGAGGCTGAATGACATGCCTTCAAACATCGAAGGAACTCCGAGCAATTGGGTGAGCCATGAGAGCCGAAGGAGGAGATCCTGGTAGCATAGATGAAAGATGTTATTAGGACTTTCGGTCGAGGTCAGTATATCAAGTAAAGACTGATGTAGAGGCTACGGCATGCCCTCGAACTTCACAAGCGATGATCGGAAACCTTAAAGAGTAACACTATTGAACGTCAAAACTCTGCAAGAAGGTTTTTACTCGGTCAGTGTCTGCAAGTGAAGCGTTCCAACTCTGGATTTACTTGTCTGCTAAAGAACATCTTTTCAGCTCGGAAACGATAACTTCAGTGAAATGCACCTCTCCGGTTTTCGGGCCGCCCATGTAAACATAGACCACGTGACTAAAGATGACTCAGCTTTCACGGGACTGGCGCAAATCCTAGTTGACGACTCTGCCCAGAACTCGATTGTCATTGTAGGCGGGGCTAACGACAACCTTTCGCCAGAAGACGTCGTAAGGTCAGAGGGTCTGATTGGAAAGGCCAAAGTTGTCGTGACACAACTTGAAGTCAATATGGATGCGACCTTGGAAGCTATGCGTCTCGCGAACGAATTAGGAGGTTGGTTTTGGGTGTGGCGTTAAGCGGTAGTGAACTACAAATCACAAGTCATTCAATCAAATTTTTCTCACAAGGAGCTAATTACCTATCTGACAAGAAAAGCTTCAAATACTCTTGATGACTAGCTCTCTTTGCCGATGCAAAATCGCCATTTACCTAGCGGAAGAGCCGGAAGCGGCACCACAGCTGTCCCCAACGATCGCCGTGATTGGTTGACACATGATTTGAGTTGTTGAGATTGAGTCGTTAGTGAGACGTTTTCTCGGTCATCCTGAGGATCGATGGCGTATTTTGGACTTGGTCATATAGAGTATTGCTTCTATTTCTGTCGTCCTATTTGATGGCCGGGTAGTAGGTTCAGTCAGTTTGCTGATTTATTCTGAAGAACAATCTAACACCACTTGTCAGTAGATACTCCTAATGACCATGTCCAAAACACGCCAATGATCCTCAGGAAGAAGGAGTAAGCGTGTTTGTACGACTCAAACTCAACGACTCAAATCCTTTGTCAATCAATCACCGCGATCTTTCGTAGCAGCTGTGCTGTGACACCGCTTCTGCCTTTCTTCCGCTAGTTATCCGGAGAGGCCGGAGGTTTTGCATCGGCTAGGAGAGATAGTGATCAAGAGTATTGATTAAAATCCTGTGCAAGCCAATCATCATCGTTTGTTGTCGTGACGCTTCTGGCTCTTTGCTGGGCTCACGACGGTTATTCGTCGGCGCGATGAGTTAGTCATCAACAGTAGTTACCTCAGCGAGGAAAAAAGTTCACTACTCGCAGTTTACGATATCGGAGCGGAGCCTTAGCCTGCTAAGGAGGTACTAGCCTTTCGATCCTACTAGCAAGTTTGACTCTAAACAGTGCCTAACCCCGTTTCAGTAATGATAAAATATGAGAGCGGGAAAAAACCTCGACAGTTTGTCACTATCTTTCAGAGGCTAGCATCACAGGTGTCGCTCACTTCTAGTTGCTGGGTGTACACCACTTTTATGCAAAAGATATACTCCTTCGGACCAAGCTGACGGCCAATCAAGCGTGGTGGTGCTACTGGGCTGGTCAGCTGACATTTTTGTTCATTATTCTATATGGCGACAAGCTAAAAGTGAATGTGATAATAAATAAATTATCTTAAGGCCGTACCTAAAAGTCTGACTTTTTTCTAAAATTAGATGTGCCGAATATTGCCAAGAAGGCCGAAACATGGGCGAATTAAAATTTCCGTTGACTATTGCGTTTAGAACCACCAAGCATTCACAATAATTTGAAAGCCTTTTAATGAGTGATCCGGTATATCAAGGGAAGGCATCAGCCAAGCAGCAGCTGTACAAACAAACAATGAATGAATTGCTTTTATTTCGCCAAAATGGCGAGACAAGAAAAGGTTAAAGGTTAAAGCATTAACAATACCTGCATTAAAATTTTCTAATCCTTGTGCATATCATCCGTAACACTCAAAATAAAACAACATTAAGAAATACGAAATATCAAAGAAATAATTTTTTTTTGCAACAACTTACTAAGTTCTAGGCTCTGCTCAGATGGTGGCCAAGATGACTGTAACTAGCATTTTTTATTTTTTGCTTTTTAGAGCTCACCTGAATCGAGTGGGCTCTCCTTATCTAGTATATCTACTTTAACGATTGGTTCCAAATCTCACAATATTGTCTTTCTAGCTTGGTCCCTCAAGTGACCCATTAAGTCAACTTCACATAAATGTATTCCAAGAGCAAAGTGTGGCACTAACGGCATTCCGTTCACACCAAACTTCCACAGGAACAGCAGTTGTTATGGTCAATGAAACTGCCGCAAATGCCATGATAAGCATTCCTGGTGCGAATCTTGAGCTGACCGAAGAAGAAGTAGAAAGTGTCATTCCGGTAGTTAAGAAAGCGACAGTTTTGGTCGTAGCGCTAGGAGTGCCACTAGATGCTACGAGTGTCGCAATGAGAGCAGCTGCAAAGAAAGGGGGTGCGTTTTTCCAAACCAACTCATTCTTGGGTGATGGTTCATCCAGTACACTGTCAAAGAAAATCTTGCAGCATTTGCTACTGGGATTAATATTGTCTCTACTGAGATAAGCTTATTAATCTTACCCCAGTAGAGATAAAATTAATCCCAGTAACAAATACTGCAGTTAACTTTAATCCTTACTCGGAGAATCTTTTTACAGTGTATTTCACGGTTGTAGGACGTCCTCCTCGTATGACTGGCGACTGGAAAACTTTAACGCTCTGCCGAAATTTCGGAGCACTGCGGTTCACTCTTAACCTTGGTCTCTGCGTTAAAACGTTACAATTCTGCGATTTGTGTCAACACTGTTCGTCTCGATGCTATTAATTAGTGCTGAAAACTTTCGCGTTTGCTTCTGCGGCGGAACTTAACGCAACGATTATGATGTTGCTACTTTTTATTTCGCACAGAATAAGACAATAGTAGAAAAATCACACTGAGATTTTGACAACGAGACGAATGTGCAAGAAAAAAAACTTCGAAACAAGAAAAAAAGGGCTAATCGGGTATACACTGTAAAAAGTTCCTCCGAGTAAGAATTAAAGTTAACTGTAGTATTTGCTACTGGGATAAGATTAGTCCGAATTGGAGATAATCTTATCTTAATAGATACAAGATTAATCCCAGTAGCAAATCCTGCAAGATTTTCTTTTACAGTGTACGGAAAAACGAAGAAAGCAAAAAACGTGTCGACAAGGGTTAAAGTACGTCCTAACGGGCTGAACGGGCTTCCGTCTAGTCTTTCGTGGTCTTTAGTCATAAAAGTATGTCCTTTCGGTTTCCATTCACGGGTCTTTCTTTCTCTGAGATGACCGAACCCAAACCACCGTAAACGCAGACGTTATCTGGCTCATACTCCCGCGAGTTCAGATTCATGTAGTTTCGGAAGAAAGAAACATTAATTGTGTTTTTTGCAGATACCATGGTATCGGTTACCACGGTAACTGGATCTGCAATTGGTCGTTTTTGCAGTAACTGTGGTATCTCATATACGGTTGCTCAGCAAAAACAACAATTGCCGAAATTGCGCTTTTCGAAGTCATCCCAAAAGAAAAACTGATATTCAGGCACATCGCTAAGTGCCAAACTTCTTTCCCACCAATTTGAAAAAAAATGATGAAAGTGAGATGACTTTTCAGATACCATTACCACGGTCGGACCGTGGTATCTGAATATCAGATACCACGATAACTGGCCAGATACCACGTTCACTGCAAAAATGCCTTTTCACCGTGGTATCAGATACCACGATAACTCCAACGACTTTAGACCGTGGTATTAGATACCATGGTATCTGCAAAAACGCAAGTATTAATGGAGGCTTTCGAGATATCTCCTGCGGAGCTTGCTGCGACTAGCGTAATTTCAGGTAACGATATATCCCTGAAAAGACCTACACTTCCGTTGACTATAGGCGTATTCTCGCCGCTCCCCGAGGACTCCACTTGAGGAGTCCCCGCGTTTTTGTTTGTCCCGAGGACTCACCCCCGTATTCTCGCGAGTCCCCACGGACAGGGAATTCTCCGATTATCATCACCATCATCAAAAAGGACTCCCTTTCAGATTCGGAGGGGAATCAATTTTTGCTTGTGTTGGTGCAATGCAAAATTAATTAAAAAGAATCAGAATAAACAAAACCAAAAATAAAGTGGATCCAGACAAATGTCGTCAACTGTATATTTTTTTTTCGAACAAAATCCATTTTAGAAGCATTCCCCCTGTTCTCGTTGTTTTCCTAGGCGGACTCCACGTGAACTGACTCCCTCTATTCTCGCCGTTCCCTTTGATTCCCCGAGGAGTCCTCGGGGAACGGCGAGAATACGCTTTATTTTGTTAGGCCCTTTGTGGAAAAGCAGGCCTGGAGATAACTCGCAAAAACCGTTTGTTTTTCAGTTAAGACGATCTTTAACGCCGCTCCGGCTACAGTGAGCCTTCCGGAAGAAGTTTACCGTTGGTCTACTGTTTTCTGTGTCAACGAATCTGAGGTTAGTGCACGACAAGCAGAGCATAATAACTCTAGGGTGTAGCGTCAAGACCTTATGCTTTCCATGCTTTGAAACTGGTTATACCCCTGGTTCACACTGCAGCGATTTCGCGCAAAATTCTGCGTCGTGTGACATACGACATTGTCGGATGCGTTGAAATATTTCAACTGATCCGACATAACGCATGCGATTTTTTTAGGGAAAGAAAAGAAAAAACAAAGATTAGTTAATTTTCAAGACTAAAAATTGCTCTACCTTGTCTGACTGTAATCCTAGGATGGCTGAATGCAAAACATCTTCTGACACTTTGCTAACTTGTTTTGAGCAACATGACATATAGGGTTTGACTGAAAATTTCCTAATAAGTGGGTGGGTATTCAGATGGATAATGTCCCAGCATCTTCAGAGGTCGTTTCGTTAAGGGTTTGTCCTTTTGCAGAATAATCTCGACGAAAAATTTCATTTTCCTTTGCGTCTGCGTGGTGGTGGGAACGTTCATGCGATTCTGTCGCATGTCGGAACCTCAAAGAAAAAATCGTGTCGCATACGAAGCATCAGAGAGATTGCACCCTACCCGATGAAAACGGATATTGCTACATCATCATCACAGGACCATAACAACAAAATTTAACATTGGGAGGTATAGGACTTTCAACTTTGAAATTAAGTTGATTGGGCTGTTCCTTAAACGCAAAAAGAGTTTCCATGGAAGTAAGAGCTTGAAGGCTTAAAAGTTTGAACAAAAACGGAGTCTCGAATCCTATCGTCGGCGATGATGCGGATTTGAAAAAATGTGTCATAATCGACCAATAGGACGAGACTCTGTCTTTGTTTACAAACTTTGACGACTTCAAAGTCTTACTTCCATGAAACTCTTTTGCAAAAATAGAATTATACGGTTAAGAATAGCCCAATTAATATTTCCAGCAAGTCCCTGGCTCAGAATGATGATAAACGTCGATAATTTTATTTCAAAGTTGAAAGTCCTATCCTTCCTAATGTTAAATTTTTTCGTTACGATCCCTTCTGTTTTCGTCGGGTATGGTGCAATCTCTCTATAGGCGTATTCTCGCCGTTCCCCGAGGACTCCACTTGAGGAGTTCTCGCGTTTTTGTTTTTCCCGGGGACTCACTCGCTGTATTCTCGCGAGTCCCCGCGGACGGGAATGCTCCGATTATCATCACCATCATCAAAAGGGACTCCCTTTCAGATTCGGCGGGAATCAATTTTTGCTGAATCAATTTCGTCGATTGCATAATGTTTTGTTCGAGCAAGACCCATTTTGGAAGCATTCCCCGTGTTCTCGCTGTTTCTGTACGCGGAGTCCGCATCGAGTGACTCCTTCTATTCTCGGCCGTTCCCTTCGATTCCCCGAGGAGTCCTCGCCTCGGGGAACGGCGAGAATACGCCTTATATTCCTAGCGCCGCTCACTACGCTTGCGGCATTTAAACCGAGACAAACGTGCAGGCTTAGAAATTTTTAGTAAAGCAAAGGTGAGGTCTGCACACACCAAGGGAGCAATGGAGACTCAATCCTTTTTTTGCTGTGTTCAGAAGAAAACTAGACCTACGTTGCCCGGGCAACGTGAAGTGTTGCGGCAACCTTTGTCCGGCTTCGCCGGCTAAAGTGTTGCGAGAGCAACACTTTGGTTTTGTTTCTTCGCTGTCGGTTAAATGCTGAAATTGTCAACTTATCGAAGCTTTTAAAACGGTATGTTCTAAAAAGAATAATCACATAATCAAAAGCTGTTGTTTAGCGTTGTAAAACCAACAACAAAACAGTATCGGAAGAAGGCTATCCGTAACGTTTCAGGATTAAAATACCATAGATGACACTATTAATTATTACAAAACTACCTTCTTGGTTTACATTACCGTATCGTTTGTACCCGTTGCGTAAACAGTTAATCCTAGGTTATAGCGATCGATACAAACTTTCTTACTGTCATATTTACAGAAATCGAATACAATGTGCACCAATTTTCAAAAATTTCTAGCCCCTCGTGAACCGATCTTCCTTACAAGTCCCTTGCATGTCTTACAATTGGGAACAAAATTGTTCTTACCATCGAATACACCTGAGACAAATAACAGGTATACAAGCTAGCAAAAGCTGCAAACTCCTCGTTGCCGAAGATGATTATGAGCTAACAGTCGACTGTTGCTTACAGTCGACTGTTGCTTACAAGTCCTTTACATGTCTCGCAACTGGTATCGCCTATTTTTGGTTTCAGTGTGTACCTTACTCCTGAAGTTGTCAACCCCTTGAAACTTTCAAACTGGTTTATCTCATGAAGGATTTTTGTTCAAAAGAATGGATTGCATATATTTTGATCAGCTCTTCAAGGGCTATCGATTGCCATAACCACAACAAAAGCATATCGGAAAAAGGGACTAAATTGACTTTGCAGTCAGTTGAACTTTATCCTTTTCAATCGTAGACATCGTGACGGATGAAAACTTGGAATAATATCCTATATAATCTAGTTGGTATTATAAAGCTATCCGTAACTTCTTAGGATTAAAATACCATAGATGACACTATTAATTATTACGAAACTACCTTGTTTTACATTACAGTATCGTTTGTACCCGTTGCGTTAACAGTCAATCCTAGGTTACAGCGATAGACCAACGATATAAACTTTCTTACCGTCAGATTTAGATAAATCGAATACAATGTGCAACAATTTGCACAAATTTCTAGCCCCTCGTGCACCGATTCTACTGACAAGTCCCTTTCCCGTGATAGACATCAAGTTCACCGGATAAAAATAATGGGTACACCGACTAGCGAAAGTTGAAAACCTCTCATCGCTGAAGATTTGTGTAGCATAACAGCCGATTATTACTTACAAGTCCCTTCCATGTTTTACATTTGGGAACCAAATTGTTCATCAAATGACAGGTACGCCAACTAGCGAGAGCTGCAAACCCCTCATTGCCGAAGATGATTATGAGCTAACAGTCGCCTGTCTCGTACAAGTCCCCTAAATGTCTCACAACTGGTATCGCCTATTTTTGGTTTCAGTGTGTACCTTACTACTGAAGTTGTCAACCCCTTGAAACTTTCAAACTGGTGTATCTCATAAAGGAATTTTTTTTCCCAAAAAATGGATGTCATATACTTTGATCAGCTCATCAGCGGCTATCGATTGCCGTCGAAGTTGAACTTTATCCTTTTCAATCGTAGATATCGTGATGGATGAAAACTTGGAACAATATCTTATATAATCTAGTTGATATTATAAAGCTATCCGTAACTTTTCAGGATTAAAATACCATAGATGACACTATTAATTATTACAAAATTGCCTTATTGTTTTACATTACCGTATCGTTTGTACCCGTTGCGTAAACAGTTAATCCTAGGTTATAGCGATAGACCATCGATACAAACTTTCTTACTGTCATATTTACAGAAATCGAATACAATGTGCACCAATTTTCAAAAATTTCTAGCCCCTCGTGAACCGATTCTTACTTACAAGTCCGTCTCGCGTTATTGACATCAAATTCACGGGAAACAAATAATGGATACACCAGCTACCAAAAGTTGCAAGCCCCTCATCGCTGAAGATGATTATTGCATAAGCTTTTTAAACGGGATGTTCTAAAAAAATTAATCATATGATCAAAAGGTATTCTTCAGCGTTGTAAAAACAACAACAAAATAATATAGGAAGAAGGGACTAAATTAACTTTGCAGTCAGTTGTACTTTATCCTTTTCAATCGTAGACATCGTGACGGATGAAAACTTGGAACAATATCTTATATAATCTAGTTGGTAATAGAAACCTATCCGTAACTTTTCAGGATTAAAATACCATAGATGACACTACTAATTATTATGAAACTACCACATTGCTTTACATTTTCGTTTGTATCCGTTGTGTAAACAGTTAATCCTCGGTTACATTGATAGACCATCGACACAAACTTTCTTACCGTCAGATTTATAGAAATCGAATACAATGTGCACCCATTTGCAAAAATTCCTAGCCCCTCGTGAACCGATTCCTACTTACAAGTCCCTCTCCCGTGATATACATTAAGATAACCGGAAACAAATAGTGGGTACTCCAGCTAGCAAAAGCTGCAAACCCATCATCGCAGAAGATGATTGTAGCATAACAGCCGATTATTACTTACAAGTCCCTTGCATATCTTGCCATTGGGAACCAAATTGTTCTTACCATCGAATACACCGGAAACAAATAACAGGTATACCAACTAGCAAAAGCTGCAAACCCCTCATTACCGAAGATGATTATGGGCTAACAGTCGACTGTTGCTTAAAAGTCCCCTATATGTATCATAACTGGTATCGCCTATTTTTGGTTTCAATGTACCTTACTATGAAGTTGTCAACCCCTTTGAAATTTTCAAACTGGTGTATCTCATGAAGGAATTTTTGTACCAAAAAATGGATGACATATACTTTGATCAGCTCATCAATGGCTATCGATTGCCGTCTAAAAAAAAATTCTACCTGTCTTAGTTCAAAAGTTGACTTTTTTGCCGTAGGCCAACTTTCTAACGTCACGACTTAGAAAGGAGCAAAGGATAAGCTCTAGTTTCTTTAGCAATGAGAGAACTTTTAAAGTTTAAGAGGCTCATCTGATACCGTTACTCTACCACAAACCAAAGTGCAAAAAAAAAAATTTATAAACTCAGCTGAAATCGTCGCAGACATGGACAGAAACAATAGATGGCAGCACTTTCGGACCCGTGGGAAAAAGCCACTTTTTTGTCTCTGTAGATTTTTCTATTCATCACTCAAAGAACATATGTTGGCTGTGGGGCCGGGTAACTGCCGCATATATTTAACACTTATAGATTTTAGTCCATCTTCAATTTGAAACTGGTGCCTGCCTGCTTGCGTGCTAGAACGGAGCTTTCCACTGGAAAGCAGAAACATCTTTTGATGAAACGAAAGGTTCGCTACACAACTTCAGATAGTCCTCTCTGACATAGGCTATACAACTCCACTTCACTTCGCAAACCGTAGGCTCTGGCTCGATGACAAGCAAAAACCATCCTTATTGGCCCCAGGCAAGAGTTCTACGGAGCTTTCCAGAATGTAATGTCATATTCATCAATCCGGCCTAAGGTCCACACTTTCCGTAAAAACCGCACAGGTTAGACCCTTCTCAGTTACCAGGAATAAAATGAAATCGGAGTCATAGGAAAAAAAAAAAAAAAAAAAAAAAAAAACGAGGACAAAACCAAAGTGTTGCTCTCGCAACACAATGATGTTGTCGAAGCCAGCGTTGGCGAACGGGTGAATGAGTTTGAGTAGGGACGTTCTCGTTCGCTATAGTGGTGCTAGTACCGATGTTAGTTAGAGTCTGTGTCAATTTTATCAACTCTTGGCGCTACTCCCTACTGTTATTTTGCTCTGACAACAAGCGCGTATTTAAAAGATCTACATGCGATCCGACAGTTCAAACGAACCCGAGTTGCTGCGGTCACGGGGTAACTGGTCAAAAGTACTTAGTGCATATTAAATTACCGGTGGAAAAGCCCCTGGATCACTGGCTAATAGTCCCTCAAGATAATTGCACGAAATAGGCTTTCGCCTCTATAAATTCGCCTCTAGCATGCTTTTGTAAGAGGAGTTAAAATGTACCGTACGAAATTGAGGTTTCCGGGTTTAGAAATATAGGGATTGATTCTGGAAGTAGGTTGCGTTACTATTATAGGTAAGACAGGTTCTTTAAGGGTACTTTTGTCCTTCAGTTCACTCCTTATAAATGTATCATCATCATCATCAGAGAGTTGGCTGAGTTAAGGGCTACACCTACTAGCCCCTCAGTTCCTCTTCTGCTTACGTGGGAATTTGTACCCGACATTCGGAAATAAACTGTCCAACCCTTGAGTAGCATCTTCAACCACCAATCAAAAGGCGGCCAAGATACTGTTGCCGTTCCCAAGTGCTTTCTTTACCGCACCGCAACATCAGCATAATAACGGATAAATCCTTCTCGTTGTGCTTCTTGTCGTCCCATTATAGGCGTTTTTCCGTGCTCCCACAAACAGTTTATGGGTCGACTGTGGCTCGAAAAAAGTGTTTCCGCGGTGTTTCGTGCGGCCCACAAGTGTGTTTCCGCGACCAACTAGATTTTCGTGGCTCGCTTTGTGGCTCAAATTCGACAAACAACTGACGAGATGATTGTCGATTTTGTGGCTCGATTCTGGCGGGAAATTTAAATTAAGCAGCAAAACAGTGTCTAAACAATAAAATTAACTACTTTTTCAAGCATGTAGACTTCAAACTGAGGATGCTCTTTGTGCAGAATGGTAAGGAAATAAGCCAGGAGTTTTATTTATTGAGATTTTTCATGATTTTATTTTTATTTTCAGATATTTCAGATTACCGCCAAAAAAATAGACAAAACGGCGTTTCCGCGATTTTCAACTTTTGTCTTGACTGTGTGGCACACAATCGTGTTTCCGCGAGAACCACTCAGAAGTGTGTTGCCCATAACTGTATCGCGGAAAAACGCCTGATGTCTCTCATGCGATTAGCCAGGTTTTCGAAGATAAACCAGCAAATCGAATTCTGACACCTGTTGGGCAACTAAGGAGGGCTTTGAGCTACTAGAGACTGCTGCAGATCTCATAGTCTCATCAGATTTGGTCAGGGGTGTCATTCCGCGAAAACCTGGTGGGAAGGAGGGGGGCGGTGGCGCGCTGTCCTGGGCCCCCTTCGTATTCTTTACCGTAAATCTTACATAGATGAGACCAAAAATACTAAGAGCTTGGTCAAAATTGGCTCATTTCCTGGGTTTTGGGGTTGCAAAAGTAGAAAAAAGAAGAAGAACAAGATACAACTAATTCTGAATGTTATCGTTTTAAATTCTGGAGATCAAATAGAGCAAAACAGAGTGGATACTTATCTGATACCACGGTCTAACGTCGTTTTGCAGTTATCGTGGTATCTGGCCAGTTATCGTGGTATCGAATATTCAGATACTACGGTCCGACCGTGGTAACTGGGGGTGGTATTTTAAAAGTCATCTCACTTTCATCAAATTTTGTCAGATTGATGAGAAAGAAGTTTAGCACTTAGTGATGTAACTGAATATCTGTTTTTCTCTTGGGAGGACTAGTGCAATTTCGGCAATAGTCGTTTTTGCAGAGCACCGTGTATCAGATACCACGATAGCTGCAACAACGACTAATTGGCCATATTCCTATTCAGCGCTTCCAAGCGGACTAGTTTCTGTTAATCCCCCTATGTCTCACCATCAGCACTTGGATCAGACATGGTAAAGTAGATCCACAGGTTAGTGAGTGGAAAACCTGTCATCCGTGTTCCAGGTAATGGAGGTTTTGCACATGTTTCAGCAGCAGAAAGTGAAAGTGATCCGTTCCCCTATACGATTAGACTTTAAGTATGTCTACTTATGAGGCTCACAACACTTGTGTAGACATTGTAAAAAGTCGCATCCATAGGGTAGTGGGTCACTTTCACTTTCTGCTGCTGAAACATATGCAAAACCTCCAATACCTGGGACACAGATGACAGGTTTTCCACTTACTAACCTGTGGATCTATTTTACCATGTCTGATCCAAATAATGACGGTGAGGCATGGTGGGATTAACAGAAACTAGTCCGCTTGGAAGCGCTGAACAGGAATATGGCCAATTGCAGATCCAGTTACCGTGGTAACAGATACCATGGTATCAGCAAAAACGCAACTAATATATGTACGAAGACTGATGGAGAAAATATTACATCGGCTTTGCGCCTGGTCAACAAGGTTTTACAGTTCTTTTTTATCACGCGCAGCTCTGAGCCCCTCCCTAAATGACGGCCCTGACTTTACTTACCCATTTACTGTATTGTTACAGGCTGAGATGTTAACTGGCCAGTCCGTTGACACCGTTGAATCTGCTGAGAAAGCAGGCAAAATCCTGAAGTCACGAGGGGCTAATGCAGTCCTGCTGACGCTCGGTGGGCGCGGGGCATACTTGGTGACGGGCGACGAAAAGGGAATACACATTCCCGCCCCGCAAGTTAAAGCGGTCGACACCACGGTAAGTCACCATAACAGTTTTTTTCTGCTTTTTTTAAATTCAAATTCACTTTATTCATCCCAAAATTCTTCATTGCAAAAAATAGCATAAGAAAACGTCGATAAAATTCACTAACATACAAGTACATAATATACTATTACTTTGACGGTACAAAACGGATAAGTCAGCCACATTTTATTACAGCTATATTTCGGCCCTTCTTGGCAAAATTAAAATTAACAAAATTTAGTTAATTTTCCAGCTTGAGCCTGAAGAGGACCCTTGCCAAGAAGGGCCGAAATATATCTCCAATAAAATGTTGCTGACTTATCCGTTTTGCACCGTCAAACATGATTCGCAGTCAGCTTGGGCTGAAGGAACATCTATACTATTACTTTACATAATCTTCGTGCAATATACAATTTTGGTTTATTAATTCGGTCCAGAATAAAGTACTACTGATATTAAATAAAATTTGTTTTGCAATGATTTATAAATGATTCGGAAGGTTTTCCTGAATGATTAAGTTTATCAGCGTGATCCACCCTTAAAGGACCTCTCGCACTATTTACAGTATTTTAATATTTAGGCTGTGCTTTCAACAAATAACCCACGGTTTTGGCTGTTTTAAGCCTTTTCCGGGACCCGTTGACTTAGAGGAAAAACAGGGAAAAAGTTTACATACCGCTTTTTCTGATGGAAGAATTTCTCGCAGACGACCGTCGACAGAGTGATACACATCGAAGGTTGCATAACCGGCACGTGAGAAAATCAGCGTGTTTTTGCTAGAGGGGTTAGAATGTACCGTCAGCGTGGGCTGAAGGAACATCTATACTATTACTTTACATAATCTTCGTGAAATATACAATTTTGGTTTATTAATTCGGTCCAGAATAAAGTATTACTGATATTAAATATAATTTGTTTTGCAAATGATTTATAAATGATTCGGAAGGTTTTCCTGGATGATTAAGTTTATCAGCGTGATCCACCCTTAAAGGACCTCTCGCACTATTTACAGTATTTTAAAATATTTTAATATTTAGGCTGTGCTTTCAAGAAATAACCCACGGTTTTGGCTGTTTTAAGCCTTTTCCGGGACCCGTTGACTTAGAGGAAAAACAGGGAAAAAGTTTACATACCGCTTTTTCTGATGGAAGAATTTCTCGCAGACAACCGTCGACAGAGTGATACACATCGAAGGTTGCATAACCGGCACGTGAGAAAATCAGCGTGTTTTTGCTAGAGGGGTTAGAATATACCGAACGAAACTGGGGTCTCCGGGTTTAGAAATATATGGAGTAATTATGGAATTAGGTTGCATTAGTATTATAGGTAAGATATGTCCTTTAAGTAAAGTAAAAGGTGCACCAGAATCGTCGGATGCACCAGAATCTTCCACCAGATTGTAACCAACCACAAATGTAACAGTCATCACAAGGAGTAATTCAACAGTTTCAAAAGTCCTTATTCTACTCCAAGCTGTGATTTCGTTGTCGGATTTTTGTCGTAGTTTCGCCTTCCTTGAGCATCATTTAATTTCCTTTCATTGATCACACGACAGAAAACTTTTAAAGGCGACATTCTGGTCGTACCTGCTTGGCAAGGATTATCTTCTTCTATGTTGTTAACCATTTAATTATTGTTAACCATATAACTACTGTTAACCATATAACTATTCGCAAGTGGACATATTTACTGACCGAGCTATTGTTAGCTGAATTTTAAATCTTTTTCTTATTTTGTTGTTGATATTGACGTGACACGAAATCTACTAGTAGGCTTGCCCGTGTTTATGGCTTTCTTGAATATAATTGGAATGAAACTGAATTGAAATATTCCTTCAGCACAAGCTGACTGCGAATCATGTTTGATAGTGCAAAACGGATACGTCAGCTGAATTTTATTGAGCTTTATTTCGGCCCTTCTTGGCAAGGGTCGTCTTCAGGCTCAAAGCCGCTCAAGTTGGAAAAACAAACTTTTGGGAAAATAACATATATAATATAGTGTAGCACTAATATAATATAGCTCTAGTAAAATTCAGCTGACCTATCTGTTTTGCACTATCAAATATGATTATCTCCATGTTGTGGCGAAAAAATCAACGTGCGACTCTACGGTGCGTACTAATCTCTCCTTGATCTTAGGACATTTCATGGAGCTGTAGATTCATTCATTGGTACATTAGCCCGCATTTAACTGCCAACACTCCGTTCTTTCCTATGAACGCGCTACCTGTGTACTCTTCGCTCCTCTAATCCTTAGGACAATTCATTTCAGGGAGCTGGCGACTCTTTCATTGGTACACTCGCCTATTTCATGGCGTACAATCTGACCCTTCCGATGGATGAAATGGTCCGCCGCTCCTGTATCGTTGCCTCTTACAGCGTCCAGAAACCGGGAACCCAGGTATCGTTCCCCAACCGAAGTGAGTTGCCATCCGATTTATTTCAATAATTCCTCTTTATATTTTCGGGAAGATTCTGCAGTTCAGTTTTATATTCATGTTAGAGGATAGAAAATAAAGGTTTTATTAATTTAAAACGGAAACGAAAATATAAGGGGGCAAAACGAAACCATAGCGCACATCAATGCCTATCCCGAACAGATTATTACTCTGAAAGATAGGAACGATACAAACAAACATAACTGGGCAGAAGAAACCAACGCCCTTCCGATACATCAGACAGTAAATAAAGTATTCCTAATTTTAACCTAGAAAATCACACAATTTATTGACTAAATTTTAGCCCGCGGACTCGCATAATTTGACATTTCAAATTTTCCATTACCAGCTACTATTCCTATAACATACTGTCGAAGCATAACTGGCATAAAGACCCCTCACTGTGTTCTTGAATATTATTCTCTTGAAAGAGAACCACCAAGAACTTATAATGACCAAAGAATCTCTGTCTCCCAGCCTCTGCTCGGTGCAAACATCCGCAATCGCGTCTCATGTACGCTGAGTAGGTTCTTATACTGTTCGTAGACGATCTGTACTGCATGGTAAAACACATCTAGTGTATTGAACGTTGAAGAGGTTCGGGCAGCAAGGGTGCATTGCAAGAAGGGAGAGACGGATGTTTTTCTTGACAGTAATATTATCAGTTCCTGGTATCGGAAAGGTCAAAATTGGTGCATATTCGTTTTGCAAACGCAGGGCAAACAGCACCCTTGTGCTGCAGATTAAGATTGTGTTGACAAACTCAAGGTACCTTGTGTTTCTCTGGTCTTTATTCAGGGTCCGATCTTTTCTTCAGTGCTAGCGATGAGTACGACGAGAAAAAAAAAATTCTGAGAGACTCGTGAGCTCTCAACTGAGAACTGTGTCGTAATTCCCATCGGGCCATCGCGTTCAGTCTCTGCCCTGGCTACTTCTGGTGTAATTTAAATCAATGACAAGACGAACTTGAACATATGTTTCATTCTTCAGAGAAAATCAAACGAAAAATAATTGTATGCCCTTTATATGGATACAGGACCTAGGTTCTGAGCAAGCAGTGCCGTCTTTACCCTTAGCCGGTTAGGCTCTGCTGGGGGGGGGGGGGGCAGGAGAAACGAGAGGCCAATCGACCAGTGTAAATTGTTGAGAAATCAGGCTATGGTTGCTAGCCGCGTTGCCTGGTTTATTACATCGTCATTTACATTACCGAAATTACGCTCAGATATGGGCAGTGTGGCTCGACCAAGAATCGTGTGTGCTGGCGTATTTAAACTTTGGACTCATGAAAAGGGGCCAAAAACCCACGGATGGCCTAGGGTCCACTAAGCAAGTGCAAGAGAAGGACGAGTGTATATTCTCCAGGTCTATTGAAACCGTTTTGACCTAAAGACAGGCCATGACATGCCATCATCTGCACAGCTAGATCAGATATCAGGGCCTTGATGAGAATCCTTTTAAGCATTGTCCTAATTGGTGTACTAAGGTGTATTACCGCGTATAAGACTTATTACAAATTCCTCTTTTCTTCGAAGCGCGCTGTAACAAGGCGAATAAGGAAAATAGAGCTCGGCTCTATTCTTTCTTATGCAGATCCAATCAGATCGCTCGGTTAGTTCCGCCAGCGGGCCGAGAAGAGGCGCAGCGTCGTCAGGGTTGACAAAGAAAGCACAACAGTTCTACTTTTTTGGAAGCTAAAGAAACAACTTTTCTTAAAAAAACATATTTTTGTTCTATTACGACTGATTTTCGTCAGTCGGAGGATCAATGCTGTCCATGATCATCCCTTATTTTAATAGCTTTTTTACAGTATAATTTGTGTTATATTGTACCCGTGTACTTCAAGTAGTACTAAGAACCTTTTCGGATATTTTTAGAGCTCGAAAAATTGTATTACCTTGGCAACACCGACCGCCGCATTTATAAGAACCTCTTGGGTTGTATTTGTACAGCTGCGTGTGTATTAAGACGTAAACATTGCGTATAGTGCTATTCACCTTATTACACCTATTAGGACAATGCTTTACAAAGGTGTTAGCTTGAGACCCGTATGTCTGGGGGTAATAGGCCCGTGGGACACAAAAAACAGGTCGAAAACAAAGGGTTTTGTGTACGTTTCACAGGGGTTCAAAGCCACTTACTCACTGCCCTGCCTAGATCTGTCTGATAGCATGTTCAGACGCGGCTGAATCAGCGGCCGATTTATGTGCGTAATTAACGGTTGAATTTTTTTCTAAAAAAAACAAACAGCCTATAGGCGCGTATTTTCATCGAAATCCTTTGGGAATGTGACTTTTGATGACTCTGGGTACAGAAAACAGACTGTAATTAGGGCAGTCATCCAGTTGAAATTCTATCAGACCAGTGTGAACATAGCATGACTTTTACATAATGCATCCAAGGATTGATGAATGATTTCGGGAAAAGGTAGAATGGTCTTATAATTTCAACAGCATTTGTTTTCTTTATGTTTGCAATTCGTTTTATTGTTTTCCTCTGAAAAAAGTAGTAATTTTAATAATTTGTCCATTCAACCCTCACTGAGGAGTGACTGAACAACCCTAAGTGATAGGATTCTGTTCTGCATTAGCCTACTTATATGTACTATTTTTTTTTTTTCTCATTTGAAAACAAAAATATTTAACATGAATTTTACTTGCTTTTGTACTTTAAATTGCCGAGTTACCTGTAAATCTGTAACAATTTAGTTTGTGTCATTTTTCTAGTCTAAAGACTACAAAACAGCAACTTTGACACTCTCGCGATTTTTGTTTTAATTTTATATATTTCTTACATATAAAAACAATATCCAGAATAAGGTTTTCTTTTTAATTCTCCCGTCAGCCCAGAAAGTTCATCTGTCATCTGAACGGATCAGTCGCTGTTTAGGCGCTTATTTCGGTCCCCTGTGAACAAGCTATGACATTTAGAGGCGAAAGCCTTTTCTCTTGCTTTGTATTATTATTATTATGACTTAGGATATGGCCTGATTACCCCTGGTTCATAGACTCCTTCCATTGCGTCACGTTCTGCCGCACCTGCAAAATTTTAAACGCTAAACGCCGAGACGCCCGTTGACGCAACACGGACAAACGCGGGTTTTCAGTGCATAAGAGCTTGGGGTTCGTTCCCGCTCAGCCCGGAAGTTACTAAATAGTTACTTTTAAGTCACTTTCACCGTTCCAGCTTGTCAAAAAGTTACGGGGAGCACAAGGAAGATCGTTACTTCGAAGTAATTTTTTGTAAAGATAGTACCCGACAGTCTTTAGCACTTTCACTTTCCAAGAGCCGTCTTGAGAAGTAAACTCGGGGCAGCAAAGTGAGACAAGGTGTAATAGCTAAAGTAAACAGGACATTATTCTGTGATTTTCAGCTGTACTGGGCCTTTAGCTTCTCGTAAAATAAGGTTCGCTGATAAACCCAAACAAAAAAAAATTCTAGTCAACCTCGTTGACGGTTAACCGGTCAGTCTGGTGACTTGATATGGACTGTGGCAGGAATGAATTTCAAATGCCTGTAACTGAGGTGGCAATTTTTGCACTATAATATATTAAGTTTCAAATGAAGCTTTAACAATAATATCCATTAAATTTCTCAGAGTTATTTAAAGGCGAAAGTCTTTGTTACTTTATATTATTATTACTGTATACACTGTAGGAGAAGAAGCTAAAAATTCATTCAATGAACCTTGTTAACCACTTTGACATCACTGGGTTCTAGATTGTAGGATCATGGGCGTTGCATTCCTGATAAGGACTAAACATTGTGCTAAAAAATTTGCATGGGAATAAGAAAGACTGTTGCGATTCCGGCTAGGAAACAATTATATGTGAAAATAAGGATTTAGCGACCAAAAAAGACACAACCGGAATAGAGAATCTGTTTCAAAATAATTATCAAGCCGTTGTTATGCAGCAAAAACAAAACTATTTTTTCTGTTCATCCTTCCCATGCAGTCCCCATCTCTTCTTGCATCCAAGAAACACGCGTTACCTCGTCCCGTAGTAACTTCGATCGTTCCAGGTAGCAGTTAATTTGTGACGTCACACGTAGTTATTACGAAGTAACTACGGAGAGGAGCTGGAACGAACCACTGGGCTCAAAAAGCCGCCCATTCGACAAACAACTGAAAATCCCTATCGGACGTGGGATTTGGTAGGCTTTGTGGCAGCTTGGGGATAATGAGCAGACTGCAATTAGGGGTTAATTCAATCAGGGTGCCTGTAACATAATTATCCACTCTGTTTTGCTCTAATTAATCTCCTGAATTTAAAACGATAACATTCAGAATTAGTTGTATCTGGCTCTTTTTTCTACTTTTGGAACCCAAAGAGCCAGGAAATGAGGCAAGTGTGACCAAGCTTTAAACGTAGTATGTATGTTATGATATATGAAAAGTATGGATTTACATTGACAAATAACTTTCGCGCCAGCGTAAAAACGCAACACAACTGACAAATTATGTGTAAACCAAGGGTAAAGGATCCATATGCTGCATCCCACAAAATCTCACTGACCAATAAAACGAATCTCAGTTCAGCTTCAAGGTCTCTCACTCTTCAGCCCCTCTGATGGGCAAGTACATCACAAACATAAATCCCGTAAACAAAGTCGTTAGCCCCACTAGAGACACCGTTGCTTCTGCGTTGAACAGCTCGTTATATATAAACCTCCAGTACCAGAATATGCCAAGTATTAACGCACACAGGGGTATCAAAAGTGAGCCAAAATCCAACTCGAACTCGGCGACGATGGTGCCACCTTGTCCCATGCCAGCGAACCTTCGAGCGCCGGCTTGTTGCGCATGTAAAAGATGGTCAGGTACATTTGCGCCAACAGCTGGCTGACTAGCTGACGCAGACTCGCCCTTAAATCAAAAGCTCATGTTAGCAAAAGCCGCGCTACTAGCTCTATGTCTACAATAGCCTTTAGAGAATGATATGATAGATAGATAAATCTTTGTATTGGCCAAAAATTTATCATGGCTCACGCCAAATTTGTTTGGTATAGTCGTGGGTACAACTTATGAGCACACTCATAAATCATAATAGGCCTACCCATATAGGGCTAGAACGGTCATAAATGACATTATAAATTTAAAAGAGCAGCTCAGCTTATGCTTCGTTCTAGAAGTGATATTTTCTTCTTTCTTTTTGTTTGGGAGGGCAGCATCCTATCGGTCAACTTTGTATGGTGCAACTGCAATCCCTCTCAAAGGTTCAGAGAGAACTTATATACCCTGTGCGAATGTGTTCTGGTTCCACGCAAAGCGAATCCGCCCTCTAGCGAGCAAGAAAGGTAGAACCGCGGTCGATTAATAACGACTTCGAAACAGGACCAAGGACCAAGCTTCTTTCTTAAAGCATCTACAGCTACGACCATAATATCATTTTCTAGCAAAGTGTATGGTCTCTTAACAACTTATCTCTTTCCCACACTAACATGTTGTCCCAAGAGAACATTTAAAGCTACAGATAAAAGACTGATCGGTTGGACTGGACAAAAGTGTCTGTCATGTTTGCCAAAATGTTTAGAGAGATTGAATAGATTCTGCGTAGAATAGGACAGAAGGATTTTTTTTTACACCTTGAGTCCAAATGGTTACAGGAAGATATGGAAGCCTTTGTATAGTGGAATAAAAATAATGTCAACTAGTCCTCTCTCCGTAAGGCATTCACACCAGAAGTAAATAGTCGATTGAAGACTTTTCACGCATAGCCTACGTCCTGTTTCTCATGGGACTCCCTAGGGTGTTCCTTTCACAAAGAGCCTACACTGTAAAAAGTTTCTCTGAGAAAGGATTAAAGTGAACTACAGTATTTGCTATTGGGATTAATCCTATCCCTACTGTGATAAGATAAACCGAGTTAGAAATAATTTTATCTCAGTAGAGACAATATTAATTCTAGTAGCAAATACTGCAAGATTTTTTTCTTACACTGTAGGCTACCCAAACTTAATAAGTAATAATAGTCTCTGCATGGTTGCTGAGCTAACTCTGGTCGCAAATTCAAAGTAAGCTTAGAACGTCTTACCTCTTGATAACTTTTTTCTATTTTCTTTTGTGGACCATAGCCCCGTACTTATGTTAATATTGACAGTATCACATTTGGCTTACTAGGTTATGTCGTATTTATTTTAGAACTAATTTTGTCTTGCTGTTGAAGGACAAAAAAGTTGGAAAACATACCTCATTTTGACGTTGCTGGCTGCTCCTATTCGGATGAATAAGACAATGCACAGCACAGTTATCAACGACTCCATAATCTTCCAAAGTCCGCGAATCCTCTGACAAAACTTGACCATTGAAAACGAGCCTTACCACTTTTGTTCTATCGGAAGCTTCTGGAAAATTCAGCCTTTTGAATTCACCAACTTTTGCTCTTTTCTGAGCTTTCACAATTTTCTGGGTGTCATTCAAGAAGATCACCTTCACTGAAATTTCCGGCTCGGCATTCATTGAGGCATCAGTCTCTTCCCCAGCTGAAGCTTCTGTTACCGCTTCTGATTCTTGTTCAGTCGCGTCCGTAGCACTTTGCTCTTCAGCTGTCTCAGGCAGATTGTCTGATACTGGGATTTCTGGAGATGTAATCTCATTTCCTTCGGATTGTGCCTCACCATTTAGAAGCCCTGGTGGAAGGTCTATATTTATAGTTCGACTAATCTGAAATACCGGCTGAGGTCGCCCGTCAACTGTTCTAAGTGCTGTTACAACAAGACGGGCACGAGAAGGCAAATCCCGGACTTGCGTTGACCTCCATGCAAAAAACAATACCGTCGTGATCGTTCCGATTACTACGGCATATATCACTTCATCCCCTATTCCATCCACAATGGTCATCTCACTGATTTTTTACTTGAGTTCTGAGGTACCACACATTTCCTGAAAAAAAAAACACCCAATAAAAAAACATTCTAGGCTACATGGTAGCTTAACCCCAACCAAATAAACAAATAGTATGATTTATCTCCTAGAGTTATCACGTCAATTTAATGTTTGGCCGAATCCGGCTAAAACGACGTCATGGACTTGTACATATCAATGTACAATAGCAACATACTGGAGATTTGTTGCGGATAAGCCATCATTAAATGGAGTGGACTGTGAGCCCGAGACTGAGCTGGTCTGACTACCCAATAAATTCACAAGCTTGAAGTTTTCACTCGCTGAAATGCCAGAAACTGACAGTTTTGTTATCGTTTACATGTAGGAATTCCAAATTCTTTTGATGTTCATAAGCTTGCAGTGAACTGGATTTGGTCCCGGTGGGCACCAGAGCCAGAAACCTTTTGGCAGCACTAGTGATAAAACGTGTGGAGAGACTGGGATGAAACTTGTGGATGGTGTGGAACTCATGTATGCCCAGCTAATTTAACCTATTTTATGGTCCTAGCCGGATCGGACTGGTGGGGGGGGGGGGGTAGACTTAGTAGGCAGTATGAAAAGATGCCATAGCCTAGATAATCTGTCCGAACCGGATTTGGCCACTTTAGGGGGGGGGGGGGTGCAAAAGTTGCCGGCCATGTCTAGCTAGGGATCAAATGATGGATGACTGGAATGAAACTTGGAATGGTCCTTTTTGGTTATATTGCTGAAAACACCATATTCTTGATTCCAATTTTGTTAGTGTTTTTTTTAAAGAAAGTATCTGAGTGAAATAAGAAGAAAATGCAAAAATTACCAGGGTGTGTCATACTACCATCCACTGTCGGGTAGTATGACACAGTGACTATGCCAAGAATGAAGCCTACAGCTGATGAGAGAGAAAAAAATGAAAAAAATCAGAACATACACATTTCAGGAAACAAAAAAGAAAGAATCGGACGTATCACACTACCAAAATTCCCTACTTGATAATAACAGCCCTTCGCGGCCAGCCTTCCATCTTTATGCTCTCTAACTAATACTGCGATAGCTGACCACATTGATGTTCTTGTTAAAATTATCAGGAATTAATACAAGTGGACACATCACAACAGTTTCTTCAGTAGGGCACCCCAATTTTTTTCAGAACTCTCCAGAGGCGAAGGGGCTGTACCGCCTACGCAGGAGACCAAAAATCACCTGTATAGGATAATTCGAATTATCACATATGACAATAGTTAGGAAGATGATTTTATTTACATATTAGATGCCCCAGACATTAGCTGATTGCTCGACCATCCGCCTCCTCCCCACCCTTCTTTTAGAAAATACCTAGTACTACGAACATATAGAAAATCTAAGTTTTCGACAGCCTACTAAAGTCCAAGAGAGCTAAGGTGGTAAACATACATGGACATTGCATGATTTCTGCAACTACTAAAATTGCCTGAACTATTTATAATCTTTTGTTAGCCTTCTTCTCCTCTTCCCACTTCATTTAGACATATAAACTTTTAGCAGTGGTTTCTCCTAGGGTAAAGAATCCATAGTTCTCTAGGTATCTAAAGTTCAGCTTTTTACTGAAGTCAGGTAATGATTTTCAGTGATTCATAGATTCTAGTTTCCGTTGGCTCCCAAAAATTCAATATCTGACCCAGACAACTGGATCTTGTCTTAGCCAGGTCCAGTCTTCGCCAGACTCCTTGAATATTTTTACTACTAATATTCAGAAAGAGATTAAGGCCAAATAGCTGATCATCTGAGAAAACCAAGTTCAGATATGGATTCAATTTGTGTGCTTACCCCTAAGTCATATCTATTTTGACGAAAACTTCCTGCCACTTCTGCCAATCCGGTGACAAAAGAAAGCTCAAAAACGAACTCAGGGTATTTTCTTTCCCCAATAATGAACATCTAATCAACTTCAAATAAAAATTTTACTTGTAACAAATTTTCCGACTCCAGCCAGATTCCGGTCGAACTATATGTCCGGATGAAAAATTATTGTCACAAACGGATTCAGCATCTCTTCTTACCACTAAATCGGATATCTAATCAACTGCTAATAAAACTTTAAATTTTAACAATTTTCCAATTTTGGCCGGATTCCCGACAAACTAAATGTCCTGGTAGAAAATTGTTCTCACATAAGTGTTCATCATGTCTTATTGTCAACTTCAAAATAAACTTTTACTTTTAACAACCTTTCCGGTTTCGGCCAGACTACTTGTCCGATGACAAAATGGTTTTCACCATCATGTTCAGCATGTCTTCTTACCTCATAATCGACTATCACATTAGCTGTTTCAAAATATTTTGTTTGCACCTTAATGTGAACCCCCACCCCTAAATCTAGGGCTACAAAGCCCATCTACGAACTTGACTTGTCCGATGACCCAACGAATCCTCACACCAAGTTTCATCAAAATATCTCATTCCCTTCGAGAGAAATAGTGCTTACAGACGGACGGACGGACAGATCGACAACTTCTCCTATGTCATAGGTATCCCCTCCACTTACGTTTTGGGATCCCAAAAACATAACTATAATGCCCGGACCACATTCAGTCACATCTGTAGGCTACGTAATTTGGTTCGCTACTTTGGTTTTTACCCACTCTTACTTTTCATCCTGGTCACACCTGGAACAAAGAAATTCAAGACAAATTACCACCATCATCACTCAAATTTAAACAAAACTGGCTAAATTCAGTGACTCGGGTCTGTGATTGGTCCAAACACTCCAAAGTTATGTTTCAAAATGGCGGAGATGGATTTTTCCATCTCGACTGTCTTACGTTTTCAGCCTCTTTTCTTCCCAATTTTGACCGTAAGACCGATTTTCTTACCGGCCTTATTACCAGGTGTGACTATAGTGGGGCCCGGGCATAAAAGCTACCTACCCAAGAAAGACTACATTTTTTTCTTTCCTTAAACTATCTGCCTCACTTGTTGGGTTAATTCCTATTCCCTAGGAGAAATCCCAGAAGAAAGAGAAATACACCAGTTCTGTGCAACAACAAAAAAAAAATGGCAAGGAAAGATATACGTAGTTAAGAAATCTTTAATACATCAAAAGTATGAGGTCCCTAAATCTAAAGCCAAAGCCAATAGCCCAAAAATCCCATTTCAAAGCAGCTTCAAAACAAAGAAAAGGCACAGAATTTGAATATTGTTGGACACCTGACTATTGAAAAATTCATATTTTGCCTCTTGACTGTCGGAACAGCATGTACATTTCATTTTAACATTTTTGTGGCAACAACTGATATAGTGTGAAAACAAGGTCATGTACCCCTCCTGTATGCTTGTTTGAATGTCTCCTAACTGCATTAAAACCCAAAGAATGAAACTTTTAATGTAAATACTTGCCATGATTCAAGGATGTGTCTTGTATGGACTAATACTTTTATGGTTTTCTTCTGCTTAATTTGTGGATGTCTGATAGCTTTTTGTGATGGTTATTCCATGTTCAAACATAAAATCAGAGGTACCCTTTCCATGCAAATAGGATTTGTTCTCACGGCAAGAAAAAAACCATGAGAGGTGCAGAAACTATGCAACATTCCATTCTTCTGCTCTCTCTTCCAACCCAAACTGGAAAATGATAAAGGCAATGCTGTCCTAACAAAGATCAAAGAAAATAAGCATAAAATGTACATTCCTGGTACATCTAAGTTATAAGAGCTGTGTTTTTTGCTGTCATCCAGTTAGCCGACCTACAAGATTCCCACTATAAGTCTTTTTCTTCCTTCAGTTAACCGACCTAGGTTTTTATAAGCTGTTTATTTGCTCTGTTTACCTGTCGATTAACCGACCTGTGGAGTGAGGTGGGAGCTCCATCTAACATCTGGTAGGGTAAACTTAGATTATCTAGGCTACCCCTAAACTTTAGGTAGGTTAGGTAGCCTAGATAAGGCTAAAATGTTTGCACTCCAAAGCTTAGTTAGGTACCAAGGAGCTAAGGCACCAAAATAAATAAAATTACTACTTGGCTATTGTCTGGTGTTTAAGGGCTGCTGTTCAGGCAGTTTAGCCTGAGTTTAGCTGAGCAGAGCTGTTATATGCACTTCCTTCCTTCCTATTTGTTGTTTTATTTCGACATTTGGAAGAAGACAAGAAGTAAAAAGTTGTTAGGGTCAACAAAACAAAAATAAGGCTTCCGCTCTGTAAAAGAGACGCAACGGAAAAGAGAACGCAAGTGCCACGGTTAGCTTGTCCGACGCAATACATTTGAAACAAAGGTGAGGTGCTGGTCGCGCTGGTTATAGTCAAAAGTATTTTGCTATGACAAAAGATGGAGCCCCATCTTGCCAGACTTTCTGTCCAGATGCTGAAATTAACTTGTAAGTTTAATATGGGCACAAAACAGTGCTTTTATGTCATTGAATCAGCAGTTGTGTAGGAACTGTACAACATTTCCAGAGAAGTCTTTCCTTCAGAATAATCTATCTGGTTTAAAAAGGAACCAACAATTAAAAAAAAATAGTAGATTGAGGCTAGTTAAATGGTTTACATATTGGATAAGCAAATACCTAGATAAACATGTTTTTCTTTTCAAACAAGATCATCTCATCTCAAGAACGTTGCTTACAAACTGATAAAAAAAGTTAAATTACCAAAGTCAATAGCCAAAAATAAACTTTTCAGAGCAGCTTCAAAATACAGAAAAGCAGAGCATTTGAATTTTTGGACACATGACTGTTGAAAAAAGTCATATTTTCAAAGTCAGGACAGCTTGTACATTTCATTTTCAGATTTTATATAAGTAGTGAACTGATAGTCAAAAATACTCCTCAGCTGGGATTTGAACCCAGGCCCTCTGTTTACAAGACAATGAATACAATTACAAAGACAATTACAATGAATTTAATTAATTAAATTTATATTATTAATTTCCATGACATGGGGATGTGAACTGGTTAGATGAATTTATATTATTAATATTTTCAGATTTGTGCGGTAAAGATTGAGATAATTTAAAAAAAGGTCAAATACCCCTTCTGTACAGTAGAGGTATGCTTATGTAAACGTCTGCTAACAGTGAACGATCACTGAAGAAAAATTAAAACTCGGACCAGACATTTGTTTGTATAAATAGTTGCAATAACCACCCAAGCTTTTGTCAATTTTTGAATATTTTGATAATTCACGGCTAAAGGTGACTCAACTGACAACTGAGCCTCGTTTTTGTTGCACGCTGCAGGTCCGCTTCTCGGCCACTTCCGGACTGATTCTTTCTACATCCGTTTTTGCACTGCAGTGCTTCCGTGGAAGACGGAAGCGCTTCTCGACAATCGCGGACTTGCTCACCGACCAATTCCGTGCTTCCCTGCAAGATGCTGCAGCGCTTCCGCTTCAACCAAGAAGAAAGTGAATCCAAAAACGCATATTGTGCAAAGCAAAGAAGTGCTGCAGCAGCGACAGGCAGCGCTATTGCAACAAAAACGAGGCTCTGGTTTGCTTTTTATAATTTGAAAAGTTTGCTACAGGGAACTTCTTCAATGGAGAAGAGGACAGTACAAACCTGCAGATGCCTCCAAAAGAGGAATGAGCTTTTTGGTAAATTCAAAATCAAAGAAAGTTAGTTGCAATTTCTACTTTTAGTCTGTGTCAGGATAACTCTGAAATAGTTGGGCTGTTACCTGATATCAAGTTTGTTATTTTTCTTTTCCATTTTACTTTTTATATGCAAGATATACAAGACAAGGTAGTGGAACAGTTAAAGAAAGGTTCAAATAAACCTACTTCTACTGTACTGCAGGAGGGGTATCCAACCTAGAATTTGTATGACTTCAAACTTGGCCTCAAAACCTTACAAGGAATATTAAAATATTGTACAGTGGATATGTTAGCTACAATGCTTTATCAGCGACATTTGGACCCTTCTTGGCAAGGGTCCTTATCAGCCTGATGGGGACCCTTGCCAAGAAGGGCCGAAATACCGCTGACAAAGCATTGTAGCTCACATATCTGTTGTATGAATTATTTGAAGATATTTTTCAAAGTCAGCTTCAGCTCAAGGAATATTTAGTTACAAGCAAATTTCTGTGCAGTCCAAACAGTCTAGTACACTAGCCCTTTTTCGGGCATGGTGCTCAAATGTTTAGAACCATGCCATGAGTGACCGAGGACCTGTTTTGGACTCAGTCTAGTACACTAGCCCCTTTTCGGGCATGGTGCTCAAATGTCTAGCACCATGCCTGGGTGCTAGACGTTCGAGCACTGTACCTTGGATATCATGCATGGTGCATGGATTTCAGTATACAGTGCAAGCATGAAAAACACTGTTTCTGTCATCACAACTGAGCAACAGCTCGGACAGGGCTGAAATTACTACCATGAATTAGAGAAATCAAAGACAATCCTTATCATATTTTTCATAACAAAAACAACATTGCTCGGCTGATGACAGACGTGAAAACCTCATTTCCTTTTCTACATAGTCTAGGGTTTCGCCTGCAAAGTGTCCTCTGCCTCAGCTTTTTCTACCTAGCAGCCAACCAGAATATTGGCTCTTGGGGCACTCTACATGGAGAATAGATAGGGTGCTGTTAGGTTTTGCATCTCCATCATCAGTCGAGCCCTTTTGTTTTTGCTGTGAAAAATTCGATAAGGATTGTCTTTGATTTGTGTAATTCGTGGGAGTAATTTCCGCCCTGTCTAAGCTGGTGCTCAGTTGTGATGACAGAAACTGTGTTTTCCATGTATGCACTGTATACTGAAATCCATGCACCATGCATGAAACCCAAGGTACAGTGCTTGAACGTCTAGCACCCAGGCATGGTGCTAGACATTTGAGCACCATGCCCGAAAAGGGGCTAGTGTACTAGACTGAGTCCAAAACAGGTCCTCGGTCACTCAGGGTTTCCTTCTTGACAGTTAGGACCTTTGTAGGACTGCGCTGAAAGTTCCTTCCAACCTTTTTAGGCCAGACTCGAGGTTGGATACTGTGAGGATACATAAATATTTTGTCTTCTCTAGTAAATTGCATGTGGGTTATTGATATAAGGTAAAAAGGTAAGGTACAATTTTAATGGCTAATATAAATAAACCTGGTGTTTCTTAAAAGCATCAGAAATGCCAGTGGCATAAAAAACGACGCTTCACTAATTCTGATGGGTCTGTAAAAATTATTAATACAATTCTAGCCTAAACCATTGTAAAGAAAAAACAAACGAACAACTATCACACACCAACACTAAAATTTAAGGACAACACGAGAATTTACGACAACAGGCATATGACTAAAGAAACAAGACCAAAGGTTTCGATGGGATCCTAAAAATTCAATATCTGATCCAGACAACTGGGTCTTGTCTTCGCCAGATCCAGTCTTCGCCAGACTCCTTGAACATTTTTACAATTAAAATTCAGAAACAGATTAAGGCCAAATAGCTAATCACCTGAGAAAACCAAGTTCAGATTTGGATTCAGCATGTGTGTTTACCCCTATAAGTCATATCTGTTTTGACGAAAACTTCCTGCCACTTCTGCCAATTTCCCGGTTCCGGCCGAACTCCAGAACTACTTGTCCGGCGAAAAAAGAAAGCTCAAAGACGAAATCAGGGTATCTTCTTTCCCCAGTAATGAACATCTAATCAACTTCAAATAGAAATTTAGCTTATAACAAGTTTTCCGATTCCAGCCGGATTCCGGTCGAGCTATATGTCCAGGTAAAATACGATTGTCACACAGGGACTCAGCATCTCTTCTTACCCCTAAACCGCTTATCTAATCAACTAGAAATAAAACTTTGACTTCCAACAGTTTTCCGGTTTTGGCCGGATTCCGGACGAACTACATGTCCGGGTAGAAACTTGTTTTCACATAAGTGTTCAGCATGTCTTCTTGCCCTAAATGGAACATCTAATCAACTCCAAATAAAACTTTTAATTTTGACAAACTTTCCGGTTTGGGCCGGATTCTGGTCGAAATACTTGTCCGTCAAGAAAATAGTTTTAACCATCGTCTTCAGCACCTCTAAATCGAACATTTAATCAACTTCAAATAAAACTTTTACTTTCAACAAACTTTCCGGTTTGGGCCGGATTCCGGGCGAAATACTTGTCCATCGAGAAAATAGTTTTCACCATCGTCTTCATCATGTCTTCCTACCCCTAAATCGAACATCTAATCAATTTCAAATAAAACTTTTACTTTCAACAAACTTTCCGGTTTTGCCCGGATTCCGGGCGAACTACTTGTCCGATGACAAAATGGTTTTCACCATCGTGTTCAGCATGTCTTGTTACCCCATAATCGACTATCACATTAGCTGTTTCAAAATATTTTGTTTGTCCCTTAATTTGAATCCCCTCCCCCACCCCTAAATGTAGAGCTACAAAGCCCATCTACGAACTTGACTGGTTCGACGACCCAACGAACCCTCACACCAAGTTTCATCAAAATATCTCATTCCCTTCGAGAGTTATCGTGCTTACAGACGGACGGACGGACGGACGGACGGACGGACAGACGGACGGACGGACAGACGGACAACTTTTGCGAAGTCATAGGTATCCCTCCACTTACGTTTTGGGATCCCAAAAATGAAAAATAAAAAAGGTTTGCGACATGGATCTGATCTTCCTCCTGATATGGTCCTCTTTTTTTTTTTTTTACTCTGCTTTCAGCAGAACTTTGGGTAGATTCATTGAACATTTATCTCTTTTAGTCGCCTAAAAAATCGTCTGGTCCATCCTTTGGAAAGATTTCCAGGTTTTCCAAGCGAAACATCAGTTGAGCCCAAGGGTCGTGGGAGAGGAAGACAGCTAGCCCCAGTTATCAACCCAGGTGCATGTCGTATTAGAGGAGACAGAGAAAACTCGTCAGAAGATGACAAATTGATCTTGGTAAAAGAGTACAACAGGTCTGCAGCTGGGATAGATCGTCCACTGGGATCGGATTTGAGAACTCCAGATGCACTTTGGGATACTGTTACGCATTTATTAGAAAGGTAGGCTCGACTCCCAGCCCCCTTCGCCCTAATGAGATCCTTATATTAATTTTTGTTTGTGTTGACAATTGTTAATGGTGACCAGGAGCGCCATTTGAAGCCCCTGAACTGGCGGATTTGGATTTGTATTGATCCAACCTTCCTTTTGAATCGCTTAGTCCTTTCTTATTCCCGAAACTTGTCACAATATTTTGCATCTGGTGACCCCCCGCCCCTCCCCGGAAACGGCGTTGGTGTCAGTGTCCCGATTCTCGCACTCAACGGTAATTAACACAGAAAATGGAGAAGTAAGCTGAAGTCGTGTTTTGACTTTTGAAGTTAGAAATTTGTTAGAGTGACGAGTAGAGTTGTTTACTGATGCTCCTCTCTTAGAGCGTGTTCCACCCTTCTACAAATAGTAACTATTAGTTACTATTTCCGTTCCAACCTCACCAAAAGTAACTACGCTACCGTTCCAACCTTCTCGAAATAGTAACTATTTGCTTACCAAACTCGGGAGCGCAGTAAGCGTAGTAACTACGGATCTCTGTAACGTGATTGGTCGGATTCGCCCGTGGCATGATATTCTGCTGGAAAATAGCAAAGATCGTTCCAGCCTTGACGGCAAAATGCCAGAATTCGTGACGTCATGCGTAGTAACTACGGTAAGTAGGATGGAACACGCTCTTAATGTTCTTCCATACTTTACAGAAATTTAAGTTTAGAGTCTCTTTCCGACCTACCGCCATTATCTGAGATCCCCACGGTCGAAGTTACGCATGTGACCCAAGCCCTGCAGAAACTAAACTCAACCAAAGCAGCCTTTCACGGAGAAATACTGCCAAGTCTTGCTAAAATGGGTGCCGAAGAGATTGCGGCGCCGCTGGCAGCAATATCAAAGTCTCAAAGTCTTATTGAAGGACAGTTTCCTGAATGCTTTAAGACAGCGCGCATAACGCCTATCCCGAAGAAGGAACAACCAGCCAGCATCATTGAACTACTTGAAGGCTTCATCTATAAAAAGCCATTTGAGGAGATACAACAAAAACTCGACCCCCAACAATATGGATTCCGCCCTGGATGCAGTACCAATCACTATATAGTCCAGTTTCTCGATGAAGTTCCGTCACACCTGGAAAATAATGAAGGTTTCGTCGACACCATTATTGCTGACTTTGTGAAAGCGTTCGACCTCTTGGACCACAAAAGAATTTGACAAGAAGCGGCAAAAATGGGAGCAAGTCAGCACTCATTGCGCATGCTGTATGGTTTTCTCTCTTGCCGCTCCCAAAGAGTCATACTAAAGAACGTCATCTCGGAGGTGAAAGCGATAACTTGGGGAGCGCCTCAAGGAACCAAGCTAGGACCGCTGGTCTTCCTGATCATCAACCAACTCCTTCAAGACATCAAAAACAAGTACAAATTTGCTGATGATCTTTCAATCAATGTACTACGCAAGTTAAGCGACCCGACAGGCGAAGATCCTTTGGTTTTGACGATTGAAACACTAACAGGTGATGCCGAGGATGTCAAGCTAACGCTCAGCACAGAGAAGAGCTCCATCCTCAGGTTTGACTTCCTGAAAAGAGAAGTACCGTGTATCCAGAGCCTTGGTCTATCTACAGCAAAATCGGTAAAAATCCTTGGCACCCACATTGACAGCGACTTGAGCTGGAAAACCCAAGTAAACGATATAATCATGAAAGGCGGGTTACTTCTTCAACTATTTGCTCTCCCAGGACCAGAAAGTTCTCTTAACGGTGTACAAGACACACATTCGGCCCAACCTTGAATATGCCTGTCCGGTATGGCATGCAACATTATCACAGGATCAGACGGACAAGCTTGAAGCACTACAAAAGAGGGTCTGCAGGATCGTCTTGGGTAGCCAGTATAAGGACTACGAGTCAACTCTGGAAACGCTAAGACTGCAAACGCTTTCCAGCCGCAGGCACTGCCTACTCATGGACTTTGGCAAGAATTATCTTGCTTCCCCGATACATCGAAGCATTCTGCCAGCCTTCATGGACAAAGTAGTGACAAGAAGTCGCCCAAATACAAGGCTGAATTCAAAGCTGAGTGAAGTGGAGCAGCTACAAACGCCTCCATGCAGGACAAGCCGCTAGGAGAAGTCGTTTGTGCCTTATTTCGTTCGGAATTTTAATGAACACAAGCTTAGAGAATTGACTGCTGATTGAATTAAACTGTAAACATAAGATTTGTGTAATTGTAAATATATTTTTTATTTTGATTTAGTTTATTTATTTATAATTGTCAATATTTTTGCCTAATCCCAATTGTGCGTGTTGTGAGATTTGTAACATTGTCTTCTTTGTGACGCGTCCAAACTATCTTATGATGATATTGGCAAGAAATGAATTGAATTGAAGTGAAGTAAACTTGCTTGCGGACCTTGGTCGCGGTCTTGCGGTTTACTATTCGACTACTATCAGTTTATAAAATAGTATTAGTATAACAGTATAATAGTAATAGACATGTACCCTGGCCCTGCGACAAGGCTGTGGTTTAGGCGTTATAATCATTAATATATTAGGAGCCAGGACACTGACGACTGAACTGGTAGTTGATTTTTGGCTGCGCTCATGGAAGTCCTAGCGCAAAGACCTCCTGGCGAGAGCCTCACAAAATCACGTCACTGGTTCAATCCTAGTACAAAGATTCTCAGCAAGGGTCAGACTCGGGCCTACACCCGGTGAAAAAAAAAATTAAAAAAAAATAAAATAGTATTATCAGGTTAACTCTACACTTTCCAAAACTTGCTCTTCGATTGTTAAAGACGTATGTTCATCTATCCGTACCGCTTATTGACGCATCGTCCCGAACCGTGGGCACTACACTCGGAAAGCTTTAGGAAATTTACACAGCTCTTTTTGTGCTCGATCCATTTTATTTCGCTCTGGTGTCGCACAAGTTCTACGGAAGAAGGAGTTGTAGAAGATGAGAAGACCATTTTAAGTATGCGATGCACATGACACCCGTATGTTCTTTTCAGGCCGACGAGTGAAAAATTGTATATTGTATTTGTTGTGTTTTATTTAATTCTTTTATTTTATTTTACATACTCCGCTTTCCAAATGGCGGGTCAGAAATAAATTACTTACTTACCTTCTCTTACCTTTACTAAAGTGGACTGTAAAGGAACGAGAGAAAAAGTAGCCTAGATAGAGATGGTTTATGGCTTCCGTATTGTATATGTGCTTTTTTTACAGGGTAGCCTCCCGGACGGACTCCGATTGGGCCACAGTGTATGAATTTATTTTTGACCGCCTCCGTGCCGTTCGAAAGGACGCCGTAATACAGCAACTACGTAATCCATCCCTGTCCAGAATTCTTGAAGCATCTGTCGTGTTTTATATCGTGGCTGAATTAAGGTCTTGTGAACGATCGTGCAATCATTTTGATTCCCATCTCAACCGCAGCCAATTACGGGACTGCCTTTCAGACCTTTTGAACTTGTACGATTGTTTGGGGATATATAACCAGAGGAGAGTTGCTTTTGAAGCGACGAATATCATAGTGCAACTTGGATCGCCTAAGGTCCTACAACGGTTTTGGAGTTTGGACGATTTTATCAGGTAATCAATTCTGTCCTGCTCTTGAAAATTTAGTGCCTTTGACCCTAATTTCTTATTAGTGATTTTTTTTGTACCTTATACCTTAGTCGATGAGGTTCATCTTCTTATGTAGCGTTTACACGGACAAGAAATCCCGTCAATTAGAAAGGAATTCAGTTCGACTTGAAAGATTCCGTTCGTGAAGGCGACAAGAAAAAAGTCTAGTGGGACGAGAATCCTTTCATGATGAAAGGAAGTCCGGTCTACTTGAAAGGATTCTCGTCGGCGGCGCTGGTAAAAAGACTAACAAAAAGTCTAGTTAGCTTTGAGAGCAGTGGTCATCAGTACTGATGTCATTAATGCTCTAAAAACATTTTTGTATTGGCTAGTGAATTTATTTTTGTCAGATTTTCTGGTTTGAAGAATTTATTTTTTTCCCTCTGCGTGTAAAGATAATCTTGTCACCAAGATCGGATTCCGTTCAAGTTTTCCTATACTTGTAAACGCTGCATTAGGCAATAAGCAGTAAGCACTTTATTTAAATAATACCATTTCACTCTTGCTTCGGACTAAAGTTCGAACACACGATCAGGGTCGGGCGCTCCCGGACTGGAATTCCTGCCCGGGTTTTCGGCAACATCATCCCTTTCATATGGAGAGACCTTAGGGCGATTCTGGCGATCTCTCGAATTTGCTTTCCGAAAAGCAAAGCGAGAATCCGCCGAGCGCAAGACAAACGGAAAGTAGTTGCGCCTCAGTTGCACCTTTACAGCTTCCCGCTGACGTGCTGAAATCACTTTCCACTCGCGAAGTGGATTCGCTTTCCAGGTGCTGGAGAAAACTAGTGGAGCGCGAGAACAGTTTTGGAAAGCGAAGAAGTTTCAGCCGAAGTTGCAAAAACATCCGGCGCAAAAGCTCGCGGAGCTTTCCAGACCGCCAGAGTCGCCCTCTTGTTAAACCTCTTTTTTTATTCAGAATGTGACTAAAAAAAGGGCTGGGTTCCCGGAGAGGATGGTGTACGGGGCGCTTTTATTATAGCCTCGTTTTTGTTGCATGCTGCAGGTCCACTTCTCGGCCGATTCCGGACTGATCCTTTCTACATCCGTTTTTGCACTGCAGTGCTTCCGAGGAAGACGACAGTGCTTCTCGAGAATCACGGACTTGCTCACCGACCAAGTCCGTGCTTCCCTGCAAGGTGCTGCAGCGCTGCCGCTTCAACCAAGAAGAAAGTGAGTCCAGGAACGCATATTGTGCAAAATCAAAGAAGTGCTGCAGCAGCGATGCGGCAGCGCTATTGCAAGAAAAACCAGCTCATAGCTTGTTCACACGGGGCTAAAACAGCGCGTAAATAGCGCTTGAAAAATTTAGAAAAATCAGCCGCCGATCTTCCAAATAGGCGCGTATTTTCATCGCAGTCACCGATCGGAATAAAATAAATCTTTTCGAATCTGCCCTTTGATGATTCTGGGGACAGTAAACGGACTGTAATTAGGGGAATTAGGTCAAACTTTGCGAGTTTTAGATCAGTCCAGTTCAAATTATGTCACACCAGTATGAACATAACATGATTTTTACATTGAGCATCCCAGGATTGGTAAATGGTTTCGGAAAAAAGGTTGAATAATTCTCTAATTACAAGAGCGTATGTTCTATTTATGTCTGATATTTGTTTTCGTAGTTTTTCTTTAAAAAAACTAATAATTTAAATAATTTTTCGTTCGACCTTCGCTGAAAAGTGACTGAACGACACTAAATGATTGCATTCTGTTCTCGTGTTATTTATGTTTGTTACTAATTATATTTTTGTATCATTTAAAAACAAAAATATTAAAATGAATTTTATTTGCTTTTTAACTTAAAATTGCCGAGTCGCCTGAAATCTCTCAATATTTAATTCGTGACTTTTTTTCTAGTCTAAAGACTACCAGTCAACTGTATTCGGAATTAGGTGTTTCATTTTTACTCTTCCGTCAACCCTAAACAGTTGATCCGTCGTCTGAACTGATCAGCCGCTGTTTACTCGCTTATTTTGGTCCCGTGTGAACACGCTATCAGTTTGTTTTGTTTGAATCACCCGATGGTCAACCTCCATCAGACCTCTAGTCAACTTCAGATGAAGCTTTTACTTTTAAAATATTTCCGGTTTTTACCGGATTCCGGATGTCCCTGTGACATTGGGAAATGGTGTTTCAAGAATCGTGTAGCTGCTCACTGGAATAGATTTCCGGAGGAAACGGCCAACTGCCAGTCACATGTTCGAGAGTCATATCGACAGAATGTTTCAGGAAGAAATGTTTAAACTTAACAGTTTTAAGCGAATTTTGTAGAGGCTTTGTGGCCTGATTTTAGCAATATAGTATTATTATGAATTTATTTTCTTTTTCAGGTTGTCCAAAGATGTACAAATTGCGTACAAACTGAGTATAGCGTGTCAAGTTGGAAATTTTCTACAAGCGTTTCGACTGTTCAAAACCCTTTCTAAGCTTCCCGTCTTGGCATTCTGCCTACACGTTCGGGATCTCAGAAGGTTAGTGTCAATTCAATTCAGTTCAATTTTATTTCAATACCAACTACGGACGAGCCGAGTAGCAGGTGGTAAAGTCAAACATACATTAAAAACTAACCAAAATTATCAACATATACTAGAAAGTGGTCGAATTACATATAAAATACTGGAAACAAACAATACAAAAAATAACGATCTGGGTATAGACAACGGGGGATAATTATAGCCTACCAAATTCTGTTACGTAGGGAAACAAAGGAGGGGACAAAACTATTCTTGTATCTCAGGTGTCGGCAAAACAGTGGTTGAAGGTTAAGGACTGGTTCGGAAGATTGTCTTTGAGACCTTTCTGTTTCTGTTGTAAAGTGGGGGGCAGGATGTCGCGAAGGACTGGGTTCAGAAGAGTTTGCACACCAGACTTTAAGCAAAAATATTCACAACAATGAGACAGGGTTGTCAAATTATAGCTCGGTATTGCATCCTCCCTGGAGCATCCGACTGGTCGCGAGTTAGTCAGCTCTTTTCTGGAAGTTCTCTCGGGTGCGAACATACGACTAGTCTATGTTTGTTGGCGACTGGTAGACATGATGGGATTTTCAGCACCGTCAGCGTTTCCATGTTGAAAAATCGAAGTATTTTCAGCTTTCCCAGCCAAAATTCATGAAATATGAAATTAGCCTGCCGGATAAAACCTGATCGGCTTTGTCCACCATCACATGTCAAATTGTGAGGCCTGGTCACTGCCCATTAGTAAAGCCAAACGTTTAGCCAAGTTGTCGCTTAAGCCAAGTGCTAATATAACGCAAACCGTATTTGCTAGTTATTACGGACAATTCGAAATGAAGTAAAAACGGTGCGAAGCTTATTTTAACGGAAAGCAACCACGGACCCGGAATCAAGTCAGTTTAAACATGCGACGGACTAAGCCGATTACATTTTTTTTTTCAAGGCTCAAGGCTGTTTTTGTTTAAATCATACGTGTCTTTCTGCTAATATAATAATAAAAAAAAAAAAATAAGCATAATAAATAATAATAATTAGCATATATAAAGAATAAAAAAAAAAGTAAAGGTGGGAATGCCGGTAGACTAAAGATAATTTTAGTCTGTCGATTTTGGATCGATTTCTTGAGTCTGTGCATGGTATACCGAGAGCGTCGAAACCGTAAGCTTGGGGAGATATTCTCCTAAACTCTATCACATCACTAAACGCAACTTGTAAGCTTTGCTTTTTACAGGCGGAGCCTACGACTGTATGACAAAGGGCTGCGGTTGAGAAACTCTACATTTCCGGTCGAATCGTGGAAAAGCCTGTTTCTGTACCGATCGGACGAAGAAGTAATCGCCGACGTTCTTGAGGCCGGACTACACGTCGAGGAAGGAGATATCCATCTTTCAGGAGTGGCAAATAATCAGATCGCTAAGGTAAGCTCTCGTGGTTCATGGGAAGTTTACAGTACGTATCAACACCTGGCAGTTTGCATCTGTCACTTGGATCTGGTAAATGGAAACCTTCCTTCAAAATATAACGTTGGGTCTCGCAGCTCTGTAGATCGCTTTCCGCCTTCCGTTTTTTTTTTCAGTGGTTGGACTCCAATGGGTCGAAGAATTGCCCTAACTTTTCTGAAAATTATTTCTTTCCCTTTGTCTTGGCATCGCTGTTCTTACGGCGCTTCTGTATTCTGCTTTACTCGCAGATGGACGAGCTTGCCCGTGTTTATAGGCAGGTGTCACGACTATTCAGCCCCTCGCTCGAGACCCGGTCTGGCGAGCGATGAGAATTGACATTTGATTGAGCAGCGCGATATTTGATGAAAACTGAAAAGTGATTCATTTGCTCAAACATTGAATTGTTTGAATAAATGTTTCAAAGTCAGCTTGGGCTCAAAGAATATTTGTGATTCATTTGCGCGTTATATTAGGACACGAGATTATCATATTATCTAATGGATTGAGTATCGTTCTCTATTAACTTTTTAATTCAGCTTTCGCTATAAACTAACATACAAACAACAAACTATTTCACATAAATTTTGTTTTGACGTACAAGGTTATTTTTGTTTTGATGTACAAGGTTATTTTTTTACAGAAATATTATGTGAAATATACTTATTGATTGATTATTGATTGAAACAAACAAAAAAAACTCTATGGTACAACATCAATGTATCTCCAGCAGATGCCTCCAAACTGGTAGATTGTGGAAAATGGGGTTTGCTGCCAGGATGATCAGAGAGTTTTCCGACCGCCATAACTTTACAACCAAAGATGACCTGGCTTTACGAGCAAGTTCAGCAAAACGGCAGCAGTGGTTCTGGACAAATGCCTGACTTAAGCTCTCTCGAGCCGGCAGACGGATCAGACGTCTAAATATTCTCTTGTAACAAGCCTCCAGATTACAGTACGACCTGTTAGTACAACGATAGCATAAAGCTAGCGCAAAAAACTGGTAGCAATACGTCTTAAACAGCCTAATCTTAATTGCACTGTTTACAAAACCAAATTTCCAGATTAAAACTATCTCCCGTTACCAGACTAGCATATTAATATAGTCTGGTAATAAAGCAATACCATCTTTCTAAACGAAGGCGTTCACGCGAGTTATGGTAACGGGAGATGGTTTAACGGTCGGACACGCTACCCGTATATATATTGATCCGACCCGAGTCTACGTAACAGTGTTGACATACGTAACAAAGAAACTTTACGTAACATAGACGCTGAAACACGCCGAAAAGGAATTTTGAAAAACTCGCCTTAGTTTGATTCCAACTTTCAGTACTCTGTTGAAAATTTTGGTGGTATATTTTGACTTAACTATTGTGTCAAACACTTGTTCCAAATTTACGTTTCATTTATCCGACCAAATTTATAATACAGAACGGAGCCCCTGTTTGGCATTTCGGCCTTACGGTCGAACAGACCGCCAGACTTGAGAAGATTATAAAAGGAGCCCTAATCATAGCGTCAAAGGTGGTCGAAAGGTCCTATGACGAGCTACTAAGTAAATTCGAAATCGTCTCCTTACATGAACGAAGGCCGAAACTCTGCATGGAGTTTGGTGTCAAATCTCTGAATCCACAAAAATATTTCCCTTCAGAAAAGCTAACGAAAAGGCTCCCGCAAGGTAGCCACCGCGGCCAATCAGAGGTACCCACCAGAGGTTCGCAAAGAGTTGTGTCCCTTCATTTCTAAAGTTGTATAACAAAGCATAAGCTGAGCTGCTAGTTTAAATTTACAATGAAATCTATGACCGTTGTAGTCCTATATACGTAGGCCTATTATGATTTATGTGTGTGCTCATAGAATCAGAATCATTTTATTTGTCTCAATGTTCGTTAAAAAAGCCTGGGGATGTCAAAACGTTGACATCTGTTGTATCCATGACTATACCAAACAAGTTTGGCGTAAGTCACGACAAGTTTTTGGTGAATAAAAAGTTGTATCTATCTATCATATCTTCGTTACTATGAACGCAATTCATAGTATTCTCATGATTGAGGAACAGTTTGAGTATCGGAAATGGAAGATATCCACGGTAATCGAAGCGAATCGGGACATCCCTGTCGCTAAAACTTCGCTATGAAATAATAACTACGAAGTTCGTGCGAACTTTTGAGAAACCTCTCCGTCAATACTTCATCACTTAGAATGAAACGAGTACGTATGCAACGTCGAGTGTAGATAAGTACTATAGTAGGTACGTCGACGATTCCTCTTGCTTCGACAGGTTTCAGTTGTGGCTTACAGTTACACTGTAAAATGTTTCTCCGAGTAAGGATTAAAGTTAAGTACAGTATTTGCTACTGGGATTAATCTTGTCTCTACTGAGATACTGAGATAAGATTAATACGAATTAGAGATAAGATTAGCTCAGTAGAGACAAAATTAATCCCAGTAGCAAATACTGCAAGATTTTTTTTACAGTGTAGCTGTACATATTTTTTTTATTATTGGCTTATAGGCTTTAAAGATTGATTGATTAAAAGACTGAAGTGACGTATTCAATCAAATTTAATTCCAAATAGCTTAAAGCTAGAAGAGGTGAATAAAATCTTTACGAAAAACACAAAAACGACAACGAATTAACTAATAAATGTTGGAGGGAAACTGTGTAAGAATTGGGTTTTACGATCTTGTATTAAAATAATTAGTTGTAAAAATTCAGTTTGTAAATAAGGTTGTCAGTATATTCAAGTTTAATGAGGGTTGTAACTTCAACTTTAGGGAGGGTCAATGTAAATATTAAGTAGTTTCGGGAATATGATAATTATGTAAAATGTAAATAAGTGCCCGTGCTTTAGTATAACTTGTGATTTTGATTTTAGTTAGTATCCAGACTATGTAGCGTATAGTGAAAATAAAGTAGTGTTAGTCTGTCAAAGTTTATATGACATACGAACTGGCAGGATACGGCAAAAACTGATTGCCAGTTTCCTCTCGAACCGACACACGGACGACGGGAGGGGAGAGGGAATGGACGGCTCATCTGGGGACAACACACTATCTTTGCTCCTGGTATGTATGTGTACCACGTAATCGCTACCCTCCGTATTATTGTGCCACAAGGCAAACCAGTTCTTCCTCAGGTAGTTTGTATGAAGGTAAATTCATTTCAGTTGCATACCAGTCTCTGTATAGTATAGGTGATCGGAATAAACTAGTTTTGGTCAAGAAGCGTATCAGCTCCGAATTTTTTTGAATTGGCAATTCTTTGGTCAGTTAATTTAGGGACGCCCAGTTTAATGAGAGCCTCTTCATAAGAAATGTTATAATAACCCAGAATGATTCTCGCTGCTCTCTTTAGGACATTTTCTAGGCGATCATAGAGTTCTGCAGAAAGAGAAGAATGCCAAATGGCGAAGCGTATTCTAAATGAGGACGGATATAAGTAAGCCTTGTGTAATATGCTGTTCGCAGGGCTGATTTTTGAAGTAATCAGTTTCTCTAGACATCTTAGCAGAAACACTACTATGAAATGCCAAGAGCACGTGTCTTGCTTATTATTTTTACTTATTTGTATGTATTGTTTCTAGACCGGTCGGAGCTGCCTTCCTTCTAACGTAACCCTCAACCTTGCAATTGCCTTCACTTTCGCTTTGAACAAAAATGCCTGAAGACTTCATGGAAGCCGCGTTCGACCTCGCGCAGAAAGCTTTAGCAAAAGGGGAAGTACCCGTGGGTTGCGTTTTTGTCTACCGTAATGAAATCGTTGCAACTGGTCGAAATGAAGTGAATGAAACAAAAAACGCAACCCGCCACGCCGAGATGATCTGTATTGATTCAGTCCTCTTGTATTGCCGGGAGCGGAACCTGAGTGGTTCCGAAGTCTTCCGCGAAACCGATGTGTGGGTGACTGTGGAGCCTTGTATTATGTGTGCTTCAGCACTTCAGCAACTGGAAGTTCGCGCCATCTATTACGGGTGTGGTAATGATAGGTTTGGTGGTTGTGGGTCGGTGGTAGATGTCTCTGCAGTTAGCGATAATTTTCCGAAAGTTGTGAAAGGTTTAAGGGCGGAGGAAGCCGTTAGTATTTTAAAAGAGTTCTATAAAGGAGAAAACCCGAATGCACCGATTCCTAAGAAGAAAGAAAAGAAGTGAACATCGTCTCGTTCCAGGTGTACTGTATTTCAGTGTAAATGTGATTTTACTGTATTTGAGCTTCCAGACAGGATAGATGTGAGTGGAATACATATCGTGGCCTTAGGGAAAAAGCGTACCCACGTAGTAAAATGTTCTCGCGATCATATTAGTCGTTTGATCTGGCTGCTCCGTGCCCCACACGGAAAAAAGTTTTCCGAGTAAGGATTAAAGTTAACTGCAGTATTTGCTACTGGGATTAATGTTTTCTATACTGAAATAAGATTAATCCGAATTAGCGATAAGATTATCTTTTTAGAGACAAGATTAATCCCTGTAGCACATGCTGCAAGATTTGTTTTACAATGCAAGTGACAGGATTCCAAAAGCTGTCATGGTCTTCTCGGAACGAAGCTTTCCTTTTATTTATCCAACTTCAACTCTGAATCCGGGGCCAAAGACTTTGCAATATTTATTATTTGTATGTGTCGTGTCAATTCACTGTATTATTTGGGATCTCCGTTCGGAAGGGGGGCATCTACCACAAACCACTGATTTGGTAGCTTATGCCAAACTTTAGGCTTACCCACAGTTTGGAAAACCCTATGCCAAACGCCGGTTACCGGCACCCGAATACTGATCTCTGACTGGTTGATTTTTAACTTGACTCAAATTTTATTGGATTTAAGTACCCGACAATTGGCAAGGGTAACCGGTAGTTGACATGTGGCTATTCGGAATTCGAATCCAGGATTCGTCCTTTTGGCAAGATTCGAATCTTCTGCTTGTCAGGCTGGATTCGGATTCCCTGCATCGTTCCAGTTTCCGTTTGCCAACTTTTACACAGTTGGCTTAGGCAATCCAGCTTTTTTATCTCCATCACCAACCATCCTTAGGAATCGGTTACGTTATCTGATTCCCTTAAATATCAGTGCTTTTCGTCACCTCTGATTTTTAAACTATAACCTATGTACATGATTTGATTTTTTTTTTATGGTCGGATTCGAATCCAGATTCGATTCCGGGTTCGAACCCTCAGCATGAAATGGTGGATTCGGAATCGCACCTAATCCTGAATTTGGATTCGAATCCTTTCATGGTCGGACTCGCCCCTCTGACTGTGGGTAGACCTAACGTGTGGACTAGTCTATCTAAAAACAGCCTTTTGAGATAGACGGGGGGGGGGGGGGGGGGGCATGTCGATCGAGTTTAGATCGAAAGATTCGAAACTTTTTAAATTCTGTGACCTAATCCTCATTGACTGCTGATTTTATTGCGGATTATTTGTCCCACAAGCCAGATAATTTGTGTCCATTAATATAACGATATTAATTGGCTGTTTGCTTAAAGTACTGAGGCTCGAATTGAAGGCAAGCTTATTGCTTCGTAAGTACAATGGACTAAAATTGACAAAAGCAGGTGTGAACCCCTCGGTAGGCAGCGGATCCTAAATTTTGAAATCATTCTCTAACATAAGTTTTTTGCTTATGTCTCAAGAAAATAATAGATGTTATGTATCTTTACTACGTACCAAATAAGCGAAAGCCGGCAAAAATCTACGGAAACTCTGTGAATCAGCACAAGTTGTATGCCGTTTTGCTTGCGTTTTTTATTTAGTATTTGATCATGAATTTTACGTTTATAATGTAACATATTTTCTGGCGCTTAACCGATTATTCAACTGCAATTCCTGTCTGAAAGAATATGTTAAGAGGCTTATTCTTGGACTCCACTTGAGGAGTCCCCGCGTTTTTGCTCGGGGATCAATTTTTGCTGGTGTAGGTACAATATAAAATTAAATAAAAACAATCAGAATAAACAAAACAAAAAATAAAGTGGATCCAGAATAATTTCGCCAACAGCATATTTATTTTTAGAACAAAATCCATTTTGGAAGCTTTCACTGTGTTCACGTTGTTTTCCATACGCGGAGTCAGTTTAGAGTGATTCCCTCTATTCTCGCCGTTCCCTTCGATTCCCCTAGGAGTTCTCGGGGAACGGCGAGAATACGCCTTAGGTGATTTGGTTTCGGTTCAAGCGATTGCGAGTTTACAGTTTTGCTGTGGCCCGAAGAGGATCCTTGCTCAGAAGGGCCGCAATGTCAATCAAATCGGATCACAGCTGACGAATCGGTTTAGCAGCACCAGATATGATTTGCAGTCAGCTGGCACGTTTAGCAAGTGTAGCTGGTGCGTTGAAAATTCAGATGCCAGCAAAGAATAAAAGGCACTATTTTGAGGTATACAAAAGAAAGTCGGGGCTTTCTACCAAAGCGCGACTCTTCTGCTTGGCGAGCAATGCTCTCATTCTGAAGCTTGATACCATCAAGAAATAAATAAGTCAATAGAACCTCCGTCTTTGGTCACATGCACCGACTAGAGATACCCCGACATAAGGGCGATTCTGGCGGTCTGGAAGGCTGCGCGAGCTTATGCGCTTGCTGTTTTTGCGACTTTGGCTAAAACTCGCTTCGCTTTCCAAAGCTGTTATCGCGCTGAGCTAGTTTCCGCCAGCACTTGGAAAGCGAATCCACTTCGCGAGTGGAAATTGATTTCGGCTAGTCAGCGAGAAGTTGTAAGGGTGTAACTGAGGCGCAACGACTTTCCGTTTGTTTTTGCGCTCGGCGGATTCTCGCTTTGCTTTTCAGAAAGCGAATCCAAGAGATTGCCAGAATCGCCCTATAGCTGAGCAGAGCTACTTTCTGAGGTTCGAGTTGACCCCTCTCAGTCGCTGCGGAAAATACCATGGCAGGAGTGTATGACCCGCTTCTGCAGACCGCCAGACGTAACGTCACAATGTTAAACAACCAATAGTCTGTTTACTCTCGATTTTTCTTCTCCTGGGCTCTACTGCGACGAACTGTTTTGTAGAGGTAACGAATGGTGATGTTTCGCCTAGACCCCCGGCTGGTTTGCTCTACTCCGCATGGTCGTATTACAGAGATAAGGAGATGGAGGTTTTATCGCGTGTATGTTTTTGATAGCACGAACCTGCTAGAATTTCTTCGAATGCGGCGGATTTTATTCCTCATAGTGCTAATTTCAACAGTTGTCACTGTATTGTTGTCCGGATGGATTCCTTTCGGTTTTTATTCGGTGTAACTCCATGGTTTGTTTTGGTTTATAAACAAGTTTGTGCCGGATTCTCATTATAATGTGATACAAGTATTCTTTGTTAGTAGATGAATATCCTATCCTAGTTGGTATTCTTTCAGCCCAAGCAGACTGCGAATCATATTTGATGATGCAAAACGGGGCTGCATTTTCAGCTACAGAGCTATATTTCGGCCCTTGTTGATTGTTTTTCCTCAAGTTCATTTTTCAGCTTGAGCATGAAGAGGACCCTTGTCAAGAAGAGCCGAATATGGCTCTAATGAAATGTAGCGGACGGATCCGTTTTGCATCGTCAAATAAATCCATAGGTGTAGCATCGAAATATTACCAACTAACTCCAGTAAATTCTCTCACCGAATTCGTGGTAACTACCGAATCCCAATCATTATATCGGATAGATTTGTACCGATAGCCTATTTAGTATTCTGTGTAACTACCGAATCCCCATAAATACACCGAACAGTTCAGCTGCCGAAAAAATACCGAAATATTTTAGTAGGTCAGCTGATTCTCATACTAGCGATATTTCGGCCCTTCTTGAGGCTCAAGCTGGAAAAACGAACCTGTGATCCGTTCAGCGCAGTTTGATTCGCTGTCAGCTTGGCCCGAAGAAATATTTATGAATACCCTGCGGGAAAAGGTTCGCATCGCATGTCATGTCTTAGAACAGGACGGTAATGGGTTGTTCAGAAAAACCTTCTACTCGCATCATTCTCAGTCCTCCTCCCCCCCCCCCCACCCCCCAGACGTAATAGGTCAAGCTTACCACTGTACTTTAAATGCAAAACTTACAAAACATTTCATACTGTAACGCAAGTAAAAAATTAATCTCCGACCTAATTCCAAGATCAGGTCTTAACCTGAACCTGAACTCAATGTCAACAGCCTAGTCATCGACCAAGTCGACACTTTTAGCAAAACAAGGCACCTACAGTATATTTACTCGGTCATATAGCAGAGGTCACATCTCGACGTATTCCATATACATATATTGAACGACCTCCGAGGTCAGTTAGATTCCCAACTGGCCCCAAGCTCCACGACTGCAATTTCAGTGCAGTGCGCCGGGTATAGGCTACGAGTTATTTTAGGATTCGCAAATGCCGATGGCTCGCGGTATCCTTTCCAAAAGCCCTGTGCTTCGCTGTAAAGCTATTATACAGTCGGCCACTGCAAACTATATCCTCATAAAGCTGAACATTCTCGGGGTAGTTCATTATTTATCGACACCGCGTCACTTTCATTCTTCCATTTTTTCGTTACCATCAGCATCGCCCCGCTTCCAAACACAGACGAGGTTATTTGCAGTGACTCCAACCATGTAGTCCATACTTTCACTAAAACATACTCGGTTGATACAATTTTCGTAAGCTCCTACGCTGAATAGATGCGGGTCCTCGACGTCAGGCCATACGAACTTCCGAAATGGGTTTGCTTTCCGAGGAGAGATGTCGCTCGCGTCGTACAGCCAGATTGCTCCGTCATCGTCGCCACAAGCTAAGACTGAGTCGCCGCCTACATAAGGAAGAAATTCGTGCGTAAGCGTTGGTGGCGTAATTTTTCGTCACGCCGTAAAGATTGGGCTTATGCGGAATCCGACTCGTTTATTTACACAAGCTACCATAGTCAAGACGAAAAAACTCAACTAAATGGCGCTTGGGCTTACAAGACGACACAAATCGAAAACAAATAAAGGACACATGAACAATGAAACCATACTTGAACACACCGTGGAGAATGTATTTATAGACATGGCCACGGAGAGCATTCTTCTCCTGAGCGTGACATTTCCAAAATAGGGTTGTTCGTTTCTGGAGGTTTGCACATGCAGACTCCAAGACAAAAAGCGCAAGTCATTCAAATCTTGTACAGCGCTGGCCGGATCGTATTGGAATTTCCTTCTAGATATACGTTTGGGCTTGACTGGTCAAAAAATATTCCAGAAGAAGGGTTGATTGGAGACATTTGTTCATTTCTAAAAATTTTCGGTACTGAAATAAGGACAGATGCAAAATGGAGCAAAAATCATAGCTTGGAAACACTATTTCGTATTTTGATTCGGTTTTCTGCAGGCAATGTTAACGGAAGTCATACAGATAGGGATGATACTTGGTAGTCTTCATTCAGGTGTCCTTTAAGCCGCGTTCATAAGCGTGCCTAGCAAAGCACAGATGCCTAGGCACATGTCGAAGCTGAGCCAGGCACCGAGTTCTAGAGCCTGGAACTTCGTGCCTGGCCAAAAATATGTGCCTAGGCGTGGACGTGAATAGTGATGCTAGGCACGTGCCTAGGCATCGGTGCTTGGCTAGGCATGCTTGTGAACGGGGCTTTAAACACTAATGTACAATACGGGAAACGTGCTTAAAAAACAATTTGTTCGTGTGGTAGGCGGTACCAGTTTTTCTTTGTTTTTAGACATGAAGACTGCCCTATGTTTGTCACTTCTTAGAAGGCGTGGCCAAATTTACATATCAAATTGAAACGACGCTCGAAAAGGGACGTCAGAACTCAGGACTGAGGTTGCGTTCCCCAAAGTTAATAATTGTTAACAATCGTTAACTTTACTTCGGGGCGGGGCTAACTGCAGCTTTAACGATCGTTAACTTTTCCCAGCTCTACGATTGTTTTTTGCAACGATGCTCACCGGCCATCGTTACAAAATAGTTAACAATCGCTAAGCTCAAGAACGGAAATTGTAGGTGGGCGGAGCTTAAATCTGGAATCAGAAACGTGGAACGCAAAAAGTTAACAACTTTTAACATTTGTTAACGATCGTTAAGTTGGGGAACGCAACCTGAATGCCGCTTTACTATTCGGCCTAGCTTGGACTAGTAGAGAAACTTGAATACCGTGTAAAAACCAATCGCTAATTTTAGATGGCTAATATTTGATTATTTTGCTGGACCTTTCCTTCCAATTCAGTACACTTGAGTTACCATGCTTTGCCTTCCCTCCATCAGTTACAGACTTTAAGAGGGTTAATGCGACGCTCACACTGATGAAAGCCAAACAATTATTGCGAATTCGAAGTGAGGAATATTGTAAGCTTCAGCAGCAACCGTCATCGTATGGGCCACGCACTTAAGCTTGTCAAATCCCATTTCCACAAGGACGTGTACAAGTAGCAGGGGCGTCACTATGGCGGGGGGAGGGGGGGGGACTCCCCCCCCCCCTAAAGGTCCTGAGAAAGTACTTTCGTCGGGCGAAGCCCGGCGAAAGTTCACTTGTTTGTCGGCGCGAAGCGCCGGCAAACACAGAAAAAATAATATTTTGTATGCTTTTTATCAGGCATCGGTCGATTCGTCGGCACATCGGGTGTTTATATATGCAAGAAATAAAATCCTGCAAACGTTTGTCGGGCAAAACACTGAAGAAATTGAATTCTGCACGCTTTTGTCGTGCCTCGGTATTCTCGTCGGCACATCGGGTTCTTTTTATACAGAAGGAATACAGAAGAAATAAAAACAAATTAAGTTTTTGTCGGGCGTCGGTCGACTTGTCGGCACATCGGGTTCTTTATATACGCAAGAAATGAAATCCTGCAAACATTTGTCAGGCAAAGCACTGGAGAAATCGAATTCTGCAGGCTTCTGCCGTGCCTCGGTTCGTCGGCACATCGGGTTCTTTTTATACATAAGAAATCCAGAAGGAATATTTTTTTGTGCTTTTGTCGGGCGTCGGTCTACTCGTCGGCACATCGGGTTCTATTTATACGTAACAAATCAAATTTTGCAAACTTTGTCGGGCGCACCCAGGAAGTTTAAGTTTCATTGCACAAGGGGTTATTTTTACACGTATGAATCAAGTTCTGTACAGTCTAGTCGAGCAAAACACAGAACAAATCAAATGCTCGATGGTTTTGTCGGGCGTCGGTATTCTCGTCGGCACATCGGGTTCTTTTTACAAAAAAAAAATCAAAAAAATCAAATTCTGTAACTTTTTATCGGCGCATGCCGAAAGTTCAGGTCTCGTCGGTACATCGGCTTCTATTTACGCGTAAAAAATAAAGTTCTTTACAATCTTGTCGGGTAAAACACAGAAGAAATCGAATTCTGAATGCTTTTTTCGGGCGTCGGTATTCTTGTCCGCACACCGGGTCTTTTATACGTAAGAAATCAAATTCTGTAAACATTTGTCGGTCGCAAATTTTTCTGGAAAAATACAGATTTAAAAAAAATTCACCGGCGTTGCTTAATTCAACTTGTTCTGGGTACAGTCGTTGCAAGCTTCGCTTTTTAGCAAAAGATGAAACGAAAAGCTGAATATGTGAAATAAAATATATGTATTTACATCAAAGGAACAATGTCAACTGATGCATTACAGTAAGTTTTACACAAATTTTCGCCTGCGGCGCATTTTGTAGTATTCCCTATTTGGAAGAATGGTCTATCATTTAGTTTTCCTTTTAGGATAGAAATTCTTGGGGTTTGAAACACGTTAAAAGCCGGAAATTGTATGGTACTATAACTGAATTTTCTGCAAAAAAACAGATTAAAAAAATTTCGCATGAGGCGCTTGGTTTAACTTGCCTTGGTACAGTCGTTAGAAGCTTCGCTTTCCAGCGAAAGCTCAAATCAAAAGCCGAATATGTGAACTTTAAAATACGAAATTATACCAAAAGAATAACCTCAATTGATGCGTTGTTACAGTTAGTTCACGCAAAATTTCGCCTGCGGCGCATTTTGTAGTATTCTTTATTTAGAAGAACAGTGTTTCATTTAGCTTGGCGTTTTAGGATTGAAATTTGCTGAAACACGTGAAAAGCTAGAACTTGTATGGTAGATACAGGTAACTTTTTCAGGAAAAAAAGGCAGATTTAAAAAATTTCGACTGCAGCGCTTAGTTTAACTTGTTCTTGGTACAGTCGTTGGAAGCTTCGCTGTTTAGCGAACGCTAAAATGAAAAGCCAAATATGTGAACTTAAAATACGAAATTACATCAAAGGAATAATCTGAACTGATGCATTACAGTTAGTTTTACCCCGATTCTATTCTGTGCTGGCGCATTTTTTAGTCCGTCGGCACAAACCGGACGTCCCCCCCCCCCAAAGGTAAAAGGCTAGTGACGCCCCTGACAAGTAGAGTCTGGAAACAGAGCGACGCAACAGGAGAACTAACGGCACATTTGATGCTGAGTCAATCATCGGAGTGTACATTTTTCAACTCTACTCAGCACGATCTTTCCCCGTTTCTTAGAGCTTGGTCACACTTTGCTGATTCTCTGGCTCTTTGGGTTGCAAAAGTAGATACAACTAAGACTGAATATTGTACTATGTTACAGGAACCCTAATTGACCCCTACTTGCTCATTATCCCCAAGCTGCCACAAAGCCGATCAAATCTAACGTCCCTAGGGATTTTCAGTTGTTTGTCGGATAGGCGGCTTTTTGAGCCCAGTGTGACCAAGCTCTTAGTGATAAGTAGAGGCGTCCTTATGGCATTTGTGATTGCTCGTTTTCAAAACTTGGATTAGTCCTCCCTTTCCCTCCACTACCAAAAAGCGTGTCCTGTATCCTACCTCCACTGCTCCCCATGTAGAGATCCTCTTGGCATTGTCTCCTGAAATCGTATTTGTGCAAGCATTGGAGAGTACAGCTTTTACTTGACGATGTCAGCTCCTCTAGCGGCGACAAATCGTACAATTCTATCTGGTTTCCATCGCTACGTTTGACCGCTAGGCGACGTCCAACCATAACCATAGAGTCGATATACCCGCTCGATTCCTGGCTACCTTCCAAAAGGATTTTCGTCGGTCCTTCCCTAAAATAAAAGGTATCAAGGTTAAGCTGACGCTGAGTTTACTTGTCTGTTACTGCTCAGGCCTCATATAAATTACGTTCGAGTGGGGTGGGGGTGGGGGGGGGTGGCGTGGTATGGGTGGCTTGAAGCTATGGTTCCAGCTTGGAACGAATTCTCAAAAAAGTATTTGAGACAAAGTGGAACAGGGAGGGTCAAAACGTATAGATTGTTTAGAGGACACCTGATTGAAACATTCAAATTAATCATTGGGAGTTGTGACAATTTTGTTGTGATTAATTTAGTAAGATTCAGCATTAACCGTCATCATCGGGGGCACGCGTACAAGCTTGCAAAATCGAGATTCCACAAGGACGTTTTTAAGTGGGGTATTCGCAACAGAATTGTTGATCCTTGGAACAGCCTTACCGAAGATGCGGTTAATGCTGAATCGATCAATAGTTTCAAGTGCATTGTTGATGGGATTTTTAACTCCGATCAGTTCGACTACTAAAGATTTCTTATTTAGAGGCGAAAGCCTTTTCTCTTGCTTTGTATTATATTATTATTACTATTATAACAGGAACGATCTTAAATGCCCGCTTTGTTGATTGGACTGGAGAGGATAATGTAGACCACCTCCTAGTGCAGTCCCACGAGTTCTATTTCCAAGGCCAGGTTGGATATCGCGAGCTCTTCCATGGTATTTTGACGTTTACAAATTACAAAACTATATACGAAATGTGATCAGGATTAGCAAACGACGTTATTTTGGTATGCTATTTTCCATATTACAAGATAAAGATAAACCCATGTCTAATTGGCCACACGAGAGGTAAGTAAGTAAGTAAGTAATTTATTTATAACCCGCTGTCTTCAGAAAGCGGAGTAAATGAAGAAAATAAATAAATAAATAAGATGTGCCTACTTCGAATAATAACCACAAAAGAAGTGACTGGTAAAAGCCTCCTTCTTGCTTCCCGATTGTATGTTTCTCCCTTACCAAGGGGAAATTGAGGGGAGGGATGGTATTCACTTACACATCAGCCACAAGATTTGTGCACTTCACACTGAAGCAGATCACAGCGTCCTCAGCACTAGCAGCAATGCAATTTTCTGTGACATACGTCAGAGTTCGAATGACGCTCTTGTGATCAGTTTTCAGAATTCGCAGTAAAGTGGGAGATTCCGTTTCACCAACAGATGGCGCAGGGATGCTCCAGATGTAGATTCTACCATCGGTTGCGCCAGCTAGAAAACATAATAGCTTATTACCAGTGCCTCCTCCACCGCCCAGCCCAGACTTGATAGATCAGGCTTTCAGCTGTACTTACATACAAACTTAAAAAACATTTCATACTATAACGCGAGTAAAAATTAATCTCCGACCTAATTCCAGGCGTTTACTTAGCGTTGCCCATAGACATTTCAGGAGTTCAGTGTTCCACGCCATTTGCCAAGACTCGCACCTCTACCCCCCCCCCCCCTAACTGAGATTTTTCTCCGTATAACGCTTGGTGCCCATAGAACGCGAATCTTTTCCGCAACACGATGCAAACAAAAACATCGACGAAACGTTGAAATGGCACGGCGCGAATTTGTCCACTAGCTAAGAGAGTTCAACTTTCGGCAGAGGCGTTAGTAGCCAAAATGTTTTTGTTTTTTTTTGGGGGGGCAAGGCATTTACCGACTGGCTGGTAATTTTTACCGACAGTTTCTGCAGAAACTGTTTTCGAGAAAAAAAAAGAAAGTTTAGAAAAAAGTTGACTGATTTTCAGAAAAAAACTGTTTTAAATATTCTTTGAGCCCAAGCTGACTTTGAAACATTTATTCCAGCAATGTTTTCAACGGATACATCAGCTAAGATTCTTCATAAGCGTTATTTCGACCCTTCTTGGCAAGGGTCCTCGTCAGGCTTTCAGTCCTCTTGTTCAACTTCGGGGAAAGAAACAAACCTGTAATAAATAACTGAAGCTTCTACCGACTATAAATATCTTATTAAAATAAATTATCTTCAAATACCACTATAATGAAAAAACTAGTCCTGAGATTTAATTTTTGACACCGATGCTGTTTTTGCTGCACGATTGGGGCGATGACAGGAAAGGTTTTTTTCTGCATTTTGATCAACTTCGGTTTTTTTTATTAATAAGGGGCTGAAAACTTAAATATTATTTTATTAATGGCCTCGTTCTACATTTCTATTATGAGTACTCGTCTGTATCTATTGCTTTGAATAATCATTGCACGGAAAAACTAGTGCTGAGATTTAATTTTTGACACGGCTGCTGTTTTTGCTGCGCGATTGGGGCGACGGCAGGAAATATTTTTTTCTGCATTTTGATCGACTTCGGTTTTGTTGTTAATAAGGGACTGAGGCTTAAATTTTCTTCCCTTAATAACCCCGTTCCACGTTTCCGGTAGGGCGTACTCGCCTGTATCTCGGTTAATGCCTGCTCGGTTTTTCTTTATCTCAACGGCTTCTCGAATGGTTTGATGGAGTCCGGTGCACGTTGCAAGAATTTGGGCTTTTTCAAAATATACTGAATAGGATGGATTTTCGAAAATATGTTCTGCAAGTGCAGATTTGAAAGTATAGTTATGACGGTGTCCGTTGGAGAGGGCGTGGTCAATTTCTTGCTCATGCTCTGCAAGTCGTTTTTCGAAAGTTCTCTCTGTCCTTCCTACGTAACGCTTTCCGCAATCACAAGGTATTGAATAAATGCCTCTTTGGTACTGATTTGGGACTTTATCTTTTCCGGAGTTTAGGTAAGACAGCAAAGTATTTTGGGTTCTGTGAAAGACTTGGATGTTGTATTTTTTCAGACTTTTCGACAATTTTTCGGTTACTCCGCGGACGTACGGAAGGTACACGCGGGCATTTTTTTCTTCTGCCTCACCGTTACTAGCAGAACTTACAGGATCTTTGGGGGATGAATGCAGCTTCAGTCGTCTTCTGATGATCTGTTCAACCAGTTGAACGGGGTATTTGTTTCCAAACAGGACGTCCCGAATGCGGCAAAGTTCGTCATCTAGGAGATTTTTGTCGCAAATTTTGATGGCTCGGTCAACTAGTGAGATAACTACTCCGCGTTTCACATATTCTGGCTGGTAAGAATCATATGGAAGGTATCGGTCGTTGTGGGTGGGTTTCCTGTAGACTGAGCAGACAAAACTTCCCTCACTGTTAGCAATCAAGACATCTAGGTACGGCAGCTTCTGTGCATCATTTTCAAATTCAATCGTAAACTGGATAGTCGGTTGAATTGAGTTTAAAGTGTCAACGAAACTCACAATGTCTGTTTTTTGGCCTTCCCATGCTGTGAACCATCATCAACGTAACGTTTGTAGAAACTTGGATCCATCGGCGCGATACTGAAAGCGATTTCTTCAATTTTCCTCAGCGTTAATTCGGCGAGTCCCTGCGAAATAGAGCTCCCCATCGCTGCTCCTTCATGCTGCCAGTAGAATTGCCCCATGTAGATGAAATATGTTGATTCCCAAACAAGTTTAAAACAATCTAGTATTTGGCTTACAGTTAGGGGGGGTTTGTCTGCCAGTTCGGGATATTTCTCTAGTGCTTCTTTTAGGGCATCCAGGGTGAAATCTTTCCTGAGACTGGTGAACAGGGATGCAGCATCAATGCTTGCTTTTTGCGTTTCTTTGGTGACAGGGTATTTTCTTAACTCTCGGACAAAATCAATGGAATTTTTGATGTAATGCGGCCCTGAATCTAGGAGTGGCCTTAATAACGAAGCTAGAAATCTGTCTAATTTCTTAGTTGGGGCTCGAACGTTTGCTACTATTGGGCGAAGGGGTCTACCTGTTTTGTGCACTTTAACTACTCCATAAAAACGCGGTGCTACCGGCCCGGTTACTTTTAGGAACTGTTTCTGGGATTTGGAAATAGGGAGACTTTCTACGAGGTTTCTTACTTTTTTGTCAATGGATGGGGTTGGATCACTTGGTATTGGGGTGTAGACATCTTTGTCTGCTAGGAGGTTTCGAATTTTCGCGTCGTACTCGTTCTGGTCAAGGACTACAATGGCGTTACCTTTGTCAGCTTTTGTGGTGATGAGAGATCCGTCTTTCCTTAGGCTCTTCAGGGCTTGCAATTCTTCTTTCGGGAGGTTCGGTTCTGGAGGGATGTTGATTCGGGACTGTAGCAAGTGGGCTGCATCTACTCTTGCTTTTTCAAAATCATCTACTTTTGCATCTTCGTGGAAAAGACCTGTCTCAAAACTTGCTACAAATTCTTCTACTGGTGGTTCACGGGGCGCGATGTTGAATTTACATCCATGGGACAATGCATTAATTTGTGTTGGAGATAAAGTTTTGGAGCTAAAATTTAGTACGGAAGGTCCAGGGAGAACTTTCGGACAGTAAGCCTGGGTTTTACTGTAGTTTTTGTTTTAGCTGATCTATCCGTTGAAAACATTGCTGGAATAAAAACTGTTTTCATGAGAAAAATCAACTGTTTTGACGCAAAATCGCGGCGCTATCGGTCATTTCTTACCTACTGTTCGACAATATTGCCCGCCCCCCCCCCCCCCCCCCCCCCGGTAGTGACGCCCCTGACTTTCCGCGGTACTAGTAGAACCATGTAATTGAGACGCGGATTAGCTTTGTACGGTGCCATTTTCAACCAGTTTGATAACACATTTCCTAAAGATATTCTGAAAACATCTGGTTCGGTGTGGTGGGATTCACCTGGAGAATTCAACAAACAACTTCTATAATATCGTTAGACTCCCAGATCAGGACTTCCCAATTACGTTACTATGAACCACAGCTTAATCATCGAGGTTTAATCACCTAGATGAATAAGCTGTACTATGAACAAAAGCTACATGTCTTAATTATTCACGCGAAATGGCGGAATTTTGCAAGCATGCTGCTTGAGATTTGCCCTGCAGTGAGAAAGCAATCTCCGTACTCGCAACTGATGCTTTGAACGTGGTGTTCCTCCACTGGCTGTTATGACTGACAAACTTACCATACAAAATATTCGGCTGTGCTTTATCAAACAACAGAGTGAATACCCCTGGGCTTCTTTTGTCTCCATTTACGGAGAAGGAGTGAAACAGACTTCTTGTAGCCAAACATAACGTGTGAATGGTTCCTTTTGCACCGGCAACCGCTAGAACTAAATCCCCTTGTTCCATAAGTGTCCAGCACAGTGAGTAGAAATTTTCGCTAAAAATAAATCTACTAAAATCCTGCTATTTCTACACTAAAAGAGAAATCCTTTCTATTTTCTTTACCTTCTTTCTCAAATAACCCTCTCAAAGTAACTCCGCTTACTAACCAGGTATTTTCTAGTGAATATCATCGTAATACCGTAGTGAAACGCGCCGACTCGCATCTGAATGGTTTACCAAACATGCATATGACTTTGTACATGAGTGGCAGGTGATCATTATGACAGTCATAGGCGCAAGGAGCGTCGCGCACCTTACCGACTCGGCTTAATATCTGGTACTATGTGACTTCCTGACCTGGAGTATCAGCAAAGAGAAATTTATATTCAAATAATGTATACAACGGGTACGCCAGCTACGATTCTTCATCAGCGATATTTCGGCCGTTCTTCACAAGGGTCCTCGTCAGGCTGTCAATCTTCAGGATCAACGTCGGGAAAGGAAACAAACCTGTAATAAATAACTGAAGCTTCTACTTCAGTTACAGTGGTATTTGAAAGTAATTTGCCGTAATAAAATATTTATAGTCGGCTTCAGTTATTTATTACAGGTTTGTTTCCTTCCCCGACGTTGACCCTGAAGATTGACAGCCTGACGAGGACTCTTGCCAAGAAGGGTCGAAATATTGCTGATTGCGAACCGTAGCTGACGTATCCGTTGTATACATTATTTGAATAGATGTTTCAAAGTCAGCTTGGGCTCAAAGAATATTTATCTACAAAGAGAAATTTCACTAAAAACACTTATGTTGAAAGCAAGTGACCTTAAAGACTGCATCACAGCTAGTAGTGTGAGAACTGTTCAAGGAGAACAAAAATGGTTCTATCATTTGTTTTGTTTTCCTATTCATTTCTTTAGTGTTCGTTTTGCCACAGACATCTCTTTTGAATACCACTTATCCAGGCAATAAACAATCTTAGAAGAAAGAAAAACTAAACAGGAGCTAAGCTAATGTCAGGTGTCTTTCAAACAATCCACGACCTCATTATCGTTCCCCTACTAGTTTAAATCTACTAACTTTTCCAATCTTCACCCAAAGTTTCTGACAACGTTCAACATGGTGTGCGTCTTACCTAAACATCTTCCTCGTCATCAAAGCAGACAACTGCCTTCACTCACTCGGGTAAATCTGGTGTTTTCTCACAACTATCCAGAAAGGTGCTATACTTTTCGTCTTCCAGCTCCTATTTTCTCTACTCACCTTTTGTTGTCATCTAGAAACTTCATCACAACAGTTTCTGTTTCAGGGTCAATGATGCAAGCTGAATAGCCGCCACAGGTTGCAAGAAGAGTTCTATTACTACCCCAAGAGTCCTCAGTGCTGGGTGAAAACTGGCAACCCCACACCTAAAACGAAAAATATACTTTGGTAATCTCCACATGCAAGTTAGCTAAAACGGGCGCTCGCAGAGCGCCCGACCACACAAATTTAGCTAAAACTGGCGCTCGCTGAAAATTCAGCACGACTGGTCGCTCACCCAGAAAAGCTAAATGGAGGGCTGGTAGTACGCCCGGAAAAGTCAGAAAGGCTAGTTACTAAGGTGTCGGCTGTTCTGGGTCCTCGAGCGTTTGAAACTTAAGGAATTGCATTCTCAGTCGCATGTTTCGAGAGGCAGGCTATTTCTAGTCATTCAGTGTTTTTTAATCATATTTTTTCAGAATGAGAAGTACGTTTGTTAGATGTAAGCTTCCATATGACCGACAAAAGAGAGTTGCGAAATCATGAATTTCACCCTGCAGTGCAAAGTTTTAACCTAAGTTTTAACACGATCTGTTGTGTACTAATAGCTCTTGATTCAAGTAAAAATCAGGTTGGTTTTGCTTGTGGCCTACATTTCCAATAATTTGTTAGTTTCATGCAAAGATCCTTTGTATTTTAGTAGAAAACCATTTAATCATAAGAATTTTTCTCCAGTCCGACATTTAAAACTAAAGCGGTTCCTTGATCAATGAGAGAAGATTTAATGACGGTCTGATTATTGCAACACGTTAATTCATTTTTATTTTATGTTATCTCTAAATTCAGAAGAAGTCAACTCCACTAATTTTTTTTTCTAGATTAACAGTACTTCTTTTATGGAAATGCTCGAACTGGAGCACATTATCCAACTTCCAGCTAAATGTCTCACATTTTTTCTTGATTTCGGGACTTGGTCCGCATTAAAAGGTATATAGATTTTGTTGCGGGAAAGTAGCGTTTTGCCCGGAAAAAGTCATGACCTATTCAAAAGTTTCGCCTGCGCCGCTCATTTACAAACAGAGACCGGACCCAAGTTGTAGATTCTGCGCCTCTCATCCCGAAACCCTCCAACATATCATCTTCGACTGCAAGAGCCCAGCCCCTCGAACAGCAAGGATTAAGAGAATAACCAGCCAGCTTAACCTATCAGAAGATATCACAACCATCGTGGACCTCGAAATTCCTCTCAGACAAGAGAGGGAAATCTACCATCAGATCATCACTATTCTCCAAGAAACAACATTTCATAACCGCAGCAACGAAGAAGTAGAAGCAGCCGAGGCCGAAAGGGATCCAGAGTGGAACCCAAGTGCCAGTCATTTGAAGGAAGGAAGGATTTTCATTCTGTCTGATATACAGTTTTGCGGATATAGTGCTGTGTTTCTTTGCTATTGTTTCTAACTGGTATGACTCTTCGGCTTTCTGTCTGCCAGTTGTATATTCTAGATGCTCACCTCCCACGCCCAAGCCCTTCAAACCGTTTCTGAGCTTGGAGTTACAACCAGGCTTCTAATCTTCAGTCTTCAACGCTTGCAGTTATCACAAGTTTTATCATTGCATATGAGACGAAAAGCTGAAACGGGCGGCAGGGTTCTGGCAGGCGCCCTGCCACCCCCCATCCCCTCGAGTTTTGGCTAGCGACGCCCCTGCCCAATGGACTAGAAAGTCAACTTTCAGGCAGCAGCCTCCTGACACCTTCCTGATAGGGTGCGGCTCCAGAATTTTCCCGAAATTTTTCCAAGTATTCCCTGAATTTTTCGAGGTCTGACCGGAAACTGTCAGTACCGTAGTTACTATATCTGCAGAAACTCTAGAATACTGTTGCGTTCTGACCTCGAGTATGTGTTAAAAAAAAAAAAAAAGCTTGTTAAAGTTTAACTGAAAAGGCAGCCTATTTTTAAATCTGATATTTGGATCCACTGGAATATTTTGACACATCTGAGGGATTTTGTATTTTCCCACCCGGAGTTCTAGTAATAACATTCAGAGAGTGCGCTGCTTGCAAGACAAGCCAAAATTCATCCAGACACAGAGAATCTAGATTTGAACAAAATCCTGCATTTTCATGGCTAAAGAATGAAGTTCTGCCTGTAGGAACATGATTTTAGGATATGTCTTGCATTGAATCTGATAATTCCTTGAGAAAAATTTCGGTATATTCTCTGACCAAAATTACGGTAGAGTCCAAAATTCTAGTAGATTCCATGGTCCATGGGCCAAAGTCCGGTAGATCTGTAGATCCCTTGATCCAGCCTCAAGCAAATTCCCTGAGGAAAGTTATATGGTATAGGTATAGTCCTAAATTCTAGTAGATTCCCAACAAGATAGCTTCAGGGGGTCTTGTTTCTTGCTTTATATTTATGTTATGTAGTCTTACTAGTACGAATAAATGAATGAATGAAGAGTTCCTTGAGCAAGATTTTGGCAGATTCCCTGAGCAAAATTCTGGTAGCTTCCCTGAGTAATAGTCCGGTAGAATCAGTCATACACAAATCCTCAATTTTTGGGCATGGTGCCCCAACGTTTGGGCATGCCTGGACGTATGGGCATGGTGCCCATACGGTACGGCACCATGCCCTGGAGTATGGGCATGGTACCCCTGTGAAATTTGGTTAAACTGACACTGGCTACATACCTAAATAGGGCCTTCTTCCTGTCCTAGATCAAAAGATACCTGATTTCACTGTCTATCCAACCTCGTTTTCCAATTTCCAAAATGTTAGAGCACTTTCAAGATACAGAGAGTTTTGTGGAGGCCACTTCTTTCCCAGTGGGTTTACCCTATCGTTTTACAGGTAGTTGCCACTAGGTTACTCAATCCTTTTCCATGTTGTCAAAAAGTCAAAAGTCAGAGTAAAAACAGGTAAAAAAAAAATAACTCAAAATAAATACAATAAAAGGCAAACAATGTAAAGGAAATATTTGCTCCAGTGAACAGATTGAAAAGCTTGCCTCATCCATGCTACCTAGCAGCAATTTTCTGGAAAAGGATAGGATAAGCCCACTAGAAGAGAAGTGGCCTCCAAAAAACTCTATGTATCTTGGAAGTGCTCTAACATTTTGTAAATTGGAAAATGAGGTTGGATAGAAAGTAAAATCAGGTATCTTTTGATCTAGGACAGGGAGAAGGCCCTATTTAGGTATGTAACCAGTCTCAGTTTATCCAAATTTCACAGGGGTACCATGCCCATGCTCCAGAGCATGGTGCTCCAATGTATGGGTACCATGCACATACGTTCGGGCATGCCCAGACGTTGGGGCACCATGCCCAAAAATTGAGGATTTGTGCATGACTGGGTAGAATCCCTAAAAATGATCAAATTCAGGTGAATTTGATTGATTTTAACTGGTGCGCATCACTCCATTTTTTTTCTAAAAACCTTCTGGGGCCTACCCCTTGGGAGCCCCTGATGGCAGGGCAATACCAATGCAATGGTGTGGGTTACAACCAGGGGCGTCGCAAGGGGGGGTGCAGCACCCCCCACCTTTTCGAGACTCAGTAAAATTTTGGGCCGGAGGCCCAAAATCGTTCGATATTTTTTCGATAGCAGGACTATTCGATATATTTACGGGGATTCGGTAGTTATACAGAATCCTAAATAGGCTATATGTACAAATTTCTTCCATATAATGATGGGGATTCTATATAATTGCCAATATTCGGTAGTTATCACGAATTTGGTGAGAGAATTCACTGAAATTGTTTGGTAATTTTTCAATGCCAGAACTAAATATTTTTGGAGATTCCGTAGTTACACAGAATACCCAATAAGCTACTGGTTCAAAATTATTCGGTATCATGATTAGGATTCGGTAATTTCTTCAGTAAAATTTCCAGGATTAGGAAGTTAACCACGAATCCTGACTTTGTTCCAGTTTCGACAAAACTATACCGAATAAGAATATTGTTCGGTAGTCTTTCGACACCAAAACAATTCGGTATAGTAACCGGAATATGTTAGTTATACAGAATCCCGAACATGCTATCAGAGGCGTTACTAGCCAAAATGTTTGGGGGGGGGGGACGAGGCATTTACCGACTGGCTGGTAAATTTTACCGACTTTTTCTGCAGAAAAAACGACTGTTTCTACAACAAAAATGACATTTTCGAAAAAAATTGACTGATTTTCAGCAAAAACGACTATTTTGACGAAAAAACGACTGTTTTCCTGAAAAAAAAATCAATTGTTTAGACAAAAAAATGCGGCGATTCGCAAAGACTCGGTTATTTTTACCGATTGGCCGACAGCAATGGGGGGGGGGGGGTGTGTCCCCCCCCCTGTCGTGACGCCCCTGCATGCTATCTGTCTAAACTTATTTGGTATAATAACTGGGATTCGGTAATTTATTTGTTATAACTGCCAGGATTCGGAAGCTACCACAACCCTCAGAACAGTCGAGTGAAGCACTGGTCGCAGGAAAAGGGATGATCTATGATACCATTGATAGTCCTTACTTTTATTTTGGATCCCCAAAGAATATCTAATCATAAATATTTCTAAAATTCTGCCTGCAGCACTTTTCATAATATTCTCTATTTTTGGAAGGACGCGTCATTTGTCATTTTTTTCAAGCCAGTTTTAGGATTAAGGTTTTGAAACATTAAAAGCTAGAATTCGGATCAAAATTAAATTTGGGAGGAAAACAAAAAAAAAAATTCACCTGCGGCGCTAACTTTGTTTGATTATGGGTAGTACATTAACTAGACTACAGTTGCTGCCGGAACGTCGCTCCATCCAGTTTTTGGAACTTCTTAGAGTCTCTGTATTTAATCAATGGTAAATGACAGAATTTGTCACAGAAGCAGTTAAATTTTAGCCTACAGAAAAAAATGGATTTCAAAAATGTTCGCCTGCTGCGCTCGATTTAGTTTTTTATTGGCTATAATAGATAGAAGCTGTTACTGCAATCATGCCCAGCAATATATTCTAAATGTGGGCTTCGCCAAAACGCCGCCTAATAGTTGGCTTAACGTCTTTCATGCCGCCCTTTATTGCTACTCTTCCTACGTAATCGCTTCTGTTCTAGAATTTAAAGCTTGAATTCTTAGTTCTAGGATTCGGTAAAAAAAAAAAAATAAAGATTCGGTAAAATTTTGGCTCTGCACCCCCTCCACCGAAAATGGACTTGCGACGCCCCTGGTTACAAAAATGTAGAGGTAGTTTTGGCTGTGTGACTTAGCTGATCACAGTCACACCTTATCTTACCTGTGTCTGAAAGTCACATGGATCATTTCTTCGAGAATGACAGCGTAAGAACGACCCAGGCTCGAAATTAATTGCTTTTGCTACTGCCATGATTACAGCATTGCCGAATATTTTCTGCCGAGGGTGTCACTTTTTTAGCCCAAAAGTGTTTTTCGGTGTCATTTGGAAACTCGAAAAGTGTCAAAAAGTGCCACTTTCGTGAAGTTCTGACTAAGGAAATACAAGGGCCTTGCACCGGGAGTAACTCCTTCAAACCTCTCGAATCGAGAACTGAGGTGTTTTTAAGTGACAGTTTTCAAAATCCAGTCTTCGTTTTCGCGTTTTCAAGTGAATATTAAGTCCCAATTTTCAAACACTGGCCGGACTGCCTCCCCATAGAGACCCCTCGGATATTTTTTGTTCCTACATATATTATTTTCTTTTAAATAGTCGGACCAATGTTTGAACTTTCAAACTTACTGAGCAGATTTCTTTTTTTTTTCAGTTTCAAATGATAAGAGTTTAACTGATCTGCGACATTCATTTTGTATACGAGAAACTGGAGAGTTTCTTTTAGAAACAAATGGATTTTTAGTTTCGAAGGCGTGATATACTTTTATTTAAATAATGTATAAAACCAATACGTCAGCTAAAATGCTTTCGCAGCGGTATTTCGGACCTTTGTGGCAAGGATCTCTTCAGAAATATCGCTGCCAAAGCATCTTAGCTGACGTATTCATTTTATGTATTATTTGAATATATGTTTCCCAGTCAGCTTGGGCTCAAGGAATATTTATTTGACGTGAAATACTTCTTTTTTCTCCTTTTTTCGAATACTATTTTGAAATTATCAAAACCCCAAACAAAAACTGTCGCTTAAAAATGCGAATTACTAAAAATGTGCTACCTATACAAATGTAAAACCTGCAGAGTGCACACGATAAATAGTTGACTACTGTTTATGCGATTTTGAGATTTGGAAGGAAGGAGGCTGAGGTCCTAGGAATAGAGGGAGGCACTGGATGGGATTAATGTTGACTCCATATCTTATACTACCAGCCCGTGCATGCGAGGGTGTGAATATAGTACTGTTCTCATCCTCGGAGGTGCGGGCTAAATCAGTTCATAGCGAATGCGCAAAGCACAGGGTAGTTGGGGCAAAGGCCCAGCGCAAATCGAAAAACTGGTCATTTCAAAACGCATATCGATTATCGACCCGTCCCTAAACATTCTTGAATTTTTTTTTTTTAAGCAAAAACACCGCTGTCGCGCATAAGAGGAGAGTAAAATTGAGAGTCACTTTGGCTCTACTTTGGTTTCTACGACACGATACACCGCATTTTATTCTTTGGTGCCTACAAAAACGCATTATTCTCTCTTCGTGTCGAAAATATACCGACTAAAACAGTAAACCTTCATTCAAATAAACTGGCGGTCACCCGTGTCATTTTAGCATAAAGTGCCACAATCTGGCCTGAAAGTGTGAAAGTTTCACAGACTCCTAAAAGTGTCATAATGACACCAAAAGTGTCACTTTGGCAACACTGCCTGGTTACTTACCATGCCGACGTCTCTCTTCAAATTCAGCGCCAAAAGCCGAGTGAATAAACAAATAACCAGTTTATCTTAAAAGTAAACGAAGTAAATAGTAAATGCTACATTCTGACTTCAAAAATTATTACGAGCAGCATAATATACTACATGTATGGTTTTATTGTCTGAAGCATTGGCAAAAAATCATCAAAACTGAGGAGTCATTTTCAGAAAAACTTACATTCTCTGTCTAAGTAGGGTGGATTAATACCCAACTTGAATACTTTCTGTGTTGTCTTTTTACAATATAGGATTAAAACAAGTTAATCCTTCATTCAAATAAACTGGAAGTCCGTTTCATCGATTTTCCAGGAGCTATTTAGCGGAGCTTGGGCGTACGGCCGCATATGCTCCGGGATGAAACCTCTCCGGTACGCTTGGTCGCTGTTCCGTTTGCTATTCTAAAATCAGTTGGTCGCTAGATAGCGTACAGTCAACATCAAGTTGTGATTGTTGGTTTTAACTGAGCATTTGTAGCAAGACGGACGCGAAAATAGTGTTAGTTATTGCAGTGAAAGCCATATTTAGATATTGTATTCACTTCGTGTTTTTAATGTGTCTTCCTTCAGACTAAGAGGTGCACCGTCTCCTCACATGGAAATCATGGCGAAAGTGAATAGAACACCTGAAATCCATTCGCGGCTTTTAGACGAATCTTGCGATTTAAGTTTGACCACGGGAAATATTTCCGAGATCTTTAGTGAACATACCCAAGTTATCTCGGTAATTTCGAACTATACAAACAGCATCACAAACGAACACGTATCGAATTCGAACTTAGGCGCCAATACGAGCGCGGAAAAAAATTCGAAAGGGACTTCAAGGGATGAAGACAAAAGGGACGATTCAGCGAAAGAAGACAAAATGAAGGAAAATATACCACTAGAAATATGGGGACAGGTTGGTGACTGGTCTCCTAAGAAAAGTGTGGAAAACGAGTGCGAATCGCCGCGAAAAAAAATCCGCAAAGAATCATATTACTCCCTGACAGACGCTGAAAAACGGTCATTTTCGATTGAGGAAGAACGAAAAGCAGCTGAAATCACACAGCGGCAAATCGAGGTTGGGAAGCCGTTTGCCCCCTTCAACACAACAGAGTTTATTATGGCTGAACACGATCCCCTCGAGGATAGTGAGCTACTGGACGAAATTAGGGAGTTAAAACCAAAAGCCGGCCGGATTCAACCAGGCAGTCAGCGCTCGGACGATTATTATCTTCCACAACTCAATGAGGATGAGTATCTGCAACGCGAATTTTCGAATGATTACGAAAAGACGGAATACGATATTCTGTCGAATATGGCAAACTGGGAACTTGTTAACGAGTATATGATGCTGGAGGACGATCTCGCAGATCTTGAAACTCGTCTCCATTTACCCGTTAATAATTCTTTGTGTTACGAGTCCCCTGACGAATATCGCGATTTATCCGATTCCGCTAACGAAGAGCCATCCGACGGACATGTTGGAAGTGAAGCGCGTGGCGAAGCCGCTGTAGATGGCTCCCGGAATGCCTCCCGCGAAACGATCGATGAATCAAGGACTTCTTTGTTTGAACCGGGTTATGACGAAACCGCTGTGAAGATAAGCATTACAAGAGAGGAAATTCAGAAATTGATCGAGGAAAATGAGATGCTAAGAGATATGGTTGAAAGAGACGAAAATGAGGCAGTTCCAACGTGTGCGTGTATGTACTCATCGGAGCCTGAGTCGGGGACAGTCGACTCGGATTCGGATAGTTCAAGTACCTCTTCTGCATCATCGACTGCAGATAGTTCGACAGACTCGAGTTCGAGCGAATCCGATACGGAACCCGACCCTCTTGTGAAGGAACCTGAATAGGCCGAAGTTTTGCTTATCCCTTCCTGATTCCGTTTTATGTTTGTAATTACCTGTAAAGTGTAAATAGAGTTTCCCTAACTAAATAATATAAGTATTCCTTAATGTCAGTTCTGTTTGGTGGGGCTAAACAAATTAATCAGCTGAAATTTTGTTTCGGCCCTTCTTGGCGAGAGTCCTATTCAGGCCATAGGAAAAAATGCATTTGGGATTTTGGTCGTAAATTTGGATTTTCAAACTACGGCCGGAAGAGGACTCCTCCCAATAATAGTCGAAACACAACTTCAGCCGACCACTTTGTTTAGAATCATCAACGTCGTTGAATCACTCAGTAGGGGCCCGAATGTTGGATATCATAGCTCTTTTGACTTCGTAAAAGTTGTCCGACTGTCTGTCTGTCCGTCTGTCAGCACGATTAACTCTCGAAGGGAATGAGATACTTCGATGAAACTTGGTGTGAGGATTCTTTGGGTCAAGGGAAAGGCCGAACTTCTAGATGGGCTCTGTAGCTCTATATTTAGGGGTGGGGGAGGGGGGTTCAAATTAAGGGGCAAACAAAATATTTTAAAACAGCTAATGAGATGTAGGGTATGAAGACACGCTGAATACAATTTTGAAAACCATTTTCTCGACCAACAAGTAGTTAAAGGGGAAAGTTCGTTAAAAGTAAAAGTTTTATTCGAAGTTGATTAAATGATCGATTTAGGAATAATAGACATGCTGAACACATACGTGAACATCATTTTCTACCCGAACAAGTAGTTAGCCCAATCCGGCCAAACCGGAAAATTTTTTAAAAGTAAAAGTTTTATTTGAAATTGGTTACACGTCAATCAAATTCGTACCCCTGTCTAAGGAGTAAGAAGAGATGCTGAACCCATATATGACAATTGCTTTTACCCGGACATATAGTACCCCCGGAATCCGGCGGAAACCGGAGAATTTGTAAGTTAAAGTTTTATTTGAAATTTATTATATGTTGGATACGCAGGGGTAAGGAGATGCGCTGAATTCATTTTTTAGCTTTCTTTTTTTTGCCGGACAAGCAGTTCGGCCAAAATCGGAAATTTGGCAGAAGTAAGGCAGGAAGTATCTGTTCCGTCAGAATAGATATGACTTATAGGGGAAACACACATAAAGGCTACCGAATCGATATCTGACCTAGGTTTTCTAAGATTATTAGCTGTTTGAACTTAATCTGTTTCTAAATTTTAATAGTAAAAACCTTCAAGGAGTCTGGTGTAGACTGGATCTGGCGAAGACAAGACCCAATTGTCAGTATCAAATATTACATTTTTGTGGTTCCATTGAAACCTTTGGTCTTATTCGTGTACTTTTCTGGCGGTTTCTTAGTAGCTGACGGTCTGAAACCTCAGTAGTCTATCTTGCCCATTTTTGACGATAAAGCGCGGCATCCGTGGAATCTTAGGTTTTAGACGAGACCAGTCTTTTTTGGATTCCTAAATGAAAGCGGAGGGATACCTATGACTTAGTAAAAGTTGTCAGTCTGTCAGCACGATAACTCCGGAAGGGAATGAGATATTTTCTTCAAACTTGGTATGAAATCCACTGGGTCAAAGTACAGGTCAAATTCGTAGATGAGCCCTGTAGCCCCATATTTAGGGGTGGGGGAGGGGTTTCAGTTTAAGTGACGACTAGCTGAAACCATATCTGAAACTTATTTTCTCGCCGGACAATTAGTTCGTCTGGAATCCTGCCAAAACCAGAAATTTTTCAAAGTAGAAGTTTCGGTTGAAGTTGATTAAATGATCGATTTGGGGGTAAGAAGACTTGCTGATTCCGTATATGACAATCGTTTTCTACCCGGAAAAGTAGTTCGCCCGAAGCCGGCCAAAACCGGATAATTTGTTAAAAATAGAAGTTTTATTTGAAGTTGATTAGATGTTCGATTATGGGATAAGAAGAAATCCTGAATACATATATGACAATAATTCTCTTCCCTGACATGGAGTTAGCCCGGAATCCGGCCGAAATCGGAAAATTTGTTGTAAATAAAAGTTTTATCTGAGGTTGGTTAGAGGTCCGATGTAGTGGTAAGGAGTCTTTCTGAATCCGTAAATGAAAATTAGTTTATATTTGACGGTGCATAACATTATGCACCGTCAAATATGATTCGCAGTCAGCTTGGGCCGAAGGAACGTCAACAATTAGTTTCTCGTCGGGCAAATTGTCCACCCGGAATCCGGCCAAAACCTGAAAATTCGTCAAAAGTTAGGGTTCATGTGAAGTTTATTCGAGCTTCGATATAAGGGTAAGGAGATATGCTGAATTCGTTTTCAGCTTTAGATTTTGCCGGTCAAGTAGTTCAACCAGAACCCCGCCGAGATCGGACATTTGGCAGAAGTAAGGAAGGAAGTCCCGAACAGTTTCGTCAAGTAGATACGACGTATTGGGGTAAACACACGTGCTGAATCCTTACCTGAACTTGGTTTTCTCAGATGATTAGCCATTAGCAAAAATCTGTTTCTAAATTTTAATAGTAAAAATGTCCAAGGAGTCTGGCGGAGACCGGATATATACAAGACACAATTGTCTGGATCAAATATTACATTTTTGGGACCCCGTCGAAACCTTTGGTCTTGTTCAGTTTCGGACTTAGATTAGAATGTTCTCTGCGGATGGAGGACGTGCAAGAAGCACCAGCGAGCGAGAGTTGTGGTTGTGGATTCATCGACTTGTTTTAGTTAACCTCCCACGACTTGATCGGGAATCTTGCTTGGCTTCGGTGGCAGTTCTTATTCCTACGAGATCGATCCTGCATGTGGGTTGTAGCTTCGATGCATTTATCCCGCTTTCGAACAAGAAGCAGCTTCAAGTAGTTTTCTCACACCCTAGCGCAAGACATTTGCCTGTTTGCGGTTTATGAAGATCAAAGCGCAACCGGTTATTTCGCTGGCATGGCGGATTCTCATTAGATTCCGGAAGAACGTAGCAGAAGTCCGAACTTCGTCAGAGTAAGTAGTCTGATCTAGGTTGGATATTTTAAATGGCCATCGAGGGTGTTATTCTGGTATCAGCCGAGATGGGGGTATGTTGACTATTACGTCGGTCCCGAAAAGTTGTTTGATTGTGCGATTGCCTGTTGAGCTCTTAATTTTTTTCCTGTTACGAATCACTGTGTGGTTAAAATGTTCGAAAAGACATTGTCGCGACAGCTTTTGTTAAAGGATCCCTCGCACTACCTACTCTTCAACTTAGAGTAAAATATTTGAATACTTTGAAACTAGGCTGTGCTCACAGCTTTTAAGTTATGGTTCCCCACGAATTGAAAGGTATGCAGGAACTAATGCAACTGCCCTTCGAAATCGGGGCATCGCGTAGCCAAATGTCGTTTTCGCTCTGTGCGTCCCCCCCCCCCTTTGCTGATGGTCCCTGGAGTTCTCGTGTTGTAAAACGAAGAAAAAAAACTTTGCCGTCTGTAATCCTTAAAGCACGTGAACACACAGTCCGATTTTCACAGCTGGATGCGAGTTTTCTCCTTTGCCCCGAAAGTTGACTCGTCGCAGGCATTTTCTCCATAGTGACGCGAATTTCGCATGTATTTCCGCATTCAAAATCTTATTCTTGTTATCTTCAATCTCACCTCATATTCTTGTCAAATCTAGTCTTTAATCCATACTCAGAACCTAGGGAGCCGGTAGGTGATACCAGAAACTATATAATTGGAGCTTGTGCTCTGGTAGTGCGTACATGGAATATAGAACTCACAGAATACTTTGGATGAAAGCTAGGATTTTCACCGACTTCTTGGAGAAAATAATATGGGGAAAAAGTCCACTACCTGAACCCATAAGATATTGAGAGCTAAGGTACCGATAGTAATGACTATTTGTTGGAAAATGACCAGCTCATGGACACAGATGGCTATGGGCTAAGGTTCCGGGTAGTGCCAAAACTTAAAAATACGAACTCCTCGACGAACTCACAGCCAATGGTCGATATGAACGTAGATTCAGGTAGCAAATAGTGTAAATTCACGGGACTCGGAACTCCAATGGGCTAAGGTTCCGATAGTGCCAACAAATTTAACTGACGGACCAAAGTCGGGGCAGACTAGGAGTCGAGGAGTGAATTTTTTTTAATTCGCGGAACCCTACTCGTATGCGCTAGGGTTCCAGTAGTGAAAAGAGAAAAGTACGAACTCATGGAGATTCGTCAATATCTCATCGGGTAAGTAGTATTAATAAGTATAATTGTGGACTACCGAAACCCTAGCCGATGGAAGTTCGGCTCCTCGAGTCCGCGTAGACACTAACGGAATATAAGCTCCAATTAAATGGTTTCCGGTATCACCTACCGGTGCCCTAGCTTCTGAGTACGTAGTAGTTGCTGCTACCATGAAGCCTCTCCACCCGGTTTCGGAAAATTCTTAGTATCTAGGTGTTTAATATACGTTAATAGACAGAATCTGTAACAAAAGTAGTTACATTTTAGCCCACAGAAACAAAAATTGATTTAAGATTTTCGTCTGCGGCGTTCGATTTTATTTGGTCTAGTGTATAATAAACAGAACGCTGTTACGGTAGTCGTACCAGGTAATATATTATCCAAGTGGGCTTCGCCAAAAAACGCCTAGTAGCTGGCTTACGGAAGAAAGAGTGACAGACGAAGAGCAAAAATGTTGGTTACTCTGCAAGTAGCACCGGAAGCAAGTGAATCCATGTGAAGCAGTATGATCAATTATGACACTTTTCAAGAGGCTTACATGCATCAGAAAGTAGGGAGTACAGTTGGTTTTCAGAAGAAAAGAGCGTAGCCCGTCTTTGCCAGCATCCGAAGAAGCCCCCCACCTAGCTGCCCAGCGCTGACGCAGGCAAGAGACATGCTCGGTCCAGCTTCGACTGTCAACTGGAAGGTTTTTGTCAAATAACAATCACTCAAGGTTGAGTGATTCACTCGTCAGAGTCTTCAGCAGTATTGCGGTGAGTTATTTTCGCTCTCTTTTATCTTTCCTCCGCAGGGGGTTCAGACTTGTTCGCGATCTTATGCTCACGATTAGGTTGACGAGTTTGTTGTAACTTCCAAGCTCGAGGGGTTGACCGAAGTCAACCTCGAGTGAAGTACTTTACTTGTTAGTGTGCCGAGCCTGGATGATTAAGCTGTGGTGCCGAGTCCAGGTGTACACCGGAGTCCGGAAGTTATTAAGCCTTCGATCTAGCTAGTGTCGATACAATTATCCGTAAACGGTAAGTTTACTTTGACATTTTTGCAACTTCGACGTCTCGTCGATCTTGACAATTTGGACGCCTAAAAAGACGCTGTTTTTTTATTAAATTGGTTCCTGTGGCCTCAACACCATATGTAGTCCTACCAGCAACTTTTTTTCCTTTCATGAAAGTACTGTGGCCGCTGAAAAAATCGTACATACATCCACTTCCTTCAGGTTGCCACTCGCAAGTAGCTAACTACTCTCACAGCCTCGGTGCGGTTCCACGACGCCGGCCCGAGATTCGTAATTGCCTTCCAGAGGCGTTGCCCACTCTTGATTTTAAGGTACAGCAAGTGCCCGGTGCCGGACGGGCTGGCGCCGGTTGCCACGTGTTACTCTACGTTCACACAGAGGAGTCGGGTGCGGAACTACATTTTCGCTGTAGTTTTGTAGCAGCTACAAAATCGCAACAGGGTTCCCACACGACGATTGGGTTCAGCTACAAAAGGTGGCAAATAATTCAAAATAACAAAATGCGGGTTTTACTCATTAGTCTGGGACCGAAGACAGTACGATAATAAAAATATGAAAACTAAATTCTCAATCTCGGGTTACGGTTCTGACGATGGATTGCGGGTCTATCCACCACTCTACCTGAGTCAAGGGTGGATAGTTGAATCAAGCGAGGGCCAAAGAAGTCATAAAGTTGACCATCTACAAATGTCATCTTGAACTCTTGAGCCGTGTTAGATTCACCAACTGTCATCCACCTATGTTATCCTAAAATTGTCAATAGTATTCTTCCCGGAAAATGACGCCATTCTCAACGGAAATTTAATTTTTCGTCGAACAAATCGAACGACAACAGACAAACGATTTCCATCATCGCTAGAACTTCGACAGACATCAGAAAACGAAAAAGTAGTAACTACGACTACAGCTTTAAATAAAACAACAACAGCGCTACACCGTAGTTGAATAAAACGACATCTACGGCTGGTCGTCGATAATAATAGATAACTGTTGATGAATCGAACGTGGCTTTGGAATTCCTGTTTGTATTGTTAGCCTACTACGACCAGCTAACCTACTACGCTGATTCCGATTCTGACTTGTAAATATCCTTCTAAACACAAAGGGAAAAGCCCGTGATTCTTGAAAAAAACGTACATAATTTTTTGTTTCCGAATATACTTTTTGTAATTTTGTGTACACCACTATAGGTATGATTGCACAGGATTTGAACTTATGCAGAAAAATCAGCCTAGTAGATAATGTTTGTAGAAATAGAAAAAAGTACACTCCTTCCGGGTGTCGAAAACTAAGCAAAGGGTCAGGTTTACTCATAAACTTGGAACAAAAACAGTATAATAACTTGAATGCTTAATTCCACGACTCTCCCTTGCAGTAGTCGAACATATGACTGTCTTCTATTCGATGTTACACAAGCTGTATTCCAATACCCATCTTAGTGCATCAGTAGGTTCACTAAAGAGGCCTAAGCTTGCACCCACACTGAAAGCTGTAAAAGGCAAGCAACACTGACAAATCAAAAGCTGCGTCAGCTAATTGCAGTCACTTCAGCTCCCATTAGTATACTCATTAGTACACTTACACATTTGTCACTGCTGTTCCTGTTGCCTTTTACTAGACAATGCGGTTGAAACTCTATTAACCGTTGTGATCTGAATCCAGTAAATGCTGTTGATCAGATACACTTAACTGAAACAGACCATCAGTACTAAAGTTGTCTGTACCTTCAGGGTCCGAGTTCATTATCTTATCTGTCTGCTCAGTAATTTCACTCTCGAAACCTAGAGCATGGCCATATATCATCAATGACAACTAAAGAAATAATTTCCAAACTGCCGACTAATTCCATTAATACTTGCTGTAAACTGGAAGCAAGTGGCCATCAACTGATTCTTCACCAAATTTTAGATTGCTACGGTACCACATTCTGCTTAAACAGAACAAAAAACTTCTCATTTATTCGAAGTTTGGTACACTCTACCACAATTTCAATCTGGTTCAGTTTCAATGTTCCTCAAATGGATTGTTCTTACATCTTTAAACTCTTCTTCGAGTGGTTTCAGCTTGAGAAGCTTCTTGATAAACAAATCATGATGTTTGGCCTCCTCACGCCAAAGAAAATCCTGCTGTTGTCGTGTAGTCATTAAATAGGCTAGTTCCCTTTAGTGCCAATCACTTCTTTTCTAAGAAGCATCACTGAGCTTGTCCAGGACTGTAGCCTCTGATAAAGGAAGAATATCTAGTGTTTGGAGCAAACTGCAAAATGTTCAGTAAGGCTTCTCCTTTCTGACTGTCTGCAAACCAGAGCTGCTCCTTGACTAGTTGATCCGTCCAACATCCTGTAATGAAAATAATATTTAAATCAGTAGCAACCACATTATTAGTTGATATTATCAAAAAACTTTGCAAGCACAGAAGAATTTTACTTTTAATAAAATTTAAATTAATTATAACATGTGTTTAGTATATTTACTTTAACTGGTATAATCAGTGGCAAACAAATGCAGTGGAAACTTTCAACAAAAACACAATAATGAACACCAAAGGGGACGCAACCAGGTTAGCCTGTGAGAATGAATTGCCTTGCCGGCAAACACATCGCTGCTGAGCTATGTGGCATAGCCTACAAACCCTGACATGTCTGTATACAATCTTCAGTAATTTAGCGTATACAAAATAAGGCTTTATCAATAAACTGATTAACAGTTAGACTAAAACAAACACAAATAGCAGCAAGAATAATGTTACCACAACCAAAGGTCTCTGTTTATTATTTAGGTATAAATTCAGCCTATAGTCAACGTTGTTTGGTATTCTTCTGCAGGAGGGGTACCCGATGAAAAATTTATCTCAGAATAGTACTATGAAGTAATACGAAAAACTAGCATGCAGTACTAACGATGCTACTACATGCTTCTACTTCAAGGCTACCGTCTTACTGCATACTACTAAATGCTACTATTAGCAAGACTGGATGCTACTATGTCAAGACAGGATGCTACTAGATACTACTACATAAGACTGGACCAGTCTGAGGCACATTAAATGATAGTACTCTTTGCTATTACATAGTATTACATGCAAGTTTTGTGTACTACTACCATAACTACGCAGGCTACAAATTTTTCATCGGGTATCCAACCTCGAATTTATATGACCTCGAACTTGGAATGAAAACCTTACAAGGAAACTTCTCTACAGTCTAAAACAGGTCCTGGGTCAGTCAGGGTTTCCTTCTTGACAGTTAGTACTTGACTGAAATTTCCTTCCATCCTTTTTAGGCCAGGTTCGAGGTTGTGTAAATTCGAGGTTGGACACCCCTCCTACAATTAGTTTTTCTAATTAAAAAAAATTTAAATAGTGTAACGTTGACCTAGAATCTAGTTGATCTGTTGACCCTTTGATTTAGGTTAGGGTAAACAATTCAGCCAGGAAATTTGCATAGAAAGTTGTGAATTAAAAAAAAAATTCCTTATGCTACAAGTTTCACAGCTGGCTAGCTGCAGAGCTGGAAAATAAAAAAGGAAAAGGTGAACAGAGGACACCAGGCACCAGGTAACTTCTGCAGGATCAGTCTCGCGCAAAGAATAGATTTTATCACAGCAGCTCACACACGACATGGCTTATACCTACAGTCTACAGTCCTACACGCATCCCTGTTGTAACCATACCCCAGCTAAGATGCTCCAAAATGACAAAATACATAATAAGCCAGCTCTAAAGATGAATGTTTTACAGTCAACTTTCAGTATTTAGTAATACAGTATGTATGCCATTCTAGCCTAGCTGTTGGTCTCAAAGTGATCTTACCTTCCTTCCTTCCATACGCAACTCTGAAGCAACTTTCTCCTGTGCTTTCAGGTAATTTAGGACCAGATGCCTCTGCTTGTGTTTCTTACTACTCTTTCCATCTATAACTGGCTGAAATTTGACAGCTAACATCATTTTTCCAAAAATTAAATCCACTTTCCAAGATTTTTGTGGCGCGATTTTGTAGCTGTAGTTGGATAAATCCAACTACAGCGATTCTCCGAAATATCGCAGCGAATTTGTAGCTTTGTGGCGCGAGATTTGCTTTGTGGCGCGAGATTTGTGGTCGACGAATAATCGGGCTATTCTGCGAATATTCGCGTCTGTGTGAACGTACAGTTAGAATGTTAAGATCAGCATGTTTAGAAGCAGAATCGCCTAATTTACGGTCGGCACCGATGATTTCTGCCGGTGCCTGGACAAGGTGTGCAGCAGGTGCCCGGGAGTGGGCAACCCCTCCATGATGAATCATCTTTGAATAATTAGCAATGCAGTATCTGTGACATTTAATTATCAGAATGCAATGGTTGAGCATATTCTGTGTTTCTCCTATCGTTGAGGTTGGCACTTGCCAGTAGCTAACTACTTTACTCACAACCTGGATGCGGTTCGGCGACGCCGGCCCGGACTCGTACGAGCTTAATGAGTCATCGTTAATAATTATCAATGCAGCATCTTTGAGATTTAAATATTAGTATGCACTCCTTGCGAATGATTTCACTGTCTTATTAAATTTTTATTTCTATTCTTGCTCTAAATTGGATGCATAAGACAGCGTAAGTTTGTTTCAGAGAGAAGCTGAATATTCTGTTGGGCTCGATTTAATCACCGTACCTTAATTGCCTGTTGGAAACAAGTGCAAGTCTCGGTGCAAGTACGGTCCTCGCAGGATCACCGCAACATCTAAAGTATGGCACAGGTATGGCATGGCTAGAGTAAATCCCCACGAAAAAGCGATGGGATACCCACTCTAGATTTTGGTGTCGACCAAAGTGCCCGGGTCTACCGTCACCGGTTGTCACAGGTTGCCACGTGGTAGAATATTAAAGTACACCTCATACCTGTAATGCAATACAACCTACTTCCGAATTGCATTCATTCATTCTTACCTGGAGACCCAAATTTGATATTTGATATCACGATTGTCCATGCGCATTATGGTCCCAACGAGTGTTCGCGTATCATGCTACTGATGCGTAAAAGCGGCCATCTGAATTTTGCCGAGTTTCTGGTAGAAGTCAGTGGCACTGGGCTGGGAAAAGGCTTCAAAGAGCCAAAGCCGGAGATTATTTTTGTTTAAGACCAGAGCTTAGTTTTACAATATTCTAATAGTTTTGATTATTGGAACATAAGCAGTAGTGAAAGATGATTCGCCTAATTTGTTTCCGGCACCGCTGGTTTAGGGTGGTGCCTGGTTTTACACCAAGTGCTGGGGAGTAGGCGACCGCTCGCGAAGAAGTTGGTACTCTTCCTTTACCTTTTCTGGAAACGTGAAACAAAATCCGCAAAATCATGGAAAACATGGAAAACTTTCTTCTTGTTCTTACCCGTGTACATATTCATAAAGGGACTGTACAGGTTCTTTTTCGGACCGCTCAAGATTATACGGAGATAATGAGGAATTCAGCACCTCATAAGGGATAAAACCTCCGCTGTTCTCTCACAAGGGATTATCTTGCCTCGCGCAATTACGGACGTCCTCTGCTGTTACATCACGGGACTAGTATCAAGCTAGTATGGGCGTATGGTTCACTTCGAACGGATCATCTGTTCAGCACAACACGTCCAGACTCGTCGATATCTGTTTTGTTTTGTCTCTGATTGTATCTGGGATTCAAAACGGACTCCCGGAGTCGGGATTTGTCACAAGTCCAAAATGAACCTCTTCATCGCTGATTCACATGGCACTAGGTCGGTTTGTTTACAAAAATAATTCGCCGGTGCTGGATTGCTTCATTTGTGCGTACAAGCCGCGTGGTCATTTGGCGGCGCGCCAGGGAAAGGATGTAATGGGCGCGGATTTGCGTTTGGCTGCTAGAATCGATATCAGCGGAAGCAAGAGTGATTATTCTTTGTGTTTGGGAAATTGAGGCTCGAATTAAACTTTTACTGATGTCCGAGTAGACTAGTAGGCCTACTGTAAACTGGAAAATGAGGTCTTGAGGATAAGCGGAAGCTATTAGTCACTTACACTGTAAAACGTTTCTCCGAATAAGGAGGCAATACTTGCTACTGGGATTAATCGTATCTCTATTGGGATAAACTTAACCCGAATTAGGGATTATCTTATCATCATAAAGACAATATTAATCTCAGTAGCAAATACTGCAAGATTTTTTTTACAGTGTAGTTTTCCAATTTTGTAACTTCTTCCCCTTTGCACTCGGAACCACAACCATTTCTTTCATGTTTTAGCACAAGTGCAGGCATAGATGAAGTGCAGAGAACTGCCAAGATTGACTTGACTTGGTGCATAGTCTGCACACGGACAAACGGGCCCACATGCCACACGTGCGAGAGGTGGTATGTTCAGTTGTGAGCTGAGACTCGATCTCCAAATAGTCCGACCGCCAGGTCCTGAAAATGTGATACCCCCCTAACCCAAACGGTACAGTAGGTTTAAAAGTGGATTCCGACCAAATCGAACACGCTGATTCCGAATATGCCGGGAACTGATTCCGGAAACGATGGCTTAAAGTAGAAATGAAGCCCGTTGCTGTTCCATTATTTCCTCTCTGTAAGAAGTATCGCTCTCAAACACAGTAGGTTGAAAAATGGATTCCGAACAAATCGAACCCGCTGATTCCGAATATGCCGATAATGAATTCCGGAATAGGTGGCTTAAAGTAGAAATGAAGCCTGACGCTATTCCATTATTTCTTCTCAATAATGACAAGAACAAATAAAAGCAAGAACTGCTGTCTCCCTATCTCTGTCATACAACCCAGCTGAGTCGAGTCGACTCCCGACGCAAACGAGCGGAGGTGGACCTTACCCGGGACATCAAAAGTCGTTACCTCTACAGAGAAGGTGTAACGCAGTAAACCACCGAGGAAGAAAAATCGAATGGAGGCAGCAGTGATAAGCCCGTTCACACTGGACTGGACGCGGAAACAGCGGTTGACGGCTCATCGATTCAGATAAGCTTTCGGGGGTTGACAAGAAAGTTCAGAAGCAATTAAGAATGTATCGAAATATGCAGAAACTGGCATCTGATGCAAAGCAGATATTACGAATGTGTCAATATCCAGAACAAGAAGAGATAAATTTCATTCCAGGTATTTGCTCTCAACTGAGAATACCAGATGAAAACAGGCAGATTCTTAAAAAAACATGCCGTGGTTTAGAGGTTTAGTAGGCTGAGTGGAAAGGAACAAATATTACGCAGATGGACCATTATAGCCTACAATAGGCTTCTACTGTGACAAACTAACCAGAAACTATTTTGAATTAAATTAAAAAAAAAAAACTAGGACTCTTATGTGGGTCCTAGAGAAACTAGAGCCCATATGGCAAGGCCTCAGTACGAAAACCAAAGACTTTTATTTGATGGGAAAATACGCCGTTGACATCGAATTATTTGTAAATAGTGAACTAAAAGACAAAAGATATAGACCAGGTTGAGGCGAACTTTCGTCTTTCAATTAACTGCTGAATTGAAATCTAACTAACTAAATCGAAATGTCTTCAATTATACATTTGGGGAAAAAAGGAAGAAAAACTCACCTACTGGTAGCCTATTATTTGGCTATTCCATGCTATTCTACCTTTTCAGTAATCCTCGCAAGCCTTAATACGTTTGTCTTAGTTTACACTCGTCTGACAAAGTTAAAACTAAAGATGTTGAAACTCAATCGGTCATGACTTCAGTGAGTGCGCTTCAACTCCCGGTTTGTCATTGTATGGTTCTCTCCAGAGAACCATACAATGGAATGTCACAGGGGATTTCATTCTCCGTATTGATGGTCATGGTATAACCAAAGCGATTATGAATGACCACCATCAAGTTCGCTTTTGTTTTTCGGATCGCTAATCAGACGCCAGCGTCTACTCAAACAAAACCAACGCAATTTCCCCGTGTGAACAGGCCAGAACATCCTCCTCGCTAGTGGCTACGTTTTTTTGTTCGTAATGACTCAAGCGTGTAACGGCGGAGACCAACGAGTATACACGGGCGACCAAGAAGGCTCTGTATCGGCCCACCTCCGCTCATTTTTGTCGGAACATTTTTAGTCGGTGGATGGATGAGAGACCATTGTTCTTACTCGTTATTTGTTCTTGATAATGAGTATAGCTATCGAACACAGTGGTTGAAAAGTGGATTACGACCAAATTGAACCCGTTGAATATGAATATACCGTTAATAAATAAGTAGACCTGAAACCTGATAAGTTATTCTCCTCCTCAGAAACAAGTGCCATCATCTGGTATAGTGGGCTACTGTCGGCAGAAAAGTTATTCTAACCCAATTGAACCCGCTGATTCCGTGTGTCAGGAATAAACAGTCGTTGATTAAGGATGTGATGCGAGTCTGTTGCTTAATAACCCTAAGTTTGCTGGAATGAATCAACAAGTACAAGGATTACAACTGGTTCAAATAATATGCTCGTGTATTGAAATGTCACACGAAATATCTAAAGCACAAAAAGACGAGTTGAATGGGACGCAAAAATCTCAAACTTTGCGAACGTTGCTTCACAAAATCGAATTCCCTATTCTTCATCCGAGTCGACAGAACACCTGCCCCCATACGAACATTTTCGCGGCAACAATCGAGGTAGTGTAAAAACGAGGTCTTATACCCCTCCTGTACGTAAGAAATCAAATTGTGCAAACTTCGTCGGGTGCACCCGAGAAGTTCAAGTCTTGTCGGTACAACAGGTTAATTCGTCTTCACATCAGGTTCTTTTTACACGTTCTACCATTTACCACAAACCTGCATTGTCACGTTAAATAAACACACCAGACAGACTGAGCTGCAAACATGGGTAAAATCATCGTATTACCATGCCAAGTTCAGCTACATTATTTCCACTGTTAATAGTCAGAAATCAAATATTTTGCCTTTTACGGCGTTCTCTGAGTAAGTAGCAAGAAAGTCTGATCTTTAGTTGCTTTTACTGTCATGTTTGTTTCGCAATTTTATCTCCTCTTCCGTGTCTTCTCTGTAGGGTTAACTAATTAGCGGCGATTCTTGCTTGTGCGCACTACCTGTTGAGCAATTCTCAACTAAAATAGGTACTTTTCGAGAAGGGGTCTAACACTTCCAAAAAGCAAGTATAAAAAACAAAAAAAGTGTTTTTAGGAGTTAAGCCAGCGTCGGATACCACCGTTCCAAGCATATTCTGAATCAGGATTTTTTGGCCTACAAAATGGTATCGTCTGACTGACTGTACCTTTTGGGTCGGGTGTTTTCGAAACTAAGCGTCTTTTGACGAGCTGGCGGTCGGACTAAAAGGTTTGTTTTTCACTGCAGGATACGGCGTGTACATTCTGACCTGGCATACACCCGGGATTGCCTCACAACCGGTCGGTTTCGACCGGTCATACGCTAGAATATAAAGTGATCCTCTAAAAACACGTGGATAATGCTCGGGATAATGTGGACTTTTCTTGTGCGGACCTAGATATCCATTTTTCGAGAGATTGTTTTATAGTGAAAAGACAAAATTCCCGAAAATTCCTTTCCTTTATTTCAGTCTAGCTTGAAGGATACTTGGGAGTGTTTCCTTCCCTTGTTTCGGAGCTTATTGGAAAGAGCACTAACTTCACTCGGAAAGAAATGTAGCTTGCGGGGGTTCCCCCTATAATTCTGCAGTAAAAGTCTAATGCAGGATTCAGGATTCAACAACTTTACTAAAAAAAAAATCATTCCGGCTTGACGACCGGTTACACACAAAGCACATACGCGCTTGAAAAAGGCAACCAGTACACATTTACTATCATATTCTAACCAAACATTCACTAAAATAAACAAAAAATTTATTAATTAATTTGTCAATTTGTCCTCTCTCGTCTTCATAACCCTCCACTCACCAACTACCCTGAAGGAGATGTTTCTTTAACCGATTTTTAAACTGCGGTACACTTTCCGCTTCTCGAATTGAGTCTGGAAAAGTATTCCAGACCACCGTACCTGAATGCCTTGCCACATGGCTAGAACGAACCGTACTTCTTGGCTCACTTACCAGGTCTCCAGCATGCCTCGTAGCATGTCCGTGATAAAACGAGTTAAAACGAAAAAAATTACTAAAAACATCAGGTGCGAAACCATTCAGACTCTGAAACACAAAAATACCAATTTGGAAATCTCTAATTTGACCTACCTTCAAAATCTTAAGTTTCCTAAAAATTGACTCAGTACTTAGAACTCCCGTATCGTACTTACCAATTAATCTCACTGCTTTATTTTGCTGAATCTGCACTCGTTTGAAATTGCACGTAAAATTACTAGCCCAAATCATGCATCCATAATTTATATACGGCGCAATCAAAGAATGATATAAAAGAATTAAAACACGTCATGCCAGACAGATTCCTCGGAACCATGACCCGAGTATGTTTTTGGATTTGTGATTTGTTTACCTTTTCCGGACGAAAGATGATGGAAGTTTGAGATCAATTCCGGGAAAGTTTCCAGGTCTGTTTTCAAAGCTTGAGCTGAGGAAGCGGCCAACGGTTCATTGCTTTTTTGCCTCTTAGGCCTGGCCTCTTTCAGGGGCGTCCCGACGCCTTCATTGTCCCGACTGATGCTTCATTGCTTTGTTGCCTTCCAGACCTCTGTATGTGCGTCTCAGATTTGTACGCCCTTCATAGATTCCTTCCAAATTAGTTGTTTTGTGCCGCTAGATGCGCTATTGTAAAATAGTAAAAGAACACACGTGACTTCTTGGTGTATGTTTACCCAGGTTTGCTTGGCCATTTTCAATTTCTTTTGTGTTTGCCCCTTAGGCCTGGTCATATTTAAAATACTTCTGCCTCTTTCAGAGGGCCCCGACACCTTCCTGATAGGGGGTTGGGGGGGGGGGGGGTCAGAATCTTACCGGAGTAGTTCGATGTTTTACCGGAAAATCTCCGTATTGACTATCTCTGCAGAAACTCTAGAATAATATTGTATTCTGTCTTCGAAATTTTCATCTAAATAGAAAGGCATTGAAAAATACACTTTATAGTCGACGGTTTGAAGAATTTAAGAATAAAGTTAGCACTTGGTCAATTTGCTTTTTTACTTCGAAAGAAGATTTATTAGCGGCTTCAAAAGTTCAGACCTCTTACCAGGCCCGTATCCAGGAATTTATTTCAGGGGGGGGTTTGCCTGCCGGTCGGACAAAAAAGTACAACAAAAGACATAGATCAGAGGGAAAAACCTATAAAAATCGATTATTTTGTATGTTTCGGGGGGGGGGGGTGAACCCCCTAACCCCCCCCCTGGATACGGCCTTGCCTCTTACCATTTAACGCAGATTGTCACGGGTCATTGTAGGTTAATTTTTTCCTTCACAGAATAAACAAAATTGATTTGTGCCCTTGTGGTGAAAACGAAACATGCTATCATTTTCTTTGAGTGCCCTTTTTTTGTTCATGAACGCTTAGATTTATTATTTCACCGTAATAGGATCAATGTTCCTTTTCCATTTCATCTTGATTTGGTTTTTAAATTTAGGAACGTTAGAAATATTGTGTATTAGGAAAACTAAACATTTGGATTTCAAATTACGATTTCATTCATATTTTTTTCATAGATTGACAGTATGTGCTTTTTTGTGTTTGATAATAGAATTCACACTGTGTATTATTTAGTGCTTTTTTTTCTTTTTTGATAAGTTGTTTGTACACATTTACGTGATTAGTAGTTTATTTTAGATGTTTAGTTTTATTTCTTTGTTAGTTGCGAAATGCCTTAAGGCTAAATCACGTAATAAATACATTCATTATGTGTTCCAAACAAAAGTAAACAAAAATAGGCTCGTTAAAGTTTAACTGAAAAGGCAGCTTATTTTTACATCCGATATTTCAATAAACTGAAACATTTTGAGCGTGTTCCATCCTACTTACCGTAGTTACTACGCATGACGTCACGAATTCTGGCTTTTTGCCGTCAAGGCTGGAACAATTTTTGCTATTTTCCAGCACAATATCATGCCACGGGCGAATCCGACCAATCACGTTACAGAGATCCGTAGTTACTACGCTTACTGAGCTCCCAAGCATGGTAAGCAAATAGTAACTATTAGTTACTATTTTGAGAAGGTTGGACCGGTCAGCGTGGTAACTTTTCGTGAGGATGGAACGGAAATAGAAACTAATAGTTATACTAGTTGTGAAGGGTGGAACACGCTCTTTAACTCATATGACGGATTTTGTATTTTTCCCCGGGACTCTAGTGCAGGGGCAAAAGCGGACAAGATCAAATTGTATTTACCTAGTCAGACTCTATTTATATTTACCAAATCCCATTTACATAAATTTCAAACTCTATTTACTTACCATCAAATTCTATTTACTCAACCAAAATATATTTATTTTTTAAATTAAATTCTGTTTACAACATCAAATTCTATGACTTAGCAAATATTTACTTAACAACCTTTTTTCCTAATTTTTTTCATTGTCTGTAAATGCAAAATATGCCCGATAAAAAAAACTGTAAATGCAAAATTTTCTAAGAAAATAGAAATCGAACGCGCTGTAAATAGAATTTCACCTTGCAAATAGTTCGGCCAACAGAATTTCGCGCCGTAAATAGATAATAAATCAATCAATTTATTTAATTCCTGATATTAAAATCACAACTTCAAATTTACACCAACACAGGACTATTCTTTACTAAATATATACAATAATTTCATCCATTCGGTGGCTCGGGGCAATAGCACAGTCCACATAAAAGGCGGTAGAAATGGCCATGGCCAGAAATGACCATTCTGCATTCTAACGAATTGCCTTTAAAAGTGGATTTTCGGAAACTTCTAACCTTGCAACAAAACTAACTGTCGCTTTCCGTCTCATAACATCAAAAGATTCAGTTTCATTTTCTTAAAAATATTTGACTAGCACAGTAAACCCGATTGTAGGAAAGGAGATGACGGAATGCATTGTTAAAACAAACTTTTAGTTTACGCATCGTCGTCTCAAGATCGATATACATTCCTTTCGATAAGTCTGACTGACGTCGAGGCCAGTTAGTTATAAGCTACTGTTACAGGATACAGATCCAGCATGTTTCATAGGGTATACTGGAATGACGGGTTTGTGGTTAGATTCCCAGAGGCCTGAGGAGTCTTCCACCGTGAAAGACCAGGAGTCTTTCCGATCGTTTTCCAGCGTCTGCTCCTATCTACTCAAGTTCACCAGTAGGTAATGCACCGGTATTTACCCATCATTTTCTGTGTCATTTTTGTGTGCTTTTCTTTCTTTCATTTTTATTCTCATCTTTATTTTTCTCTATAGTTAACCTCGATAAAAAGTAAATAGAAAAATTAAATTATTCTTCCGTGTTTTTGTCTTATTATTTCTTTCCGTTTCTCTTTTTTTCCTTTCAATGTATATTTCTTCTTTTTTGCCGTTCATATTCTTCTGTATGTGTAGTTTTTTTATGCTTGTAATGTGCTGTAATTATTGTAATGTGAATTTTGTAGTGTAGGTTAGTGTATAGGTAGTGGACCCCCAACAAGATAGCTTCAGGGGGTCTTGTTTCTTGTTTTATATTTATGTTATGTAGTCTTACTAGTACGAATAAATGAATGAATGAATGCATGAGTCTCACAGACTCGCATGTCTGTGGGACTTCAATGAATGAAACAAAAATACCCGAAAACATTTTTGTCAGATGTACCCTGAGGCCTGCTCAACTAATTTCGAAATCACAATATTCAAAATGCACCCAGAATGAAAGCTAAAGACATGCTACTAATGCAGGTACATTGCATTGTGAAAGCTGCTTTACTCTGCTAAACAGCGCCCTGGTCTGCCATACCTGATAGCCAAGCTGCTCTTGGCGAGTCCTCTTTGATTGACTGTCCTTATAGTAACTGTTGTCATTGGATTTTATCAAGAACAAATAACGATATTTTATGTAGGGCGTATCCAAATGCGCAACTTGTCTGAAAATCCACCTCTCACAAGGTGGAAGAGATATTTAGAGGATACCGTAGCGGTTTGGGTGGATCAAGCATTCATATTTCTGTAGATGACCATCCTAGTCTCTTTGCAGTTTTTTCTAGGCTGAACCCATTGTCAGGGTCCGTGCGCTTGCTCTTGCACGTTTTTCCCTGACCTTTTTTGGTGATTTTCCCTGACCTTTTCCAGCAGTTTTCCAACACTTCTTCCTGAACAAACGAGCCGTCGTATACCTTGAAGCACAGACTGGGACGGCTCAAAGAACAGAGTCAACTGATAAACTTCGGGCAGAGAACCGACGAAAAAGAAACTTCCAGTATTTCATTAATTTCCCTGACCTTCTGCATCTTTTAACGATTTTCCCTGACTTTTCCCTGACCAAAAACAAATTCCCTGACTTTTCCCTCATTTCCAGAGCCGCACGAACCCTGATTGTTGATATAGCTTTTAGTCTCCTCGATTCCTAAATCATCTATCTCTCTTCTTCCCTGGCATTCTATTGCTTTCGTAAATGCTACCTACTTCCAGAGGCGATACTAGCCAAAATGTTTTTTTTTTTTTGGGGGGGGGGAGGCATTTACCGACTGACAGGTAATTTTTACAGACTTTCTCTGGAGAAAAAGCGGCTGTTTTCAACAACAAAAATTACATTTTTGAAAAATCCACCGATTTTCAGAAAAACCGACCATTTTGATGTTAAATCGATCAAATTTCAGAAAAACCGACTGTTTTCTTGAAAAAAATCAACTGTTTTGACGAAAAATCGCGGCGCTTCGCACAGACTCGGTTATTTTTTTTACCGACTGGCCGACAGCACTGGGGTGGGGGCGTTCCCCCCCCCCCCCAGTCGTGACACCCCTGCCTACTTCACCCGTGATTATCTTCTTCTCCTCCATCAGCAGTCAGCACTTCAAAAGATCCACCTAGTATACTGGATACAAAACGAACTTGTATCGATAACGCAAACTATAGGCCTATGTATCCACTTTCGAGCGTATCGGTATCGAGAAATTGAAATTCTATTTACGGCGCGAAATTCTATGTACAACGTGATCTATTTACAGCGCGTTCGATTTCTATTTACTTAGTTCAGTTTTGATTAACAGATTTGTTTTTATTTTTATCTGTTTACCATGTTTTGCGTTTTAATGTATTTTAGTAAGTAAATAGAATTTGATTTTACAAAGTGAATATATTTTAGTGAAGTAAATATAATTTGATGGTAAGTAAATTGAATTTGGTTTAATAGAATTTCATGAAATAGAATTTCATCTCCAGTAAATAAAATCTCACTCGGTAAATAGAATTTGATCTTGTCCGCTTTTGCCCCTTCGCACTAGTAATAACTTTCCGAATGTGCGCTGTTTGTACGACAAACTAAAATTCATCCAGGGAGAATTTGAATTTAAACAGATGCCTGCATTTCCAGGGCTAAAGATGCGACATCGCAGAAATTACGCCTGTAGAAAAGTATGAAATGATTTTAGGATACGTCTTGCAATGAATCTAATATTTGTCGTTACGTTCCCGGTACGCTCTGCTTTCTGTCAGCGCGAATCCCTCTGGTAAGTTGTGTGTTGGGTTCATCCCGGTAAGCGCAAAATTTCGGTAGGTTCCCTGTGCAATATATAATCCGGTAGAATTTTGTTCCCACAGATTTTCTGGGGGGTCCGGTAGATTCAGGTACAATTGGATAGACTCACTAAAACTCATCAAGTTCAGGTGAATTTGACAAATCTTAACTGGCGCGGCTTCGCCGAACCAATCAAAATTTACCGGAGTTTTCCCCACACAGACCTTCGAGGGGGGGGGGGGGGGTCTCTGACCTCTTTGTGTGATCTAGCCATCCCTGTCATGTAAAAACAAAATTCAAGTTTGTCAAATCTGGCTTCCGACTTCAGTGCTGACGGACTTCTCCGCGGGGCTAATGACTCGGTATAAACCCGTATGAACCGAAAGCCTAATCGCTTATTCTCCCTTCAGATCACTTGTACCGAGATCTAACGTGTGATTGTTATTGTTTTTCTAGAGCACCCGGCGGCAATTCGTCATTGGATTTTATGTAGGGTGTATCCAAATGCGCAACTTTTCTGAAAATCCACCTCTCACAAGGTGGAAGAGATATTTAGAGGATACCGTAGCGGTTTGGGTGGACCAAGCATTCATACTCCAAGAGAAGTTTGCTACTGAAACCAGGTCATAAGCAGACCTAAGGTTTAGGTGGAATTCGAAACGTAAGTAACTTATTTGATTCAGTCAGTATCCGTTTTGCAGGGAAAAGGTGGAGCATCCACCAAATACACGGTTGCCAAGCAAAGGCTGTATTTGCCTTTACCCATGCCTATAGTCTGCGCTATCAACTTCGGCAGTTTTGCTGGACTTCGGTATAACTATCGATCCGGTGAGGAAACGACTGAACAAGTATTTTTTCGACCAAAAATGGTTTTGCCAGATTCCTGTCGAACTGTTGGAAAGAACCAACTTACAAGAACTTTATTGTTCTGCACTGAATTTGTGGTTATCGCCGAGGTTATCGCTTATTCCTGAGAAAGCTATCTACCCAAACCTAAAACGATGCACATCGTGATTCAAGATCTTAATTTTATGTCCACTGCCAAGTTTGTTTCGTCGGTCAGTTGCGGACCGTCCTCCAGTTTCCATTTCTGACCGGATTCCGACCGTTTTATTATGGCACTTGAGGTTACTCAAGTGCCATATAGCGATTGTAATTTCTGTCCGTCAGTCGGTCTGTTGGTCTGTCGGTCCCGGTTTTGCTAGTTCGGGCACTTCCAGATAAGCTAGGACGTTGAAACTTGGCAGGCGTATCAGGAACTGGACCAGATTAAATTAGAAATTGTCGCTTCCTCGATCCGACCATCTGGAGGGGAGTGGAGGGAGGGGGAATCCGGAAAAAATAGGAAAAATTAGATATTTTTAGCTTACGAACGGGTGATCGGATCTTAATGAAACTTGATATATGGAAGGACTTCGTGTCTCAGACCCTCCATTTTAAATCCAGACCGGATCCGGTGACACTGGGGGGGAGTTGGAGGGGGAAACCGGAAATCTTGGAAAACACTTGGAGTGGAGGGATCCGGATGAAACTTGGTGGAAAGTACAAGCAAAAGTCCTAGATGCGTGACTGATATAACCGGAACGGATCCGCTCACTTTGGGGGAGTTGGGGGGGGGGGAGAAGTCCGAATTTGTAGTGATCCCGCGAGTTCCGTGCTTCCTGATGTGCTGGGACGATGGAAATTGACAGGCATGTCTGGGACCCGACGAGATTAAATAGGAAATCGTCAATTCCCCGATTCGACCATCTGGGGGGGGGGGCGGGGAGTGGAGGGAGGGTGAAGCCAAAATTTGAGGTATTTTTAGCTTGCGAACGGGATTTCTAGCGATCCCGCGAGTTCGGCATACTTCCTGATGTCCTAGGGCGATGAAACTTGGCAGGTATGTCAGGGATCCGCACAGATTGACTTGAGAACAGCCGTTTCCCCGACCCGACCATCGTGGGGGGAGTGGGTGGATGGGGAGTCCGAAATCTAGTTGCGTGCATAACTTTTGAACGGGTGATCGGATTTGAATGAAACTTTCACGTTCAGTGTCACGTCCGGATCGGGTCCGATACCTGTGGGGATGGGGGGGGGGGGGGGTGGAAAACTCAAGAAACTCTAAAAGCAGAGGGATTGGGACGAAACTTAATGGATGGAACAAGCATTAGGCCTAGATGAAATTGACGGAGCCAGATGGTTTCGGGGCTCTGTGGGGGGAGTTGGAGGGGGTTTCCTGGAATTCCGGTAGTCGTGAGTTAGAATAGTTCCAGATGTAAAACGACAACGAAGCTTTGCAGGCATATTAGCGACCCGAATTATCTTGACTTAAGAACCTGACACAACATACCCCCGGAAACTTCCGTTCCCAGATCCGAGCATTTTTGGGGGAGCAAGAGAAGAGAAATATGGAAATTGACTTCTATAAATTGCGAACGAGTGGTCTGATTCGAGTGAAACTTCATGGGTGATACGAATCGATGGCCTCGACATGTAAAACATGCGTTCGAACCATATACGACCACGATTAGGGGAATTTGGGGTGGGGGGACTTTTGACATGCACAAAAACCAAAAGGATGGGCCGAATGAGATGCAATTCGACAGTGCCGAGTTTATGCGGCCTAGATTTGTTAGTTGGCGTCCGGGCCGGATTCGGCCAAGGTAGGGGGGATACTGGAAACTTGCAGATAGGCTATGCTCCAATTTCAGTCAAACTTGATTGACAGGAACAAGGAATTAAGAGATTGGACCCGAACCGGCTCCGACAACGTTGGTGGGAGGGGGGGGGGGTACCGGAACTTTCCAAAAATGCTCAGATTCGAGTGAAACTTGATAGATGGTATAAACGAAGATGCTTTAGGTGGTCATTTTTTTTTTTATTCCGAACCAGATTCGGCCACGGTAGGTGGTTTCTCATCTACTTTCTTGTACAGCCTACTCGTACAAGTGCCATATGAGCTCATAGCTCTTGTTCTCGATCTAACAGTTTACCCAGATCTAGTTACTGTTTTATCGTTCCTTCTCCTTATCAGCGTAACCGGACACTCAGATTCATTCGTACATTTCCCTCTTAGACCGGATTCCTTGCAACCAAGCAGATTTTCCAATTCAGCGTGTTGTTTGACCCTATAGTCCAGGATCCAGACCGCGATATCGTTCAAAACAAGACCAAAGGTTTCGACGGGACCCCACGAATTCAATATTTGATCCAGAGAATTGGGTCTTGTCTTCGCAAGATCCAGTCTTCGCGAATCTCCTTGAACATTTTTACTATTAAAATTCAGAAACAGATTAAGGCCAAATTCAGAAAAAAACAAGTTCAGATATGGAGTCAGCAGTTGTGTTTACCCCTATAATTCATATCTGGTTTGAACTACTTGTCCGGCAAAAAAAGAAAGCTCAAAAACGAACCCAGCGTATTTTCTTTCCCCAGTACAGAACATCTAATCAACTTAAAATACAAATTTAACTTATAACAATTTTTCCGGCTCCAGCCGGATTCCGGTCGAACTTATGTCCGGGTAAAAAATGATTGTAATACACGGATTCAGCATCTCTTCTTACCCCTAAATCGGATATCTAATCAACTACAAATCAAACTTTAACTTTTAATAATTTTCCGGTTTAGCCTGATTCCGGGCGAACTACGTATCCGGCAAGAAAATGGTTTTCACCGTTTCAAATAAAACTTTTACTTCTAACAGACTTTCCGGTTTTGGCCGGATTCCGGGTGAACTACTTGTCCGATGACAAAATTTCAAATATTTCATTTGCCCCTTAAATTAACCCCCCTCCCCCACCCCTAAGTCTAGGGCTACAGATCTACGAACTTGACCTTACTCTTGACCCAAAGAATCCTCACACCAAGTTTCATCAAAATATCTCATTCCCTTCGAGAGTTATTGTGCGCACAGACGGACAGACGGACAACTTCTGCGATGTCATAGGTATCCCTCTACTTACGTTTTGGGATCCCAAAAAGGGGGGGGGGGGTGCAGAAGGTTTGAAGAACTTTTATAGACTAAATTCTTGAGCTGAGAACGAAAATCGTACCGGACACTCCGCACCGATGTATGTCACCGACTTTTTAGCCTATAAAGGCAGGTTAGCCCTATAAAGACCAACTGTAGAAAAACAATTTTCCTAGCAGGACCGCATAAACTAAATCAAATAAACTATACATATTCTGAATGCTCTTTGAACGGGCTATCGAATGGTATATTTTTAATTTTTTAAACTTATAAATTTTTCTTAGAAACCAAGGAAAAGCAAAAATTCTTTAACTTTTTTAACTAAACTGTAATTTTTCTCGGAAAAACTTCCAGCAAACTACATATTTCTATTATTTCATTGGAAAGATAAACTCCTTGCCAGTCGTTTCAGCTATTAAAACTTCAAACAGTTTAGTGTTAAGAATTTCTTGAATTTTTTAAAGCAGAGCATCCATGTTTTCATCAGTGGGCATATTCCAAACTAAATATATTAGTCTGGCTGTAACTTTAGGGCCAGTTTTTTAAATGGAGTCCTATTATGACATTAGTTTTTGGGATCCCAAAACGTAGGTGGAGGGATACCTATGACATCGCAAAAGTTGTCCGTCTGTCCGCACGATTACTCTCGAAGGGATTGAGATATTTTGATGAGACTCGGTGGGAGGATCCTTTGGGTCAAAATACAGGCCAAGTTCGAAGATGGGCTCTGTAGCCCTATATTTGAGGGTGGGGGAGGGGTTTCAGATTAAGGGACACACAAATATTTTTTGAAAGCTATTAAGATAGTCGATGTTGAGGTAAGGAGAAGTGCTGAATTCGAATATGGACTTTATTTTCTCGCTAGACAAATAGTTCATCCGGAATCCGGCGAAAACCGGAAAATTTGTGAAAAGTAAAAGTTTAATATGAAGTTGATTAGAGGTTCGATACAGAGCCAAGGTTAGTCCGAATAAGAAATTTATTTTCACGCCGGACAGTTTGTTCGGCCGGAATCCGGCCAAAACCGGAGAATTTGTTAAAAGTAAAGTTTTATTTAAATTTGATAAGATTTTCGAGTTTCTGGTAAGAAGAAATGCTGAATTCGAATATGACAATCATTTTCTCACCGGACGTATAGATCGCTCGGAATCCGGCTGAAACCGGAAAATTTGTTAAAAGTGAAAGTTCAAGCTGGAGTTGATTAGATGTTGGATATAAGGTAAGGAGACATGCTGGATTCGTTTTTGAGCTTTAGTTTTTGCCAGACAAGTAGGTTGTCCGGAATCCGGCCGAAACCGGAAGTTGGGCAGAAGTAAGGAAGGAAGGAGATACGACGTAGGCTATAGGGTAAACCACATGCCGAATCGACATCTGAATATTTGACAGCGCAGAACGGATATCTGAATATATCTGAACTTAGTGAGTTTCAGCTGGCGTATCCGTTTTGCACTGTCAAATACGAACTTGGTCTTCTCCGATTATTACCATTGGCCTTAACCTGTTTGTAAATTTTTAATAGTAAAAATGTTTAAGAAGTCTGTTGAAGACCGAATATCTACAAGAGCGAATTGTAGGGAGCAAATATTAAAATTTTTGAGATCCCATCGAAACCTTTGGTCTTGTTCTTTTAGGATACATATAGGTCATGTAGGCTATATAGCCTATAGGCTGAATAGCCTCTAAATGGACATTTTTTGTATACAAGTTTTGAATAGTCTAGTCTGAGGCTTTGGGAAATTTGTACAGCACCTTCTGCGCTCCTTCTATACTATTTCGTTCTGGTGTCACTCATGTTCTGCGAAAGTAGGAGATTAAAAAGATGAGATCATGTTATTTTGAATATGCAAAGCACCTGCTCCACTTATCTAAATTATGTCATAACCATACATTGACGGAGAAGTTCAAAATTCAAGATGCAAGTGCTACCCTTTTAGATGTTTCCTCATCGCTTTCAAAAATCATGGACGACAGGGCCCAACCAGCACACGACGTCGTCCACTGTTTCCTGACCGATTAAAAATTAAGTGTCTTTTTCTGTGTTTGTTTGTGTTTTGTTTACTTTCTTCATTTACTCCGCCTTTCCGAAATGGCGGGTCATAAATAAATTACTTACTTCCTTACTTACTAGTATCAGACACAAATATAGACGAAAAAACAACAAACTCTGCCTTTGAAGGGTTAACTGTTAGACCAATCTTATCGTAACCTTCAATTAGCATAGCAACATTCCTCTCAAGAGACGTAATGTCAGTGAGAAGCAGTAAATCGTCAGCATAAGAAATAAACGACAGATCCACATTATCAATCGAGAATGAACCTTTAATATGACGAGTCATGCTTTCGAAAATCATGGACAAGGGCCCAACCAGCGCACGACGTCGTCCACTGCTTCCTGACCGAAGATTGAAAATTAAGTGTCTTTTTCTGTGTGTTTCTGTGTTTTGTTTATTTACTTTACTTTCTTCATTTACTCTGCCTTTTCAAAATGGCGGGTCGTAAATAAATTAATTACTTACTTACTGACTATAAATAGCTGTATTGAAAGTGGGGATCCCTGCTTAACTCCTTTTCTAATCTTAATCTCATCCCTGCACATTTGTCCTTGAAAACCCTTAAAGCACAATGGACCCTTCTAATGCTTTACTTAGTATTAAATGCCTCACAAATACACATTTCCGACTTCCATTAGAAGGCGCTACGAAAATCGGCCGTTTTTTTGTTATCCCTTGTCCTTACCTCTCTGGCATTTCGGCGATCCAAATCTTAGGAGCTGGGATATCGTGGCAGGAAATTCAAAAACTCCCAGCAATGCTTGATATAAAAGGATATATTTGAGATGTCACCAAAGTCAAGCCGCAGATGCAGTTTACCTTATTGTTCGAGTGTTTCGTCAGAAGTTCCATGACGTAAAGTGCCTACTAAAAGTTTTTCTTTGTCGAGTAGTGTTCTGAAGCTTGATTAGCTTGATTTATAAAATGTACCAGAATATGCAGTAAGCTTATACAAAATAACATAGCTACAAAAGTCATTCAAAAACAAATAACCGATTCAAATCTGAATTATACCAGCTGATTTATGCATAAAATAAAGATCTACTAAGTATTATAAGAAACATCACTTTTATCTTTGTCCAAGCTAGTAAATTGAGCATGTACTGGCTCCAAAAATTACGCTTTGAAATATCAAAGGGAGGCAACTGTAGAAAAAGCTGCTGATCTGGGGGGTAAGCATTGTTCCTAGGTTGTTACAGAGTGGGGTTGGTAGTTTGATGTGGCCATTGAACTTTAAAAAGTATCACCGAAGCTGCATACCAATATGCTAGAAGACGAACAATGTGGGCATCAATACCAGAATCGATGAGAGCTAGTATGACGCGGGTAACAGAGCTCGGACAAATCAGTTCAAGTTCAAGCGTTCAACCGTCTAGTCGCCTGAGCGTCCACACTGAAACAAATATTCTGCGTGTGGACGTGTCAAGATGGAAAGTGTTTTGATAGAAATGTTTGAACTAGAGGGCAAAGAGTGTGGTATTCGCCCAGGGTTGGTCACCAAGAACCAGGGTGTACGAGTTACTTCAGGATACTTTGGGTTACTTTTGGTTACATTGGGTTACATTGGTTACTTTGGGTTACATTAGGTTACACTGGGTTGCTTTGAGATACTTTTGGGTTACTTTCCAGGGTGTACGAAGTTACTTTTGGTGACCAACCCTGGGTATTCGCAGAGTTGAAAGGACAGAAAATAGGTGAAATGGACTGGCCAAGGCTTCTGGAAATAGCCATGGGGTCGTGGGTAGTGAGGAGAGACTGCTACAAGCCAGGCTGAAGGAGAGAGTTTTGGCGCCGCTCACCCTACGTTTGCTGATCCACTTCACCATGGAGGAGAAGCTTATCGGAATCAGGAGTAGGCTCACTCAACCGGCAGTAGAGAAATCGGAAAACGACGACTTAAGGAAGGTACGAAAGTTTTCGACTATTGCAGATGTAGTTTGTATTGGTATGAACATAATGATATTATCGAGTCATGGTTTTAACAAAATTATTTCACAGTTTTTGTGTTTAGCCGTCGGTATGAATGTAAGCTTGTTTGTAGAGTATATAGGGACAAAGGTTAGCTTGACAGATGAGCCGTCGCAAATTTTGTCAAACAGCGACGCGCAATCATCCAGTTTTGTTTTTCACCGAATCCAGAAAGAATTTGGTGGGAATTATGCAGCCACACGTTTGACCTTATGGCAGTTGTTACGACCGTTAGAAGTGACTGTAAAGGGAAAACTATACTTTCTTTTCCCCCAGGACGTTCAACAGGATATTAAGGGATTGGTCTATTTGCGAAAAACGTGCCTCCGAGATATTTATATGCATTTGTGATTCCGCCGGTCATAGTTCTGTCGTTTCGCCGGTCATACCGGATTTGGAAGATAAGAAGGTATTGGAATACACAATGGCTTTACCAGTGCTTTCGGTAGCGCCGTTTTGGTGGTCAATATAAAGCCGCTCGGCGTCTCTCGATTAAAGATTGCTAGTAAAGGGGGGGGGGGGAGCAAGGGCCGATTCTTTTCCCACCCAAGAAAGTTTTGTTCATAAGAGTTTGGGATCAGATATGTACGCTGATAGAATGAAGTATATAATTAGATAAATGGAAAAGAATAAAAAAACGAAGACAGTATCATCATCAGAATAGAAAATATCAGATAAGGAAAGCAGTTACTTTCATTAAAAAAGCAGCTGCAGTATTTCTTAGAACCGGGTCGCGGGGACGGCACTATATTGTTGCAAGTTTTCCTGGCATAGTTCTATTTTTATTTCTAAGGATAGGACCGGGAAAACGACGGTTCATGAAGCAGTGTCTAAACATGTGTAGATTAGAAGGAGCGGTAGTGTCCTAGGCGTTTTAAGTGATAACCCAGTGTCTTTGATGATTGGTGAATTTTCGGTTATATACAAGGAGATGGGCTTGAATTTGATCTGGGACATATAATGTCACACAAAAATTCGGTTTTAGCATATGAGGTGAAGTCTGGGTGAAGTGATATTTGGGTACAATGATTTTTGAACAGAAGAAAGCGCTAGTTTAAAAAAAGAGAGCCATACCGGTTATAGTAGACCTGCTTCGATATGTTTTGCAACAATCGGAACGGAAAGCAAAACAAGACCAAAGGTTTCGATGGGATCCCAAAAATTCAATATCTGATCCAGACAACTGGGTCTTGTCTTAGCCAGATCCAGTCTTCGCCAGACTCCTTGAACATTTTTACAATTGAAATTCAGAAACAGATTAAGGCCAAATAGCTAATCACCTGAGAAAACCAAGTTCAGATTTGGATTCAGCATGTGTGTTTACCCCTATAAGTCATATCTGTTTTGACGAAAACTTCCTGCCACTTCTGCCAATTTCCCGGTTCCGGCCGAACTCCAGAACTACTTGTCCGGCGAAAAAAGAAAGCTCAAAGACGAAATCAGGGTATCTTCTTTCCCCAGTAATGAGCATTTAATCAACTTCAAATAGAAATTTAGCTTATAACAAATTATCCGATTCCAGCCGGATTCCGGTCGAACTATATGTCCGGGTAAAATACGATTGTCACACAGGGACTCAGCATCTCTTCTTACCCCTAAATCGCTTATCTAATCAACTAGAAATAAAACTTTGACTTCCAACAGTTTTCCGGTTTTGGCCGGATTCCGGACGAACTACATGTCCGGGTAGACACTTGTTTTCACATAAGTGTTCAGCATGTCTTCTTGCCCTAAATCGAACATCTAATCAACTCCAAATAAAACTTTTAATTTTGACAAACTTTCCGGTTTGGGCAGGATTCCGGTCGAAATACTTGTCCGCCGAGAAAATAGTTTTCACCATCGTCTTCAGCTTGTCTCCCTACCTCTAAATTGAACATTTAATCAACTTCAAATAAAACCTTTACTTTCAACAAACTTTCCGGCTTGGGCCGGATTCCGGGCGATATACTTGTCCATCGAGAAAATAGTTTTCACCATCGTCTTCAGCATGTCTTCCTACCCCTAAATCGAACATTTAATCAATTTCAAATAAAACTTTTACTTTCAACAAACTTTCCGGTTTGGGCCGGATTCCGGGCGAAATACTTGTCCGTCGAGAAAATAATTTTCACCATCGTCTTCAGTATGTCTTCCTACCCCTAAATCGAACATCTAATCAACTTCAAATAAAACTTTTACTTTCAACAAACTTTCCGGTTTTGGCCGGATTCCGGGCGAACTACTTTTCCGATGACAAAATGGTTTTCACCATCGTGTTCAGCATGTCTTCTTACCCCATAATCGACTATCACATTAGCTGTTTCAAAATATTTTGTTTGTCCCATAATTTGAATCCCCTCCCCCACCCCTAAATGTAGAGCTACAAAGCCCATCTACGAACTTGACTGGTCCGACGACCCAACGAACCCTCACACCAAGTTTCATCAAAATATCTCATTCCCTTCGAGAGTTATCGTGCTTACAGACGGACGGACAGACGGACAACTTTTGCGATGTCATAGGTATCCCTCCACTTACGTTTTGGGATCCCAAAAACCCAAACGACAATTTAAATCACTCAGGGAGATAATTTTTTTCTTGTTAGTTTTTGGGATCCCAAAATGTAAGTGGAGGGATACCTATGACATCGCAAAAGTTGTCCGTCTGTCCGTCCGTCCGTCTGTGCGCACTGTAACTCTCGAAGGGAATGAGATATTTTGATGAAACTTGGTGTGAGGACTCTTTGGGTCAAGAGTAAGATCAAGTTCGTAGATGGGCTATTTAGCCCTACATTCAGGGGTGGGGGAGGGGTTTTAGATTAAGGGGCAAATTAAATATTTTTAAACAGATAATGTGATAGTCGATTATGGGGTAAGAAGACATGTTGAACACGATAGTGAAAACCATTTTGTCATCGGAAATGTAGTTCGCTCGGAATCCGGCCAAAACCGGAAAGTTTGTTAAAAGTAAAAGTCTTATTTGAAGTTGATTAGATGTTCGATTTAGGGGTAGAAAGCCATGCGGAACACGATGGTGAAAACCATTTTCTCGCCGAACAAGTAGTTCGACCGGAATCCGGCCAACCGGAAAGTTTGTTAAAAGTAAAAGTTTTATTTGGAGTTGATTAGATGTTCGATTTAGGGGTAAGAAGACATGCTGAACACTTATGTGAAAACAATTTTCTACCCAGACAAGTAGTTTGCCCGGAATCCGGCCAAAACCAAAAATTGTTAAAAGTTAGATTGTTATTTGTAGTTGATTAGATATTCGATTTAGGGGTACAGAGATGATGAATCCGTGTATGACAATCATATTTTACCCGAACATATAGTTCGACGGGAATCCGGCTGGAGCCGGAAAATTTGTTATAAGTTGAATTTTTATTTGAAGTTGATTAGATGTTCAGTATTGGGGAAAGAAGATACGCTGAGTTCGTTTTTGAGCTTTTTCTTTTTTCGCCGGAAAAGTAGTTCCGGAATTCGAACGAAACTGGGAAATTGGCAGAAGTGGCAGGAAGTTTTCGTCAAAACAGAGATGGCTTATAGGGGTAAACACACATGCTGATTCAATACCTGAACTTGTTTTTCTCAGATGATTAACCTGTTTTTGATTTTTAATAGTAAAAATGTTCAAGCAGTCTGGCGAAGACTGGATCTGGCGAAGACAAGACCCTATTGTCTGGATCAAATATGGAATTTTTGGGATCCCATCGAAACCTTTGGTCTTGTTCGCGGAGGCTCGGGCTACCGATATTATCAGTCCATGAAAGGGAATCTGAGGGGTTAGTTATTCTGCAGTCGGAAGGGAAAACCATAAAGAGCATGTCCGAAAAAGTTTTCGCGTTAGAAAACAGTGTGACAAAGATCTGCGCCCCGTCCTAGCTAGGCTACGAGCAGAAGCTACAATCTTTAGAGAGTCGATTCGGTCCGGAAAAGTGGCCAAACACATCGGATGGAACAAGACCAAAGGTTTCGATGGGATCCCAAAATTCAATATTTGATCCAGACAATTGGGTCTTGTCTTCGCCAGATCCAGTCTTCGTCAGACTCCTTGAACATTTTTATCATTAAAATTCAAAAACAGGTTAATCATCTGAGAAAAACAAGTTCAGGTATTGAATCAGCATTTGTATTTCCCCCTATAAGCCATCTCTGTTTTGACGAAAACTTCCTGCCACTTCTGCCAATTTCCCGGTTTCGGCCGAATTCCGGAACTACTTTTCCGGCGAAAAAAGAAAGCTCAAAAACCAACTCAGCGTATCTTCTTTCCCCAATATTGAACATCTAATCAACTTCAAATAAAATTTCAACTTATAACAAATTTTCCGGCTCCAGCCGGATTCCCGTCGAACTATATGTCCGGGTAAAAAATGATTGTCATACACGGATTCACCATCTCTTTACCCCTAAATCGAATATCTAACCAAGTACAAATAAAACTCTAACTTTTAAAAATGTTCGGTTTTGGCCGGATTCCGGGCGAACTACTTGTCTGGGTAGAAAATTGTTTTCACATAAGTGTTCAGCATGTCTTCTTACCCCTAAATCGAACATCTAATCAACTCCAAATAATACTTTTACTTTTAACAAACTTTCCGGTTTTGGCCGGATTCCGGGCGAACTACTTGTTTGGTAAGAAAATGGTTTTCACCATTGGGTTCAGCATGGCTTCCTACCCCTGAATCGAACATCTAATCAACTTCAAATAAGACTTTTACTTTTAACAGACTTTCCGGTTTTGGCCAGATTCTGGGCTAACTAATTGTTCGGCGATAAAATGGTTTTCACCATCGTGTTTAGCATGTCTTCTTACCCCTAAATCGAACATCTGATCAACTTCAAATAAAACATTTACTTTTAACAAACTTTCCGGTTTTGGCCGGATTCCGTGCGAACTACTTTTCCGATGTCAAAATGCTTTTCACCATCGTGTTCAGCATGTCTTCTTACCCCATAATCGACTATCTTATTATCTGTTTAAAATATTTAATTTCCCCCTTAATTTAAAACCCCTCCCCCACCCCTAAATGTAGGGATACGAACTTGACCTTACTCTTGACCGAAAAAATCCTCACACCAAGTTTCATCAAAATATCTCATTCCCTTTGAGAGTTACAGTGCGCACAGACGGAAGGACGGATAGTCGCACAGACGGACAGACGGACAACTTTTGCCATGTCATAGGTATCCCTCCACTTACGTTTTGGGATCCCAAAAACCCGGGCATGATAGAAAGATACAGGGGTTCACAAGTTTGCGAATATGTCGGATAAGTAAAAGGAGTAGCGGGAGTCGAAGAGGAAGTTCCAGAACTTAGTACTTTTCAGGCAGACATAAAAAAACTCAAAAACTGTTTTTTTAATTTTTAAGAGGCTGGAGAGTCATGGTTTCTGTATCATGCGCCGTTTATGTTTGGTATGGATTGGATAGATTTTGTGAATTAAGATATAGTTACTGGAAAGCATTTGGAACAAAGAGGGGGATATGGGCTGATCTCCATCCTATCCCCAAACGTCCGAGCCATGTTACCCACGTCATATTATACTATGAGCGTGTTCCATCCTACCTACTGTAGTTACTACGCATGACGTCACGAATTCTGGCTTTTCCCGTCAAGGTTGGAACGAGTTTTCTGTTTTCGCGCAGAATATCATGCCACGGGCGAATCCGACCAATCACGATTCAGAGATCCGTAGTTACTACGCTTACTACGCTCCCGAGCGTGGTAAGCAAATAGTTACTATTAGTTACTATTTCGAGAAGGTTGGAACGGTCAGCCTAGTAACTTTTGGTGAGGCTGGAACGGAAATAGTAACTAATAGTTACTATTGGTAAGAGGGTGGAACACGCTCTATGACGCGGGTAACAGAGCTCGGACAAATCAGTTCAAGTTCAAGCGCGCAAAGGGCTGGGTAAGACAAGTGCAGTAACACTTGGGTTTAAAAAAAAAAAGACAAAAAAGAAGGGGGTTAAGAAAGAAATAGTGGAAGATTAAGGGTAAAGGGCAGAATATTTTGGCAAGGACGTGCGGGTCATATTATACTAATGCTTGTGGGTGGAGTATTGAATCAAATGCTGCAGAAATGTCAAGATTGCATGTGAGGAGCTTTCAGGGGTACTCTTGTTCAGAATGGGGGGATGAGCTACTTCTAGGTATCCTTAAGTCTACAAATGCTAGGTCTATAGTGTGTTTTGGCAACATGATAGAAAAAGTTCTTAGTTTAGCAGAAAGTCGGTAGGATATTAAGTTAAGAATGTGAGGTTGTTTGTTATTTGAGATTGTTGTTTGTTTTGTTTTTCTGTATATGGCTTTATCGCTTTCAAATATGCAGATATATATATATATATATATATATATATATATATATATACAACGGTTTTTTCAGCGTATGAGCTTTATTTAACGCTTTCCTTAGCAGCCTGTGTGAAAAGGCACAACCAAGGCCATTACGGAGTCCCAACTGCTTGTCACCAACCAAAGTTAGGTCTACAATTTTTTCTAGCAACAACTTTTCAAATACTTTGCCACGTTTGTTTTCTTTATGTGACGTATCAGGCGCCCTATCATTTTTTCCGAGAAGCTTATTCGTCCGAAGACCGGTTATGCTCCAAGATTGTCATCCAAAGCGAGGGATACGGAAACAGACTAAAGACAGCCGAAGCCATATGTAATTTTGTGTGAGCACAGCTTAGTTGTAAAGTCGTCAAATTTCTCAGAGCATCGCTGGAGAAACACTATATAGTGCGAGTTGTCCTTTAAGAAAGCAAGACTTCAGCCTAATTTACTTGGACCCGATTTAAACCCCTGTAAGCTCCTTCGAGTCCATTAATTCCTTGAAGACTTCTTGTATACTCGAGGCGTTTACCTCTCGTCGAACTAATGACATGAAACATTCATTCATCATAAAAACGTAGTTATAACCATGGAGATATCCGGATACACAGAGGTGTTGTTTTGTTTCGCCTTTTTAACACAGTTTTGCTTTCGGTGTTTAGCCGGAATGTCGGCGGAAGAGAATATTCGGGTGGCCGTTCGACTTCGACCTTTCATATCCTTTGTTGCGTGTGCGTATAACCTCGGGCTTAAGGCTGGGTCACACTGCCTAAAATCTGCGTTCAATTTGTAATTAGTCTTTCGCCGTCAGAACTAGGTGCTCGGACGCAATTTACTTTCATCTTAGAGGACGAAATTAATTACAATGTAATAATTATATAGTGAATAATCGATATTAATTCACCGATCAGATTAATAGGGTTGTAATTACGCTACAGGACAGCGGAAGTAGCTTGCTTGATCAAACAAAAAAAAAAGAAAACGCCACTCATGAAATAGCTGTTTAGTTTAGGCCTATCTCACGTCTAACAGTCCGTTCTGACCTACTACTAAAGGACTAGGAGCGTGGACACTTTTTGGTAAGTAGTAGAAAGGTAGAATAGTGAATTAACACGTATGTATTTATTATCTCCAAAGAGGTGCCATGAATGAATGAATGAATTTATTGCACGAAAAAATCCTTGGGGTCATGGCAACAATAAAAACAATAAAAAACACAACAAAATACAAAAATCGCTCTCTATGGGACAAACCAACGCGGAGCAATCTAGCCACCTTACGGATATCCCCCATATTTGTACTTCCAGTTTTTGTCTAGTAGCCTATTGTATTGCCTTGCTATCGTATGGTACTGCCAACGAATCTATCTTTTTGATTGATTGATTTATTTATTCGTCTTCAACTAGATTAGAAAACATTTGCAAACGCAAAAAACAACTAACTTGTCATCAGACTTGTCAACCATGACCTGAACAAGGAGAAAATATTGAAAATAAAACTACAAATACTTCATTACACTAAACAATTAGACCAAACAACTTTCTCTGTCAGTCCTTCTTTTTATATATACCCCTGACTTCTCCCATAATTACTTCTAATCAACCTGAAACCTCCCCCCACACAGAAAAAAATCCTAGTAAATGATTTTGTAATTTATTCTTAAAAAGGAGTTTGCTGGTCAACTGCTTCTGCAGCCAATGAAGAGGGATCAGAACAGGCCCGTATGCAGGAATTTCTTTCGGGGGGGGGGGGGGGGGGGGTGCCTGCGGGTCGGACAAAAAAGACATAGATCAGAGGAAAAAGCTATAAAAATGACCATTTTTGTATGTTTCGAGGGGGGGGGGGGGTCAACCCCCTACCCCCCCCCCCCTGGATACGGCCTTAGATCAGAATAGCGCTTTTTTTTGTCACAGCGTAATCGTTGCAGACGCTTCTTTACAAAGTTCTCTCTTTACAGTATGACTGTTTTCTTAGGCGAATAGAGGAGGGTTTTCGCGAGAATCACTTTCCGGCGAGCGAAGCGCATCGCGAAAACTGTGGGAAAGCGATTCCTGGAATCACTTTCTACTTTCCCGCTGGACTGATCGCGAAAACACATGGAAAGCTGACATCGACGGGAGAATGTTGAATTACAAACTTTTTCGAATAAATATGGTTCACTTAACGGTTCTTTGATTCTCATATATTCCGTCGAAGTCACCTTAATTACGATTGTCTTTTTTTGTTTTTTTATTAGTGACACTTGCATTGTTTTTTCTCCACATATTTGAAACCCGCCAAAACATTCAACTTTCCGCGGAGCTTTCCACTATCCTCGTGGAACCACTTTCCGGGAAATCTGCGTCGGTTTCCGAAGCGTGAAAACCGGGTTGGAAAGTTCGGCAACTTTCCGAAGTAGCGCGAAAAGTGCGAAAAACCATTGGAAAGTGATTCCGACTTTGCTTTCCAGCTCGCGCCCTCCTTGGGTTAGTTTTTCGTGTAGACTATCACCATTTTAAAAGGACCGACACTTACGAAACCTTAGTCTTAGAGCGTGTTCACCCTTCTAGAAATAGTAACGATTAGTTACTATTTCCGTTCCAACCTCACCAAAAGTTACTACGTTGACCGTTCCAACCTTCTCGAAATAATAAAAACTGTAATAGTAAACTATTTGCTTACCACGCTCGGGAGTGTAGTAAGCGTAGTAACTACGGATCTCTGTAACGTGATTGGTCGAATTCGCCCGCGGCATGATATTCTGCCGGAAAATAGAAAAGTCGTTCCAGCCTTGACGGCAAAAAGCCAGAATTCGTGACCTTATGCGTAGTAACTACGGTAAGTAGGATGGAACACGCTCTTAGTCGTCATAATTCTTTCTTCTTCTGTTTCCTTTCATCGTACCTCAAGCTTTTCCTTGACTGCCATGTTTACAACAAAAAAGAAATTTCCCGAAAGTCCAAGTGCATTATCGAGTTCAGTGGCAAGCAAGTGAACTTATTCAATCCGAACGACTTGAGCGACCGAAAGAAATTCACGTATGATGAAGCCTACTGGTCGTTTGATGGGTATACAGCGACCTCTGATGGTGTGTACGTTCCCGATCCTGCGCATGCTAACAGCAAGTTGTTCCGTGACCAGGTGAGGACCTATTTTCTTTTTTTTTCGATTTTAATTAAACAATGGCTAAACACGGAAATGTCGGCTACGTTTTTAGCCATTGTTTAAAGGACCTGTCTTACCTATAATACCAATGCAACCTACTTCCATAATCACTCCATACATTTCTGAACCTGGAGACACCAATTTCGTACTGTACATTCCAACCCCCTAATAAAACCACGCTGATTTTCTCACTTGCCGTGTTTTGCTACCTTCGATGTGTATCATGCTGTCGACGGTTGTCGGCGAGAACTTTTTCCATCAGAAAATCCGGTTATGTAAATTGTTTCCCTATTTTCGCTACAAGTCAACGGGTCTCGGAAAAGGCTTAAAACAGCCAAAACCGTGGGTTATTTGTTGAAAGTACAGCATTGTTTTATGTTAAAGCTTAACTGAAAGGCAAACTTATTTTTGTATCATTTAATGGAATACACTGAGTTATTTAGATTCTGCTCAGAGATTTTTTGATTTTCCACTATCTGATCTAGTAGTGAGGTTCAGAATATCTACGGCTGTCCCTACAGCGCAAATTCTACTATAGCTGCGTTCTTTGTCACGGGAGTTCTCACCAGTGTGTCTCCGGTTTTTCTTATAAGCCGTTCTTGCATCCACCGGTGACTTCTCACCAGTCTTATAACCCGTTTTTGCACTAACCAGTGTCCGGTTTTATCTCACCGGTGCGGACTAACCAGAACCTGCTCGTGAGCCCTGCTGCAGCGAGAAGTTAACCGGTTTTCATCAACTCACAGGTGTACCAAAAGAACGCGTTTTAAGGGAAGAACCGGACACTGGTGACTAAACACCAGAGACAGCCCGGAGTGCAACGAACGCAGCTTATGACGCGGAATATTTGAATCTGAACAAAAACGCGGCATTTCAGTGGACAGTGATAAGCTTGGTGAAGACTGCTTAGTGCCTGAACAAAAACATTTCACAAATCTTTTCCGTCAAGCTTACGACACAGATAGTACCACAAATATGACAGGGAAATTCCACTATTTGAAGATTGATTATTCGTGGATAGCGGAGCAACGAAGTAATGCATTTTCATCGGGTCTTCAAGCCTCTTTAAGTGAATAGGTGAGGGGTAACAAGACAGCTCCATCTCTTCCCTTTTCAGTTAAACTTTAAAATACTCTAATTTGAAGAGTAAATGAATGAATGAATGAATGAATGAAATTTCTTTCCCATTTTTAAGACACAAGTCACAAATGGAGTATGAAAGAAAAGACAAGAAAAGAAAGAGAAAAAAAAAAGACAAGAAGACACAACATGTAACACATAAATTTTGATACTCTTATTTACACATGGGGCAACATAGCCCTATACAAAGTATGGTTAGCGTCAAGAGAACGAATAGAGAACGAAATAGAGCGAGGGGTCCTTTAAGTATATGTTTCCCAGACATTCCCAGTCAGCTTGGGCTCAGTGAGTATCTATGTTCATGTTCACAGTGAAGCCTAGCAAACTACTGTAGCTCTTTCGATATCTCTGAAAATTTTGAACCTTCAACTCAGAAGCGTACGTGTTTGGACAAAGCTCCGGACATACCGCACTTCTAATATGCCAGACTGTCAGACGGTTGTGTCTATCTTCTAGAGGGAAATTATTTCAAGTTGTTCATCTTTTCAGACTCAAGTATTCGAAGATCTTGGGCTCGGGATGGTTAAGAACGCAATCGAAGGCTACAATTCTACTCTTTTTGCCTACGGCCAGACAGGGTCAGGAAAGTCTTATACGGTTATGGGATACGGACAGAATAAAGGTAACAATTGAATTCATCGGGTTAATGTTCACAGGCATGAAATACTACTCCTAGTCGTCTTCTTTTCCTCTGTTTCAGGTTTATGTTCGAAGTTGACAGTGTTGAATCTGTTTTAGCTAATCAGAGCCTCGTTTTTGTTGCATGATGCAGGTCCGCTTCTCGGCCGATTCCGGACTGATTCTTTCTACATCCGTTTTTGCACTGCAGCGCTTCCGAGGAAGACCGCAGCGCTTCTCGAGAATCACGGACTTCTCCCCGACCAAGTCCATTCTTCCCTGCAAGATGCTGCAGCGCTGCCGCGTCAACCAAGAAGAAAGCGACTCCAAAAACGCATATTATGCAAAAGCAAAGAAGTGCTGCAGCAGCGATGCGGCAGCGCTATTGCAACAAAAACGAGGCTCAGCTCGTTGAACTGCTCAGTATCTGTAAAATAATGTGCTCGTGGAGACAAGAACCATGTTACGGAGCTACGCTAGCGCTTTAACAGCGTTCACACCGATTATTTCACACAATCAGGCTCGAACGTTGAGACCCAGGGGACCTAGGGGGTTAGCAGGGTCGGAGCCCTCTTTTTGTTAATACAGCAAAAACAAACTTACTTCTACTTTTATATTTTTTCAATTTGTTCTTTGGTTTTAGAAAATAGAACCGCAGATTTAAAAATGACTTATGAAATTAGACATGTGCCAACTATAATTGGTACACAATATAGTCTTTGCATTTACTACTCAAGTCCACCACTGTATACAGAAGGGCAGGATCCCCGTTCTTTTGGTTATCTTCGTCTTCTTCCTTAAGTCAGGATCCCTGTTCTGAGGCAGGATCCCTGTTTTGATTACAGTCAACGAACTGGGCTCCTACTTTGGACTTGGATTTCAACGAACCCGGCTGAAGGACTGCCTCCTTCTCCTTCCTCAGCACTTGTTCCCGGGAAATGATGACAGTGAGCCGTCCATACATTCGTTACGGTGCCGTCATTGATTACCGTTTTTTGTCATTGCCGAATAGTTTTCCTTTTTGTTTAATAGTCGTTGCTTTACCCTTTTCTATCCTTCTAGGGATAATCCCACAGTTTTGCGAAGCTCTCTTTGTTCACCTGAACAAAAAAGAAGTGCAGTCAGCTGGATGTCGGTATGAAGTTCACATAAGCATGATGGAAATCTACAATGAGGTAGTAAGAGATCTCCTAGAGAAAAATGCAAAGAAAGGTCTGCGGATCAGAGAACACCCCAAAAAAGGATTCTATGGTAAGTTTCGTTTTGGCCACTACCAGGAGGATATGTGATAGTCTCGAAGAATGTGAGAGAACTTTCTCAATGTTTACTGTGTGAGAAATATAATACTCTTCGTGATATAAGCAGGATTACGGTATCTCAAGTTTGCTGTAGTATTTGAAGCTTCCTCTGTTCTCTGGTGTGATGTCAGCTGTGAAATGAATCAAGGGTAGTTCACTGGTCGGGAAAACTCTTGCCGTAATTTGGTGGACTCTGATGGGACTTACTTTTTTTGAAAAACAGCATGCTTTACATTTGACCATAAATCCCATGCCTTGAGTCATCCAGGGCATCCAGCAGTAGGCGCCAGTCTTGTCTCTTTTTATTTTTATTTTTAGTGGAGTATTCCTTGGAACAATCCACTATCGCAAGCGCTGTAGCTGCTTTTGGCTTTCGGTTTCCGGGTTTCACCGTTTTGCGTGGAGGTCATAACTCTTGAACAGTGCATGTATCAAGTTCAGACTTGGTACACTTGGGGGTATTGTGGTCTAGTTGTGCCTTTTGGGGGTCCCAACTCCCCCACCCACCCGGTTCAGGAGCAAATGGGCAAAGATTGCTCATTGAGTAGAGTTCATAGCGTGAAGACAATGACAGATATCAAGTTGAAAGCTGCTACAACTGCTCGGTTGTACATTGTACATCAAAAGGTTGTATATAAAAGCTGGTACATCAAGTTGAAACTTGGTACAGGTGTTGGCGCTGGGGTCTAGTTTTGATTTTTAGGCCCCCCCCCCCCCCCCCCAACCACCTAATTCAGGGGCAATTGAGCCCAGATTGCTCAGATCGTGGAGTTCACGACTCGTGGACCATGACAGGCATCAATTTGAAACTTGGTATTATTGTCGGGACTGGGATCTAGTTGTACTTTTTGTGGTCCCAAATCTCCACACTTACCCAGTTCTGGGGCAATCGGGCCCGAATTGCCCTGTTGCTAAGATCTTAACTTTACCACGGCCGGAGCTACAATGACGAAATTTCCTATACCTATATCCTCTGGCTACGAAGAAAATCTTGAGACTGCACCTCCCCCGCCCTCCCCACTCATGGGTAACTGGGCCCTGATTGCCCATGATTTGAGATTTTGTGAACCGTTACACGTATCAAAATTTAAAATTGGTATACTTGGCGATGGTCTAGTTTAAAGTATTCTCCCCCCCCCCTCCCCACACACACACGCACCTTCACCTTTCCTACGTGTCAGGGGCAACTGTACCCAGTTCATAGCTTGTAAACCATGGCCGGTATCAAGTGTACCGTGTTCTTCAAAACTGGGCTAACAGAAGAATTTTTGAAAACTGAGTTAACTATAACATTGGAAATAACATAGCTGATTTGGTATTCTGTTAAATTGTGCCAAGTGTTAGATGACGACATGAGCACCAACTAACAGGTAGATTAGTTTTAACTTTCTGAGTTCCTACTTGCTTCATGCAGATGGCATACACAAAACTGGGCCCAAAAATTATAAAAATGTAGTTAGCACAATTTTGAAGAACACAGTACAAGTAGAAACTTGGAACGATTGTTATCACTGGGGTCTTGGTGTTTACGATTTTTCTTAGGAGGAGGGGGGGGGGGACTACCTTGAGCACTTTGAAAATTTGTGACTTTGATATTAGGGTGTTCGAGCAAGGTAGTAAACGAAGTGTATTGGAACAAACCCACAGTCCTCATAGTGAGCATAACTGATTGTATGAGAGATGGCCTGAGCCGTGTTTGGAGATTCTTTCAGAGCTCGTTTGTTGGTTTCGCAGATAAGTATTAAATGGTATGGAAAGGGAGAAATCTAAGTCAGTTCAGTTCATTCTTTTACACTCCACGTCTGAGCACTTGCGCACTTTGTTATATTTTTTAAAGCGGAACAACCTTTATTGGAAACACAATTGTACAGATGTATCTCACTTAATCACATTTTATACCTATATATAATATAAACAAAACTCTACAAAATAGTCTTGTCCTCTCTTTGGTGGGCGCTACCTGGGCGTGCTCCTATCAGCCAGGTTTCAGACTTCCATGTATGTCTGGAAGATTCCTTTGGTAGGTTCGATGACTCGTGCTTCTTGGTCATCCCCCTCGATTTCTTCGTTTCGGCTGCCAATTTAGGATGGTGACAGTCAAAGTCCCTGTACTTTTTGTATATTATACTGTTTGACCAACGCAATATATAGTGTTGCTCGTCCTTTTAACATTGAATCTAAAGCTTGTTGATAATAAGCTACTCTTGTCATTCTGAGGAATATTAATGAAATTTGTCGGTAAACTTCACAGTAAAAAGTTTCTCCGAGTAAGGATTAAAGTTAACTGCAGTATTTGCTACTGGAATTAATCGTATCTCTACTGGGATAGGATTAATCCGACTTAGAGATAATCGTATATCAATAAAGACAAGGTTAATCCCAGTAGCGAATCCTGCAAGATTTTTTTTCTGTGTTTGTGGATCGCACACCTTAAAATTGCTTTTAAGTCGACTAATAGGGCAAATATTAACGACTAGGACCCGACCACGAAAACTAAAGAGGAAGAAGTACGAGGGAGATGATTGTAACGCAGTACAGCAATGAATAGTCTAGGACTTCAGTTGAGGTGTAACATGAATTCCACTTTTAGTCAGAATAAATATGTATCTATATATGATATGATATATTTGTAATATTTTAGCCGAGGGCCTTGCTTCACGTCTTGCCACATGCGCTGAAGACCTTCTTCTTCATATTGAAACAGGCTCCATTAATCGGACTGTCGCTGCCACCAATATGAACGAAGTCAGCTCTAGAGCTCATACGATTGTTGGGATTAATGTGGTACAGAAGTCGACGAACTCTAAAGGCGAAGAAACAGCCAAGGTTGCCCTAGTGAACTTGGTTGACCTAGCTGGAAGGTTAGTGACTTGCGAACCATATCTCATACAGTTATCATTTGTGATAGCTATCCCTGCATAGCTAACAATCTAGTTACCCATACTTAATCACTAGATTTGGCTTGAAGACCCGCTGAAAATGCGTTACTTCGTTGTTCCGCTACCCAAGGATAGCCGATTTTCAAGTAGTGGAATTTCCGTGGGATTTTGTCGTATGCCTTACGGAAAAGATTTATGATATTTTTTTTTGTTCAGGCACTAAGCAATCTTCACCGATCTTACCACTGCCCGCTGATCAGCCGCGTTTGTTCTGAGATTTTTAGAGTAGATAGTGGAAAATAATAAAATCCCTTTGCAGAATCCAAATAATTCAGTCTATTCAGTTAAATGACACAAACATAAGTTGCCTTTTCAGTTAACTTTAAGAGGACACCCTCGATTCAACCCAGCAGCCCGCCAGAGTTTTAAGTTGAGCGGAGACCGAAGTAGCAGACGCAGCCCGGATTCGTTGGTCCAAAGGTCGTAGCAGTAGGCAACGTGAGAATTATAAAGTGGGATCTCCACTGTCAATCGCAAAGCTCTCGGATGCCCTCGTTTCGTGTCGCCATTTTTGTCGATTGCAGCTTATGAGGGCACGCTGGGACTGGACAATCCCGGTTACGTGTACCATGGCTTACCATCGCCAGTGGAGTTCCCGCTTCAGTTGTTTCTTTGGGACCGATTAGTTAGGTCGAACAGTCTAACATTCTTGGTTTCTAGCGAGCGAGTCGGTTCTGCAGGGACGTCTAACGAGCGTTTGAAAGAGGGAGCCATGATCAACCAATCCCTGGCTAGTCTTGGCAATTGTATTCATGCACTTGCTGAACAGTCTCAGGGAAAACTACTGAAAATACCATTCAGAGATTCCGTCCTGACGAAGCTACTAATGAATGCCCTCGGAGGAAACAGTAAAACTGTTATGGTAAGTCGCGTACGGCCTCTTTATTTTTGGGATCCCGAAACGTAAGTGGAGGGATACCCATGACTTCGTAAAAGTTGTCTGTCTGTCCGTCCGTCCGTATGTATTAGACGATTACTTTTATTTTAAATTAGTTCATAAGTGTTGACTGTAAATTGTATATATATTTTTATTGGCGACCAACCGAATATTCGGCTTGTCCGCTTCACGTTTTAGAAATAGATTGAATTGGTCCCCAGGAAGGAGGAGTAAGCGTCTCCGTAACGACTCAAACCCAACGACTCAAATCCTGTGTCAAATAATCACGGCGATCTTTGGGAGCAGCTGTGACACCACTTGTGCCTTTCTTCCGCTAGGTTCCTGGAGAGGCCGGAGATTTTGCATCGGCAAGGAGAGACAGTCATCGAGAGTACAGAGGGAGTCACTCCACGCGGACTCCGCGTACAGAAAACAGCGAGAACACGAAGAATGCTTTCAAAACGGATTTGTTAGAGAAAATAGGTGCAGTTGACGAAATTTGTCTGGATCCACTTTAGTTTGGTTTGTTTACTCTGCTTGTTTCTAATTAATTTTACATTTCACCAACATCAGCAAAAATTTATTCCCCTCCGAATTTGAAAGGAAGTTCTTTTTGACGATGGTATCTGATCCCTCGTTCTAAAGTGGTTTCTGAAGTTATCGCCAGGTTACCGCCCATTTCTTGATACATTAGTTGCGTTTTCACAAATACGATGGTACCTGATACCACGGTCTAAAGTCGTTTTTGCAGTTATCGTGGTATCTGATATCACGGTCAAAGGCTTTTTTGCAGTTATCGTGGTATCTGGCCAGTTATCGTGGTATTTGATATTCAGATACCACTGTTTGGCCGTGGTAACTGGTCGTGTTATCTGAAAAGTCGTCTTACTTTCATCAAATGTTGTCAGATTGGTGAGAAAGAAGTTTGGCACTTAGTCACGTGACTGAATGTCTGTTTTACTTTTTGGATGACTTCGAAAAGCGCAATTTCGGCAATTGTCGTGTTTCCAGAGCAACCGTATATCAGATACCATGGTAACTGCAAAAACGACTGATTGCAGACCCAATTACCGTGGTAACCTGGTGGTAACGGATACCATGGTAGCAGCAAAAACGCAACTATTATTAACACTACGGTATAGTCGGTTCCGCACCGACTGCGGGGCAAAAAAGACCCGCGAAATTTAAAAAACGACAAGCACATGCTTGAAAGGGACCTGGAGTCTGTCCAGAGTGGGACCCAAGTGCCAGTAATTTGCAGGAAGGAACGTAACATGCTGTAAGTTGTGAAGGTGTTTTGAAGTAGTAAATCTGAGAAGAAATTTGTGACTGACTCAAGAGTAAAAATATGCTTCTTTCTACCACTTGGGTAATTTACCTTAATTTGCAGTTTGGAGAGACTAAAGGCGTATTCTCGCCATTCCCCGAGGGCTCCACTTGAGGAGTCCCCGGGTTTTTGTTTGTCCCGGGGACTCACTCCTCGTATTCTCACGAGTCCCCACGGACAGGGAATGCTCCGATTATCATCACCATCATCAGAAAGGACTCCCTTTCAGATTCAAAGAGGAATCAATTTTTGATGGTGTCGGTGCAATATAAAATTAATCAAACACAATCAGATTAAACAAAAGCAAAATAGAATGGATCCTGACTAATTTCGTCAACTGCATATTTTTTTTTTTTAACATAATCCGTTTGGAAGCATTCACTGTTTTCTGAAAGCGGAGTCCGAGTGGAGTGACTCTGGAGTGACTCACTCTATTCTCTCTGTTCCCTTCGATTCCCCGAGGAGTCCTCGGGGAACAGCGAGAACACGCCTTAAGATCCAGTTTGATCTGCAGCTGAACCCTGAGTGATGATGGCTGACATTTGTTGCTGGTCTGGGTCATCCCAGCAGTCTTTCCAGTTCTGGCAATCCTGGCATGACCACTCACACCTGTTATCAAGTGACAAAAGCTTCAGGTGAAGGTGCTAATACTGTACTAACTTTAGACTGAGAGAGGGATTTCCAGTCATTGAGAACTCTTTCAGTAAAGAAGTACCGATTTAGTACACTCTTGTTTTCATGTTGCATTTGGATAGTTTCTTGGAGTGGCCTCTTGTATTTGGTTGATTGAACTTGCGAAGGTCGAGGGGACTAGTTGTTTCATTGGAGAGTTTGTGGGTAAGCAGCATGTCACCTCGTCTGTGGCAGTGTAACAGTGTTGGTAGTTTTGAGTTTTTCAGTTTTTATGGCACTTGCCCTTCAGCCAAGTGCCATATAGTGATCGCAATTTCTGTCTGTCAGTCGGTCTGTCAGTTGGTCTGTCTGTCTGTCCCGGTTTTGCTAGTTCGGGCAATTCTAGATAACCTAGGATGATGGAACTTGGCAGGCGTATCAGGGACCGGATCAGATTAAATTATAAATAGTCGCTTCCCTGATCCGACCATCTGGGGGGGAGTGGAGGGAGGGGGAATTCGAAAAAAATAGGTAAAATGAGGTATTTTCAACTGACGAACGGGTGATCGGATCTTAATGAAACTTGATAAATCAAAGGACCTCGTGTCTCAGACATCCCATTTTAAATCCAGACCGGATCCGGTGACATTGGGGGGGGGGGGAGTTGTAGGGGGAAACCGGAAATCTTGGAAAACGCTTAGAGTGGAGAGATTGAAACTTGGTGGCAAGAACAAGCACAAGTCCTAGATACATAGTTGACATAACCGAACCGGATTCACTCACTTTGCGGGTGTTGGGGGGGGGGCGAGTTTCTAGTGATCTCGCGAGTTAGGTTCTTCCTGATGTGCTAGGACAATGAAAATTGGCAGGCATTTCAGGGACCCGAACAGATTGACTTGAGAATAGTCGTTTCCCCCATCCGACCATTTGGGGGGGGGGGCTGGAGGGAGGGGGACTCCGAAACTTTTGGTATTTTAACTTCCGAACGGGTGATCGGATCTCGACGAAACTTGATATATAAGAAAACCTCATGTCTCAGATATCCCAGTTTGAATCTGGACCGGATCCGGTGACATGGGGGGAGTTGAAGAGAGGAACCGGAAATCTTGGAGAACTCTTAGAGTGGAGAGATCGGGATGAAACTGGGTGGCAAGAACAAGCACAAGCCCTAGATATGTGTTTGAAATAACCGGACCGGATCCATTCACTGTGGGGGAGTTGGGGGGGGGGGGGGGGTCCGAATTTCTATAAGTGATCCCGCGAGTTCGGTACTTCCTAGACTCGGACGCGGACGACATAACTGAACTGACACTAAAAAACGTCGAGTCTTCATGTCAACTTCATCAACTAGCAAATGTATTTTCACTATGAGACGGAGAGTTATTGAACTATGTACAGCACTAAGTTGATGGTCAAATATCACATCTCCATCGGTGCACCAATGTGCGCTGAAGGATTTGCTTCCGAGTTTTTGACACTATTTGCTCACGATGAATGATCAGATCCACCCCACCAGCAGCAATTCTACTGTTCAGCTCCTGATTGAGTGCCTTACATTTCTAACGTTCTTCTTTTGAGCCGCAAGCGCCGCAAACTGTATATCTTCTTTCAAGTTAGATTTCTGTAGGATTTTTCTTTTTATTCCCACATCAGGAACGGAAAAAAGTTGCAGCTTTTATTCTTCGGTCTTAATACAGTCTAATATGATTTGCTCTGATAAAAGTTAGCTGACATATCTGTTTTGCTCTGACAAATAAAGATTGTGCCACTATCGCTCTATAAATTGCTATATAACACAAAATCAACTACGTTTGCACGGTTGAATTGGATTCGCAGCCAGCTTATTCTGATGGTTTGCAGTCTATCAGAAAGACTGTGGAGAGCCTGAAAGCATACGCCCTTGCCAGGTCGCTACTTCATTGTAAGTTTAATGAGTTTTGGAACCGTGTTGCCAAATGCAATAAAAACTCTGTCCCTAAGCCTGCTGAGACTGTAGGGGGTGTTTCAGGTCCTGCCCAGATTGCTGAGCTTTGGGGAAGGCATTTTGGCGAGGTGTTTTCGTCAGTGCCGTCTGATACTGGTCCGATGGAGCTATCTCTTAGTGCCACCCTTTCTAGAAACGACAAGCATCTAATAAAATGCGAGGTTGTTGCCAAGGTGGTTTCTGGGCTGTCTGGTAGTAATCACCTGAAGCATGCAGGACCGATGCTAGTGTGCATGCTCACCGCTCTGTTTGATGGTTTTCTGGCTCATGGAGAAAAAGAAGAAATATTACCCAAAGTACAAGAAGAGCTGTGAAGCTCTACCGGGGCTGAAACCTTGGCTTAGACAAGGACGGGGCAGTGGTGGACAGCTGTCTGTAAACTAGCTCATTACTTGTATTGAACGGCCTAACAAATCTCATCTTCGAACGAAAACTTTGTTAGACACAATTTAAAGCCAAACTTGATAGATGGTTTACAATGCCGTACGTGGCGCATCGCCATCTAACGTTTGTTGATCTATCTTTCCATACGGATATATCCGAAATTTATCCGTTTTTTTTTTGTTATCTATCTCTCTTCGGATACTTTCCAGTCTATCACAATGTTCAGGTCCCGAGCGCCAGTCTGCGCTAGTGAACTTTAGACAAGGACGGACGGTTTGACGGTATGGTCACTCACTAGCGGCGATTTTTTGCCCGATTTCAGTTGCGCTTCTCTACGAAAACGTCCTTAGCGCATTTTTTATGACATCGCTGAAGAGGAGCTTATACCTTATATTTATAGCTTAATAGTAGGTGTCTTGCACAATTCTGCAGAGTCCATCATGTCACTTTGAACAATTAGTATTAATTTGGTGCGTGGAAGATATTCGTGCGTTAATGGGATCTGGTGTAACTCCTTTTATTTTTTCAGATTGCCACAATTAGTCCTTCGGATATGTACTATGATGAAACGCTTTCTACTTTGCGATATGGTATGTAGTAGGCTAGATGTTCAAATCATGAGTTTTGTTTGACCGGTCTGGTCTCTCGTCGCTACCTCTTGAGTAGGGTTCCCGCAGAGCCTGGTGGTAAAACTGGATGAGATATTCTGAAGAGAGAGAGAGAGAGATAGGTTTATTTAAACAACATCGTAGCGGACAGCTAATTTGCGTTGCTTCACTATACTAAATAACAAACTAACACAAAATAACAAAAAAAGAAGAAAATATCTCAGTATTCTTATGGCGGGTTTACACAATGCGTAAATCCGAGCGTATTTTGAATACGAGCGTATTTTACGCACGTGTTTGGTCTTGAAACTAGCAATACGGACGTGTATGAGAAATCGGACCGTTTTGTATATATAAGCCGATTTTCCGGATGCCACACTGCAAATTTTTGGGTTTAATTGCTAAACTCAGAAATCCCAAGCCTTCGAGGAAGAAGGTGGAATCTCTCTTTGAAAATCCAAGCGTATTTTCAATACGAGCGTATTTCGGCTTGTAAAGAACTGGGGTCCGTCTTTGTCCGGTAATCGGTCCGTTTTGTATATAAATATGCTCGGATTTACGCATTGCGTAAGCGTACCTTTAGTATGGACCGATAAGCCGATTTTCCGGGTGCCACACTGCGAATTTTCGGGTTTAATTACGAAACTCGGAAACCCCAATCCTTCGAGGAAGAAGGTGGAATATGTCTTGGAGGAGAGATGTTAAGGTCGCTTCAGACTGAGAAAAGCTCTTACAAACTCCCTTCACACTGAGACACTTACGGACGCTATGTCGACGTAATAAGCCTACGTAGCTCTCCGTAACGTAAAAGTTTCCCTCCGTAACGTAAATTAAAGAGTTGAAATTTGTTCAACTTAAGAAACTTAACGTAAGGCAACGTAAGAAGATGAAGGAGAAATTTATATAAAAGGATTTTCCTGATTTCAATCTGTTGAAATTGCACATCCTTGTGTATATGTTTTGATGGGTGTCCACCCTTCTAACAATAGTAACTATGAGTTACTATGACCGTTCCAACCTCACGAAAAGTTACTACGCTGACCGTGCCAACCTTTTTAAAATAGTAAACTAGTAGTAACCATTTGCTTACCATGGTCGGGAGCGTAATAAGTGTGGTAACTACTTATCTCTGTAACGTGATTTGCTGGAATACCCCGTGGAGTGATATAAAAAGAAAATAGAAAAATACGTTCCAGCCTTGAAGCCAAGAGACCAGCATTCGTGACGTTTGTAGTAACTACGGTAAGTAGGGTGGAACACGCACACTGATTACTATCATATGTATATAGCGGATCGGGCAAAGCAGATCAAGACCAAGGCTGTAGTCAATGAAGATCCAACGGCTAAGCTTATTCGAGACCTGAAGACTGAGAATGAGCGGCTGAAGCAGAAATTGGTACAGGGGCCAGCAGATGTCACGCCGTCTGCCAATGGTGGATCTCTAAATGAGCAAGGTAGATTATTTGTTCATACATTTACAGCCTGAGGTGTGCTTCTTCTAAATTTTGGACTATCTTAGATTTATTTTTCAAATCTGACAAATTGAAATTGCAAATTGAAAACACAACATCTGATAAAAGCCAAATGTTTCAGGTTTCTTTTGACATAAAGCGTGAAATCAGATTCGTTTTGTTTCATCTGCTATTAAACTTCGGAAGTTCTGTTTCTTCTTTTGGGGTACTTTTGGGTATCGGGACAGCTAAGGTAAGGTAAGGTAAGGTAAAATGCTAATAGCAAACATAAATAAACCTGGTGTTTCTCAAAAGCATCAGACATGCCAGTGGCATAAGAAACGACACTTCACGAATTCTGATGGGTTTGTAAAAATTATTATACCATTCTAGCCTAAGGCATTGTAAAGAAAAAACAAGCGAACAACTATCACACATCAACACTAAAATTTAAAGACAACACGAGAATTTACGACAACAGACCTACGACTAAAGAAAAAATGAAAAGTAAAAAAGGTTTCCGACATGGGTATGATCTTCCTCCGAGCTCAAACAAAAATGAATCAATTAAATCAGAACAGCAGAAATATAATTGCTAGATACCATAAATCTTTTTAGAGCTCTTTTAAAAACTTTCCTATCTTGGGACACTAACAGTTTCAGGCAATGAATTCCATACTTTTACACCTGTATGACGAATAGAAAAGCTAGACCTTGTAGAAGGATAACAAATGGTAGAAAGATTGGACCGCCGTATTGTGTTATACTCATTAAATTGACTGTTTTAAAATCAGCAGGTAGTGAATCTTCTAGAAGATAACGGTAAAACAAGTGTTGCAATATTCCAGTCTCTAATCTGACGGACATTTAAAATAAAAACACGAGGCAGAATATGAGAAACTGATGAAGAAAATGGAAGACCATAAATTGCTCTAATTGATTTGTTTTGTAGGATTCGAATCCGATTAAAATGTTTCGAGAAAATAGAAGCCCAAGCTGAAGTACAATATGAAAGATAAGAATGGAACAGGGAGAAATAAATCAATAGAAGTATGAATTGTGGAAGACAATGTTTGAGCCAGGAGAGCATACCAACATTTCGGCTCAGCTTAAGAGCCAAAGCATCGGTGTGCTGCTTGAAAGAAAGATTTTCATCAAGTATAAGGCCAAGATATTTAAAATTAGAAGATCTTAGAAGTTCAGTGCCAGAAAGAAAAAGTATACCAGAAACTGAAACTAAACCAGACCGGGAGAAAAGCATGTAGCGACATTTTTCCGCGTATCACAGTGTCGTCCGCAAACATGATAATTTTGACAAAAGGCATATATTCTGGAAGGTCATTAATGTAAAGTAGGAACAAAGTGGGTCCAAAGACAGACCCCTGTGGTACTCCATATAGGAAATTCATCTTAAAGCTTGCCAACTTGCGAGACTTCAGACTTCTCTTGGATAGGTAAGAAGCAAATCTTCAATGCCATACTATTTCAGTTTATCAAGCACAATCCCATAGTCAATTGAGTCAAGTGCTTTACAAATATCAGTAAAAAATGCACAAGCGTGTTGACTAGTGTCAAGAGCATCATTGATCGACAAAAGAAGATTGTGGATAGCAAGCTCAGTTGACCGATCTTTCTGAAATCCAAACTGATTTTCATTGATTATTGAATGGTTTACTAAGTAAGAAGTAAACTGCTTGTGAACGACTTTCTCTAATAATTTACTAAAAACAGAAAGAATCGAAATCCCTCTGTAATTATTTAGAATATCTCTTGCACCACCTTTGTGAAGAGGAATTACGCGAGCTTTTTTGATAATACCAGGGAAAACACCTTGATCAAGGCAAAGATTAATTAAAAAAGCCAAAACTTCAGACAGATACTTGCTAATGCTAAGAATAAATTTGGAAGAAAATCCAAACTCGTCTGAAGAATCGCTCGTATGAAAATTTTCGATAAATCACCCTGGGAAATATTTTGGAAAGAAAAAGACGAATTTGGACGGTTACTTGTATTTGGTCCAAAATAACGACTATCTGGCTTGACGTTAGCTTAACCGCATTAGCAATTTTTTTCCCGCAAGAACTAAAATGCTTCGCTAATTCATTTACAATACGTTTAGGGTCAGAAACGGATTCACCGCCTAGTTTCAGTGAATTTATTGAATCCTTGGATTTAAGATTGGGTAGAATAATACTATTAATTGTCTCCCACGTTTTCTTAGCATTGTCTTTGAATTTCATAAAACGATCAGACAAATATTTACGTTTACAATCACGAATCAACGAGTTTAATTTGTTTCTGTAAGCACGGTATAGTTCAAAACTTTTGTCGCTAGGTTTTTTTATGGCACTTGAGCTTACTCAAGTGCCATATAGCGATTGTAATTTCTGTCCGTCAGTCGGTCTGTCGGTCTGTCGGTCCCGGTTTTGCTAGTTCGGGCACTTCCAGATAAGCTAGGACGATGAAACTTGGCAAGCATATCAAGAACTGGACCAGATTAAATTAGAAATTGTCGCTTCCTCGATCCGACCATCTGGAGGGGAGTGGAGGGAGGTGGAATCCGGAAAAAATAGGAGAAATGAGATATTTTTAGCTTACGAACGGGTGATCGGATCTTAATGAAACTTAATACATGGAAGGACTTCGTGTCTCAGACCCTCCATTTTAAATCCAGACCGGATCCGGTGACACTGGGGGGGAGTTAGAGGGGGAAACCGGAAATCTTGGAAAACACTTAGAGTGGAGGGATCCGAATGAAACTTGGTGGAAAGTACAAGCAAAAGTCCTAGATACGTGACTGATATAACCGGAACGGATCCGCTCACTTTGGGGGAGTTGGGGGGGGGGGAGAAGTCCGAATTTGTAGTGATCCCGCGAGTTCCGTGCTTCCTGATGTGCTGGGACGATGGAATTGACAGGCATGTCTGGGACCCGACCAGCTTAAATAGGAAATCATCAATTCCCCGATTCGACCATCTGGGGGGGGGGGGAGTGGAGGGAGGGTGAAGCCAAAATTTGAGGTATTTTTAGCTTGCGAACGGGTGATCGGATCTTGATGAAAATTGATATTTAGGATGACCTCGTGTCTCAGACACCTCACTTTAAATCCGGGCCGGATCCGATGACACTGGGGGGAGTTGGAGGAGGGAACCGGAAATTTTGAGAAACGCTTAAAGTGGAGGGATCGGGATGAAACTTGGTGGGAAAAACAAGCACAGGTCCTAGAAACGTCGTTGACATAACCGGACCGGATCAGGGCACTGTGGGGGAGTTGGGGTGGGGAACCGGAAATTTTGAGAAACGCTTAAAGTGGAGGGATCGGGATGAAACTTGGTGGGAAAAACAAGCACAGGTCCTAGACACGTCATTGACATAACCGGACCGGATCAGGGCACTGTGGGGGAGTTGGGGTGGGGGTCCGGATTTCTAGCGATCCCGCGAGTTCGGCATACTTCCTGGTGTCCTAGGGCGATGAAACTTGGCAGGTATGTCAAGGATCCGAACAGATTGACTTGAGAACAGCCGTTTCCCCGACCCGACCATCGTGGGGGGAGTGGGTGGAAGGGGAGTCCGGAATCTAGTGGCGTGCATGACTTTTGAACGGGTGATCGGATCTTGATGAAAATTGATATTTAGGATGACCTTGTGTCTCAGACACCTCACTTTAAATCCGGGCCGGATCCGATGACACTGGGGGGAGTTGGAGGAGGGAACCGGAAATTTTGAGAAACGCTTAAAATGGAGGGATCGGGATGAAACTTGGTGGGAAAAACAAGCACAGGTCCTCGACACGTCATTGACATAACCGGACCGGATCAGGGCACTGTGGGGGAGTTGGGGTGGGGGTCCGGATTTCTAGCGATCCCTCGAGTTCGGCATACTTCCTGATGTCCTAGGGCGATGAAACTTGGCAGGTATGTCAGGGATCCAAACAGATTGACTGGAGAACAGCCGTTTCCCCGACCCGACCATCGTGGGGGGAGTGGGTGGATGGGGAGTCCGGAATCTAGTGGCGTGCATAACTTTTGAACGGGTGATCGGATTTGAATGAAACTTGTCTGGTGAGCTATCGCCTCGGACGTTCAGTGTCACGTCCGAGTCTGGTCCGATACCTGTGGGGATGGGGGGGGGGGGGGGGTGGAAAACTCAAGAAACTCTAAAAGCAGAGGGATTGGGACGAAACTTAATGGATGGAACAAGCATTAGGCCTAGATGAAATTGACGGAGCCAGATGGTTTCGGGGCTCTGTGGGGGGAGTTGGAGGGGGTTTCCTGGAATTCCGGTAGTCGTGAGTTAGAATAGTTCCAGATGTAAAACGACAACGAAACTTTGCAGGCATATTAGCGACCCGAATTATCTTGACTTAAAAACCTGACACAACATACCCCCGGAAACTTCCGTTCCTAGATCCGAGCATTTTTGGGGGAGCAAGAGAAGAGAAACATGGACTTCTATAAATTGCGAACGAGTGGTCTGATTCGAGTGAAACTTCATGGGTGATACGAATCGATGGCCTCGACATGTAAAACATGCGTTCGAACCATATGCGACCACGATTAGGGGAATTGGGGGTGGGGTGACTTTGACATGCACAAAAACCAAACGGATGGACCGAATGAGATGCAATTCGACAGTGCCGAGTTTATGCGGCCTAGATTTGTTATTTGGCGTCTGGGCCGGATTCGGCCAAGGTAGGGGGGGGGGGGTACTGGAAACTTGCAGATAGGCTATGCTCCAATTTCAGTCAAACTTGATGAGGGAATTAAGAGATTGGGCCCGAACCGGCTCCGACAACGTTGGTGGGAAGGGGGGGGGGGGGGTACCGGAACTTTCCAAAAATGCTCAGATTCGAGTGAAACTTGGTAGATGGTATAAACGAAGATGCTTTAGGTGGTCGATTTTCTTTTATTCCGAACCAGATTCGGCCACGGTAGGTGGAAATAGAGTGAGTACCGGAAATCGTGTAGCACGTCTAGGGATCAAACAAATGGATTTATTCGGATGAAAGTTTGAACAGTCATGTGCATTTGCAATCGAGACGATGCCGGAACTGCTCAGAAATGAGTGAAACTAAATATCCTATTTCTATTTCCAAACCGCCTTTTTGGATGGCGGGTGTATTTTGTGACGTTTTCATCTACTTTCTTGTACAGCCTACTCGTACAAGTGCCATATGAGCTCGTAGCTCTTGTTTAGATAATCGAAACGAAGTACACTTTCCGTTCCCAATTGTAATCCAAGGATCGTGCTTTTGAGTAAAATTTCCTGATGAAGGTTTAGTAGATCGAGAATCATCACATAATGTTCTAACTAACTCAGTCTCAGCTAACGTCAGAAAAGAGCCAAAACGTTTCGGTGAGATCCCGAGCGTTTTTAGCCGACTTGTTTTATGTCTCCGTCCGTATTTATTTTACGTTACCATCCCTGATGGTATGTCTTCCTGAATTTTGGTTTTCAGTCTCTGTTAAGGGGTGACAGCGCAGAATAATTATACCGCAAATGAGTTTTTTTTTAAAGTGAGAAACCCCTCTTAATATGCCAGACATCCTTTCTGCTAAGCTTAATCTATAGAGGAGTTAAAGGTAGACTATTTCTGATATTCTTCAAGTTCTGTCAGTACAAGAATCTAATATGCAAGACAAACAAAAATTTCCGTCCTCCGGATATGAAACCATGGCCCCTCCCCTGCCGATCCCGTCTTGTCTAACCTAGTAATCAAATAAAATGTAATCACCCGTTACAAATAAAGAACTCTCGTACGTATCCTTCGTATCGAAATCCCACTCTAATTGCCTTCAAATGCAGTGCAACCCTTGACTAACCCGACTCATCCCCAGTTATCCCTCAAAGCTGCAAAAATCGCCTTCCAAACTTTTTCGAAGATTGTTCTCTGGTCGCTCAAAGTCGTCGGTCGAACAGTCAGTAAAGACTTTTTACACTGTTTGTAACTCATATATGACAAAGTCCGAAATACACTAGTGAATTTCGGGAAGAACAAGAAACATCCTACACACGAATCCTCTAACCCTTTCATACCTACGGTAACCATATGGCTACCGTTAGGTAACGATTTCTTTTCGGCAGTAACTGTTAGACGTTTTAGCCAGCGCGATCTACCACGAGAAACAGCATGTTTCTGTAAATCTCGCGTGCAAACATGGTTTATTTTGAAAGTGTAAAAAATACGAAAAACACATGTTTTAGACTTTAATTAAACGGGTGATGCAGGACAGTGCCATGACTTTCTATAGCTTGTTTTGTAGCTCAACTCAAGAGTTATCGATTGACATAACTTTTGCTCCAAAATTCCCAACTTGATCGGAGCCGGAGGACTCGGAAATAATCGGTAACCAAATGGTTACCTCAGGCATGTAGGGTTAGGGATAAGATTATCTTTCTAGAGACAAGATTAATCCCAATAACAAATAGTGCAAGATTTTTGTTTACAGTGTAGTATTGAATCAATAATGGCCTTCAATGTTGGGTGACTTCAATGCATATACGAGTGATGAGCAGGAAGTTCAAAATATAAAAATTCCAGGAATATCAGGTGTTGTCCCCCGAGTTTTTACTTTACCAAGGACAAGCAAAGACGCGTCCCGTAAACTTTATGTGTGGGGTAGAAAGTTGCTCGCATTGTGCTCTGAAATGGGCCTAGTGATTGGGAATGGGAGGTTCGGGACGGATTCATTGATAGGTGATTTCACTTGTGTTTCGGGAGTTAAGCATAGTATTATTGATTACGTACTGGTGGACGTTCGATTATCGCTGCAATCTCTGGACGTGGAGATTCTGAATTTGGTGGGTTCTGACCACCTTGCTGTGAAACTAGAGATCACACATCAGCCTGCCCGTATTTCACGGGCTCCACATGTGAATAGTCCATTAAAAAGACAAGCAGATAGGGCACCCCTTCCACAGCTCCGAAGAGACTGGACACAGCAAGAAGAAAGAGAAATAATTCAGGCTTTTAGTAGCGATGAAAGGTTGTCCCGAAGCAGCCGAATACTGGTTGAAAGTACGTCCCCGGAAAAATTGTCAGAGAGTATGAATGAATTAATTTGGGAATTTGTACAACCAATCCTAGCAAAGCAAAAGAAAGAAAATAAACCTTTTTTTGATGAGGAATGCCGAAATGCAAAAACTAGCGTGGAAACAATGTATGAATTAGCGAGGAGAGAAAAAGAAGCATAAAAAAACAGGGTCTTAACGAAAGATTTAAAGAGATGAGAAAAACATACAAAAAACTTTTAAAAAGGAAGAAGAATGAAAGAGAATTGATTGAGAAGGAGGGCATACTGAAGGCATTTAGCAAGTCAGACATGAAATTATTTTGGACGAAAGTTAATAATACGACAGAAAAGAAGCACGGTAACGCACCGGAGCCAGAAACGTGGCCCGAATATTTCCCATCAGATATGGTTGTAAATGATCTAAAGGAGTGGCAGGGAAATGAATTTAAACAGTTGAATGAGGAAGTAATTAGGCCTCAGAAAGAGTCGGATGATGAGCTGCTACGGCAGATATCGAGAGAAGAAATTGAAGAATCGCTCAAGCATATGAAAGGAGGTTCAGCACCCGGGGCTGACGGAATTCCCACGCGCGTCTACCAAAAGTGCTGGCCAACACTCATGCCCCTATTGTTACTTCTATTTAACGCGATACTTAGCTCGTCAGAATGGCTAGATGCCTGGAAAACATCTATACTAATCCCCATTTTCAAGAAAGGAGACCCCAATGTCCACGCGAACTACAGACCGATATCACTAATTCCGTGCATAAGTGAAGTTTTAGAAAAGATTTTGGATAGTAGGCTGGCTCGATGGTTGGAAAGTAATGAAGTAATGAAGGAAGAACAAGGAGGTTTCCGGGAAGGTTATAACGCAATAGATCGTGCATTTATATTGAATACTTTAATTGAGAAATATGGGAAAGGAAAAGATAAACTTTACGTTGCTTTCATAGATTTTGAAAAGGCATTTGATAAAGTGGATAGAGTGCTGCTGTGCGTAGAAATGATAAGAATAGGGTTACCTCGATTTTTTGTTAGACTAATTTCTGGAATGTATGTTGGATCGAAAGCAGTAGTAAAAATATTTCACAAGGGACTTTCCCGCCCATTTGATTGGAATAGCGGGGTGAAGCAAGGAAGCGCGCTCTCTCCAAGATTATTCTGCATTTTTATAAATGATATGAAGGAGTTTTTCGAAAAGCGTTGGGCACCAACCGTGCGACTCAGAAACTTAGTTATATCACTACTGCTGTTTGCTGACGACGCATCATTAATAGCAAAGTCACCACAAGAGCTTCAAACCCTGTTAGATATCCTATCAGAATATTTGGAGAAAAAGAAGCTAACGCTAAATGTTAAGAAAACTGTAGTTGTGATATTCGGCAAGAAAGAAAGAAATGAGACAGAACCGCCAAAATTTTATTATAGACATGAGCAAGTATCTACAAAGCCTAGTTTTAAATATCTGGGGATAATTTTTTCAGAAGTAGGAGGATGGAAATACCATGTAAAAGAGATGGCAAATAGGGGAAGAGGAGTGACAAGCGCAATACTTCGTAACGGGACGCTATCAGGAATTAAGCACATAAAAATTCATAAAAAAAATTTCATGTCGAAAGTGACGCCAACAATTCACTACGGTGCAGAGCTTTGGGGATTTGATTTGAAACTAGAGACAATACAGCTTCAGTATTTCAAGAGACTTATTGGTTTACACCAGACGACCCACAGCCAGGCAGTAAAAGGGGATCTGGGACTTTTTTCACTAAGGAAACGTAGATTAACCCAAATAATAAGGTTCTGGGCAAAAGTTATATCTTTACCAGAGAAGAGACTGCTTAAACAAGCTTACCTGGAAGCACTATCGACTAAAAAGCGAATTCATGGCCGCTCCAAGTTAAAAAACTTTTAGATAATGCAGGTCTTTCGTACATATGGAATGAAGGAAAAGGGCCGGAAGGAGACCCGACTAGCTTCATACATGAATTCACAAGAGTATTAGAAGAACAAGAGATTCAGGCTTGGTACGAACGGACACAAAATTCAGATACATTAAAATATTACAAAGAAGTTAAGCAGATTTTCGGAATGGAATTTTACTTCAAGCTATACCTACCGGCGGAGAGCCTGCGCCTGTGGTTTCAGCTACGAGCGAACTGCCTGCCAGTACGTGGTCGGAGTAATTGGGATTTTAAGATCCCAAATAGTAAGCGACAATGCCCCCTGTGTTTTAATACAGAGGAAGAGGGCCATTTTCTGGTTGAATGCGAGCAACTCTCAGACCTCAGGAGACACTTTCTTAATGGGTATACTATCAAGTTCCCCGATATTCTTGAAACAAAAAATAAAGCTAAGATACTTAAAATATGCCAATTCTTAAAGAGCGTACTAGTTAAATAAAGATAAGTATTGAGTGATGTAAAGTGTATTGTGTGTAAGTGTAAAGTGTACGGCCAATTGGCTATTAAATATATTCATATTCATATTCATATATTTCCTGAAATTCAAAGTTAATGATTTTCGGAGCTTTTTGTACATACCATACTATGTCGCAGAAACAGTATATTTTTAATATTATTTATTTCCTTTATTGTATGATTTATCATTGTGGTTTGTTTGCAGAGATGGCGATCTGGCGTCAGAAATGGGAAGTAGACATGAAAGAGCGACTACGAGCCAATGAGCTTGAAATGGAGGAGTGGAAAAAGAGCTTGGAAGAAAAAATGAAACAAGCCGAGACGGAAAAATTAACTATTGTGAGTAGTAGTAATTGTCGAACTCTTCTATCCTTTACGTTTATCCTACTCTAGAAAGGACGTATGGGAAATATACCTGATCTTCAAACCTCTTAAGCTTGGCTCCGTCCTTGCCGAATGGCTTGCACGCGAAACTCATAAGCGATGGGTCGCTGGTTCGAGTCTCGGTGGTGCCTACCTTTGATGATGACGATGATGTTTTATTGATCCACCAAAATTGATGATAATAAGATAAATGATTATATAAATACGCAAATACAAACAAAAACTAAAGCGAACTCTAATCCGTCGGAACGACTAAAATAAACAACAACACATGAAAATGGCGAAGGCAGATTAACTACCGCAAACAATGTCAAAAACTTTAAAAACACTTTGAAAACATTAAAAAAAAAAATCAGAATTAAAAAAAAACAATAAAATTTACCGCTCATGGAGGAAAGATGACAAAGTATGCTTGAGCCCTTGCAACTTCATGCTTTTTCATCGTAATTTCAAGAGGGTTTCTTATACCATAAGTCTCCATCAATCATATTAGTATTGGACTCATACCTGCTAACACGACACAACCATTTTGAAAAAGTAAAGTATCGGGTTTTAATATGCGACGTATCAGCAAGCCGAAAAACTGTGAGGAACGAAGAAGCTAGGAGACACTTTGGCAAAGCTGTTACGTTAAAAACATGTGCAAGCCTTCGCCGGTTCAGAAGCTCACGTAATCCAACAATCGATCCAAAACTAGCAGCCACCCTTCTCTCAACTTCTTTTACCACTGATGCACGGGTCTGACTCAAAGTAGAGCAATAAGGCAAACCAAGATAAGTAAAAACATTGCAGCAAGTTATTACTTACTCATAAGAGAAACTTGTATACTACTTCTGTCACCATTTTTATCAAATACCATCAGTTTACATTTCGCAGGGTCCAAAGAAAACCCATTCGATTTCAATAGATCTGAAAAAAGTGTTATATTTTTTTGCAACGATGATAAACTTCTGCTAAGCAAGAGTACATCGTCCGCATAAGCCAACCAAGAAAGAAAAATCTCTTTACCGAAAACAAGGGTAGTCTTAAGTTTTTTCCGGCTAAGTGCCAATGTTAACATTGAAAATAATCGGTGACAGAACACTCCCTTGTCTCAGTCCTCTTTTTACTATTATTTTAAAATCGCTGTCAGAACCGCGCCACCGAACTTTCAACAAGCACCGACGGTACCAATTTTGTTGACTCCGACAATTTGTGGCTCTACTCCGTTTTTCGAAAGAGCTAAAAGCGCCCAAGCATGTATGACACTATCGTCAGCATTTGTAAATAATGAACTGATAGACAAAAATGCTCCTTAGCCGGGAAAAAAAAAAAAAAAAGTTTCGTTGGTAGAGTGACTGCCTTGTAAGCAGAGGGTCTGGGGTTCAAATCCCGGTTCAGGAGCATTTTTGTCTATCAGTTCATTATTTACAAATGTTTCCATCTCAAGGGCGTCTTCCCCATTAAAAATTATATATTTGGTTTTATTTGGTTTTCACCATGAGACCCCGTCTTTTGGGTCCTGGTTTGTCTACGTGGCTCCGACAAAAGGAGTCCTACACTTCTAAATTATATTTGAAAAATTGTTTAAGGTATTGGTCACGGTACAAGTCCGTTGCGTAAAGCGCCATCTGTATCACTATCGTAAGCTTTTGCAGTATCTAAAGCGAAAATATAAACCTTATTAAAATGGTTCGAACTCCATAAAAGCTTAGACATAATAAAATGAGCTATATCACAACCCAACCCACGCTGGAACCCAACCTGATTCAAACCATGATCACAATTCTTAAAATAATCTAAAATACAAAGCTCAAAAACCTTACCTAATTGGCAACAAGTAGTAATTGGTAGGTACGAACCACACAGACTGGGATCCCCACCTTTTTTCAAAATAGGGGATGTAGTCCCTTTTGTGAAACTTCCGGGTACAAGTCGAAAATTTTGGTTTGGGCGTGTGTGTTGTAACTCTGTAGACTGTAAGACAAGCCAAGTCCGCCTAGCTTCAAGTAGTACCTGGTGAAATCTGGGGAAGGTTGTTCGAAAGCACTAGGATAGTCGTCCCCCAACCACCCATTGCTGATCCTGCCCGAGGTCAGAGAATTGGAGATGAGGATCGTCAGTTAGGCCTGTATAAGCTGATGCTTATACCTTCAGCTTTTTAGCTTCACCATCTTTTTTCGCAAATCCTGCAACTGTGTAAGTCTGTAATTCCTGAGACATTTCCATAACTTGCGCCAGAAGAAAGGACGAACTAGCAAATCTATGTTATCTTTTCCTCGGTTGTTCGAAGCCACAAATTTAGTAATTCATGGTGAGAGTTTTCCCAACTTTCTCAGTGGCAGTAGCTGCGAGCAACAGAAGCAGTATTATATATCACTCGCAGTATTATATATATATCAAACAAAGACAACAAACGTCGTTTATACGTCAGGCACTGTCTAGGGAACCGGGAGCCGTACTTTTTGGGATCCCAAAAAGTAAGTGGAGGGATACCTATGACATCGCAAAAGTTTTCCGTCCGTCCGTCTGTCCGTCTGTGCGTGCTATAACTCTCGAAGGGAAAGAGATATTTTGATGAAACTTGGTGTGAGGACTCTTTGGGTCAAGAGTAAGGTCGAGTTCGTAGATGGTCTCTGTAGCCTTACATTTAAGGGTGGGGGAGGGGGTTTAATTAAGGGGCGAGCGAATATTTTTAAACAGATGATGTGATAGTCGATTCTGAGGTAAGAAGATATGCTGAGCATGATGGGGAAAACCATTGTGTCATCGGACAAGTAGTTAGCCTGGAATCCGGCCAAAACCGGAAAGTCTTTTAAAAGTAAAAGTTTTATCTGAAGTTGATTAGATGTTCGATTTAGGGGTAGAAAGACATGCTGAACACGATGGTGAAAAACCTTTTCTCGCAGGGCCAGAAGTTCGCCCGGAATTCGGCCACAACCGGAAAGTTCGTTAAAAGTAAAAGTTTTATCGGAAGTTGATCAGGTGTTCGCTTTAGGGGTAAGAAGACATGTTGAACACTTATTTGACAAGTATTTTCTACCCGGACAACTTGTTCGCCGGAATCAGGCCGAAACCGGAAAATGTGTTAAAATCAAAAGTTTTATTTAAAGTTGATTAGATGACAGATTTAGGGGTAAGAAGACACGCTGAATCTGTATATGACAGTCTTTTCCGGTTGAAACCGGATATTTTTATTTGAAGTTGATTAAATGTTCTTTATACGGATAAGGAGACGTTGAATTCGCTTCTGAACTTTTTTTTTTTTAGAAGACACGCTGAATCTGTATATGACAGTCTTTTTTCAACCGGGACATATAGTTCGTTCGGAATCCGGTTGAAACTGATTTTTTTACTTGAAGTTGATTAGATGTTCTTTATACGGATAAGGAGACGTTGAATTCGCTTCTGAACTTTTTTTTTTTCTGGACAAGTATGGTAGTTCGTTCGCAATTGTCTGGATCAAACATTAGATTTTTGGGATTTGGGATCGAATATTAGATTTTTTGGATACCATCGAAACCTTTGGTCTTGTTGTCCTACGGGCTACGAAACCGGCCAAACCACATGAGTTGCGATTCCGGGATCTGACGTCATTGACTAACGGAAACTTGTATGTGCTGGCTCCCGTCCCAGTAGCAAGTGGAAATAGCTCACGGAAACTACGTCGCACCGGCTTCTCGTCCGGTAGTCTCACGAAATTGTGTACTCAGAAACTAGGGAGCCGGTAGTTGACACCGGAAACTGTATAATTGGAGCTTATGTTCCGGTAGTGTCTACGTGGGATATAGAACTCATGGAATAGTCTGGATGAGAGCTAGGATGCCGGGATTTTCACTGACTTAGAGAAAATAACATGGGAAAAAATCCTTTGCTCTCAATATATCTGATACCGGTAGCATCAATTATTTTGTTGAAAATGACCAGCTCACGGACACAGATGGCTATTGGCTAGGGTTCCAGAAGTGCCAAAAAAGAGAAAAAAGTGAAAACAGTGTAGACTAGGAAACCGGAAGTAAATATTTTTAACTCACGGAACCGAACTCCAGCGGGTTAGGGTTCCGGTTGTGCCAAAAATTAAAATTACAAGCTCACGGAGTTGTACCGGACTCAAAGTCCATATTGACACGTGTCCGTGAGTTTGTAATTTTAATTTTTGGCACTACCAGAACCCTAGCCCGCAGGAGTTGGGTTCCCTGAGTTAAAAATAGTCACTTCCGGTTTCCTAGTCTGCACTGACATGGGTCCGTGAGTTCATTTTTTTGTTTTTGTTTGGCACTACCGGAACCCTAGCCCATAGCCATCTGTGTCCGTGAGCTGGTCAGTTTTAATCAAATAGTCGTCGCTATCGGTACCTTAGCTCTCAATATATGGGTTCCGGTAGTGAATTTTTTCCAATGTTGTTTTCTCTAAGTCAGTGAAAATCCTGGCATCGTAGCTCTCATCCAAACTATTCCGTGAGTTCTATATTCCACGTAGACACTACCGGAACACAAGCTCCAATTATACAATTTCCGTTATCAGCTACCGGCTCCCTAGCTTCTGAGTACACAATTTCGTCAGATTACCCGACGAGAAGCTGGTGCGATGAAGTTTCCGTGAGCTATTTCCACTTACTACCGGAACGGGAGCCAGCACATACAAGGTTCCGTTAGTCAATGACGTCAGATCCCGGAATCTCAGCTCATATGGTTTGTTTCCGTGAGAATTACCAGTTCCGTAGCCCATAGAACATAAAGTACGGCTCTCGGTTCCCTAGACAGTGCCTTACACGTCAAACGCGGACCACTATTTCACATGGAGTCTACGCAGTGAAAAATCCCAACTTTTATACCGGGTCGAAATTTTTAAAAAATTGTTCGTTAGGTTATTCTACTATTTTGGTTCCAGTGAGCACATATGCAATCTTTCAGGTGTATGTATGTGCTTTTAACAAATTAATTTTCTTGCAGCTTCAGCCTCTTAAGGCATCATGTTTGTCAGTTGACGTTCGAAATAAATTATAATCATCAGTTCCCAGTCACAAATTTCGCAGATAATGTTGAATTGTCTGGTTTTTTTAACATGTTTGATAGCTATCTATTTAACCTACTTGCATGCCTAGGTTATTCCATCCCTTATCAGTCAATGTTTCGTTATTTGCCATTTTAGGACCCACACCAAAAGCGTCTGGAAAACGAGAGGATGTCCAGGCCCCACTTGGTGAACTTGAACGCCGACCCTCAGTTAACCGGAAGACTGGTACACTTACTGACGTCTGAGTGGACGAAGATTGGAAACGGTCGGGGTTCTGAACCGGACATCATTATGATTGGACCAGGGTAAGACCCTCCTTTCCCCTTCACAAGACATACTGTGTATCTAGGGCCTTGCGCACACTCATGTATGTTATATTTAACATACATGAGTGTGCAAAATATAACATAATAAATATTATTATGATAATAATATTATCATAATAATATGATAATATTATTAATATATAATAATATTATCATTTATTATATAAGGTGGGTATTGTCTAAGGGCTTTTCTTGTCTGTTGGACCTTACCAGCAGTAATAATAATAATCGTATTTCAAAGCCCCAGGGCCATGTACAAAACAGAACAAAACGTGAAGACATTACTGAAAAACGATACTTCCATGTGGCTATGGAGCGTCACTGCGTAGCTTAATAGCTCTTTAGCTTAAGCACTATGTCCATATAGTCACATACCTTGGTTATTACCGTTTCCGTGGTGCTATTCAGGGTATCAGGAAGAATCAAAATGCTACCCTTAAAAGGCTGATCCCCTTAGCTCCGAAAGTTCCTGGCATCGATTAAGAAAGTGGTCAGGTTCAGATTCAGGTTCATTTAATGTCATAAAATGAAAATAAATAATTTCCCATCACTCCATGGTAGAGAGCAGGCTCGATGGCCAGAAGAAGACGTTAGCAAATACAACTTAAACATGGTCACACACGACTGTTTATAATAGGTATAACATCCACCATCCGGTCCCAAGAAAGGGGACACCCAGCAAGTAACCTCCTCAATGAAAACAAGACCGAAGGTTTCGATGGGATGCCAAAAATCTAATTTTTGATTCAAACAATTGGGTCATGTCTTCGCCATTCAGTCTTCGTCAGATTCCTTGAATATTTTTACTGTTGAAATAAAGTTCAAATGGATTCAGCATGTCTCCTTGCCCCGATACTGAATCTCTGATCGATTTCAGAAACAACTGTGAGCTTCAACTTTCAGCCGAATTCGTGATGAATCATTTGTCCAGCAAGAAAACTAAGTTCAGATATGGATTCAGCGGACCTCCTTACCCCCTCAGTGAATATCTTATTAGCTTATAAAACATACATGTTTTTTTAACCATAAATTCAAAAAATCCATACCGTAAATTCTCTGCTTCTAAAGATAGGACTGAAGGACCCCTGTACTTGATCGTTATTGAACAAAATCCTCGCTTGAACACATATTTCTTCGTTTGAACATTATACATCTACCCCTTCGACCTTCGATTACACTAGATCTCTCAGACGTTACACAGAATAAACAAATGCATCCACGCGCAGAGCTATACTAGTTTGACAATAAAGGGGTAGGGACTGCTATAGCCGAAAACTGCTCGACAAATTTTGTGTCCGGTTTTGCCGGATTCTGGGTGAACTACTTGTCCGGCAAGAAAATAAATTTCATATTCGGATTCAGCATGTCTCCTTACCCCTAAACTAACTATCTTTTTTTGCCCCTTAATTTGAAACCGCCTCCCCCACCCCTAAATGTCTACGAACTCTACATTACTCTTGACCCAAAGAATCCTCACACCAAGTTTCATCAAAATATCTCATTCCCTTCGAAAGTTATAGTGCGCAGAGACGGACAGACAGACAACTTTTGCGATGTCATAGGTATCCCTCCACTTACGTTTTTGGATCCCAAATACAACAACAAAAAGAAGAGACGACCAAGAAACTGTCAATAATTAATGGATAAACCATTTTCTTACAAATTATGTATTTATCACTTAATATTGGATAAAAAGACTTGCTTTTATTTATTTTTTTAAACATTCGGAGGAAGTTGCAGGTCAAAACTAGATTGTTGTTTCTTCCATGATTTTAAAACAATACCTACTTCTAACAGAGAATTTTGATCTTTCTGATTTTATGGCACTTGCCTTCCGGCCAAGTGCCATATACCGATCACTTTTCCGCCTGTCTGTCGGTCGGTCAGTCCGGTGTTTGCGAGCTAGGGTACTTCCAGACGTGCTAGGACGATGAAACTTAGCAGGCACACTAGGGACCCGAGCAGACCACTTGGAAATAGTTACTTGCCCGATCCGACCATCGTGGGGAGAAGGAGGGGAGCCGGAATCCGGAATTTAGTGACGTGCATAACTTTCGAACGGGTGACCAGATCTTAATGGAACTTGATATTTGGAAAAACGTCATGTCTCAAATGTCCCATTTCAAGTCCGGACCGAATCCGATCAATTGGGGGGGGGGGGGGGGGGGCGAAGTCATGTGACACGCTTAGAGTGGAGCGATCGTGATGGAACTTGGTGGGAGGAACAAGCACAACTAGCACAAGCCCTAGTTACATCATCGACAGAACCGGACTGGATTCGTGCACTGTGGGGGGAGTTGGAGGGGGGCTCCGGAATTCCGGTGGTATGGAGTTAAGTTACTTCCAGATGGGCTAGGACAATGAAACTTGGCAAGCAAGTTAGGGATCCGACCGGAATAACCTGGAAATAGTCAACTCCCTATCCGACTATCGTGAGGGAGTGAACGGAGGGGGAGTCCGGAATCTTGAGGTATGTATAACTTCCGAATGGGTGATCGGATCATAATGAAACTTGATATGTAGAAAGTCGACATATCTCGGATGTCCCTTTTCAAGTCTGGAGCGGATCTGATGAATTGGGGGGGGGGGGCCTATGGGGGGAACCGGAAACCTTGTGACACGGTTGGAGTGGAGCGATCGGAATGAAATTTGGTGGGAATTTGGTGGCAAGAACAAGCACAAGCCCTATGAACATCAGTGATAGAACCAGACCGGATTCGGTCACCGTGGGCGAGTTGGGGGGGGGGGGATTCCGGTGATCGCAAGTTAAGGTACTTCCAGACTTGCTAGGACGATGTTTGGCTTAGAAATCATCAGTTTCCTGATCCGACCATCGCAGCTTAAAATACATGCTAACAAGTTAAATATTCTTTGAGCCCAAGCTGACTTTGAAACATGCTAACAAGCTTGGAAGTGCCATATGAGCTTATAAGTTGACGTCTATGTGATGTATTCCGTGTAAAGTATATCCAAAGTGTATCCAAAGTATCCAAGTATCCAAAATGGCCCATGCTTTCCTCTGCCCCAAAGTTGGCAATTATACCTGACATCACGGCGAGTCCTATCCCTATCAAAAACTCTATAATACAGGGGGGGGGGGGGGGCTGCCCCATTGTTGTTTGTATCTGTGTCGACTGTAGCGACGCCATCTCAGATATGTGGTAAATAATAAAAGTCAAAGCACTGTCAGTCAGTTGAGCAATGGGGATCAGCGATAGTGCAACCAAACTCGTCTTGTCATACATTTGTAGCAGTACTGTGACTGTCATTAGTTGCGTTTTTGATCTGAATTCTCTCTCGCTTCCGAATTCTCGTACAAATTACGATTTTTGCTCCTCTGGCTTCTCATTCTCGCTTTTGACAGAAATACTAATTTGGCAGCTCGTCTTCAACCCGGTATACATGCTTATGCATATTGAACACCCGCACTCTATTGACAAATCAGGGAGGAGAACTGAGAGAGGAGAATCGAGAATTCACCATCGGAGCAACTTCTCGATTCTGTAGAATCACGAGGCTTTCCCCGTTCTCGATTCTGGCAAAAACGCAAGAAAGGAGAATTTGCTTCATCTGAATAGTCGAAAAACGCAAAATAGGAGAATTGCGAGGGGAATTCGGATGATAAATACAACTATTGTGTGTAAGTGTATTTGCGTAGCGAATTCGAGTATCTTTCATGCTTTTTGTTTGTTTACTCAGTTTCGAGTATCTTTCTTTCTTTTTGTTTGTTTACTCAGTTGCCTCACTTTGTGACATTGGGGTTGTAATTTATTACTGTTATATTGAGGTTAACTAGTTTGTATTTTCTGGTTCATGTAGGGTCAACGAGGATCATGCCTTCTTTCGCTGTCAGGACGGGGGACATCTAGTAACGGTCAAACCGGTCGGAGCGAACTGTCGGATTCTCGTCAACGGAAATCCGGTCTACACGGAAACGCAGCTTCGACATAATGACCGGTAAGGACGCCCCTATCTCTTCAGCATTTCACAACGCCGACATCACTTCTGTCACATCTCGTTGTTTGCAACCGTCACCAACCTTACATTTGGTTCTTCAAGTTGAATCTTGAACTTAATGCGAGGCATTGGGTGTTTTGGTATCCTAAAACACCCTTTTGATATCCCCAAATACCCTTTTGATATACCAGAACACCCTTTTGATATCCCAGAACACCCTCTTGATATCCCAAAACACCCTTTTGATATCCCAGGACACCCTTTTGTTATCCTAAAACACCTTTTTGATGTCCCAAACACCCTTTTGATATCTCAAAACACTCTTTTGATGTCCCCACAAATTCTTTTGATATCCCAAAACCCCCTTTTGATATCCCAGGACACCCTTTTGATATCCCAAAAAACCCTTTTGATATCCCAAAACACCCTCTTGATATCCCAAAACACCCTTTTGATATCCCAGGACACCCTTTTGTTATCCTAAAACACCTTTTTGATGTCCCAAACACCCTTTTGATATCTCAAAACACTCTTTTGATGTCCCCACAAATTCTTTTGATATCCCAAAACCCCCTTTTGATATCCCAGGACACCCTTTTGATATCCCAAAAAACCCTTTTGATATCCCAAAACACCCTCTTGATATCCCAAAACACCCTTTTGATATCCCAGGACACCCTTTTGTTATCCTAAAACACCTTTTTGATGTCCCAAACACCCTTTTGATATCTCAAAACACTCTTTTGATGTCCCCACAAATTCTTTTGATATCCCAAAACCCCCTTTTGTTATCCCAAAACACACTTTTGATATCCCAAAAAACCCTTTTGATATCCCAAAACACCCTCTTGATATCCTAAAACACCCTTTTGATATCCCAGGACACCCTTTTGATATCCCAAAAAAACCTTTTGAAATCCCAAAACACCCTCTTGATATCCCAAAACACCCTTTTGATATCCCAGGACACCCTTTTGTTGTCCTAAAACACCTTTTTGATGTCCCAAACACCCTTTTGATATCTCAAAACACTCTTTTGATGTCCCCACAAATTCTTTTGATATCCCAAAACCCCCTTTTGTTATCCCAAAACACACTTTTGATATCCCAAAAAACCCTTTTGATATCCCAGAACACCCTCTTGATATCCCAAAACACCCTTTTGATATCCCAGGACACCATTTTGTTATCCTAAAACACCTTTTTGATGTCCCAAACACCCTTTTGATATCTCAAAACACTCTTTTGATGTCCCCACAAATTCTTTTGATATCCCAAAACCCCCTTTTGTTATCCCAAAACACACTTTTGATATCCCAAAAAACCCTTTTGATATCCCAGAACACCCTCTTGATATCCCAAAACACCCTTTTGATATCCCAGGACACCCTTTTGTTATCCTAAAACACCTTTTTGATGTCCCAAGCACCCTTTTGATATCTCAAAACACTCTTTTGATGTCCCCACAAATTCTTTTGATATCCCAAAACCCCCTTTTGATATCCCAGGACACCCTTTTGATATCCCAAAACACCTTTTTGATGTCCCAAACACCCTTTTGATATCTCAAAACACTCTTTTGGTGTCCCCACAAATTCTTTTGATATCCCAAAACCCCCTTTTGTTATCCCAAAACACACTTTTGATATCCCAAAAAACCCTTTTGATATCCCAAAACACCCTCTTGATATCCCAAAACACCCTTTTGATATCCCAGGACACCCTTTTGTTATCCTAAAACACCTTTTTGATGTCCCAAACACCCTTTTGATATCTCAAAACACTCTTTTGATGTCCCCACAAATTCTTTTGATATCCCAAAACCCCCTATTGTTATCCCAAAACACACTTTTGATATCCCAAAAAACCCTTTTGATATCCCAAAACACCCTTTTGATAACCCAAACAACCCAAAACACCCTTTTGATATTCCAAAACACTCACTGCTTTGATGGAGACTTGGAGAGACCCAAGTCATTCCCAGCCCCTCTGAAAAACTAAACCTGCTCAATCAGCAATTTGTCTCTTATGTTCTCGAAGAATGGCCCAGTATCAACTCCTCCCAGCCAGTGAAGTTCATATAGATATCCATTGAATACTCACCAGTAACATTTGAAAATGTCAGGAAACAGCTCAATGAGCTTGATGCGAACAAATCAAACAGACTATATTTGACGGTACAAAACGGATAACTCAGCTACATTTTGATAGAGCCGTATTTTGGCCCTTCTTGGCAAGGGTCCTCTTCAGCCTCAAGCTGGAAAATTAACTGTGTCAATGAACTGTGTTTTCCCACAAGTTCGTTTTTCCAACTTGAAGTGCTTTGAGCCTGAAGGGCCGAAATATAGCTCTAACACAGTTTATTTTCCAGCTTGAGCCTGAAGAGGACCCTTGCCAAGAAGGGCCGAAATATAGCTTCAGTAAAATGTAGATGAATTATCCGTGTTCACCGTCAAGTACGATTCGCAGTCTGCTTGGGCTGAAGGACTATCTATCAAACAGACTGACGTCTTGAGACCAAGATTATTGAAAGAAACGATTCCTTTCATTTCAGCCCCCCCCCCCTCGTGAAATAGTGAGCGTGTTCCATCCTACTTACCGTAGTTAATACGCATGACGTCACGAATTCTGGCTTTTTGCCGACAAGGCTGGTACGATTTTTCTATTTTCCAGCAGAATATCATGCCACGGCGAATCCGACCAATCACGTTACAGAGATCCGTAGTTGCTACGCTTACTACGCTCCCGAGCGTGGTAAGCAAATAGTTACTATTAGTTGCTATTTCGAGAAGGTTGGAACGGTCAGCGTAGTAACTTTTGTTGAGGTTGGACGGAAATAGTAACTAATAGTTACTATTTGTATGACCCTCATTCAAAATAACTGTCCACCAACCTCCTGGAAATTCACCGTAAGTTCCCTTCTTCCGAAATTGTGTAACGAAGCTTTCACAGCCTGAAAAAAGAAATAATAACTGCAGATTCGTAGATGCCTCCAGAAGTCACTTGACAATAGTTGTGTTTTTGCAGATACCATGGTATCTGATACCACGGTCTAAAGTCGTTTTTGCAGTTATCGTGGTATCTGATACCACGGTGAAAAGACGTTTTTGCAGTTATCGTGGTATCTGGCCTGTTGACGTGGAATCTGATATTCAGATACTACGGTCCGACCGTGGTAACTGGTCGTGGTCTCTGAAAGTCATCTCACTTTCATCAATTTTGTCAGATTGGTGAGAAAGAAGTTTAGCACTTAGTGATGTAACTGGATATTTGTTTTTATGGCACTTGAGCTTACTCAAGTGCCATATAGCGATTGTTATTTCTGTCCGTCAGTCGGTCTGTCGGTCCCGGTTTTGCTAGTTTGGGCACTTCCAGATAAGCTAGGACGATGAAACTTGGCAAGCATATCAGGAACTGGACCAGATTAAATTAGAAATTGTCGCTTCCTCGATCCGACCATCTGGAGGGGAGTGGAGGGAGGGGGAATCCGAAAAAAATAGGAAAAATGAGATATTTTTAGCTTACGAACGGGTGATCGGATCTTAATGAAACTTAATACATGGAAGGACTTCGTGTCTCAGACCCTCCATTTTAAATCCAGACCGGATCCGGTGACACTGGGGGGAGTTAGAGGGGGAAACCGGAAATCTTGGAAAACACTTAGAGTGGAGGGATCCGAATGAAACTTGGTGGAAAGTACAAGCAAAATTCCTAGATACGTGACTGATATAACCGGAACGGATCCGCTCACTTTGGGGGAGTTGGGGGGGGGGAGAAGTCCGAATTTGTAGTGATCCCGCGAGTTCCGTGCTTCCTGATGTGCTGGGACGATGGAAATTGACAGGCATGTCTGGGACCCGACCAGCTTAAATAAAAAATCATCAATTCCCCGATTCGACCATCTGGGGGGGGGGGGAGTGGAGGGAGGGTGAAGCCAAAATTTGAGGTATTTTTAGCTTGCGAACGGGTGATCGGATCTTGATGAAAATTGATATTTAGGATGACCTCGTGTCTCAGACACCTCACTTTAAATCCGGGCCGGATCCGATGACACTAAGGGGAGTTGGAGGAGGGAACCGGAAATTTTGAGAAACGCTTAAAGTGGAGGGATCGGGATGAAACTTGGTGGGAAAAACAAGCACAGGTCCTAGAAACGTCATTGACATAACCGGACCGGATCAGGGCACTGTGGGGGAGTTGGGGTGGGGAACCGGAAATTTTGAGAAACGCTTAAAGTGGAGGGATCGGGATGAAACTTGGTGGGAAAAACAAGCACAGGTCCTAGACACGTTATTGACATAACCGGACCGGATCAGGGCACTGTGGGGGAGTTGGGATGGGGGTCCGGATTTCTAGCGATCCCGCGAGTTCGGCATACTTCCTGGTGTCCTAGGGCGATGAAACTTGGCAGGTATGTCAAGGATCCGAACAGATTGACTTGAGAACAGCCGTTTCCCCGACCCGACCATCGCGGGGGGAGTGGGTGGATGGGGAGTCCGGAATCTAGTGGCGTGCATAACTTTTGAACGGGTGATCGGATCTTGATGAAAATTGATATTTAGGATGACCTTGTGTCTCAGACACCACACTTTAAATCCGGGCCGGATCCGATGACACTGGGGGGAGTTGGAGGAGGTAACCGGAAATTTTGAGAAACGCTTAAAGTGGAGGGATCGGGATGAAACTTGGTGGGAAAAACAAGCACAGGTCCTAGACACGTCATTGACATAACCGGACCGGATCCGATGACACTGGGAGGAGTTGGAGGAGGGAACCGGAAATTTTGAGAAACGCTTAAAGTGGAGGGATCGGATGAAACTTGGTGGGAAAAACAAGCACAGGTCCTCGACACGTCATTGACATAACCGGACCGGATCAGGGCACTGTGGGGGAGTTGGGGTGGGGGTCCGGATTTCTAGCGATCCCGCGAGTTCGGCATACTTCCTGATGTCCTAGGGCGATGAAACTTGGCAGGTATATCAGGGATCCGAACAGATTGACTTGAGAACAGCCGTTTCCCCGACCCGACCATCGTGGGGGGAGTGGGTGGATGGGGAGTCCAGAATCTAGTGGCGTGCATAACTTTTGAACGGGTGATCGGATTTGAATGAAACTTGTCTGGTGAGCTATCGCCTCGGACGTTCAGTGTCACGTCCGAGTCGGGTCCGATACCTGTGGGGATGGGGGGGGGGGGGGTGGTGGAAAACTCAAGAAACTCTAAAAGTAGAGGGATTGGGACGAAACTTAATGGATGGAACAAGCATTAGGCCTGGATGAAATTGACGGAGCCAGATGGTTTCGGGGCTCTGTGGGGGGAGTTGGAGGGGGTTTCATGGAATTCCGGTAGTCGTGAGTTAGAATAGTTCCAGATGTAAAACGACAACGAAACTTTGCAGGCATATTAGCGACCCGAATTATCTTGACTTAAAAACCTGACACAACGTACTCCCGGAAACTTCCGTTCCTAGATCCGAGCATTTTTGGGGGAGCAAGAGAAGAGAAATATGGACTTCTATAAATTGCGAACGAGTGGTCTGATTCGAGAGAAACTTCATGGGTGATACGAATCGATGGCCTCGACATGTAAAACATGCGTTCGAACCATATGCGACCACGATTAGGGGAATTGGGGGTGGGGGACTTTTGACATGCACAAAAACCAAACGGATGGACCGAATGAGATGCAATTCGACAGTGCCGAGTTTATGCGGCCTAGATTTGTTATTTGGTGTCTGGGCCGGATTCGGCCAAGGTAGGGGGGGGGGGGTACTGGAAACTTGCAGATAGGCTATGCTCCAATTTCAGTCAAACTTGATGAGGGAATTAAGAGATTGGGCCCGAACCGGCTCCGACAACGTTGGTGGGAAGGGGGAGGGGGTACCGGAACTTTCCAAAAATGCTCAGATTCGAGTGAAACTTGGTAGATGGTATAAACGAAGATGCTTTAGGTGGTCGATTTTTTTTTATTCCGAACCAGATTCGGCCACGGTAGGTGGAAATAGAGTGAGTACCGGAAATCGTGTAGCACGTCTAGGGATCAAACAAATGGATTTATTGGGATGAAAGTTTGAACAGTCATGTGCATTTGCAATCGAGACGATGCCGGAACTGCTCAGAAATGAGTGAAACTAAATATCCTATTTCTATTTCCGAACCGCCTTTTTGGATGGCGGGTGTATTTTGTGACGTTTTCATCTACTTTCTTGTACAGCCTACTCGTACAAGTGCCATATGAGCTCGTAGCTCTTGTTCTTTTGGGAAGACTTCGAAACGTGCAATTTCGGCAATGGTCGTTTTTGCAGAGCACCGTGTATCAGATACCACGATAACTGCAAAAATGACTAATTGCAGATCCAGTTACCGTGGTAACAGATAACAGATACTATGGTATCAGAAAAACGCAACTAATGACTTGAGGGAATATCCGTTAGTGTCAGACAGAAAGACCCAGATTCTGTAATCAGTCCTGTAGCCTACAAGTAATCACTGGCAGAGAAAAATAACCAGAGCAAAATAACACTAGGGAGTAGCGCGAATACCTATACTTTCCACGCTATGCAAACGGGCCATCCTCATAGCGCCATCCACTATGATTGCAGCATGCAACTTTCGAGTTAAGAAATTTCTAGTAAAGCAAAGGTGAGCTGTATACACACCAAGAGAACATTTAGGCTATACCTTTTTTTTCCTATGCCCAGGATATGAATTTATCAGAGCCAGCGTTGGTGAAAGACTGATTAAGTTTCAGTAGAGACGTTCTATATCGCTAGTGTCCATCCGATTCGAGTGTGTCAGCTTTGTCAAGTCTTGGCGCTACTCCCTAGTGTTATTTTGCTCTGGAAATAACACTAGGGACAATAGCTTGACAAAATTGACACACACTCGAGAGTAGCCGCGGTACTAGCAGCACTGGCTATAGGGAACGCCCCTACTGAAGGTCATTTAGTCGTTCATCAGCGCTGGCTCCAATAACTTCATATTCTAAACATAGCCAAAAAATTATACAGCCTCCGTTGTTTCCTTGGTGTTTGCAGACCGCACCTTTGCTTTATTAGAAATTACCAAACCCGCAAGTTTATCTCGCTTTAAACGGCGTAACTTTAATGGTTACGACCAATAAGGCCCGACCAATAAGGCCCGTTTGCAAAGCATGGAAAGCATAGGTCTTGGCGGCACTAGAGAGCAAATTAACGCTAAGGAGTAGCACCAAGACCTAAGAAAATTGCGCACACTTGAATACAGCGATACTATCACCATTAGCGATAGAGAACATCCCTACTGTAACTCGTTCAGTCGTTCACTAGCGCTGGCTCCGATAACTTCATACCCTGAACATTTCAAAAAGAGTATAGGCTACAGCGTCCATTGTTTCCTTGGTGTGTGCAGACCGCACATTTACTTTACTAGAAATTTCTAAACCCGCAAGTTCGTGTCGCTTTTAAATGCAGCAAGCGTAGTGGGCGGCGCTACGAGTATGGTCCGTTTACAAAGCATGGAGAGATAGTGTTATTTGACTCGGCGCTACTTGCTCTGATCACGGGGAATGACCAACAGGATGGAAACCCCTCATATCGTTCCAAACTTTGATTAGCCTAAAGGTAATTTTAAGGTAATCACTGATGTGAACTGGGCTTAGGTGTACGCTAGTGACATCTGAGGCTCAAAATATGTCTTGTGTCGTTCTTCTTTATGCTTCCTTGTACAAATTTACCAGTCTTGAAACCAGGCAAAGAAATTTGGGATTACAGTTGAAGCAAAGCGCTCGTTCCAAAAAAAAAAACTGGGTTTAAAGTAGCGACATGACCGTTGCAAAGTCAGTTGTTACTGGTCAGTGGTCGTGTGAAGTTGTGGAATCATAGTCTTTTCTGAGAATAAAGAAAGGACACATGGTGCACTAAAAACTTAAGGTGAGATCCGGGGGAACTCGGGTATCTCAGACGAAATTGAGGGTTATGACGAGATCGTGAATGTTTACTCTTGTCGATCCGTATGTCTGTGGTCTCTGTAACTCATTGACGTACAGTGCTGTAATATTTGATACCAGTTGGTGTATAGTCACTCCAAGTCAAGAGTGACCTCGAAATCGTGCATGGGCTTCGTATCCTTCCATTTATGAGGAGGGGAAAGCTCCAAAATTAAGGGACCGAGAAATTTATGCGAATATTCATGTTTTTACACGACTTTTTTGCGGTAGTAAAGCAAGTAAACACCAATAGAAAAGCAAAACTGAAATTTCCAGCATTCCATGGATGCTCTTTTTTATGGCACTTGCCCTTCGGCCAAGTGCCATATAGCGATCGCAGTTTCTGTCCGTCCGTCGTTCTGTCTGTCGGTTGGTCGGTCGGTCCGGGTTTTGCTACTTCCGGTACTGCCACATAAGCTAGGACGATGAAACTTGGAAGTTATACCAGGGAACCGATAAGATTAAGTTGGAAACAGTCACTTCCCCGATCCGAGCATCGTGGGGGGAGTAGAGGGAGGGGGGATCCGGAATCTTGAGGTATTTGTAACTTTTGAATGGGTGATGGGATCTTAATGAAACTGGATACCTGTAAAGATACCGTGTCTCAGACAACCCACTTCAAACCCGGACCAGATCCGGCGACTTTGGGGGGGGGGGGAGGGGAGATGGAGGGGTAACCGGAAATCTTGGGAAACGCTTAGAGTGGAGGGGTCGGGATGAAACATGGTGGGAAGAACAAGCACAAGCCCTAGATAGATCGTTGACATAAGCGGACCGGATTCCGGCACCGTGGGGTGGGGGGGGGGGAATTCTCGTGATCCCGCGAGTTGGGTACTTCCTGATGTACTAGGACGATGAGACTTTAAGGCCCCGGTGGGACCCGAACAGACTGACTTGAGAATAGTCCTTTCCCTGATCCGACCATTAATGAAACCTGGAACATAGTGGAAAGGGAGATGTCAGAGATGCGACGTTTATGTTTGCGAATAGTATTCAGCCGAATTCGGGGTAGTTGAGAAGGGAGTCCCGGAAATGTTGCGGCTTGCATAGGGTTCAAATAAGTTGAGCGACTTAAATGAAACATGGAATGTATAGAGATCATGTGCTCTAGATGACATATTTTAGGGTTCGAACCCGATCGTGTGGGGGGGGGGGGGGGAGAGAGAGAGAGATTTATCGGAAGTTCCCAAAAATGCTAACATTCGAGTGAAATTTGATAGGTGGTACCAGAAAATGCTTCAGATGATTCATTTAGAAGTCCGAACCAGATTCGACCGCGGTAGGGGGAGTTGGAGGGGCCTACCAGAAATCGTGTGGCAGGTCCAAGGATAAAATAAGTGGATATATTGGGTTGAAACTTGGAAGGTAGAAAGTTCATTTGCCCTAGGTGATCCGAGGCCATGCCGGAATGCATATGCATATGCTAGATATCCTATTTCTAGGTCCGAATCTCAATTTTGGATGGTAGGATATTTTGTGATGTTCTCATCTACTTTCTTGTACCACCTATTCGTAACGAGTGCCATATGAGCTCGTAGATCTTGTTTTTAGTTCGGCACCAAACCTTGAAATGGTCGAAAATTCTTTCATTATCTATATAAAATTATTATTGTGCCATTAAATGCCATTATGCCATTAAATATGACACTGGCATCTCCAGCACTTTATTTAACCATTACTTCTATTTCCATTTTTTTTGTAAATTTTACTTTACCTTACAGTTCCTTCTTGAGATATAGGCTACCATTTTACAAGGGGTTGACAACTTCGGTGCTATTGTTCACATTGAAAACAACAATTCGGATAAAAAGTGTGAGGCAAGTGATGGACTTGTAAATAAGAATCGATTGTTAGACTATAGTTATGTTTGGCGAGTAGGGGTTTGCAGCGGACCTTTGATAGTTGGTGCAACTTTTTCTTTATTTCCAATGCATTTGAGGGTGAGAAGTACTGTGAAGTCGTTGATCGGTAAGGAAAAGAATTTAGCTGACGAAATTAGAAAAATTATTGGTTATTTCAGTTCTGATGGGATCTTTGAATCTTCTTAGAGTCAGACTTTACTGGAAGAAGTACTTCATGCCCGTTGTTGCCAACACGATGCCTCGTGACTGGTTTGCACATGACAACCGAAGAAGACCGAAATGACTGTGATTCACTATGATTTCTAAGTTTAACCAAGGAAACACAAAGCAGATCACAAGGAAGATGCGAGGGGGTTGGGATGTGTTATAGAGCTGCGACTCTAGGGAAATGTGGGCAAACAGGTTTCTCAGTACTTTTTTTGACAGCTACTTTACTACTTTGCCGTTTCACACACGACTATCCACAAGGACCGAAACTGCTTCAAGAGATTTGACCGTCTTTAGGGTTGTATTAGCTTTTTTTTTTCCTTTTTGTAGTGACGTGTTCAACCATTCAGTTGGAGTATATTGGTACTCTCGATCCGCAGTATGTCAAATGCCGAAGCGACGGTTGTACCTTTACTACCCAGACCCGTCATTTGACAGACCTCTGATTTTCTAAGAAGGAGTGATCGGAATCAACTGGGATAAGTTTCAGACATTTCTGGGCCATAATCTTCGTGAAAAATATCAAAATCATAATTTTATCACGAAGGAAAAAAAATTCTGGTTTGGAAGGGTTAGTTTTCTAAGACGTGGCAACCGGTGCCACAGTGCCTGGCAGGTGCCGACACTGGCTGATACCAACCGGCAAGTGGCGGCCGGTGCCAGCAACGCACCGCGGCATCCAGCACTTTCTGTAAACTCAAATCGAAAATGAGCCACCCCTTGGTCACAATGTCCACGATTGAAGACGATGAAGTTCAAATGGCTGCAAAGTAAATTAAGTTTTTAAATCCCTTCCAATGGTCTATTTTTTTTTTAAACTGAGCCATAGCCCTTGATTCGTTGATCAAGGTATGTGTCATCAGCGACAAGAAAAACAAATCTATGCTTGTGATGAAGAATTTTAAAATTTTTGAGGGGTCGACAATTTTCAGTTTGAAAACCGTAGCAAAGAAACTAAACTAAAGCGGAGTAACTGAACCAAAGGAGCTTTGGCACTTGTCTTAGCAGGTTGAGCATTATCTAGCCCTGAAGTAAATAACTTTTGGAAGGAATGTGTTAACTCTGCCATCTTCCAGAGCGTGTGCTCTAGTCGTGCTCGATGCGTTTTCCAAATGGAATTTCGCAGTGCACTTCTCGCAAAGTTGGGCTTTTGGAACACCTGTAATCATTGACTCCCTGAGGTACCATAATGTAAACATCTCTGGACTCCGGCATAACTCTCTGCTACTTATGTCTCCGTCGAAGGTTCTTAGTTCTGGCCAGTTCTAGGCAAGATAATGTTGAACACTTGTCTGACAGTGCCAAAAGCTCCCTTCTCTGGTCTTTTGTGGGGAGGGTGGCGCTGTTCTCTTACCTGGTATTTCAACGTCAACACAGACACAAAAACCCATCCCTGCCATCAAATGTTAGTAACAAATGTGCTGGAAAATAGAATGTATCTTTTATTCTTGTAAATTTTGAAGTAGGCCAAGTGTTTAGCGTCATCTGACGTATGGCCGGTTTTGGGTTCTTGTGATAAACTATATACGTCCTAGTTGACCAGCGCTGATCAAGGGGGTTTCATTAACTGTCGAGTCAAACAGGCCAACGTCGAGGCGATGTTCGACCAGGAAACGTCAGAAGAACTTTCATTTTACACCATCCGGCGTGACACCAGAGTTTCGTTTTTGTTGCACGCTGCAGGTCCATGTCCACTTCTCGGCCGCTTCTGGGCTAGTTCTTTCTACATTCATGTTTGCACTGCAGTGCTTCCGAGGAAGACGGCATCGCTTCTCGAAGATGGCGGACTTGCTTACCGACTAAGTCCGTGCTTTCCTGCAAGGTACTGCTTCAACCATGAAGAATGTTGTGTTCCACAGGGGTGTTCCACAGGGAACTTTACTTGGACCTATCCTGTTCCATTTCATGATGAATGATATAGCGCAAGAGCATCCAGATCGCTGGAAATTTGTGGACGATTTAAGCTTAATCGAAGTATGCTAAAGAAATATTAAAAGCAAAGCTGCAGGCATAATAGAAGACATTAAAGATGAAGCCAGGTTGTTGGACATGCAGGTAAACGAAGACAAAAGTGCAATTTTAACCTTTTCCTTCCTAAAAACTAGCATTTCCTTTGAAGAAATACTGCCTTCTGGTTTACAGGTACAGAAGCTAAAGCTCCTTGGTGTAACAATCACGTCTGATCTTAATGGGAGGACAATACCATCGTAATGCTAAAGCGTGCAAACGCTGTTCTACAGCTGTTAAAACTTCTGGCTAAGTTCCAAGTACCTAATTCCCATCTTGTCCGGATTTACGTTTCTTTCATTCGATCCACTTTGGAATATGCGGCTGCTGTTTGGCACTTTGCGCTTACTGCCGAACAGTCACAACAAATAGAAAGAGTACAGAAACGTGCACTCCTAATAATAAGTCGTGAGCCCAAAGTTCCCTACTCTGCTTCCTAAAAAAGTTTAATATGGAAACCCTTGAGAGTCGGAGACTGCGGCTGAGCTTAGCGGTTGGTCATAAGCTACTCCACAATCCTGTTCTATCCGATATCCTTCCCCCCTCCTTACGAAAACATGAGAAACCGATAGGAGAGGGTCGCAAGTTCAAAGGTTCCAAAGTTGTTCCCCGTACCTGCGACACCGCGTACCTGCAAAACCGCGATACGAAAAAAGCTTCGTTCCGAGTTTCACCAAAATTTATACTGATGATGGTAGCTGTCTGTGATATTATTCCAACGTCCGTGTTCTGTTTTTGGTTTTGATTTATATACTATAATAGGTCTGTGATGACGAATTGATGATTAATTGTATAGATTATAAAATGTGCATTATACTTGACGTAATACCCAAATTTGGCATTGCCATGAATCATGATAGTGTTTTTTTGTTATTTAAATTCGTTACATTACGTTACGAAGAAATCATGCAGGCAGTGAATCCTCGTGCAGAAGCACAAAAGTGCTGCAGCAGCGATGCGACAGCACTATTGCGACAAAAACGAGGCCCAGTTCGCATTTTATCTATTTGACTTCGTCGCGAATCATTGCCATCTCTCGTCTAGGATTCTTTTCGGCGGCACCCAACTGTGGACGTTCAAAAACTTGCTAGATGGCGAGAACAGTCGCCCATCGACTGGAGATGTGACTTTTGAATATGCACAGCAGGAGATTGCGGAAAAGTCGGGGTTGACTTTGGATTTGAATCCAGTCACTACAGGTAAGCTCCCAGATTGAGGGGATTGGCGAGCCAGGGCAGGTGGGGTACCAAATTTTGGTAATGTGCGTAGGGCCAATCTGATCGAGGGATTGCGACGAAACTTGGATGGTATAAGTGTCGTGGGTCTTAGATATGTCGTTTTTGAGGCTCCGGCCTATGTGGGCGGGGGCTGGAGGGGACTGAAATCTGGGTGCAAGCGAGTTAGCGTAGGCGTACTTGCAGATTGGGTAGGACGGGAACGAATTGGCTATTGACTAGGACTATTTTATTTCCCCGACATTGCCCCAGAAGATTGACGGCCTGACGAGGATCCTTGCCAAGAAGGGCCGAAATATCGCTGATGAAGAGTCGTAGCTGACGTATCCGTTGGATACATTATTTGAATATCGAGGATCCATAAATAGCACAGCAAAAGCACTGCTTGCGAGGATGTGCCATTAAACAACACAAAAAGAAGAGTTTTTCTTTTTATAAATGTTTCAAAGTCAGCTTGGGCTCAAAGAATATTTAGGCTATGACACTCTTAAGGTTAGACGGTTTGGGACGCAACGTTCCGGACAGGACTATCATATGCTTAGAGGGAGCGGGGGGGGGGGGGCATCTAACCTTGACAGTTCCTTAGTAGTGGGAAAATCTACTTACGAAATGCGTCTTAAGTGAGCTAAGCTGCGTAGTTACTTTCTAACGTTCTGTGAAGTCCTTTAAGCCAGTAAGTTTTAGGGACACCCAACCACTTTAGGTCAGCGTGAAAGGCAGTGTGAAGGTAACTTAAGGTGAAGAAATACAACTTAAAGTCTAACCGAAAAGGGCAGAGATGCGACAATCTATTTACCCATCACTTATTCACTTAAATAGGCTTGAAGATCCGATGAAAATGCGTTACTTCGTTACTGCGCCATTCATGAACAACCTATTTTCGAATCGTAGAATTTCCCTGTTGGATTTGTGGTACCTATATGTGCTTGTACCTTATGCTTGATGAAAAAGATACGAAAAATTGTATTTTACGACTAAGCAGTCTTCACCATGATCACCACTGGCCATTGAAAAGCCGTGTTTGTGTTAACATTTTCCGCGTCATAGTAGAATTTGTGTTGTGGGGACGGCTGTAGATACTCCAAACGTCACTACTAGAGTAAATAGTGGAAAATCAAAAATTCCCTTGGCAGAATCTAAATACTTCAGTGTATTCAGTTAAATGAAGTACCACCTAAACGCCTACGGCATGTTTACTTCTCATTCATACGATCTTCTCTACAGTACTGCAGCCCTATGTGGCATTTCGGACTTAGGCAGGAGCAGTCGGACCGGCTTGAGAAGATCCAGTATAGATTCCTTCTAGTTGTGTCTAAGTCTCCGAAAGTTCCCTATTCCTCCCTTCTCAATGATTTCCGATTAGAAACTCTGGCAACCCATCGCCGAATCATATCCCTTAAAGGACACCTGAATGAACAGTACCAAGTATCATCCTTATCTGTATGACTTCCGTTAACATTGCCTGCAGAAAACCCAATCCAAATACGAAATAGTGTTTCCAAGCTATGATTTTTGCTCCATTTTGCATCTGTCCTTATTTCAGTACCGAACAGTTTTAGAAATTAACAAATGTCTCCAATCAACCCTTTTTCTGGAATATTTTTTAACCAGTTAAGCCCAAACATATATCTAGAAGAAATTTGAATACGATCCGACCAGCGCTGTGCAAGATTTGAATGAATTGCGCTTTTTGTCTTGCAGTCTGCATGCGCAAACCTCCAGAAAGGAACATCCCTATTTTGAAAACGTCACGCTCAGGAGAAGAATGCTTTCCGTGGCCGTGTCTGTAAATGCATTCTCCATGCTGTGTTCAAGTATGGTTTCATTGTTCAGGGGTCCTTTAAGTTTGGTACAAGTATTCGCGGACAGCCCAATCCTAAGAAAAGTCCTGCCACCAGAACACGAGACGACACGTGTCCGACTTCCACGGTCAGTGGCTCGGCCAGTTCCAAGGCTACAACCGGTTGCATGTTCCCACACCCGGTACCTAAATAGTTGTGTTCCTTCTTTTACCTTACCTTAAATTTTTACCTTAAATCGCACTTCCAGCGAGAAAAGGTTGTGTTAACCTCCTGTAGAGTCTCTCGCTGGTTGGCGGCTTGATTGTCAGATCGTTGTTGTGACATCGGCTCACTGGCACTCCAGTGTAGCCGGCATTGATTGGTTGGTAAATCTTGTTGTCACATCGGCTCACTGGAATTGTCAAGTTCTCTTTAACAACGGATTTACAGTTGATTCCTAATCTTTCCTTTAGATTTTAAGGTCATTTATATTTTGGTTATTTTTGCGAAATTGTTGTTAATTGTAAATTTTATGAATTTGAGATTAAGTGATATTAATCATTGTAATTTTATTGACAAGTTACGTTACATGACCGACAAATGGCCATTTTATGGGCCGTTGTGTGATATGTGATTTAGCTCTGTATATATTATTCAGTTTCAGATATTATAACTTTAGTGTATACATTGTTGACGTAAAATCAACAGTAGGCTTACCGCCGTTTCAAGATTTTTAATGAATAAACTAAATTGAATTGAATTGAAATGATACACAAATAAGTAGGCTTTTCAGTTGAACTTTAAGGTACTTTTGGAAGTTTGCAAGTACGTCATGTTCTCCCCAGGGATCCAGCGTAAAGTTCTCATTCCTCCCGTGTCAGTTTCCGGTTTTGTTGTTATGGAGACAATGCTGGTAACTTTTATGTTATGTGGAATTAATTCATGGCAACCAGAACATCGCGTTTCTTACTTCAAGCGGTAATGAAGCTAATCTAGTTTCCAATCAAGGGTTGCTAAATTAAGCTTGTTTGGACTTGAGGGGAATTAACTTTTTAAAGTAAATATGTACAGCTGACAGGTTGCACTCACTTGAATTTACAAAATAGAATAACATAGAGAAGAGAAATGAAAAGAAAGTTTACGCAAGTATAGCAGTTAGGACTTTGCACTGAGTAGAATCCGCCTGGAAGAGTAGTTGGCAAAAGGCGCGGCTGGCCTTCATTTGACAAAAAATACGAAGCAAGATTAAACAGCGTGGTAAGTCAGTAGGGCTGTATCTCTTCTTTATATTACTTTATTTTCAAGATTTAAGTGAGTAAATATGAAACCTGTCAGCTTCTGCTGTAGATACGTGCTTTAAGTCAGTGGGGGTGGAAATAACGGGGCGTGAACGGTTGGGTCCCAAACACTATAGTAATTTGAAAAGCTTTTGCAACTAAATGATGCTTTCGAGTCTACGCTTTTGTCACGCAACAAAATTGAATGTTCAGCGTGTTTTGAACTTAGCAGGCTTTCAGGAAGGCGGCCATTTGCCCAAAATACTGTTGTTGAAACGCCACTTTCCTGTCTTACTATGGTCGAGGTATGCTGCTTTGAAAGTTATTTAAGAAGATTGCTTAGTGTCTGAAAAAAAAAAAAAAATCAGAAATCTTTCTCGTAAGGCATCCAACAAAAATACAAGCGCATAGAGGTACAACAAATTACACGGAAATTACACTATTTGAAAATCGGCTATTCGTGAATAGCGCAACAACGAATTAACGCATTTTCAGCGGGTCTTCAAGCCAATTTAAGTGAATGGGTAACTAGTGATGGGTGATGGGCAAGGCCGTATCCAGGGGGGGGGGGGGGGGTAGGGGGTTGACCCCCCCCCGAAACATACAAAAATACTGATTTTTATAGGCTTTTCCCTTTGATCTATGTGTTTTTTTTTATTTTTTTGACCGACCAGCAGGTAATAACCCCCCCCCCCCTGAAAGGCACCCCCCCCCCCCCGAAATAAATTCCTGGATACGGGCCTGGTGATGGGTGACTAGATTGTCCGATCCCAGCCCTTTTCTGTTAAACTTTAAGTTGCAAGATATGGATTGGTTTGCTTCACCGCGATTTGTTGATTTAATAGTTATTATTTATTAGTTTATGTTTATATAAAACAAATGTTAACGATATATGTTTTTGCTATGGACTTCGGGATTTCGTGTAAATCTTTCGTGTAAAATATATTCTATATTGAATGCAAGGCGCTACAGGTTCTCATTGTGTGCCTCTTCGTCCTTTATCCCTGGTTTTGTCTTTTAGACGCAGCTTTACTCCAAGAAGACCTTCTCCAACTAATACCTGCAGTGGAGGAAGCTAATAGCATCAGTGCTGAGTTGGACAAGAGGGTCAAGTTTGAAATTGTCCTTGTCGCGCCGAAGGTCCTTGGGACTAAAGAAAGCAGGACACAGGTAAAATTTGTTTCACTTCAGGTCAACCTGACTCTGGTGTCTGGTTCTTTAGCAGTTTTCATTTTGTTTCATAAGAGCAACACAAATTGGGGCCAGTAGCCACACATAGTTGACACTGTCAATAGCTAATAATTCTGTGTTACCCAGAAAACACGAAGCTAAATCTGAAATTTAAAAATATCGACGAATTTGTTGACAAAATGTTTCAGTGTCGCTCGATCACAGCAAAATAAGACTAGGGAGAAGCGCCAAGACTTGACAAAATTGACACACACTCTAATAGCAGCGATACTAGCACCAATAGCGATAGAAAATGTCTCTATTGAACTCAGTCGTTCACCAGCGTTGGCTCCGATATCTTCATATCCCGAACATGGCGAAAAGAAAGCTAAAGAGCCATTGTTTCCTTGGTGTGTGCAGACCACACCTTTTCTTTAATTAGAAATTTCTAAACCCGCAAGTTTGTCTCGCTTTAAGTGCCGTAAGCGTAGTGGGCGGCGCTACGGGTATGGCCCGTTTGCAAAGCATGGTAAGCATATGTCTTGAGACTACTCCCTAGTGTAATTTTTCTCTGCGCTCGATCTAGCAGGAGGGGAGGAGCTGGCTTGGGAACTTGCTCGCGTGGTCCCTTTTGGACACACCCTCGGGTTTGAAGGAAAGTGGGAGGAGGGGCCGAAAAGTAAGGTATCGTAGCGACTGAATGCCAGACTATGCACGTACCTCTACTGCCAGTTTGAGAGAGTCTCAAGCTTAAAATGGCCAAGTAAATTCAATTCTATTCAAGACTTTTCCTCCGGCCAGAAGCTATAAACAAACACACAAACAAAAATAAAGAAAGCATTAGGTTACAACACCACATAGATTAGCCACACCCGTCTTTTTTATACATATTAACCGAAACGGGCAAAGACAGGCGAAGCCACGGGTTGTATGATGCCACAACTATGCAATTTTGCGATAGTAGCAACCGATTTCTTAGAGATGTACGATGCGCGTATGCCAACTGCGAAAAGTTCATAACGCGATAATCGTCGAACATCTCAGTAGCACTGCAAAAACGCGGGAGACGATGAAGTAATCAAAAGCTATCATTGTAGGCAATGCGTATCTCGCTCAGACTTTGTTTGGTGCTATTGTTGATAAGAGACAACCCGAAAACGCACGAACAGTAACATTGAAACAGAAATGTCTTAACATCAGCAGAGCAATAAGAAAACTTCCTAACTAGCATATTACCACGTATGTACAACGATCGAAGAGAGATGTCGTACTGATACTGATACTGCTACTGATACTGATACTTTATTGTAAAACGAGACTTTCCCAGCATTGGATTGCCGAACTTGTCGTTTTCGTCAGGTACATCATAATTACAAAACATTTAATAAGGCGGTTGTACATAATAAAGCAATAGTCAAAAAATTATCAAACAGAATAAAAACCCTAGACAATTAAAACATTAAAGGGAAATAGTTGATCAATTGTTCAAAACTTCAACAAAAGATGGTACAAAGCTCTTTCTGTAGCGATCGGTTCTTGTACAAACAGGGTTAAGAACCGGAACTTTTTGTGCTACAGCTCGAGGTAGTTGAGGTTTTGGCGGGCAATATGGGGTAGGAAACAGGTGCTCAAAACATGAGTGGAAACGCAGACTGTTCCCGAAACCAGTACAAAGAGTAAGACGTCGGGCTGCTAAAGTGGGGAGGCGGAGAAGGATATAAGGCACTTTGCCCTGGCGGTAGATGATTCTCAAAGCTCTCTTCTGAATAGTTTCAAGCCTATCAGACTGATCTACTGTCAGGCCAAAGTGCCAAACCGGACAAGCATACTCAAGTAGCGGACGGATGAAAGTAACGTAAAGGCGGAGAACATGTGATTTAGGGCACGAAAATTTGGAAAACAGTTTTAGGAGAGACAGAGACGCACTGGCTTGTTTAATAATGGAACAAATGTGAGCCTCCCACTTCAGATAATTCGTCAGTGTGATCCCCAAAAGTTTGGTCTTTGTTGTAAATATTTCATTTGGTACTGGAGTAGTGAACGATGGCTTTGATTTAAGGAAACTTATGGTCATGATATTCGATTTCTGTGAATTAACTTTCATTTTCGACTCGGCTGCTTCGGCAGCGATATCGTCAAGTATTTCCATTGCGGTACTCTTTATGTTCCTTCTGCACCTTTCAAGTAATGTCATGTCGTCCACAAACTTCCAGCGATGTCGTGTATGAGCATCGTCATGAAGGTTTTCAGGCAGTGGAGGTCAACTATATTGAATCCAGTTCAATATATTTTGTACCCATCTACAAAAGGACGTCGAGACGCCGTAAAGATGGAGTATTCAAGCAAGAACGAAAGAAAAAGGAAATAATAAGTAATCATACTTCAGTATACAGGCATTAGAGAATCAACTCTAAACAAAGGCGAAGTAAAATTGATGTAGGATAAAGAAATTATTTGCTATACAAGTTTCGTTGACTGATAGACCATGTTCGATGGACATAAATTAAATAGGACCGATCTTACCTATAATACTAATGCAACATAGGCCTACTTCCATAATCACTCCGTATATTTCTAAACCCGGAGACCCCAGTTTCATATAGTAAATTCTAACCCCTCTAGAAAAACCACGCTCCTTTTCTCGCTTGCCGTGTTTTGGTACCCTCGATGTGTATCACGCTGTCTACCGTTGTCTGCGAGAAGTTTTTCCATCTGAAAAACCGGTTATATAAATTGTTTCCCTGTTTTCGCTACAAGATATCGGGTCCGGAAAAGCCTTAAAACAACCAAACCCGTGGGTTATTTGTTGAAAGCACAGCCTAGTTGTAAAGTATTCAAATATTTTGAAATACTGCACACTGTACTAAGCTTCTACGAGTAAGGATTAAAGTTAACTGCAGTATTTGCAGCTAGGATTAATCTTATCTCTACTGAGAACAACCAAGTGAACCATTTGTCCGGCAAGAAAACAAAGTTCAGATGTGGATTCAGCGTGCCTCCTTACCCCTGAAACAACTATCTCGTTGGCTTAAAAAACGGATTATTTTACCCTTAGTTTGAAACCACAAACCCCGCCTCTAAATATAGGGCTACATAACAGATCTACGAACTTTGCCTGTACTTTGATCCAGTGGATCCTCATACCAAGTTTGAACAAAATATCTCAACCCCTTCGAGCCCACGACACGACTGCCAAGACCGAGACCTAAGAGACATTGCACATGCAACTGGCCCCCCACTCTCTCTCCGCCATCTGTTAGACTAAACAAAGGGGGGCCGAAAGTGAATTTTGTCACCAACGCGATAAAGTTTTGCCTTGTATGGATAAAGGGGTAGGCTAGGGACTGGTATCGCAACCTCTTTTTTTTCCGAAATTGGTCGACGGATTGTTCACCAGCCAGTTGTCGAATGCATTCTGCCTTTTTGACCCAGTAATTGCTGGTTTTGACTTTGAAGACAACTAAACTGACGGCATACTCTTTTGTTTATCTTTAGTGTGTCAGAAAGCTGAAACAACATGTCTCCTCATCTTATATCGATTATGTCATTGGGTTTTAAGACCTCATGCTAAATTTCCGGTTTTGCGGATTCTGGGCGAAATATTTGTCTTGCACGAAAACAAATTTCATATTCGGTTTCAGCATGTCTCCTTACCTCCAAATCGACCATCTCATTAGCTTTAAAATATAATTTTTTTTTTACCCCTTAATTTGAAACCCCCACCCCTAAATATATAGCTATAAGGCCCATCTGCGAACTTGACCTGAACTTTGACCCAATGGATCCTCACACCATGTTTGAACAAAATATCTCAATCCCTGCGAGAGTTATCGTGCTAACAGACAGACGGAACGGACGAACAGACGGAAGGTCCGACAACTTTACGAAGTCATAGGTATCCCGTCACTTACGTTTTGGAGTCCCATAAAGGAACTGGAGGTTGAAGATATGCACCAAAACAAAACCACAAAATTAGTTCAAGATTCAAGATTCATTTAATAGCTATCGTAGTTATGGCTACCGCCGCAACTAATTTACGCTACCTTTTACAACATAATAAGCACTACGTATGATTAATCACACTAGTAAAAAAAAAGGAACGAATGGATTGCCTGTGAATTGCTTTCTGTTGACTGCTACGGCGGGGGGTAGTATGGAACGGTGCTTATCACTAAAACAAATCTTATACTAAAGTTGACTGTTATATCCCACCAACGTCGTCAGACTACGCTAGTAATCTAGAGCCAGAATAATAATGCTTTGTATTAGAACAACCACCTCTCCCCCATCGCAATACCTCACTTCTCCGACTATGGATTTCCCCAGGTCGAGGCCGACTGACGAACAGGTGTTCAACAGCTAAGCTCCTCCCAACTCTGCAAACTGGTAGCCACCGAACACGCCACTTTCATTTGATGGCACGTCATTTTACGACCCCTCCTATATTCGTTAGCTCGTTAATTATTTAACTATGAGCTAAACTAAACCAAGCCATTTACATTCTTACAAGTTTATCACACCTAAACTGGATGTCAGCCAGGTTGATAGTCAGTCTTTGTCTCTGTGGTCACCACACTTTCCGGAAGTCTGATCATGAGTGGGTTGAGAAAATGCAGGGCATTTTACGACCCCCGCCCCCCCTCGAAAGTTGCTGGCTCCTTTACAGCAGTCATTCTACTTTTGTTACGGTCCCAGTAGGAGCTGCATACAGTAGGCGCCTCCGCTTACAGTGTATCGCCTCTTTAAATTTCTTAGAAGTTTCTCACGCCGAAATTGAATTTCAGCACAGGTTGATCGTCAGCCATGGTCTCTGATTACCACGCTTTCAGGCAAACTGTTCCAGCTAATTAGTTCAGTACACGGCTGGGAAAAACTGCATACTGGTCGTCACCAAACACGCCAGTTCACTTGCTGGACAAAGCAAAATTCGGGAACATTCCAGGCGGAAGCCAATTCCGTTACTGTCAAGAATAAAAAAACAATCGCAAGGGAAAGGAACTACAAGAAGTGGAGAGGCGAAGAAATCCCGATTTCGCCAGAACTTATGCAAGTGGAGTCTGGGAAAAGGAGTTGTTGGATCCTTGAATACTCTGATACAAAATGATATTAATGCTGCAACCGTTCAACGTGCACAGTAAATAAGTTTACAAAGTACGTATGGCACACAATAGTTCATAAGATAACGAAGAGAAACTTCTTAAATTTTAATTCGGTATACACTGTTCAAAGTTTCTCCGAGTAAGGATTAAAGTTAACTGCAGTATTTGCTACTGGGATTAATCTTATCTCTACTGAGACAAGATTGATCCGAATTAGAGATAAGATTATCTTTTTTTGAGACAAGAATAATCTCAGTAGAAAATACTGCAAACAAACATTTTACAGTGTAGTAGTTATGACTTTTCACTGCGTAGAGTCGAGCGTTCCTTGCGAAAGAAACAGGCGCTTCATGTGAGTTTCAAGCTCCGGACCTTTATCTTGCCTATCCTTTGTGTTCCTCGTACTGGAGAGTAGTTCCCGACTTCCCCAATCTCTCCACTTTCTCCAAGCATCTTAACAATTATGAATGATTGTTATTCTTCTCCCCCAGTGAAAACAGTCATTATCTGCCTTACCATGATTGGTCTGTGCAGGGAAAACTTTTCAGCCCAAAGCTCTGGCGTAATAGACTCAAGTTATGTAGAGAGGGAAATTTTTCGTTTTTGGAAAAGGAGAAACAACGAAGGCAGACGGGATCTTCAGTGACCGAAATTGGTGTAGTCATTTTAATACTTTCAAAATACAGCAAATACAATAAATTAAAAGGTGTTTCCTGTGTTTTCAATATATATTTTTTTTTTTTTTTTTTTTTTATCAAAACCGATGAGTACATAATTGAATATGAAAATACTATTATAATAAAGACAAGAGCTACGACCTCATATGGCACTTGTTACGAGTAGCTGGTGTGAGAAGCGAGAAAGTGAATCTGAGCATTTTTCTGGGAATTCCGATACTCCTCCCCACCGTGCTCGGATCCGGTCGTTTTACTCTCGTTTACACGCTATGCGAGTCACATCATTTCCAGGACCCCCCCCTCCCCCCTAGTGTGGCTGAATACGACTCAATCAATCAATCTATCAATCAATCTTTATTATTCGATAAACATTCCTTACGGTATTCACAAAAAAAACGAATATTTGTTCGGACACATACTAACATCTCGTCGTCCCGTCCATCAAGTTTGACTCGGATCGGGGCATATCTGCAAATTTCCGGTTCCACAACCGCATGTCACAAAGTATTCGGACCCCCCCCCCCCCCCCAACTCCCCCGACCATGGCCGCATGGGTTCGTACACAAGCTTTGCATATCTATAGGTAATCAGTTCTTATCACTCACAAAGTTTCACTTGAGTCGGACCATTTTTTCACAACCAACGGAAGTCAGTAATTTCCAGATTCCCCAAATTAAGTGTATTTGGTTAGGTCACTAATATGCCTGCCTAGTTTTATTGTCCTTCGAACATCTGGAATTATCCTATCTTGCGATCACCAGGATTCCGGAAAATCCATCTCCAACTCCCCCAAAGAGCCCCAACATGATCTGGTTCCGTCAAGAACGTATCTAATGCTTATGCTTTTTCTTCCCACCAAATTCAATCTCGATCCCTCGAAACTAAGCGTTTCACAAAAATTCCGGTGCCCCTTCCACCCCCCCCCCCCCCCCCCCAGTAAAACCGTATCGGATCCGGTCAGGACTTGAAATGGAACATCTGAGACAATAGCTCTTTCCACTTGCCAAGTTTCATTCAAATCCGATCGCCCGTTCAAAAATTATAAATGCCACTAGATTCCGGATTCCCCATCCCTCCACTTCCCCCCCACAGTGTTCGGATCGTGCAAACAGCTATTCTCAAGTCGGTAGATTCGGATCTCCTCATATTCCTGCCGAGTTTCATCATCTTGTTACATCATGAAGTACCTAACTCGCTGGATGACCGGAATCCCCCACCCCCCAACTCCCCTCACAGTGCCCGAATTCGGTCCAATTATGTCAATGATGTGTCTAGGACCCGTGCTTGTTCTTCCCACCAAGTCTCATCCCGATCCCTCGACTCTAAGCGCTTCCCAAGATTTCCGCCCCGCCCCCCCCCCCAACTCCCCCCAAAGTTACCGGATCCGGTTCGGATTTGAAGTGGGTCGTCTGAGATACGAGGTCTTTCCAAATATCAAGTTTCATTAAGATCCAATCACCCGTTCAAAAGTTATAAATACCTCAAGATTCCGGATTCCCCCTCACTCCAGCTTAATCATTTGGGGTCCCTGATATGCCTGCCAAGTTTCATCGTCCTAGCTTACCCGGACAGACCGACGGACGGACAGAAATTCTGATCGCTATATGGCACTTGGCCGAAGGGCAAGTAAAAATCTTCATGTTAATGAAGTATCTTCAAAAATACCGAAAGTGAGAAACGACAGTCAAAACTGCAATATTAAGGGAGAGGGGGCCGAAACCGGAAGATTTGAGGTTTATCAACCCTACAGGATGTTTTTCTAAAGTTACAAACTTCTTTTTGATACGCATGGAAAGCCTATTTATTCACCTTTCTTACAAACTTTTTTTTCAATCAGTCAGTCAATCAATCAGTCAAACAAGTTTAATCCAAATAGCTGTGAGCTAGAAGTGGAATACAATTTACAAAATATACACAGACACGAAACAAATTATCTAATACACTTACAAGATTTTACCAGAAATAAATTACGTAACAATTTGGGCAGTAGAATTAGCAGGATATGGAGAAAACTGATTCAATGACTTCCGTCAATTCCTTTTTCGTTGAGACCCCAAAACGTGTGACCCGTTCAAGTGTCCGAAGCGACTTCGAACACATGTGTGGCGTGCATTTCCTGACACCTATTAGTGCATGCTTGAAACACAGTATTTACACCCTGCAATTAGCACCCGAAGGTAGATCGGGGGAAAACGGGAACAGGAACCCGTCAATCTGCCCACCTGTTATTTCTACCGCCCGTCATTTCGCCTGAAAATCCGTCAGTTCGTCCCCTTTTTTCTGACAGTTTGCCCACCCGTAAGTTGGCCCACCAAAATCCGTAAGTTCGTCTACCTGTCACTTCCCCTACCCGCATGTTCGCCCGCCCATCATTTCATCCACCCGTAAATTAAGTTTGTTTCCGCATCATGGTAAAAACCGTTCAGTTTCCGTAGGCTATGAATTAGTAACAACCTCTTTATCAAGCAACAAATTTGTTACAACCTATTTGAACACATTCTTCTTTTCACTGATCTTCACGTAAACGGAATCTTTTTCCCCTTCCTTACGTAAAGAGAGCAGTCGCACCCAAGGGCATTTCCTGGCGACCCTAATTAAACGGAAAAAATCAGCTCTTTCTTAATACTCGTCTGGGATTGATCCTCTTTCTTCTTGGATGTCAATGACAAGGCCGAATTGGGCCAACTGTCGTATTTTCGAAGTTGATCAGCTGTCTGACTTTCGAAGTGGTCAAACTGGCGGAATTGAGGGGTGGGCGAACTGACGGGTGGGGTGACTTTTTTAGGCGAAATGACGGGTGGGCCAATTGACGGGTTCCCGTCACCAGAGCAGGAAAACAAAGTAGGTAGATTGAGTCAGCAAGCCAGTTCCCTACCAGCGACACTCTAAACCACTTGATGAAGCAATAATAAGAAATACCAAAACTCTGGGTTTTACTGGATTCTGGAAAAATATCTGTCCGGAGCGTAGAGCAAGTAAAACATGCTTATACAGCGTGTTTTCTTACCCCTAACCACTCTTACCACTCGAATGTCTAATGCTCTGGCTTAGGCCGGATTCTGGGCAGACAAAAAGTTTATAAATGTCTTCAGATTAACTTACCCCCCCCCCCCCCTCCCCTGTCGAACCTCTAATCAGTTTATGACAAAGCTTTTAGATTTTGTTTCAGATTTTGAATTAGCATGTCTCCTTACCCCTAAATAGATAATAGCTTCAACAATATTTTGTTCGCCCCTTAACTTTAGTCCTCCCCCCCGTACCCAGGACTTCCGGGCCCATCTACGAAGTTCCTCGTGGGATGCTCGTACCAAGATTAAACGAAATATCTCTACCCTTCGAGAGTTATCGTGCTAACAGACGGACAAGCTTTGCGAAGTCATAGGAGTCCTGTACCGTCACTAACCTTTCCACTGCAATTTCCATTAGGCAATCAAAGCGGCGTGAAGGTGCCAGCGGCGTAAAATTTCCACAGTAGTGTTAACAGGTTGTTAGTTTGAACATTAGTAGATATGCAGCTAAATCCACCTACAAACTAGGATATGGATGACTGAGAACTTTCATTCAGCATTGTATAGCGAACATGGAAACAAAAAAAAATGCGAAGTTGCGGCAAGAGAGATTGCCAGACAGTTGAAGATTGGCTAAATTTAAAGCCGAAGATCGTTATACAAAATGACAAGACGATACCAAAATAATAGTTCAGCCTCACGAAGATTCCTCATCATTATCGTACGTGTCCTCAATATCAGTTATATACAAGATAGCACAGGACTGTCAACAGCGTATGTTAAACAGTATTAATTTTATCGAACATGTATGTAATCCATATTATTCCATGTCCCACAGGTACTTATATTCTGGTAATCTTCACTGAATTTCGTCAACATGGATATTATAAAGTAACTATAAGTAATATCCACCGCGAAAAAATACCTGTCTTTGTTCGATAAAAAGAAAAGCTGGCCTCTCAAAAGGTACTCTGAGAAGAATAAGCTGAATGAGTGATTACCGCAGAGTAGAAGTAAACGCACAGCAACGGTTCTGTTCGAAAAAAAATTATAACAGTTAACTCTCGTCCATCTTGGTTGATACGGGAGTAATAGTTTCGACGACCATTTAGAAGTATCCACCCCCATATCGCAGGTTAAACTTTATTAAACTTTTGTATTGATTTTCAACTTTTGGTAGAAGTAAAAGTTTATTCTGAACTCGTTTAGAACATCGGTACAGTACCAAGTATACACGCTGAATTCATATCTGAACTTTGTTTTCTCACCAGACAAGTAGAATAAAAAAAAAAAAAAATGTAAACCTATGGGAATTAATGGGTGGATTCAGGTGAAGAGCGAGTTTGAGTTCTTAGCTGGGATTTCCACTCAACGTTTAGTGAGGGGATTATGAATTTTGTGGACAGAAAGGCTCTTCGATAAAACAGATGAGAAGGTTGGTCGATAACGACAGGGAGTACTGTTAGTTGTGACTGATAGTCCGGCTGGGAACCGGGTAAAAACTGAAGGTCTACGAATGTACGGAATTGCCCGTCGAGAAATCCGCAAGAATTGTTTGTATCAATAAGTCGAATAATTATTGTCCTCTGGGATGACGTCAAAACTTCGGCCGTGCTACATGCAAGATTTGGCCCGATGAATGAATGAATCTTTTTATTTACCCACTTCTATAAAATAGAAATAGTGGAGTAGGCTACATAGAGAAGAGAAAGAAACACAACTTAAATTAAAATTAAAAATGTACACTTCAAATAAACGGACAAGACAAGACCTTGATGCGGAGAAAACGCGGAGTATGGAGGAAATAAATAATAAAAGTCTCAGGTCGCAAATCCTTGCAACGATATATGCGCCGTTTTGACACTTTTCTTCGCAAATTGAATGCAACAACCCCTTGCTCTCCAATTACACTCCTCTATATTTATTTTCCTTTCTTTAGGTTTATGTCAAAATGAAAAACATGGAAAACGAGACGGAATTCGTTTGGCCGAAAGACAAGTTTCTTGCTCGACTCTACTTGATGAAGGAAGTGTATAGGAACTACGAAGAGGGGGAAGAAGAATGGGATCTGCCTCCGGTAAGTACTGGTCCGTGGAGTTTTCGTGTATAGGAATGGTCTGCGTATACAACTGTAGTACTAGAGTTTGGCTTATATAAATAGAAAGAAACGTAGCACCAGCAACTTGTTTAGTATAAGGTTAGAGTGCTTCGTGGTCCTTACTTCTGTCCGATGTGCGGTAAAATGAATGGATGTATTTTCCCTTTAATGGGTGAGTGTCAGGAGTTAAAGACATGAGGAGAGAGAAATTTGGGGAAATTATTTTGGGGGAGGAAAGGTTTAAATTTTTTTGAAAAGAAGAAGGTTTTAGAGATATTGGAAATTTGGGAAGATTCCTAAAGGTAGCCACGAGTCACAGGGAATGTTTTTTGTAAATAGTGGCTGAGGTTATGGTTTCATTTTGGTGTTCTTTTGTTGTTTCCGTGGCCCTTTGGGCTTTTTCGGAAATAAATCTTATCTTATCTTATCTTATAGATAGTAGTTTATTACCCTAAAGCCTTGCGCAATGGTAATCAGAAAACAATAGAACACAATTTACATATGTTACAGACGAAATCCAAACCTTAAACAGTACTAAACTATAGAAAGTGCTCCCTGTGCGACATTCCCATACCTTCCAATATTTCTAATTCCAAGAAAAGATTTTTCTCCTAACCTCTGTACCAACCGTTCTTTCCCCCCGTACTTCACCCTTTCTTAAATCTTTTAGTTCATCACAATCATTCTTAAAATTTTCATTCTTTCTAGCGCCTGCCCACACATCGGGCAAGAGAAAAGACCATCCGTTACCTTAGCCTTTTCTAGGTATTATCTTCTTTCTCCAAATGGCATAAAATTCGCCAGACTGAAATCACCCTCTTTTTTTTTTAACCTATAAAGCAAGGGATCTTTTTGAATGTTCGCATAGTAACTGTCAGTTTCTACATGTTTAGCAATAGAGTTTGCGTTACTGAAGTAACGCTAGAACCAGCAACTTGTTTAATCTAAAGCCTAGCCCCAAAAAGCGTTGCCACAGTTTCCCCGGAAACGAAGGAGACGTTATTATACTAACAGTCTGTCCTTGAAAATAATGGTCTTTGGAATCGTAGGAATTGTCAGCGTGTAAAACAGAAGAACAGGAGCGTTATGCAAATAGTGGCAACACTGTAGAAGTCCTGGCAACACGAGTAATCCTTGGGACGGGGGTGGAGACGCCGAGAAGAGTTTTCTTGTCTACTTAAGTGAGCAAAGTACCTGGGATACTATTGACGACTAACCCTAGGTTCACACAGAGCAAATCGCGGCGATGAAGGAGATTTTTCAATCGCAGCGATCGAAGATTTTTATCGCCTGAATGTTCATACTGAATTTTCAGAATTTAACGCGAAAAATTTGAAACAAAAAATCCCTTTTCTCGCTTTTCATACAAAGTGGGGTAGAACTGAACAGCAATAATCAATTTTTCTAAAAGTGAATCATCAAAAAGGTCGTTCATGTTGCTGTTGCTTACATAAAATTGTACTGTCGCCCGATTCAAGTTGAATTTTCCCAACATAGAAAATCGCATGACGAAGCAACAGAAATTGCCGATTTTGGCGACGAAAATCTCGGCGATGGCCGAAATCGCCTTAGTGTGAACGTCTGTGTGAACCTAGGGTAACTCTCCTTGCCGATTTAAAAAACCGAGTACCTAGCAGAAGAGCCGGAAGCGGCACCACAGCTGTCCCCAGCAATCGCCGTGATTGACTGCAGGGGTTGCCACATCAAAAGTACTGAGAGCGTGACTTTTGACCCAAAACAGAGAGTGAATTATGAGTGAGATTTATTTTCATGAAATGTTCACTTTTGGTCGAAATCGCCTCTGTAAAAATGATACATCTTATCTTTACTTTCATGAAAAAAACTTGAAATAGTCACTTATGGTCGATATCCCTACTGCAAAAATGTAAAATTTGGGCATTTTCTGAAAAAGAGTGATTTTTATGTCCTGCGTAGGACGAGAGTGACAAAAACAAAATAGACTGAAAATTCACACTCTCGTGCGACATGTGGCAACCCTGATTGACTGACACAGGATTTGAGTTGTTGTGTTTGAGTCGTTTGTGAGACGTTTTCTCGTTCTTCCTGAGGATCACTGGCGTGTTTTGGACTTAGTCATATAGAGTATTCTGTCGTGGAGAGATAGGGATGCGTTCCCGAAGAGTGTCGCATTTGTGTGACGTCCGTGCGTTTCTACCGGACCTTGAAAAAAAATCGTTAACAGGACCGCAGGAAACGTGTGACAAATATTATTATCATTATTATTATTTATTTGAATCCTTCAAAACTGGAGAGTAATGTATAAAAAGGAACAACAACATGTCACTCAAACTCATACACACTTACATACTAATAAACAGCTGACCGTTAAAGACAAATTAGCCTACTAAATATACAACGAAGTACATGAAAAAAAAAAAAAAACGAAGCTCAAAATAAACGAACTAATTATAAATAAATAAATCAGTATATTCTTTATTTCCATAATAGCACAACGCAACATGGCTAGCACAGGATCGTCATGACCTAGACAGCTATTTGCAGTAGTTACTGCAGTTTGCAGCAGTTACTAGACAGCTATTTGCAGCAGTTACTAGCTCTCGAGGGGATTATTTTGTCCCCAGAACGCGACTGCACTGTCAGAAGTTTCATAACAGACAACAGAAGGATGCGCGGTTTCAACAGACATTGTGAGCGTGTTCCATCCTACTTACCGTAGTTACTACGCATGACGTCACGAATTCTGGCTTTTTGCCGTCAAGGCTGGAACGATTTTTCTATTTTCCAGCAGGATCTCACGCCAGGGGCGAATCCGACCAATCACGTTACAGAGATGCGTAGTTACTACGCTTACTACGCTCCCGAGCATGGTAAGCAAATAGTAACTATTTGTTACTATTCCGACAAGGTTGGAACGGTCAGTGTAGTAACTTTTCGTGAGGATGGAACGGAAATAGTAACTAATAGTTACTATTTGTGGAAGGGTGGAACACGCTCTGTGTAACAGACAACACGTGGGGTTCTATCTGTTGTGTTGGAAAAGGTTGTACGTGAAATGTTACACAGAACAGGCATTGCCAGGAAGAGCCAAATAGTATCTACTTACTTTTTTGTTTCTCTTCGTGATGTCTGAAAACTCAGCAGATGCTTTTTGGCTATTTTTCGGCTCTTCCTGATGGCAACGCTGTTATGCATAACATTATCAAACACAACAGACAAAATCCGAAGTGTTGTCTGTTATAATAATAACTGTATTTAAAAGCCCAGGAGCATACATAATACAACAATAGTACATATTACAAAGGAAAACAACAACAATAATTTCCTACGGCTATGAAGCCTCACTACTAAGCTTGGTCGCTCTTAGCTGTTATGTGTTGTTCTGTTAAAACCGCGCATCCTTCTGTTGTCTGTTATGAAACTTCTGACAGTGTGGGAGAGGAAAGTGGGTCCTCCACTTGCAATCGTAAGACCGTCCCAACCGTGCTCGTCCAGACCCGGCGAGCTCTCATTAGAAGCTTATATAAAATACAGCTCGAACTGTTCTACCCAGCCACAAAAGATAATTGGTGACAGTAGTAACGCGAAACGGCCGGTTATAGCAAGGTTCATGGTTTTATTTACACTTCTGTATAAAATGGTTCAATTCAGTTCAATTTATTTTCAAAAATTTCCTCATGGACGAAGCCGAAGGTTGAATTTTTTTAGTCATGTGCATCCTCATCACACAACTCAATAATTAAAACCCACTATAGCTAGTGTTATTTATTTGGTCCATGCACATTTCAATAAAACTCCAAGTGAAACCTTTGACCATACGTACCATGTCAACTTATCAAGCATCTATGAGTAAACATCATAATTCGGTCAAGTTAACATCAAAATATAAACTAAATAATATCAACAATTATAATATCTAAAATTCAGTAACGATACACACAGAAATACGGTTAATTTATGGAGGTGTTTTAAAATGCCCGTTGAAAAGATCCGTGAATGATGAAACAAAACCTTTTTTAGATCGAACTAGACCTACGTTGCCTGGGCAACGTGAAATGTTGCGGCAACCTTTGTCCGGCTTCGCCGACTAAAGTGTTGCGAGAGCAACACTTTGATTTTGTTTCTTCGCTGTCGGTTAGATGCTGAAGTTCTCAACTTATCGAAGCTTTTAAAACGGTATGTTCTAAAAAGAATCATCCCATGATCAAAAGCTATTGTTCAGCGTTGTAAAAACAACAACAAAAGAATATCGGAATAAAGGACTAAATTGACTTTGTAGTCAGTTGAACTTTATCCTTTTCAATCGTAGACATCGTGACGGATGACAACTTGGAACGATATCTTATATGATGCTTCTATGCTGTAGTTGTCAACTTATCAAAGCTTTTAAAACCGTATGTTCTAAAAAGAATCATCACACGATCAAAAGCTATTGTTCAGAGTTGTAAAAAACAACAACAAAAGAATATCGGAAGAAGGGACTAAATTAACTTTGCAGTCAGTTGAACTTTATCCTTTTCAGTCGTAGACATCGTGACGGATGAAAACTTGGAACAATATATGATCTAGTAGGTATTATAAAGCTATCCGTAACTTTTCAGGATTAAATTACTATAGATGACACTATTAATTATTACGAAACTACCTCATTGTTTTACATTATAAGTAATAGTAAGTAATATATTTCTAACCCGCCATCTCTAAAAAGCGGAGTAAATAAAATTAACAAATAAAAGACATAAAAACACAGAAAAAGACACTAATTTTCAATTTTCGGCCAAGAAGCAGTGTAGATGGTCGTGCGCTGGTTGGGCTCTGTTGTCAATGATTTTTGGTAGCGACGAAGAAACATCCAAAGGGGTAACGCTTGCATCTTTAATTTTGAACTTCTCCGTCAATGTATGGTTATGGCATAATTCTTCGACAAGTGGAGCAGGTGCATTGCATATTTAAAATAATATGATTTCATCTTTTTGACCTCCTTCTTTCGCAGAACATGAGTGACACCAGAACGAAACAGTATAGAAGGAGTATATATAATATATCGTTTGTACCCGTTGCGTAAACAGTTAATCCTAGGTTACAGCGATAGACCACCGATACAAACTTTCTTACCGTCAGATTTATAGAAATCGAATACAGTGTGCACCAATTTGCAAAAGTTGTAGCCCCTCCTGCACTGATTCTTACTTACAAGTCCCTCTCCTGTGATAGACATCAAGTTCACCGGTTAAGAATAATGGCTACACCAGCTAGCAAAAGTTACAAACCCCTCATCCCTGAAGATGATTGTAGCATAACAGCCGATTATTACTTACAAGTCCCTTGCATGTCTTACAATTGGGAACCAAGTTGTTCTTACCATCGAATACACCGGAAACAGATAACAGGTACACCAACTAGCAAAAGCTGCAAATCCCTCATTCCCGAAGAAGATTATTAGCTAACAGTTGACTGTTACATACAAGTCCACTACATGTCTCACAACTGGTATCGCCTATTTTTGGTTTCGGTGTGTATCTTACTACTGTAGTTGTCAACCCCTTGAAACTTTTCAAACTGGTTTTGTTTCTTCGCTGTCGATTAATGCTGAAGTTGTCATCTTATCGAAGATTTTAAAACGGGATGTTCTAAAAAAAATTGACTTTGTAGTCAGTTGAACTTTATCCTTTTCAATCGTAGACATCGTGACGGATGAAAACTTATAATCTGGTTGGTATTATAAAGCTATCCGTAACTTTTCAGGATTAAAATACCATAGATGACACTATTAGTTATTATGAAACTACCTCATTGTTTTACATTTTCGTTTGTATCCGTTCCGTAAACAGTTAATCCTAGTTTACGATACAAACTTTCTTACCGTCTTACCGTATAGAAATCGATATAATGTGCACCCATTTGCAAAAATTTCTAGCCCCTCATGAACCAATTCCTACTCCCAAGTCCCTCTCCCGTGATAGACATCAGGTTCACCGAATACAAATAATGGGTACACCAGCTTGCAAAAGTTGCAAACCCCTCATCGCTGAAGATGATTTTAGCATAACAGCCGACTATTACTTACCAATTCCTTGCATATCTTTACATTGGGAACCAAATTGTTCTTACCATCGAATACACATGAAACAAATAACAGGTACACCAACTAGTAAAAGTTGCAAACCCCTCATTGCCGAAGATGATTATGAGCTAACAGTCGCCTGTTGCTTAAACGTCCCCTACATGACTCACAACTGGTATCGCCTAGTTTTGTTTTCAGTGTGTACCTTAGTACTGAAGTTGTCAACTCCTTGAAATTTTCAAACTGGTGTATCTCATGAAGGAATTTTTGTACCAGAAAATGAATGACATATTCTTTGATCAGCCCATCAACAGCTAGCGACTGACGTCGAAAAAAAATTCTACCTGTCTTAGTTCAAAAGTTGACTTTTTTGCCGTAGGCCAACTTTCTTATTTCACCACTTAGAAAGGAGCAAAGGATAGACTCTAGTTTCTTTAGTAATGAGAGAACTTTAAAAGTTTAAGAGGCACATCTGATACCATTTCTCTACCGAAAACCCAAGTGCAAAAAAACGAATGATAAACTCAGCTGAAATCGCGAACAGATATGGATATAAACAATAGATGGCAGCACTTTCGGACCCCCATGGGAAAAAACACTTTTTTGTTTCTGTAGATTTTTCTATTTATCACTCAAAGAAAATATGTTGGCTGTTGGGCCGGGTAACTGCCGCATATATTGAACACTTTTAGGTTTTAGTCCATCTTCAATTTTAAACTGGTGCCTGACTGCTTGCGTGCTAGAAAGGAGCTTTCCACTCGAAAGCAGAAACATGGTTTGATGTAACGAAAGGTTGGCCGCACAACTTTAGATATCCCTCTCTGACAGGCTATATAACTCCACTTCACTTCGCACACCGTAGGCTGTGGCTCTAGGACAAGCAAAAACCATCCTTATTGGCCCCAGTCAAGAATTCTACGGAGCTTTCCAAAATGTAATGTCATATTCATCAATCCAGCCTTAGGTCCACACTTTTCGTAAAAACCGCACAGGTTGGACCCTTACCAGTTACGAGGAATAAAATGAAATCGGCGGGATAGGAAAACAAGACCAAAGGTGTCGATGGGATCCCAAAAATCTAAGATTTGATCCAGACAATTCGGTCTTGTCTTCGCCAGGCTAATCATCAGAGAAAACCGAGTTCAGATATTCTATCTACCTATCTATACCTCTATAAGCCATATCTATTTTGACGATATTGACTGAAACTTCCTGCTTTACTACTGCCAAATTTGCGGTTTCGCCCGAATTCCGAGCGAACTACTAGTCCAGCAAAAAAAGAAAAATTCAGAAACGAAGCCGGCGTATCTCCTTATCCCTATAAAGAAATCTATCAACTTTAAATAAAATTTTGACTTAAAAAAAAAATGCAGATGCAACCGGATTCCGGACTAATTATATGTCCGGGTAAAAAATGATCATTATATACAGACTCAGCGTCTCTTCTTATCCCTAAATGTATCATCTAATCAACTTCAGATAAAGCTTTTACTTTTAACATATTTTCCGGTTTTGGCCGGATTACAGGCGAACTAGTTGTCCGGCGAGAAAATGGTTTTCACCATCGGATTCAGCATGTCTTCTTACCCATAAATCAAACATTTAATCAACTTCAAATGAAACTGTTACTTTTAACCAACTTTCCGGTTTTGGCCGGATTCCGGACGAACTGCTTGTCCTGCGACAAAATGATATTCACCATCATGTTCAGCATGTCTTCTTACCCCTAAATCAAACATTTAATCAACTTCAAATGAAACTTTTACTTTCAACCAACTTTCCGGTTTTTGCCGGATTCCGGACGAACTACTCGTCCAGCGAGAAAATGGTTTTCACCATCGTGGTCAGCATGTCTTCTTACACCTAAATCAAACATTTAATCAACTTCAGATGAAACTTTTACTTTTAACAAACTTTTCGGTTTTTGCCGGATTCCGGACGAACTACTTGTCCGGCGAGAAAATGAGTGTCACCATCGTGCTCAGCATGTCTTCTTACCCCATAATCGACTATCACATTAGCTGTTTAAAAATATTTTGTTTGTCCCTTAAATTGAACCCCCTCCCCCACCCCCAAATATAGGTTTACAGAGACCATCTACGAACTCGACCTTACCCTTGACCCAAACAGTCCTCATACCAAGTTTCATCAAAATATATCACTCCCTTCGAGAGTTGTCGTGCTTACAGACGGACGGACCGACGGACAGACGGACGGACGGACAACTTCTGCGATGTCATAGGTATCCCTTCACTTACGTTTTGGGATCCCAAAAAACTAAACAAAAAAAGACGAGGACAAAACCAAAGTGTTGCTCTCGCAATACAATAAATAGAGGGTCAAGCCGGGGACACAAGGTCGATTGACAAAACCCTGGTACAGTACAGAACAAATCTATTTGACATATATCTAATTATATAAATAAATATTAATAATTCCGGGACTCACCACTAGACGGGGACCCGCCCCCAAACCCACCGACACTCGGCAAGATTCAACCCGAAATCCCACAAAAAAAATACCCAGTGCGCAAGCGAGGGTAACCGATGGCCGTCGAATTATGTGGACCCCAACCAAAATTTATAACCATAATAAGAACAGCAGAAAAATAACAGTTTACTTTAAATTTTTGTTTGTTATTTATCGTTGATTCTTGAATTTAAGTATAGAATGAAGTTGCTTTTTTATATTTGGAAGAGATTTGCTGTAATCGATGCCATGAACTCCTGATCGAAACATATGGTGAGAACCGCAATATCTTAGTGGCTAATTTAAGGTGCTGCATTTTCTATTTATGACGGGTCATAAGCATGGTCAGTAGGCTCAGGGAAAAAATTACTTGAACGAAAGTACGAAGGTAGTTCCGACTGGTTATATCTTACCTTGAATAAAAAAGAATGAAGAGTGATACGATTAGCTTTTAGCCATAGAAAACAGGATTTGTAGCTTCTCTTTGACAACCGCTTCCGACTGTCCTGTAAGTGTTGATCAAGTATCATCGTCGAAAAAGGCATTCAGACTGTAGTTTTCTGTCCCTGACGAAAGGTCATTTATGTGGAAAAGCAGTGGTTCCATAATTAAATCCTGAGGCACACCAATATTTGACAATAAGCACGGATCAGAGACTGTCTTATGAATAGTTGTTACTTGGGAGCGACCTGTTAGGTAAGATGCGACAAAATCGTGTGCTGGTCCTCGTATCCCACCTTGGCTTAGCTTATATAACAATACTTCGTGACAAGTCGTGTCAAATGCCTTCGCAATGTCCAGAAAATAATCGCCGGAATCAATTTTTTGTATCAATACATTCGTGAATAAATTGGATCATAGTCAGGATGACATCATGCGTACTATGTCCCTTTCTAAACCCCAACTGATTTAAAAAAAAAATGTTCTTACAAACTAAGGAAATTATACACTTGATTATAAAAACATCGCTCCGTTAATTTAGAAAACCCCTCCGGTCATCGCTTCTTATACCGGCAACACCTTTGATTTCTTAAATGAATCTCGAAAAGTTCTCTGATAAGGGAGTTAATAAATTTGATTACCCACCAAGATTCAAAAGAACATATGATTGAGTACAAAGATAGGAAAGAAAAATCTAAGAAAGCTGAACAAGAGCTACGAGCTCATATGCCACTTGTTACGAGTCTTTCCGAGCATTTTCCGGAAATTTCCGCCATCGCCTGACTCATCGAAGGCAAATGACTTGTCTACTTTCCAAGTTTCAGTTTGATCCCTAGGCGTGCCTTGTAATTTCCAGTGCCCACCCCGTCCAACTCCCCCTACCGGGGCCGAATTTGGCTCGAACATATAAATGGATCATCTAAGGCACCTTACCTATTAAGTTTCAGTCGAATCTGCGTATTCTGGGGGAAATTCGGGGACCCCCCCTCCCCCCACCGTGGTCGGATCCGGTCTAGATCACAAAAAATCACTTCGAGGATCCGACGTTTCTGGATTACACAAATTTAATCCCAATCGTTCCTTTGGTTTGATCCCTAGGCGAACCAGTCCCCGGGACCAATCTCCCTCCCGCTCCTAACTCCCGTCACAGTGGCCGAGTCTGGTTCAGAAACATAAATGCGTCATCTAGGGTATCTTCAGTCACCACCCGTCAAGTTTCGCTCGAATCTGTGCATTTCCGTGGAATTTCCGGTACCCCCTCCAACTCCCTCTACCGAGATAAATATTCTTTGAGCCCAAGCTGACTTTGAAACATTTATTCAAACAATGTTTACACGGATACGTCAGCTCTGATTTTTCATCAGCGATATTTCGGCCCTTCTTGGCAAGGGTCCTCGTCAGGCTGTCAATCTTCTTGTTCAACTTCGGGGAAGGAAACAAACCTGTAACCAGGTTTACAGGTTTGTTTCCTTCCCCGAAGTTGAACAAGAAGATTGACAGCCTGACGAGGACCCTTGCCAAGAAGGGCCGAAATATCGCTGATGAAAAATCAGAGCTGACGTATCCGTGTAAACATTGTTTGAATAAATCCCTCTACCGAGGCCAGATCTGGCGGGAACCGCAAAATGGGTTATCTAGGGCATATGAACATTGTATGCTCAAAGTTTCATTCTGGTCGTGCAACTCGCTTGATACCTAGGTGAGCCACAAAATTTCGGTAATGCCTCCTTCAAGCCCCACTACCGTACAGAATCTGATTCGGGCATCATCGTGAGCCGCTTATCTTATACCGTCAATCAGGTCTAAATCGATTAAAAGCTTTTCCAGCAAACTTGCGGTACCCCCTCCAACTCCCCCCATCATCGAGGTAAAGTCCGTCCGGGTCCCCAAAATGGATTATTTAGACTATATCATCTTTGTACCTTTAAGTTTCATCCCGGCCACTCCACTCGTTTGATCTCTGGGCGTTCTATAATTTCCGGAATTCGCCCTCGAACTCCCCTGACCTTGCTCGAATCCGGTTTGGACACGTAAAAGAGTCATCTAGGGTATCGCCTCTTACCACCCACCAAGTTTCACTTAATTTGGAAAATTTTCGGGAATTTCCTCCCCTCCATCGTGGTAGGATCTATTCCGGACCCTTAGGCATAGTCCCTAGGTCATATAATCACTCTACATTCCAATTTTCAGTCAATCAATCAATCAATCAAGTTTAATCCGAATAGCTAAAAGCTAGAAAAGGAATACAAATTTACAAAATACACAGACACACAAGAAACAATTCAACTAATACACTTACTAGAAATTACCAGAAATAAATGATGGAATGAAATAATAAAAAATTGGGTAGAAGAATTTAAGAATTTAATTCAGATTGCTCGACTCGTTTGACCCCTATGCGGGCCTCCAGTCCCCCCCCCCCCCCACTATGCCACATCTCTGACATCTCCTGTTCCCGTACATCAAGTTTGATTCGAATCGGAGTCAACTTAAGCCACATAAACTCGGTACTGTCCAATTCGTCCCATTCGGTGCCCCCGTTTAGATTTTGTGCATGTCCCAAAGTTTCCGGACCTCGCAATCCCCCAACCGTGGCCGCATGTGGCTCGGACACATGTTTTGCATATCTATGTCATCATTTCTTATCACTTAAAAAGCTTCACTCGAATCGGACCGCCCATTTGCAACTTACGGAAGTCAGTAATTTTCGGATTCCCTTTCCCTCAGCTCCCACAAAAATGGTCGGATCGAGCAACGGAAGTTTTCCTAGGTCATTGTGTCGGGTCCTTAAGTCAGTTTCGTCTGGTCGCTAATATGTCTGCCAAGTTTAAACGTCCAAGCACATCTGAAAATATCCTAACTCGTGATCACCAGGATCCCGGGAAACCTCCTCCAACTCCCCCGACAGAGCCCCAGTACGATCTGGTTCTGTTAGTAACGTACCTAGGGCTTATGCTTGTTCTTCCGACCAAGTTCCATCGTGATCCCTCAACTCTTAAGCGTTTCACGAGCTTTCCGGTGCCCCCTTCCAAATCCCCCACACTTATTGGATCCAGCCCGGACTTGAAACGGGAAAATCTGAGATGGTAGCTCTTTTCACTTGCTAAGTTTCATTTACATTTGACCACCCGTTCATTCAGACCCGATCCCTCCACTCCCCCCACGATGGTCGGATCGGGGAAACGACTATTTTCAAGTCAGTCTGGTCGTATCGCTTATATGATATTTGACAGAGTAAACCGGATACGTCAGCTGAATTTTATTAGTGCTATATTTCGACCCCTCTTGCAAGGGTTCTCTTCAGGCTTGATCCGCTCAAACATGTTCCGGATTCCCCTCCCTACGCTCCCCCACGATTGTTGAATCGGAGAAACAACTGGCCATGAAGAACACGGTCATGCAATCTCTTTCGGTCTTCCCTACTGTGTTTCAAAAAAGCGTAGCATACCAAATGCAATCCATGGCAGTTTTGGCCGTTCTTGGCAAGGGTCCTTTTCAGACTCGAAACTGCTCAAGTTGGAAAAAAGAACTTGTGAAAAAACCCCCTAAAGATTCTAATCGTTTAACTCAAACCAACTCTCACAAGGAAATTCGCGAAGTCAGATGTTTACCGATAGGCTAGAATCTTTAGTTTGATTTTTCCACAAGTTCGTTTTTCCAACTTCAGCGATTCTGAGCCTGAAGAGGACCTTTTGCCAAGAAGGGCCAAAATATAGCTCTAATAAAATTCAGCTGACATCCGTTTTACTCTGTAAGATATGATTCGCAGTCAGCTTGGGCTGAACGAATATTTATCGCTTATATGCCTGCCAAGTTTCATCGTTCTAGCAAATCACGAAGTACTGAGGTCGGGATCACCAGAATTCCGGACCCCCCCCCCCCGCTTCAGCTCCCCCCACGATAGGGGAGTTGAACAGTTTACCTAGGAGTTGTTCTTCACTAAGTTTCATCCCGATCACTGTAAGCGTATCCCAAGATTTCAGCCCTCCACCCCAAACTCTCCGTTCGAAAGATTCCCCCTCAATCCACTCCCCACCCCCCAGATGGTCGGATCGGGAAGTGATTATTTCCAAGTTAATCTGGTCAAGTTTCATCATCCTAGCTTATGTGGAAGCGCCCCGAACTAGCAAAACCGCACCTACCAACGACACACAAATTTTGATCGTTTTATGGCACTTAGTAGAAGGGCAAGTGCCATAAAAAGGAGCGTATTATGAAAATCCCGTCACTACTATTTTGGAGTAGTGACCCAGTTATGCACAAATCCTCAATTTTTTGGCATGGTGCCTGAACGTCTGGGCATGTCCCAACGTATGGACATGGTGCTCATAGGTTGTGCCAATATGCTCGTAGCAAGGGCATGGTACCCCGTAAAAATACATAGAATTGATGAATTGGAAATTTGCTTTTCAAACAGATTTTCATTTGGGCACCATGCCCTTGCTGCAGGGCATGATGCCCCAACATATGAGCACCATGCCCGTACGTTGGGGCATGACCTGCCGTCGGAGCACCATGCCCAGAAACTTAGGATTTGCATATGACTGTAGTGACCGTCGCATTTTGTTTGTTCCTCCTTATCCTCTCAGTGCTTAAGGGATTTATTCATATCCTCGACTGACCTATCTTTTTCCCCCAGGAGCACGATCCCTTCGTCGAGGTCCCCGATACGGAAGTCATTATCGGGACCATCCATGTCCCACTGCGTCCGCTGTCCCATTTGGTGAGTATGTATGGACGTCCTGTTGTGTCTGATACTGCGGAATTCGTTTTCTTTGCCAATCTGGGAACAGCTGATTGTTCTTGCTCTGATTGTTCCCTGCCTTTATGTGGGAGTGAAAGCCGTTTAGTATTTAACTGTTCACACGTTTGATTTTTTTTCGTTTCTTGTAAGGGGATTCTCGCTTGGATACTATTTAAAGGGGAGCTTTTAGCTGACCTGGTTGTTTGATTAAATTTTGTGTCTCCAGAGTTCTGGTCAGGTTTTGGGATCCCAAGACGTAAGTGGAGGGATACCTATGACATCGCAAAAGTTCTCCGTCTGTCTGTCTGTTAGCACGATTTGCTGAAACTTGGTTTGAGGATTGTTCGGGCCAAGGGTAAGGTCAAGTTCGTAGATGGGCTCTGTAGCCCTACATTTACGGGTGGGGGAGGGGGTTCAAATTCAGCGATAAACAAAATATTTTGAAAAAGCTAATGTGATAGTCGATTATGGGGTAAGAAGACATGTTGAGCACGATGGTGAAAACCATTTTCTTGCCTGACAAGTAGTTCGTCCGGGATCCGGCAAAACCGGAAAGTTGATTAAAAGTAAAAGTTTCATTTGAAGTTGATTAAATGTTCGATTTAAGGGTAAGAAGACATGCCGAACACGATTGTAAAAAACATTTTCCCGCCGGACAACTAGTCGTCCAGAATCCGGCCAGAAACGGAAAATTTGTTAAAAGCAAACGTGTTATCTGTAGTTGATTAGATGACAGATTTAGGGGTAAGAAGAGAGGCTAAGTCTGCCAATCATAAAGTCAAAATTTTATTTAAAGTTGAGTAGATGTTCTTTATAGGGATAAAGAGATACTGTATGTGGATTCGTTCGTGAATTTTCTTTTTTGCTGGACTAGTAGTTTACTCGGAATTTGGGCGAAACCGGAAACTTGGCAGAAGTAGAGCAGGAAGTTTTGGTCAGTATCGTCAAAGTACATATGGCTAGAGGTATATCTGAACTTGGTTTTCTCTGATGATGAGCCTGGCGAAGAATGGATCTGGCGAAGACAAGACCCAATTGTCTGGATCAAATATTAGATTTTTGGGATCGCATCGACACCTTTGGTCTTGTTCCTGGACTTTTCTGGCCAGATTTCTCGATCCGATGAAGTTAGAGATTTTTTTGGCCAGAAGTAAAATCTGATCAGATTTCGGTCTTCAAAGCACGTCAACATAGCGGAAGAATAAGAAGTATTTACATTTATCTGGAATTACCAAGATAGACTGATTGTGGCTCACCTGCCAAAAACCCCAAAAAGGAAGTCAAACTAGAGACTGGATCATCGGTGTTTGGCACTAATATCGAGCATGTAAATTGTCGACAACGTTATTTCGGGCCTTTCTTGATTGATTAGTACAGTTTTGGGTCCATACTGTTTTAATCTTACCACAAAACTGGTACTGCATGCGATACTTAATATCTCTGGTGGGAATATCCAGAATGTAAATCTGTCTAGACAAAATTCTATCTAGAAAGATATCTTGTCCTTGAAGTTGTGAACCCAAGGTATTTCCTAGTAAACTATGTTACGTAGTTTATGTCTGATAGTCTGATGAATTTTAGTGTGGAACTTTGGCGCGATTTTAAAAAATGTATGATCGGGTTTCCGATTCTTTGTAGCCTACTACTTCACTCGCGCAATAAGTGGCTGACAAAAATATTTCTGTTTGTCTTTAAATGGCACACGAAATGTCTGAGAAGCCGGTGACGAGGTATGTTACCAAATGTGCACGCTTGATAGAAAAGAAATGAATAGGAATCAATTATTTGAAACGGGGAATGTAATTACTTGAAGCGACACGACAGAAGCCAAAAACAAGAATGAACGTACTGACTGCTAATACTGGCATGGCTCCTTTAGGTGGACATTACTGATGTGATGCTCTTACAGCGGTCAAATGGAAAACGCTTAAGACTCAGTCATTCCTGCATTTTCTCGAGCAAACTTTACGGAGCACTCATCTGCGCACGGTTATATTATTTTTCTATACCTGCCTTTTCGCTGTTCCTACCACGTGGCTCGCGAAAGCGCTACCTGTTCCCTCCATATGTCAGTTTCTGATCCGTCATTGTCATTTGTCCTTGAATCTCTGTTCTCCGGTTGGAAAGTTTACTTGTCTACTCCACAATACGCATCACTTGAGAATGGTTCCGCGATCGTTTGTGTCGCCAACAACTCTGTTTCCACGACCGACGATTTTTTTTTTGGCTAGCTTTGCGGCTAAATTTGACCAGAAACTCTCCAGACTGTTTTCGATTTGAGGCTCCAAAATTTGGCGGGAAATTCGAATTTAGCGGAAATTTAAGTTCGAGCAGTACAGTGACCTACTTTGTACAGATATAAATGAAACTTTTCTAGTAGATTTTTCTAGTACACAATGGTAAGGCGTAAGCCTCATTGTTTATTTTTTTTTTAGATTTTGTCTGGATTTTATTTATATTTAAGGCATTTGGAAATACCGCACAAAAAATAAACTGAAAATTCTTTTATATTCTGCGATGCGAGTTTCAGCTTTTGTGTCGTGTGTGTGACACACACTTGTGTTTTCTCGACTTCTCGGATATGTGCGGGAAAGAAATACGGCGTGGATAAACGCCACTATTATAGTCGTCATTCGTGAATAAACTCTCTATAAATTATTCAAGTGCTTTAAAGGACACCTCTCACTACGTAGTGCATCTACTCGGATGTTCTGAACTAGTTGACCACTTTTCAAGTAAGCCAAGCTTACAGAAAATTACACACGGCTTCGGCTGTTTTTAGCCTCTTTCCATGTCCCTTGACTTGGATAGCAATCCTGGCAAGATTTGCAAAACAGGTATCCGGGCGGATAAGTTCCTCGGAGACCAATCAGGCTCATGATTACATCACCGAAAAAGTACAGACATGGCAAGCGTGATAATCAGTCTTTGGCTAATAGATAAGATTGGATACACTTATGAAGTGAAGAATCTCGGGAACGATAATGGATTCAGGATTCAGGATTCAACAACTTTACTAAAAAAAAAATCATTCCGGCTTGACGACCGGTTACACACAAAGCACATACGCGCTTGAAAAACGCAACCAGTACACATTTACTATCATATTCTAACCAAACATTCACTAAAATAAACTAAAAATTTATTAATTAATTTGTCAATTTGTCCTCTCTCGTCTTCATAACCCTCCACTCACCAACTACCCTGAAGGAGATGTTTCTTTAACCGATTTTTAAACTGCGGTACACTTTCCGCTTCTCGAATTGAGTCTGGAAAAGTATTCCAGACCACCGTACCTGAATGCCTTGCCACATGGCTAGAACGAACCGTACTTCTTGGCTCACTTACCAGGTCTCCAGCATGCCTCGTAATAAAACGTGTCCGTGATAAAACGAGTTAAAACGAAAAAAATTACTAAAAACATCAGGTGCGAAACCATTCAGACTCTGAAACACAAAAATACCAATTTGGAAATCTCTAATTTGACCTACCTTCAAAATCTTAAGTTTCCTAAAAATTGACTCAGTACTTAGAACTCCCGTATCGTACTTACCAATTAATCTCACTGCTTTATTTTGCTGAATCTGCACTCGTTTGAAATTGCACGTAAAATTACTAGCCCAAATCATGCATCCATAATTTATATACGGCGCAATCAAAGAATGATATAAAAGAATTAAAACATGACAGGGTAAAAAATGCTGAAAACGTCTTAAAATCCCAAGGCCACGCGCTACCTTACATGCAACCACATCACCGTGTCTTCTCCAGCTCAGGTTCTGATCAAGAATGAATCCTAGGTACCGCACTTCTTCAACCTACTTGAGTACAACACCATTTATTGTTATTGCACTGGGGAGATTTGGCAATACACCAATCCGCCTAAACAGAACAAAATTACTCTTCGCCGCGTTGATGCTAAGTAAGCTAGTGCCTACAAACTCACTCAACCCTTGCAAAGCTCTGTTTGCTTTCTGGGCCAGTTCTTCAAGAGTCTTCGCCGCCACAACCAGTGCTGTATCATCAGCGAAAGATGTCATAGACGCACCAGGAATGTAAAACCGCATACTATCAACATACACTAAATACAACAGTGGTCCTAAGACAGAACCCTGAGGAACTCCATATGAAACAGGAAAAAACTTTGAAAACTTATCTCCTAGATTTACCCTCATTGATCTACCATTTAAATACGAACTAAGCCAATCCAAACATTTTCCTCTTACACCCAAATCTCTTAATCTATCCAGTAAAATACTGAAATCAACGGTATCAAACGCTTTTTTAAAATCAATAAAAATACTAATACAATACTCACCCTTCTCCAGAGCTAAATTCACGTTTTCTAGAAGATGTTGTACAGCATGCGAAGTCGAATGGCCCTTTCGGAATCCAAACTGGCCGTCATACAATGTGCGTAGGCTCGTGAGGTGATCATATAGTCTTCCATGGATAACTTTTTCATAAACTTTTGAAAACACTGGCAGGATAGAAATAGGCCTCTAATTTGATATGTCTGTTTGAGTGCCACCTTTGTATAGAGGGAGAACCTTTGCTGTTTTCAATAATTTTGGGAATACTCCTTTCTCCATAGATAAATTTATTAGTTGCACTAGCACAGGAAGAATGAACACCAGAATCGATCGAATAGTCTTCAGATTAACACCATCCAACCCGGCACTATTGGAACCAATCGAGCTAATGATCTTTGTCAGTTCAGCTGAATCACAAGGACGGAATTCCATTTCTATTCCCTGACCCCGCTCATCAGCAAACGAGTTGCCGTTCACATGAGCTTGGGAATGAATGGAAATACTACTGAAGTAGAATGAATATCTCATAAGTACGACGTGTCCTCTTACTTTCTTTGATGTTTTTAGTGTAGTTATGTCCAGTTCAGTTCAATTTTATTAAGTTCAAAATAAATGAACAAAATAAGATTCGACCTCTACAAAGCTCCATGGCACGTTACATAGGACGTTGGGCATTGCCTTACATTATTCATTTGTTCAATATTTTTCTTTCTTAACTCTCTCAAACTTGGTAGAAAGGTTAAGAACTTTTCTAGTCCAGAAAATGTCCTAATTAGGAATAGCAATGGGAAAGTTCCGAATGTGCTGCGAAAAAGGAAAACATATTTGTTCTCCCCTACTTTCGAGCATGGCTCGTGGAGTTTTCTACATAGATGAGGGGAAGGGTCTCGTCTACTATTAAGAACAAGGCCAAAGGTTTAGGATCCCAATGGGGAATATTCATCGGACCAGACTTCTTTGGCCTGACCATGGGTATATTTGACGATGCAAAACGGAAACTTGGAAACATTTTGCATCGTCAAATCGTCGGTGTCAAGCGTAAACCACATATCTCCCTTTTTCAAAACTTTTCAGGAGGTGAAAAAAACCCGGAGGGTCTTCATTTTTATATCAGTAGCAAATCTAACCGACCGGATTCGGGCACTGTAGGGGGAGGTGAAGGGGGGTTTCCGAAATTGCGATTATCCGGAGTTAATGTGCTCTCAGGTTGGCTAGGACAATGAAACTTGGCAGGCAGATATCAAGCCGACCAGATGAGAGCCGAACATATAGAGCGTGTTCCACCCTTCTACAAATAGTAACTATTAGTTACTATTTCAGTTCCAGCCTCACAAAAAGTTACTATACGCTGACCGTTCCAACCTTCTCAGAATAGTAACTATTTTCTTACCACGGTCGGGAGCGTGATAAGCGTAGTAACTACGGATCTCTGTAACGTGATTGGTCGGATTCACCCGTTGCATGATATTCTGCTGGAAAATAGAAAAATTGTTTCAGCGTCGACGGCAAAAAGCCGGAATTTGTGACGTCAAGCGTAGTAACTACGGTAAGTAGGATGGAACACGCTCATAATGATACAATAGATAAATACGGAAACGTCAGCTACGATGCTTTGACAGCGATATTTCGGCCCTTCTTGGCAAGGGTCCTCGTCAGGCTATCGAGGGAGGAGTCAAGTAATGAGAAGTGACAGGTCGCCCGCCTTGGAGGAGGAGCCAAGCTGGTCATAACTCGGACGTTCGAAAACGTGTTTGCCAGTGCTGATTTCGGTCACTGCTGTCGAATGTCAGGGACGACGTTGGGAAACGGAAGAAACGAACTATACACTGTAAAAAGTTTCTCCGAATAAGGATGCAGTATTTGCTACTGGGATTAATCTTATCTCTATTCGGATAAAATCAATCCGAATTAGGGCTAATTTTATCTCAATAAAGACAAGATTAATCCCAGTAGCAAATACTGCAAGATTTTTTTTTTACAGTGTAGTCATTCCTCAACCGTCTTCCGTTCCCCAAAGTCGTCCCTGATGTTTGAGAGCCTGCGAAGAAGGGACGAAATATCGCTGCCAAAACATCGTAACTTTTCCGTTTTTATCCATTGTATGATTATATGTTTCCAAGTCAGATCGGGCTCAAGGAGTATTTATTGTCCAGCGTCACGGTGGGTGAGCATCCTTCAGCTTTCTTTGCTTTCCAATTCTTCTAAAGCCGTCTCTTCTTCTCTATCTCTAAGGGAATGCCTTTACGTGCCGGGCAAGCGAAGTTTCTGGCCAATCTGCTATTAAGTGGCATAACACAATTAACTGGGGATACTGGCATCCGGAACTTGGGCAATAAAGAGGACGCAAGGATCACAATTAACACGAGCGGTTTACAGTTGGCGGTGGAGGGGTCATACTATTCAGCTTTTTGATGCTTGAATTGTGTATGGAACTTTCTTATTTAATGTGAGGTGAAGATTATTGTGGTGGGGTGGATGGCGTTTTTTTTTTATAATATTTTTGTTACAAAACTTTATGGATGTGTCTCAGTCTCTCCTTCAACTTTGGGAGTTCTTCTTCTTTACCGAATGAATATTTACATGTTTTTTTTATGCATTAAAGCTTAAAGGTGCCAACTCTTTCTAACAAACAACTAGCTATCCTTTCTTTTTTGGATTTGAACATTAGCTGAAATCTCCTTCAGCTTTGTGTTTTCTTCCTCTACCCAGTGGATCTTTAGAGGTTTCTTACGAAGGATTAACGGTGCAAACTCGTATTAACAGACTTTTAAATAACGTTTCTTTTCTTTGTTCGATTGAAACCGATACCGAAACGTCGTCGAATGGCCCCTAACGAATGGGGCAAAACAAATATATTTAAAAAGCTAATAGGATAGTTAATTTGGTGGTAAGGAAACCAGCTCAGTCGGTATCTGAAGCTCATTTTCTTGCCAGATAAGTAGTTCGGCCGGAATCCGGTCAGAACCGGAAAAATTAGTAAGAGTTACTTTTTCTGAAATGGGTCAGAGATTCAGTGTATATTCAAATAATGCATAACACGGATATGTCAGCTACGATGCCTTGGCAGCGATTTTTCGGCCCTTGCTGGCAAGAGTCCTCGTCAGGCTGTCAATCTTCATTTGTCAGCTTCGGGGAAGGAAACAAACCTAAATAAATCAAGCTTCTACCGACGATAAATATCTTATTTGGGCAAATTACTTTCAAATACCACTGTATAATCGGTGGACGGGGGAAAGTAAATAGGTAGCGCGAGCAAGGCCTCGGATGACAAAACCCTCCCGGAAGGCCGCCCCTCCGCCCAGGAATTATAGCAGAACCATACAAGAAGAATAGATACCGGCAATTGGTTTTATTTAAAAAATGAAGCGACGAAACAAAAAGATGAAAAGATACGAAAGAGTAATCACGGTTGCCACAGGATTTACGCTCAGTGAATTTACACCGACCTTCCCGAAGAACTGACTTCCAAGACGCCCCGCATAAACGGATGTCCCTAGGTCTGACAGAGCCACGGAATACCCAGATGACCTGATGCCTCTCGGACATCAGAGCACGTAGGCACCGGTAACCCCCAGGACGCCAAGACACGCACGCACGGAGGGAGTTGAGAAGCCTATTCCTCTAAAAGGGACCACCCTATCTGATGATTCTTGATGTTCCTAAAGGAACCACCTTAATAACCAACACTCCCCAAAATACATTGAAATCAGAAAAGATCGCCGAAGAACACTATCGCCTTATTCCGAGAGACAGGAAAATGAACTATAAATAATAATTTAAATGAATTCAACTGACTTAAAAATTACTGCTTATTTTTACTATGTACAAGCAATTCGTATGTGAAAGGAAAATTACTTTACCTATAACTACATCCTTACAAGAGAACTTAACTCTTTGGAAGCCAAGACAAGTCTCCCAAGGATTCTCAACACGAAACATACAAAAGCTGTTGTTGTTGTTAGTTTGAGGCAACGCTGGGCTATCTGTGTTTATAGCTATATTTTCAAGAAGGCACTTTACACTTTATAGTTTCAAGAAAACCTTCGCCATACTGGTCTAGAGCGATGTTTATGCACTGTATGGGAAATAGCACATGTTGACAAAGTACTGCAGGAACCGTAGATACGATATCTTTCATTGATCTTAAATAATTAGTAGATATAATATACTAATATTTAGAATAAGTCTTTAATCAAACATTACAAATGTAGGAAAAAAGAAAAACGATTTGTTCCAGCCACAATATGTGAAACGCGGAGTAGTTATTTCACTAGTCGACTGAGCCTTCAAAATTTGCTACGAAGCTCTCTTAGATGACGAGCTTAGCTACATTCTTGACGTCCTGTTTGGAAAAAAATACCCCGTTCAACTGGTTGAATAGATCATCAGAAGACGACTGAAGCTGCATTCAGCCCCCAAAGATACTGTAAGTTCCCCTAGTAATGGGGAGGCAGAGAGAAAAAATGCCCGCGTTTACCTTCGGTGGCTTCGGTACGTCGTGGAGTGACAGAAAAATTGTCCATAAGCTTGAAAAATACAACTTCCAAGTCTTTCACAGAACCGAAAATACTTGGCTGTCTTAACTAAACCCCAGAAAAGAGAAAGTTCGATACCCTGTGATTGCAGAAACGTAGGAAGTACGGAGAGAACTTTCGGAAAACGACTTGCAGAGCATGACCAAGAAATTGACCACGCCCTCTCCAACCGACACCGTCATACATAACTATACTTTCATATCTGCACTTGCAGAACATATTTTCGAAAACCCATCCCATTCAGTATATTTTGAAAAAGCCCAAATTCTTGCAACGTGCACCAGACTCCATCAAACCCCTTCAGCATCAGCCGTTGAGATAAAGATGGGATTCCAAAAATCTAATATTTGATCCAGACAACTGCGTCTTGTCTTCGCCAGATTAGAGAAAACCAATTTCAGATACACCTCAATGAGCCATATCTATTTTGACTATACTGACCTAAACTTCCTGCTTTACTTCTGCCAAATTTCCGGTTTCGGCCGAATTCCGAGCGAACTGCTTGTCCAGCAAAAAAAGAAAAGTCGGAATCGAATTCAGCGTACGGTATCTCCTTATCCCTATAAAGAGCATCTAATCAATTTCGAATAAAACTTTATATGTCCGGGTGAAAAATGGTTGTCATATACGGAATTAGATGACCCCTAAATCTGTCATCTAATCAACTTCAAATAAAACCTATTACTATTAACAAATTTTTCGGCTTTGGCTGGATTCCGGGCGAATTAGCTGTCCGGGTAGAAAATGCTTTTTACATAAGTGTTCAGCATGTATACTTAGCCTACTCCTAAATCGAACGTTTAATCAACTTCAAATCAAAATTTTGCTTTTAACCAGCTTTCCAGTTTTTGCCGGATTCCGAACAAACTACTCGTCCGGCGAGAAAATGGTTTTCACCATCGTGCTCAGCATGTCTTCTTACCCCTAAATCAAACATTTAATCAACTTCATATGAAACTTTTACTTTTAACAAACTTTCCGGGTTTTTACCGGATTCCGGCAAACTACTTGTCGGAGGAGAAAATGTTTTGCATATTCGTGTTTAGCATTTCTTCTTACCCCATAATCGACTGTCACATTAGCTGTTTAAAAATATTTTGTTTTCCCCTTAATTTGAACCCCCTCCCCCACCCCCAAATGTAGGGCTACAGAGCCCATCTACGAACTTGACCTTATGCTTGACCCAAAGAGTCCTCACATCAAGTTTCATCAAAATATCTCATTCCCTTCGAGAGTTATCGTGCTAACAGACAGACAGACGGACAACTTTTACGATGTCATAGGTATCCCTCCCTCCACTTACGTTTTGGGATCCCAAAAACCGAGCAGGCATTAACCGAGATGCAGGGGAGCACTCCCTACCGGAAAGAGGAACGGGGCTATTAATAGAAGAGAATTTAAGCCTCAGTCCCTTATTAATAACAAAATCGAAGTGATCAAAATACAGAAAAAGACCTTTCCTGTCGTCGGCCGAATCGAGCAGCAAAGATAGCAGCCGTGTCAAAATTAAATCTCAGCATTAGTTTTTCTATTTAAAAGTAATAGATACGGACGATTACTCCCTACCAGGAACGCGGGACGAGGTTAGTAATGGAACGAAATTCAAGCTTTCAGTCCCTTATTAATAATAATGAAGTTGATCAAAATACAGAAAAAAATCTTTCCTTTCATCGTCCCAGTCGTGCAGCAAAAACAGCGGCATTGTCAAATATAAAATCTCAGGACTGATTTTGTGGGATCCCAAAACGTAAGTGGAGGGATAGCTATGACATCGTAAAAGTTGTCCATCCGTCCGTCTGTCTGTCTGTTAGCACGATAACTCTCGAAGGGAATGAGATATTTTGATGAAACTTGGTGTGATGACTCTTTGGGTCAAGGGTTAGGTCAAGTTCGTAGATGAGCTCTGTAGCCCTACATTTAGGGGTGGAGGAGGGTGTTTAAATTAAGGGGCAAACAAAATATTTTTAAACAGCTAATGTGATAGTCGGTTATCGGGTAAGAAGACATGCTGAACACGAATATGCAAAACATTTTCTCGTCCGACAAGTAGTTCGCCCGGAATTTGGAAAAACCGGAAATTTGTTAAAACTAAAAGTTTCATTTGAAGTTGATTAAATATCAGATTTAGGGGTAAGAAGACATTCTGAACACGAAGGTGAAAACCATTTCCTCTACAGACGAGTAGTTTGTCCGGAATTTGGCAAAAAACGGGAAGTTAGTTAAAAGTAAAAGTTTGATTTGAAGTTGATTAAATGCTCGATTTAGGGGTAAGTAGACATGCTGAACACTTATGTGAAAAGCATTTTCCACCCTGACAACTAGTTCGCCCGGAATCCGGTCAAAACCGGAAAATTTGTTAAAAGTAATAAGTTTTATTTGAAGTTTATTAGATGACAGATATAGGGGTAAAAAGAGACGCTGAGACAATTATTTTTTAACCGGACATATAATTCGTCCGGAATCCGGTTTTAACGTTTTTTTTTTTTAAGAAGCTAAAGTTTTATTTGAAACTGATGATGTTCTTTATGGGATAAGGAGATGCCATACGCTGAATTCGATTCTGAATTTTCTTTTTTTGCTGGACAAGTCGTTCTCTCGGAATTCGGCCGAAACCGGAAATTTGGCAGAAGTAAAGCCGGAAGTTTCGGTCAGTACCGTCAAAATAGATATTGCTTATAGAGGTACATCTGAAGTTCGTTTTCTCTAATGATTAGCCTGGCGAAGACAAGACCCAGTTGTCTGGATCAAATATTAGATTTTTGGGATCCCATCGAAACCTTAGGTCTTGTTCCTTACAGCCATGGAGGTCGGAACCCGCTTAGGAGTGTGTAACAACTCACCTGCCGAAGCAACTAGCCCTTAAAAGGGGTGTTCAAAAGTAATTTGCCTGAATAAGCTATTTATTGTCGGTAGAAGCTTCAGTTATTTGCTGCAGGCAGGGACGATGCGCGACCCTGAAGATTGACAGCTTGACGAGGACCCTTGCCAAGAAGGGCCCAAATCGTAGCTGACATATCCGTTTTATGCATTATTTGAATATATGTATCAAAGTCAGCTTGGGCTCAAGGAAGATTCGGTATAATGGTAAGGACTAAGGAGACGTGCTCAGTCCTTTTTTAAGCTTCGTTTTCTTGCCAGATAGCCTACGTAGTTCGTCCGGAATCCGGCCAAAACCGGAAATTTGTTAGTAGAAAATTTCGTCTCAAGTCGATTAGAGATTCAGTATAGGGGTATATCTTGAATCAATATCTGAAGCTTTTCCGTGGCGGATGAGTAGTCCGTTCGGAATCTAGCGGAAACCGGAATTTCGTTCTAAAAATCATTTTGTCGGATGTCAGTTGAACTGTCAAGTAGGGGTGAGAACACACAGGATCAGGATATTCAACTTTTGCCAGCCGGACCGATATACGACCAGAATCCGGCAAATCCCTGGATTTTGGTAAAGAGTTAGTATTGCTTGAGAAAACGGTTTAGAGTGTAAAAGTTGGGTAACCTGACAGGTTGAATCGATGTATCGGGTCGCTGTCACTACCCCCACCCGTCAGTTTACCCACTTCCAAAATCCGACAGTTCGTCCACCCGTCAGTTCGGCCAACGTCAGTACGCCCACCCGTCACTTCGCCCACCCGTCACTACTCCCACCCGTCACTACGCCCACCCGTCACTACATCCACCCGTCACTATGCCCACCCGTCAGTTCACCCACCCGTCACTACTTCCACCCGTCAGTTCGCCCACCGTCAGTTGACCCACCCGTCAGTTGACCCACCGTCAGTTCGCCCACCCGTCATTTGGCCCAAAAATCCGTCAGTTGACCCACCCGTCATTTTGCCTAAGAATCCGTCAGTTCGCCCAATTTTTCCGACAGTTCGCCCACCCGTCAGTTGGCACAAAAATCCGTCAGTGGACCTATCCGTCATTTCGCCTAAAAATCCGTCAGTTCGCCCAATTTTTATGACAGTCACCCACCCGTCATTTCGCCTAAGAATCCGTCAGTTAGCCCAACTTTTCCGACATTGCGCCTACCCGTCATTTGGCCCAAAAATCCGACAGTTGGCCCAACTTTGCTAGATCAATAACATCTATGAAGAAGGGGCGCGAACCCAGGGGAATAATCAGAAGGAGCGAACCTTTTTTCGTTTAATTAGGGTCGATACAAAATTTCTTTGGGTGCGACTGTTCTGTTTACTTAAAAAAAAGATCCCGTTCACGTGAAGATGGGTGAAAAGAAAAGCTGTTCAAATAGTTTGTAACAAACTTTGTTGCTTGATAAAGAGGTTGTTGCTAACGCCGACCGAGCTAACGAGCTCGTATCCCTGCCGGCCCCCAGTGATCAAAATATATTGTCACAAAGTATTTTTGAAATAAAATAACCTGAACCTGCTAATTTTTACGGAAATTGAAAGGTTTTTGCCACGATACGTGCAAACAGACCTATCCAAAGTTCAACATCCTAGGTAGGTTTCGGAACTGTATTTCGTCGTTTTTATGTTACTTTTTCACTATAATAATTACGTAAACATTTAGTCAGAAATATCAGAAGCTTGTTTTTAGATTCTGCATAAAATACGAAAGGAAAATATAGAGGATGACCACAAAAGTAAAAGGTAAAAATAGAGTAACGTGCAGTGAAAGTTTTCGACTGGCAACACGATTGGGAGTAGTTCACAAGGAAATAAAAAGTAAAAGCATATTAGGAATAAGGGGTGGCCCGAAGGAGCGGAGATTTACCCCTCTCCTGCCTTTTGCTAAGTCCTATCACTCTTTTATTTTGGCCTCATCGAGGTCCCGAACGCTCGTTTTATTTTAAGACAATCTGATTTTTTTTTTTATTTGTTAATTTTGGCACTTTTGGCCAGCTTCAGTCGTAAATCCGTCCCTGTCAAAGACAAGCCGAGTCGTTTAAACCAGGTTTCATAAACCCGTTAGGTCGGTGGTATGATATGATTTTTTTGTGCTACAAGGGTAGTGCTAAAGAACATCTGCAAAGCCTTCGTGAATTCCAGTCCCTCAGATGGAAATCAGGAAACACCTACAACTCGAAAACAATCCTTTTATTGTACGTTATTCGGACTGTAAGCGAACTTTTCGTTCCTCAATTGCCGTGTAGAGTATCGCCCGTCGCGTATCGAGACTCGGACCTAAGTTGAGGATCTATTGGGTCAGCGTACAGGTCAAGTTCGTAGATGAGCTCTGTAGCCCCATACCTAGGGGTGAGGGTAGCCTACCAACTGAATATAAATAGGACATCAAAACATGCTGAATCCGTATATGATAATTCTTTTCAACCCGGCCGAGTATTTCGCCCGGAATCCGGCCAAAACCGGAAAAAAATTGGTAAAAGTGTAAGTTTTATTTGAAGTTGATGAGATAGATACAAATCATATACGACTAGAACAGGTTTTAAAACAAGGGTGCAATGGTACCCGTCGTTCGAGAAATAATCATGTCACCGCCTGACGGGGTATTGAAACCTGATTTAAACGACTCGGCTTGCCTTTGACTGGGACAGATTTACGATGATATTAAAAAAAAAATTCAAACGACTCGGAGATTGTGTTTGACAGATGTCACACCCACTCATCCCCCCTCCCCCCGCCTTTCGGGCCACCCCTGGCCCCAAACTGGCAGTAGATATTGCAGTAAGCAACCCTGGGTGTGTCCTTGGTTAACAGCAAAAGGGACTCAAGGTTGGAAAAGCTGTTCTGTACGAATCTACGATCATATTTTAGAAAAGCTTTTGAATATTCGGGTTCGCTGGGTTGAAAGACGTCAGCGAAAGAAATTGATAATTCTCACATACCTTGAATCACATAACGTTGATGAGCAGTTTAAATGTAGTTTGTGGGCTACGTAAATTTAGGAAAAAAAGTTTTCCCACTGACAAGAGGACACTTTCCGTACAGAGTAGAGACTCAGTCATTGCAGATAGCTTGCGAATATACTCGGAGATAGTACACGGAAGCTTGGTAGTAAAGTCCTGCATTATATTATTTCTATTATGCTTTTACTTTCCATTTCCGTGTGAACGACTCTAAATCGTATTGCCAATCAGAACCCTTTACTGCTCGTTACTCTATTTTTCCTTTTTTTTTTCATCTTTTAGATTTTCCAACTGAATTTGCCGCAAAATCTCGCAAAGCTCCCCACGTTTCTGACTAAATGTCTACGTAATTGTCGGCTCCTTCTGATTATTCCCCTGGGGTCTCGGTGCTTTTTCATATAATACCTTTTTTAAACCCATCTTCATATCCTTCTTTACATAAACATAAAAGTTGCGCCCATAAGCATCTCGTGTTGACCTAATTAAACGAGGAAGGTCGCCTCTGTTTGAGTAATCTTCTGGGATTGCGTCCCTTTTTTTACTGACAGGGCCGAGTTGAGCTGATTATTCCCTTGGGGTCGCGGCACTTTCTCGTGGATTTAATGATCCTGCCAAATTGGGTCAACTGTCGGATTTTTAAATTGGGCGAAGTGACGGATGTCGGGAGTGGGTCAACTGACGGATTTCAAGGAGTGGGCCAACTGACGGATTTTTGGGCCAAATGACGGGTGGGCGAACTGTCGGAAAAATTGGGCGAACTGACGGGGAGTGGGCCAACTGACGGATTTCAAGAGTGGGTGAACTGACGGATTTCAGGAGTGGGCCAACTGACGGATTTTTGGGCCAAATGACGGGTGGGCGAACTGACGGTAGACGAACTGACGGTGGTCGTAGTGACGGGTGGGCGTAGTGACGGGTAGGCGTAGTGACGGGTGGGCGTAGTGACGGGTGGGCGTTGTGACGGGTGGGCGTTGTGACGGGTGGCCGTAGTGACGGGTGGGCGAAGTGACGGGTGGATGTAGTGACGGGTGGGTGAACTGTCGGAAAAAGTGGGCGAACTAACGTTTAGGCGAACTGTCGGAAAAAGTGGGCGAACTGACGGATTTTTTAGGTGAAGTGACGGGTGGGCGAAATGACGGGTGAGCGTAGTGACGGGTTCCCGATGTATCTGCTGTGTTTTCCTACTCGGTTGATCCTACCGGCGGAATCCGGCGAAAACCGAAAATTCGGTAAAATAAAAGACAGAAATGAATTACCTATTGGTTCTGAACATCTATGACCCGATAAGTCTTAGTGAAGAAGTCAGATAAATCTTCCCCTTTGGGATCCCATCGATACTTTTGGTCTTGTTCTTACTGACTGTCCTTTTACAGGTTGAAATCAAGGCCTTGCTTGACATTAGCGACCTAAAAGGAACTTCCATTGGACAGGTTCAGGTTCGTAAGTTTCGTTACTGTAACTGTTCTGTTCCTTCTTTACCTCCCCTTGGGATCGGAATAGAGTAATTATTCTTAAGTTCGGTGTTCCAGATATTTCGGAGACATTACTATTGCTACACAGGAAGCTGTCGCGTTCAGCCTATTCTCGGTTTTCACCACACCACCCCCTTACCCCCCTGTGTATGTGCTAGTATTTTGTATGTATAGCTACTTTAGTATGTTCCTCCTTTCTTTTTCTTTATTGTTTTTCCTCTGAAATTTGTGGGTTAGAAATGAATTATTATTATCATTATTAATTTTTTGCGTATGCATGGGATTCAACAGTGTCTTATCACTATTATTCGTCTATTATGTAAATACGTAGTGGAATTAAGTGAGCTAAGATAAATAAACAAAGCTCTCAATTTATAACCCATTAAATTTGGCCAGAGTAGGCACTAGTTGGAGTAGAAAAATGAAAAAAGAGGAAGATCAGGACAAAAATACAACCAAACTGCTTTCCAACTTTCATACCATAACAGTAAATGTAAAAAATACTGACATTGTCATATACATGCGGTAAATAAAATGTGTGAATGTTGACTTTTTTTTGTTCGTGCCGCAATCGCAGTTACAGGGTCGGCAAAAAATTCTGCAGTGTAGGCCTATTGTTGGTGAAACAGGAACTATAAAATCACAGCAACTTCTCTGTTATACATAACGCGGCTTCGGAAGTACCTTGCCGTCTAGCTATTGAGTTTTTGCCATTTGGCCATGTGATCCTTTTGTGTTTGTTTTTGTTGGTTTGTAAAAAGAACTTTAGAGGACACCTGAATGAAGAGTACCAAGTATCATCCCTATATGTATGACTTCCGTTAACATTGCCTGCAGAAAACCCAGTCCAAATACGATCCCGCCCTATCCTATCCCACCGCTGCCACCAGTAAACCAATGATAGGTTCTTAGCCCCTGTGTTATTATTGGGATCCCAAAACGTAAGTGGAGGGATACCTATGACATCGCAAAAGTTGTCCGTCTGTCCGTCCGTCCGTCCGTCCGTCTGTCCGTCCGTCTGTAAGCACGATAACTCTCGAAGGGAATGAGATATTTTGATGAAACTTGGTGTGAGGGTTCGTTGGGTCGTCGGACCAGTCAAATTCGTAGATGGGCTTTGTAGCTCTACATTTAGGGGTGGGGGAGGGGATTCAGATTAAGGGACAAACAAAATGTTTTGAAACAGCTAATGTGATAGTCGATTATGGGGTAAGAAGACATGCTGAACACGATGGTGAAAACCATTTTGTCATCGGACAAGTAGTTCGCCCGGAATCCGGCCAAAACCGGAAAGTTTGTTGAAAATAAAAGTTTTATTTGAAGTTGATTAGGTGTTCGATTTAGAGGTAGGAAGACATGCTGAAGACTATGGTGAAAATTATTTTCTCGACGGACAAGTATTTCGCCCGGAATCCGGCCCAAACCGGAAAGTTTGTTGAAAGTAAAAGTTTTATTTGAAATTGATTAGGTGTTCGATTTAGGGGTAGGAAGACATGCTGAAGACGATGGTGAAAACTATTTTCTCGACGGACAAGTATTTCGCCCGGAATCCGGCCCAAACCGGAAAGTTTTTTGAAAGTAAAAGTTTTATTTGAAGTTGATTAAATGTTCGATTTAGAGGTAGGAAGACATGCTGAAGACGATGGTGAAAACTATTTTCTCGACGGACAAGTATTTCGACCGGAATCCGGCCCAAACCGGAAAGTTTGTCAAAATTAAAAGTTTTATTTGGAGTTGATTAGATGTTCGATTTAGGGCAAGAAGACATGCTGAACACTTATATGAAAACAAGTTTCTACCCGGACATGTAGTTCGTCTGGAATCCGGCCAAAACCGGAAAACTGTTGGAAGTCAAAGTTTTATTTCTAGCTGATTAGATAAGCGATTTAGGGGTAAGAAGAGATGCTGAGTCCCTGTATGACACTCATATTTTACCCGGACATATAGTTCGACCGGAATCCGGCTGGAATCGGAAAATTTGTTATAAGCTAAATTTCTATTTGAAGTTGATTAGATGTTCATTACTGGGGAAAGAAGATACCCTGATTTCGTGTTTGAGCTTTCTTTTTTCGCCGGACAAGTAGTTCTGGAGTTCGGCCGGAACCGGGAAATTAGCAGAAGTGGCAGGAAGTTTTCGTCAAAACAGATATGATAGGGGTAACACACACATGCTGAATCCAAATCTGAACTTGGTTTTCTCAGGTGATTAGCTATTTGGCCTTAATCTGTTTCTGAATTTTAATTGTAAAAATGTTCAAGGAGTCTGGCGAAGACTGGATCTGGCTAAGACAAGACCCTGTTGTCTGGATCAGATATTGAATTTTTGGGATCCCATCGAAACCTTTGGTCTTGTTACTCTTGCCGTCTAGCTATTGAGTTTTTGCCATTTGGCCATGTGATCCTTTTGTGTTTGTTTTTATTGGTTGTAAAAAGAACTTTAAAGGACACCTGAATGAAGAGTACCAAGTGAAGAGTACTTGCGATCATTATATGGTAACGTTCGAGAGGTGGCAATATTCAACCTTCGAAGGTGTATTTAGGATCGTAGTCTTTCGTTTCGGGAGGTCGGTTCCTTTTCTTTGATACTTACTTTATTAATTCCTTAGATTATAACTTGTCAAAGTCAGCACGTAAGATTATCTCCAAATACAGATATACGTCTCGCTACAATGAACTCTCAGAAACATCTAGCAATCGTCTCTTTCAATTCAACACTCGGAATCATCTCCTCGCTTCGAGCTTCACGTCAAATTCCTATTTTCTTACTGCGTAGGAGCTAACCTTTAAAGTTGACCTAACCGCAGTCACTAACATCCGCGAGTCTAGATAAGAGTCTGGAAAGCGACAGCAGAGTATTGGAAAGCCACGAAAGATTATTCTTACTAATACTGATCCCAAAGCTCGAATTATTCCGACTAATAAGAAAGCTAATTTTGATATTCTAAATTCTAAAATACTATTCGTAACAACAGTGTTTCCGAGCTATGATTTTTGCTCCATTTTGCATCTGTCCTTATTTCAGTACCGAACAATTTTTGAAATGAAAAAATTTCTCCAATCAACCCTTCTTCTGGAATATGTTTCAACCAGTTAAGCCCAAACGTATATCTAGAAGAAATTTCAATACTATCCGGCCAGCGCTGTACAAGATTTGAATGAATTGCGCTTTTTGGGATCCCAAAACGCAAGTGGAGGGATTCCTATGACATCGCAAAAGTTGTCCGTCCGTCAAGTCCGTCTGTAAGCACGATAACTCTCGAAGGGAATGAGATATTTTGATGAAACTTGATTGTTTGGGTCAAGGGTAAGGTCGAGTTCGTAGATGGGCTCTGTAGCCCTATATTTGGGGGTGGGGGAGGTGGTTCAAATTAAGGGACAAACAAAATATTTTTAAACAGCTAATGTGATAGTCGATTATGGGGTAAGAAGACTTGCTGAGTACGATGGTGAAAGTCATTTTCTCGCCGGACAAGTAGTTCGTCCGGAATCCGGTAAACAACGGAAAGTTTGTTAAAAGCAAAAGTTTCATTTGAAGTTGATTAAATGTTTGATTTAGAGGTAAGAAGACATGCTGAGCACGATGGTGAAAATCATTTTCTCGCCGGACAAGTAGTTCGTCCGGAATCCGGTAAAAACCGGAAAGTTTGTTAAAAGTAAAAGTTTCATCTGAAACTGATTAAATGTTTGATTTAGGGGTAAGAAGACATGCTGAACACGATGGTGAAAACCATTTTCTCGCTGGACAAGCAGTTCGTCCGGAATCCGGCAAAAACCGGAAACTGGTTAGAAGTAGAAGTTTCATTTGGAGTTGATTAAATGTTTGATTTAGAGGTAAGAAGACATGCTGAGCAAGATGGTTGAAACCATTTTCTCGCCGGACAACTAGTTCGCCTGGAATCCGGCCAAAACCGGAAAATATGTCAAAAGCAAAAGTTTTATCTGAAGTTGATTAGATGTTAGATTTAGGGGTAAGAAGATACGCTGAGTCTTTATATGACAATCATTATTTACCCGGACATATAATTAGTCCGGAACACGGTTGTACCCGCATTTTTTTAAGTCAAAGTTCTATTTAATGTTGATTAGATGTTCTTATAGGGATAAGGAGATACGCTGGATTCGTTTCTGAATTTTCTTTTTTTGCTGGACTAGTAGTTCGCTCGGAATTCGGGCGAAACCGCAAATTTGGAAGTTTCGGTCAGTATCGTCAAAATAGATATGGCCTATAGAGGTATATTTTGACGGATAGATGGAATATCTGAACTCGGTTTTATCAAATCCTTATGTGTGAAAGAGTTGTCAGGGGACGTCGACTGCATCTTCAAACTTTTTGAAGCAAACTTTTCGTTGGGTGACGGGAAAACTGGGCAAGGCCAAAAAAGCGCTAAACAATTTGTAGTTACGAACGAAACAGCGGAGAAAGGTGGGACTGGAGACAGATAGATCATACTCTCTATCTGATTCAGGGCGAACCGGTTATGGCAGGCGAAATCTTATTTAGATTTGTCGCAAAATGAAGGAATCTCCGCATTTTATTCAAGATTCACCATGCAAAACACATGCTGTGAGATAATTTGCGAATTTTACATCAGCCCTAGCGTTTGTCAGTTTAAAGTCAGTACCCGAATCCAGTGTTCATATTTCAGTTCCCGGATCCGACCATCCTGGGGGGAGTGAAAGTTGGGTGAATCGTCACTCTAGAGGCATGCACATTTTTCGAACGCGTGATGAATGGAACTTGATAAATTGGTAAGAGAACGCGTGTCAGATGTACCGTTATATGTCCAGACCAGATCCGGCCACTTGAGGGGAGTTGGAGGGGGGGGGAGGGGTTGGATTCTTGTGACACGCGAGTTTGAGTAACCTACATGCAGATGGGCTGGGACGATGAAACCTGCCAGGCGCAGTATGTACCTCACCAATTGACTTTCAAATTGTAGCTTCCTTGATGCGGCCATACTGGGGACGGAGGTTGGAGGGGGAGCTCCAGAATCTTTTGACCTGCATAACTTTCGACCAGGTCATCCGATCTGGATGAAACTTGATAACCAATAACCAACCAGAGCACATATCACAGTAAAGTTGTTCCATTTCAGCGCCGGACTGGACACGGAAACTGTGTGGGGGGAGGGGGGTTGTAATGGGTTTATTTTTGTTATTGTTACATAATTTGAGTCGAGGATCTGGATGGGACTTTTTGGGAAGGAGCAACAGAAGCCATTTGCTTACAAATCAATCCCTAGCCCCCTAAAGGACCTATCGCACTATTTACTCTTCAACTTGCAGTATTTTAAAATATTTGAATACCTTAAAACGAGGGTGTGCTTTCAGCAAATAACCCACAGTTTTGGGTGTTTTAAGCTTTTCCGAGACCCGTTTAATTGTAGCGAAAACAGGGAAACAACTTACATAACCGGTTTTTATGGCACTTGCCCTTCGGCCAAATGCCATATAGCGATTCTAATTTCTGTCCGTAAGTCGGTCTGTCGGTCCCGGTTCGGGCACTTCCAGATAAGCTAGGCCGATGAAACTTGGCAGGTGTATTAGGGACTGGACCAGATTAAATTAAAAATAGTCGCTTTCCCAATCCGACCATCTGGAGGGGAGTGGAGGGAGGGGGAATCCGGAAAAATTAGAAAAAATGAGATATTTTTAGCATTCGAACGGGTGATTGGATTGTAATGAAACTTGATATATGGAAGGGCCTTGTGTCCCAAATGTTCCATTTTGAATCCAGACCGGATCCGGTGACATTTGGGGGAGTTTGAAGGGGAAACCGGAAATGTTGGAAAACGCCTAGAGTGGAGAGATCCGGATGAAACTTGGTGGAAAGAACAAGAACAAGTCCTAGATACGTGACTGACATAACCAGAACGGATCCGCTCACTTTGGGGGAGTTGGGGGGGGGGGGTCCGAATTGCTAGTGACCCCGCGAGTTCGGTGCTTCCTGATATGCTAGAACGATGAATATTGGCAGACATGTCAGGGACTCGACCAGATTAAATAGGAAATATTCACTTCCCAGATCCGACCATCTGGGGGGAGTGGAGGGAGGGGGAAGCCAAAAATTGGGGTATTTATTACTTGCGAACGGGTGATCGGATCTTGATGAAAGTTGATATTTAGGATGACCTTGTGTCTCGCACGTCCGACTATAAATCCGGACCGGATCCGATGACACTGGGGGAGTAGGAGGAGGGAACCGGAAATATTGAGAAACGCTTAGAGTGGAGGGATCGGGATGAAACTTGGTGGGAAGAACAAGCACAAGTCCTAGATACGTCGTTGACATAACCGGGCCGGATTCGGGCACTGTCGGGGTGTTGGGAGGGGGGATCCGGACTTCTAGCGATCCCGCGAGTTCGGTATACTCCCTGATGTGCTAGGACGATGAAACTTAGCAGGTATGTCGGGGATCCGAATAAAGTGACTTGAGAATAGTCGTTTCCCCGATCCGACGATCCTGCATGGGGTAGTGGATGGATGGGGAGTCCGGAATCTAGTTGCATGCATAACTTTTGAACGGGTGGACCGGGGGGACCGGAAAACTGAAGAAACGCTTAAAGCAGAGGGATTGGGCGGAACTTAATGGAGAGAACAAGTATTAAGAGTAGACACGAAATTGACGGAGCCAGATGGTTTCGGGGCTCTGTGGGGGGGGGGAGGTTGGATAGGCTTTCCTGGAATTCCGGTAGTCGTTAGTTAGAATAGTTCCAGATGTACTGACGAAACTTTGCAGGTACATGGTTTCTGGCCCGAATGAGATGCAATTTCGACAGTGCCGAGTTTATGCGGCCTAGATTTGTTATTTGGCATCCGGGCCGGATTCGGCCAAGGAAGGGGGGGGGGGGGTGGTGGAAATTTGCAGATAGGCTATGCTTCGATTTAAGTAAAATTTGATGAATATGGGAAGAGGGGGTTAAGAGATACGACGTTTATGTTTCCAAGTCCTCTTCGGAAATAGTGGGGGGAGTTGGAGGGAGATTGCCGGATACTTTAAGGCTCACATAGGGGTCAAACGACTGCATCAGTTTGAATGAAACTTGGAATGAAGAGAGAGCACATACCCTAGACGACGTATTTTAGGGTCCGAACCGGATCCGACAACGGTGGGGGGGGGGGGGATATCGGAACAAAATTGCGCAGATTCGAGTGAAACTTGATAGATGGTAGAAAAGAAGATGCTTTAGATGGTCCATTATTTAGTCCGAACGAGATTCGCACGGTAGGGGGAGATAGAGGGAGTACCGGAAATCGTGTAGCACGTCTAGGGATCAAACGGGGGCTGAAACTTGGAGGTTGGAACGGTCATGAGCATTTCCTACAGATAATCCGAGACGATGCCGCTGCTTGAAATTCAGTGAAACTAAATATCCTATTTCTATTTCCGAACCGCCTTTTTTTGATGGCGGGTGTATTTTATGATGTTCTCATATACTTTCTTGCGCCACCTACTCGTAACAAGTGTCATATGAGCTCGTAGCTCTTGTTCTGATGGAAGAACTTCTGGCAGACAACCGTCGACAGCGTGATGCACATCCAAGGTAGCAAAACACGGCAGGTTAGAAAATCAGCGCGGTTTTGTCAGAAGGGGTTAGAATGTACCGTAAGAAATTATTCGGGTTTAGAAATATATAAGACTCGGGGTTCCCCCTTCCTCAAATCCTTCCCCCGGATGGTGAAATCCAGGAATTGACAGCTTCCCAAGTTAGTCGGATTCATACAAGTTTAAATCCTCCGGCCCTTAGCTGGAGTACTAAGCTTACAAGTGCCATATGAGCCCACAGCTCTTGTTTATTTTTTGCTTGAGAGTTTCCGTTTTTTTATGGCACTTGAGCTTACTCAAGTGCCATATAGCGATTGTTATTTCTGTCCGTCAGTCGGTCTGTCGGTCTGTCGGTCTGTCGGTCTGTCGGTCCCGGTTTTGCTAGTTTGGGCACTTCCAGATAAGCTAGGACGATGAAACTTGGCAAGCATATCAGGAACTGGACCAGATTAAATTAGAAATTGTCGCTTCCTCGATCCGACCATCTGGAGGGGAGTGGAGGGAGGGGGAATCCGGAAAAAATAGGAAAAATGAGATATTTTTAGCTTACGAACGGGTGATCGGATCTTAATGAAACTTAATACATGGAAGGACTTCGTGTCTCAGACCCTCCATTTTAAATCCAGACCGGATCCGGTGACACTGGGGGGAGTTAGAGGGGGAAACCGGAAATCTTGGAAAACACTTAGAGTGGAGGGATCCGAATGAAACTTGGTGGAAAGTACACGCAAAAGTCCTAGATACGTGACTGATATAACCGGAACGGATCCGCTCACTTTGGGTGAGTTGGGGGGGGGGGGGGAGAAGTCCGAATTTGTAGTGATCCCGCGAGTTCCGTGCTTCCTGATGTGCTGGGACGATGGAAATTGACAGGCATGTCTGGGACCCGACCAGCTTAAATAGGAAATCATCAATTCTCCGATTCGACCATCTGGGGGGGGGGAGTGGAGGGAGGGTGAAGCCAAATTTGAGGTATTTTTAGCTTGCGAACGGGTGATCGGATCTTGACGAAAATTGATATTTAGGATGACCTCGTGTCTCAGACACCTCACTTTAAATCCGGGCTGGATCCGATGACACTGGGGGGAGTTGGAGCAGGGAACCGGAAATTTTGAGAAACGCTTAAAGTGGAGGGATCGGGATGAAACTTGGTGGGAAAAACAAGCACAGGTCCTAGACACGTCATTGACATAACCGGACCGGATCAGGGCACTGTGGGGGAGTTGGGGTGGGGAACCGGAAATTTTGAGAAACGCTTAAAGTGGAGGAATCGGGATGAAACTTGGTGGGAAAAACAAGCACAGGTCCTAGAAACGTCATTGACATAACCGGACCGGATCAGGGCACTGTGGGGGAGTTGGGGTGGGGAACCGGAAATTTTGAGAAACGCTTAAAGTGGAGGGATCGGGATGAAACTTGGTGGGAAAAACAAGCACAGGTCCTAGACACGTCATTGACATAACCGGACCGGATCAGGGCACTGTGGGGGAGTTGGGATGGGGGTCCGGATTTCTAGCGATCCCGCGAGTTCGGCATACTTCCTGGTGTCCTAGGGCGATGAAACTTGGCAGGTATGTCAAGGATCCGAACAGATTGACTTGAGAACAGCCGTTTCCCCGACCCGACCATCGTGGGGGGAGTGGGTGGATGGGGAGTCCGGAATCTAGTGGCGTGCATAACTTTTGAACGGGTGATCGGATCTTGATGAAAATTGATATTTAGGATGACCTTGTGTCTCAGACACCTCACTTTAAATCCGGGCCGGATCCGATGACACTGGGGGGAGTTGGAGGAGGTTACCGGAAATTTTGAGAAACGGTTAAAGTGGAGGGATCGGGATGAAACTTGGTGGGAAAAACAAGCACAGGTCCTCGACACGTCATTGACATAACCGGACCGGATCAGGGCACTGTGGGGGAGTTGGGGTGGGGGTCCGGATTTCTAGCGATCCTGCGAGTTCGGCATACTTCCTGATGTCCTAGGGCGATGAAACTTGGCAGGTATGTCAGGGATCCGAACAGATTGACTTGAGAACAGCCGTTTCCCCGACCCGACCATCGTGGGGGGAGTGGGTGGATGGGGAGTCCGGAATCTAGTGGCGTGCATAACTTTTGAACGGGTGATCGGATTTGAATGAAACTTGTCTGGTGAGCTATCGCCTCGGACGTTCAGTGTCACGTCCGAGTCGGGTCCGATACCTGTGGGGATGGGGGGGGGGGGGGGTGGAAAACTCAAGAAACTCTAAAAGTAGAGGGATTGGGACGAAACTTAATGGATGGAACAAGCATTAGGCCTAGATGAAATTGACGGAGCCAGATGGTTTCGGGGCTCTGTGGGGGGAGTTGGAGGGGGTTTCATGGAATTCCGGTAGTCGTGAGTTAGAATAGTTCCAGATGTAAAACGACAACGAAACTTTGCAGGCATATTAGCGACCCGAATTATCTTGACTTAAAAACCTGACACAACGTACCCTCGGAAACTTCCGTTCCTAGATCCGAGCATTTTTGGGGGAGCAAGAGAAGAGAAATATGGACTTCTATAAATTGCAAACGAGTGGTCTGATTCGAGTGAAACTTCATGGGTGATACGAATCGATGGCCTCGACATGTAAAACATGCGTTCGAACCATATGCGACCACGATTAGGGGAATTGGGGGTGGGGGGACTTTTGACATGCACAAAAACCAAACGGATGGACCGAATGAGATGCAATTCGACAGTGCCGAGTTTATGCGGCCTAGATTTGTTATTTGGCGTCTGGGCCGGATTCGGCCAAGGTAGGGGGGGGGGGGTACTGGAAACTTGCAGATAGGCTATGCTCCAATTTCAGTCAAACTTGATGAGGGAATGAAGAGATTGGGCCCGAACCGGCTCCGACAACGTTGGTGGGAAGGGGGGGGGGGGTACCGGAACTTTCCAAAAATGCTCAGATTCGAGTGAAACTTGGTAGATAGTATAAACGAAGATGCTTTAGGTTTCCCCACAAGGTTTGTTTCCCCACAAGGTTTGTTTTCCCACAAGGTTTGTGTTTTAGAGAATATTTTTTTTATTCCGAACCAGATTCGGCCACGGTAGGTGGAAATAGAGTGAGTACCGGAAATCGTGTAGCACGTCTAGGGATCAAACAAATGGATTTATTGGGATGAAAGTTTGAACAGTCATGTGCATTTGCAATCGAGACGATGCCGGAACTGCTCAGAAATGAGTGAAACTAAATATCCTATTTCTATTTCCGAACCGCCTTTTTGGATGGCGGGTGTATTTTGTGACGTTTTCATCTACTTTCTTGTACAGCCTACTCGTACAAGTGCCATATGAGCTCGTAGCTCTTGTTCTAGGTAGAAATTGTCCCTTGCGACAACTCCGGGAAAGAGAGAATATCAAATGATGAGGGATACTTGGAAAATCCTTCGGAACTCGTAGGACAGGAACTCTACTTCCTGCTAAGAGTTGGAGCTTGCAAGAATATCCCCCCTCGGTATAAGGTAAGCAGTAGGCTTCCACATAGCTACATAACCTAAATATATTTGATGGAGATGAATTGCTTCAATTCAGAAATGTATACCGACTGCACTGTCAGAAGTTTCATAACAGACAACAGAAGGATGCGCGGTTTCTACAGACAGTGCCTAACATACAACACACGGGATGTTATCTGTTCTGTTGGAAATGTTATACATGGAATGTTGTGCATTATAAACATTGCCAGGAAGAGCCAGAGAACAGTAAAAAAAAAGCATCTACGGTACTGCCTTTTTTGTTTGTCGTCATGCTGTCTGAAAACTCGGCAGATGCTTTTAGCGATTTTTCGGCTCTTCCTGATGGCAACGCTTGTTATGCATAACATTTAAAAAAAAAAACAGACAACATCCAAAGTGTTGTCTGTAACGCATTAGTTGCGTTTTTGCAGATACTATGCTATCTGTTACCACGGTAACTGGATATACAATTAGTCGTTTTTGCAGTTACCGTGGTATCTGATATACGGTTGCTCTTGCAAAAATGACAATTGCCAAAACTGTGCTTTTCGAAGTCATCTCGAAAGAAAAACAGATATTCAGTCACATCGCTATGTGCCAAACTTCTTCCACACCAATTTAACAAGAATTGATGAAAGTGAGATGACTTTTTCAGATACCACGACCAGTTACCACGGTCGGACCGTGGTATCTGGATATCTGTTACCACGATAACTTCCCAGATACCACGATAACTGCAAAAACGCCTTTTGAACATGGTATCAGATACCACGATAACTGCAAAAACGAATTTAGACAGTGGTATCAGATACCACGGTATCTGTTACCACGGTACCTGGATCCGCAATGAGTCGTTTTGCAGTTATCGTGGTATCTGATACACGGTGCTCTGCAAAAACGGCTATTGCCACAATTTCGCTTTTTGAAGTCATCCCAAAAGAATAACAGATATCCAGTTACATCACTAAGTGCTAAACTTCTTTCTCATCAATCTGACAAAATTTGATGAAAGTGAGAGGACTTTTCAGATACCACGACCAAGTTACCACGGTCGGACCGTGGTATCTGAATATCTGATACCACGAAAACTGGCCAGATACCAGGATAACAGCAAAAACGCCTTTTGACCTTGGTATCAGATACCACGATAACTGCAAAAACGACTTTAGACCGTGGTATCATATACCATGGTATCTATAAATACGCAACTATTGTCTGTTGAAACCGTGCATCCTTCTGTTGTTTGTTATGAAACTTCTGACAGTGTGTAGATAACGTGTGGCTATCCTTACAATAATTGCATCGTTATCGTCGCTACCGTACCACCTCTCGCAATTCTGCATGGTGTTACGCTACCATATTATGAGGATCGATTTATCTAGGTATTATCTACTAAAACGAGGAAAGGCATACTAAAAAGGGGAGGAAGGCTGTCGCCAGAATTTACCGCATCGTTCCTTTCGTCTATTTTTTTTTTTTTTTCAATCAATCAAGTTTAATCCGGATAGCTAAAAGCTAGAAAAGGATTATTTAGTATTACTCTGGTAAGTCGTATGGTTCTGCAGTAATTTTTGTTCGCCCTTGCTGCTCCCTCTTTTCTTTTCCATTTCCTTCATTGTAATGAAATGGAAATATCCTTTCCTTACTTAAAGTAATTCATCGATAGCCGAGTGGTTAAGGCGTCGGACTTCGAGCTAAGACGGGTGTGCGTCGCGAATTCGAGTCCTGTCCGAGGCGCACGACAGCCAATGGAATAAGAGCTCTGGTACTGTAATAGTAGCTGAATGCCTGGGCCGCATTCAGTCACATTTGTACGTAATTTGGTTATTACCCACTCTTACGTTCCATCCTGGTCACACCTGGAACGAAGAAATTCAAGACATATTACCACCATCATCACTCAAAGATAAAAAAAATTGGCTAAAGTCAGTCTCTGGTCTATGATTAGTCCAAACCAGACCCGTGTCCAGGAATTTATTTGGGGGGGCGGGGGGGGTGCTAGCTGTTGGAGAAAAAAGACATAGATCAGAGGGAAAAGCCTATAAAAATTATTATTTGTTTATGTTTCGGGGGGGGGGGGGGGGGGGTCAACCCCCTAACCCTCCCCCTGGATACGGCCCTGGTCCAAACGCTCCAAGGACATGTTTCAAAATGGCGGATATGGATTTTTCTATCTCGACTATCCGTTTTCAGGGTCTTTTCTTCCAAGTTTCGACCGTATGACGGTCTTATCACCGGCGTTATTAACAGGTGTGACTATAGTCGGGCCCGTGCAGAAGAAGACTCGGGTGTAAAAGGAGTACCAAAAGAGATGTAGGGTAAAACAGGGGAGCCCCCGACCACGTATCGCGCTTCCAGCCAAGGACAGTCGAACAGGAGGTCGCCACCTGTGCTAAAAGTGGGAACACACGATCAGAATTTCCCGAACGGAGGTTCTGCTCTTTCATCATCAAGTTGAAAAAATTTCAACTTTCTATATGGAAGTGATGATGGTGCCAAAAATCCGGGTAGGAATTCCAGTCCGGGAGCTCCCGATCCTGATAATGTGCTCGCACTACAAGCGAGCCTGTGATGGTGTGCATGCGAAAGTTTACTTGCCATGTTTTGCTTGCGCAAATTCAATCACTGAACGTGAAAGAGGCGAGATCGCACAAAAAACTAGAAGCGAAAATAAATACAACCCTTCCTTACATAAAATCATTAGTTGCGTTTTTGCAGATACTATGGTATCTGATACCATGATCTAAAGTCCTTTTTGCAGTTATCGTGGTAACTGGCCAATTATCGCGGTATCTGATATTCAGATACCAGGGTCCGACCATGGTAACTGATAGTGGTATCTGAAAAAGCCATCTCACTTTCATCAATGTTTTGTCAAATTGGTGGGAAAGAAGATTGGCACTTAGTGATGTGACTGAAAATCAGTTTTTCCTTTGGGATGACTTCGAAAAGCGCAATTTCGGAATGGTCGTTTTTGCAGAGCAACAGTATATCAGATACCACGGGGATCGATTAAAACCAGGAAGGGAAGGGAACGCGAGAAAAGCAGGAAGGCATACTAAAACCAGGAAGGGCATACTAAAACGAGGAAGAGCATCCTAACACCAGAAAGGCTGTCGCCAGAATTTGCGGCACCGTTCCCTTCCTCTATTTAGTATTTTTGAGGGGTCGGCAACTTTTCAAATTCGAAGTTCACCATCCCTTCCTCGTTTTATTATCATGCCATTGGTAGGAATTAAGTTCAGTGAGGGGTCGGCAACTATAAAAATTTGTAATTTACCTTTTCATTTCTCGTTCTGACGGTAGGCGACTAACCAGGAAGGGCATACTAAAACGAGGAAGGTATGGTGAACTTTGAATTTGAAAAGTTGCCGACCCATCATATAATACTAAATAGAGGAAGGGAACGGTGCGGCGAATTCTGGCGACAGCCTTCCTCGTTTTAGTACGTCCTTCCTCATTTTAGTATGCCCTTCCTGCTTTTCTCGCGTTCCCTTCTCTTCCTGGTTTTAGTCGATCCCAGATAGTACGACTAAAACCAGGAAGGGAAGGGAACGCGAGAAAAGCAGGAAGGCATACTAAAACCAGGAAGGGCATACTAAAACGAGGAAGGCTGTCGCCAGAATTCGCAGCACCGTTCCCTTCCTCTATTTAGTATTCTTTGAGGGGTCGGCAACTTTTCAAACTCAAAGTTCACCATCCCTTCCTCGTTTTAGTACCTTGAAAGTACTAAAACAAGGAAGGAAATGGTAGCAGGGGCGTCCCGATACCTTCCTGATAGGGGGAATGCAGCTTCAGAATTTTTCGAAGTTTTACCGGAATTTTTCCAGGTTTGACCGGAAATGTCTCCGTAATGACCATCTCTGCAGAAACTCTAGAATAGGCCTACTGTTGTGTTCTGACGTCTATTGTGTGTTACAAACAACACAAAATAGGCTCGGTAAAGTTTTAGCTTATCGCAGCTTATTTTTCATTCTGATATTTGAATACTGAAATATTTCGAACACATCTGAGGGATTTTTAAGTTTTCGTAATAACGTTCAGAGCGTCCGCTGCTTGCATGGCAGACCAAAATTCATCAGACGCGGAGAATTTGAATTTAAACAAAGGCCTGCTTTTCCAGGGCTGAAGATGCGACATCCGAGAAGTTACGCCTGTAGAAAAGTAGGAATATGATGAGGAAACCCTTGCCAATATTCCTTCAGCCCAAGCTGACTGCGAATCATGTTTGATAGTGCAAAACCGATACGTCAGCTGAATTTTATTAGAGCTAGTTTTCGGCCCTTCTTGGCAAGGGTCCTCTTCAGGCTCAAAGCCGCTCAAGTTGGAAAAATGAACTTATGGGAAAACAAAACTTGTGGGAAAACGAACTTGTTGGTTTTCACACAAGTTCGTTTTTCCAACTTGAGCGGCTTTGAGCCAGAAGACGACCCTTGCCAAGAAAGGGGCGAAATATAGCTCTAGTAAAATTCAGCTGACATATGCGTTTTGCACTATCAAATAAGAAAATGATTTTAGGATATGTCCTCCAATGAATCTGATATTTTTATTTCATTTTCGGCAATGGCTTACATTTCTAGTTGGTGGATATTTCAGGCGTAGAGGGACAAGCACATAGAGCACATAAGCACTTCATTCTATGAAATCGACCATCTCTGGATAACGGAGAAACGAAGTAACCCATTTTTATTGGGTTTTCAGGAATATTTGAGTGAAAATGACATGTTACTACGAGTGTTGGACCTTATACCTATTCGGTTAAACTTTAAGATTGTCAGTTAAAACTAAAATTCTTCGACCTTCAACCCAACGTACACATTTTCCATTTGTTCACAGCACATTGACCTTATACCTATTCGGTTAAACTTTAAGATTGTCAGTTAAAACTAAAATTCTTCGACCTTCAACCCAACGTACACATTTTCCATTTGTTCACAGCACATCTAATTCACATTCTTCAACTAGATCGGTTTCAAATGCTATTAGTAATAGATGCTAGTGGCCGTAACCAACACTCATCGTGCTAAAACGTATTTCCCCTTTTGCTGAGGTACTAGGGTTTGTCTTGGCCAGCTTGAAAGCTTTCCATGCTTGTGAAGACATCTTTCAATTCACGAAAAACTTCGAATATTTTCTTTTTGTTTGTTTCGGCTCTCCTGGCGACTTTTGAGATCATGTCGGAACAAGGCTAACTCGTCTTTGAACTCCCTTCGTCCTATCACCGGTGAGGAGTCGAGAAAGCTGTCGAAACTGGAGTAGACGGTACCGTGAAACTATTCCTGTAACAGTATTTGTAGTTGGAAATGATGGATTTCAATAGGTTGCCTAATTCTTGAAAGCTACAGAAACTTAGGAGATTACCGGAATCACCCGATGAATGTTCTGGTAGGCTATGTTGTCTGTCTGCAAGAATCACTCTGGTAAGTTGTGTGCCGGGGTCATCCTGGTAAGCTGTGAGTCTATACTTATCCGGTAAGCAACAAAATTCCGGTAGATTCCCGGATCCAAATTCTTGTTGATTCCGCGGAGCAAAGCCCGATAGATTGCCTGATCCGCCTCTAGTAAACACCCCTTGACAAGTTCCGATAGATCCTTGAGAAAGACTTCGGTAGATCCCCTGAGCTAAATTCCGGTAGATTCCCTTAGCTGAGCAAATTTCCGGTAGGTTCTCTGAGCAAAATTCCGACGATTCCAAAATTCTAGTAGACTCCGTTTGAAAAAGTCCGGTAGATCCCCTAACCCTGCCTCCAGTAAATTCCCTGATACAGTTCCTGCAGATTCCTTGAGCAAGATTTCGGTAGGGGCCCTGAGCAACTCCGGTAGATGCCCTAAGCAAAATTCCGGTAGATTACTTGAGCTAGATTTAGGTAGGTGCCCTAAGCAAAATTCCGGTAGGTTCCCTGAGCAAAATTCCGGTAGATTCCCTGAGCAAAATTCCGGTAGGTTCCCTGAGAAAATTCTGGCAGATTCTCTGACAAAATTCCGGTAGATTCCTTGAGCAAGATTTCGGTAGAAACCCTGAGCAAAATTCCGGTAGGTTTCTTGAACAAAATTGCGGTAGATTCCCTGAACAAAATTCCGGTAGATTCCCTGAGCAAAATTCCGTTTTTTTTTTTTTTCTTTTTTACCCGCGTAGCATCTTTCCAAACATTTTGATTGTTTACTTTTTGGGCTACGACTCCTCCTCCACTCGGTGACGTTAATATTTCCTTAATCTCTTTAACGTCACCTACTCTTTCTAAACAAACATACACACTTCAAACTTTAATAAGTTTTAACTTCTGCATTTCAACTATATAATTTAATTTTTTTAATTTAAATTTACCAATCTTAATACTTATTTATTCTTATTTCAATACAATTATAAACCTTTTTCTACGAAATCACCACCTCTACACATAAAATAACTTCTACAAAATAAAAACGAAAAAAAAACTAAACACCATCCCGTACAGAATTCCGTTTGATTTCCTGAGCAAAATTCCGGTAGAATCCAAAATTTTTGCAGATTCCGTGGGGCAAAGTCCGGTAGATCCCCTGATCCAGCCTCCAGTAATTCCCTCAGACAAGTTCCGGTAGGTTCCTTCAGCAAGATTTTCGGTTGATGCCCTGAGCAAAATTCCGGTAGGTTCCCTGAGCAAGAATCCGGTAGACTCCTTAAAAATCACCAAGTTTAGTTGAATTTGACAAATTTTTACTGGCGCGGGTTCGCCGCACCAGTCAAAATTTACCGGAATTTTTTCCACAGACCTTCTGGGGGGGGGGGGGGGCATCACCCCCCCCCCCCCCCCCCCCCCCCCCCCCCCCCCCCGACACCCCCCTCGGGACGCCCCTGAATGGTAGACTTGAAATATTTTAGTTGCCGACCCCTCGTTGGCCTCGGAGGATCTCAGTCGCCTACCGTCAGAATGAGAAATGAAAAGGTGAATTATAATTTTTATAGTTGCCGACCCCTCACTGATCTTAATGCTTACCCATTTCAGGATAATAAAACGAGGAAGGGATGGTGAGCTTCGAATCTGAAAAGTTGCCGACCCCTCAAAAATACTAAATAGAGTATGCCCTTTAGTATGCCTTCCTGCTTTTCTCGCGTTACCTTCCCTTCCTTGTTTTAGTCGACCCCGACTTGAGCCCCTGACCACACGCAAACAGTCATTCGTGCAATGCTGCAGAATAGTAAGCAAGAAGGCTAGAAGGTAATATACACTGTTGGAGGAGGAAGAAGGTTTGGACCATTTTTTCGGTAGATGCCCGAAGCTTTATAATTTTAGAAAAAATTATTTAGGTGGTGTTATTTTATCACTTCCTGAAGTTCTGAGTAACGTTAACCCTACCATCTGAACTGTAATGTCATATTCATCTATCCGGCGTAAGGTGAACAGTTTCCGTAAAAACCGCAGGCCCTTACCATTTTCTATTAATAAGCTGAAATCGGGGTTCTAGGAAATAAAAACGGGACAAAACCAAAGCGTTGCTCTCGCAACACAATTACCAAGAACGTGGTAAAAACTGAAGTGGCAGTTCTCAACAACCTACCGCTTTTAGTGATAATAAATGACACTTTTAACTACGTAAGGTTTGTAACATGAAATAAGAAAACCCTAGCGTAAGGCGTTAGCAGTTACAACAAACACGAATATCAGCACGAGAAGTTTCGGACAAGATAATTGGAGATACATAAGACATAAGTAAGGACTGCTCTTCCCGTTTCGATTTTCTCCTAGCGCCAAGCGCTAAATTCTCTACCTTTATTTCAATTTGTGTAGATTGTGTTATTTGTCACTTCCTGACATTCTGAGTAACGCTAACCCTATCATCCGATATGTAATATCATATTTATCAATCCGGCCTAAGGTCCACACTTTCCGTAAGAACCGCAGAACTTTGACCCTTACCACTTTCTAGTAATAATGTGAAAACGGGATTCTAGAAAAAAACTAAACGGGACAAAACCAAGTCCTTGCTCTCGCTGCACGATTATCAAAAAACGGTTAACACAAAAGTGTCAATTCCGAACAACTTACCACTTTGGTGATAATAAAATGACCTTTTGTTAACTACGTAAGATTTATAACACAAAATAACAAAACCCTGGAGTAAGGCATTAGCAGTTAAAACAAACATGAATATCAGCGAGAAGTTTAGAGCAAGATAATTAGAGAGTTTTTAGTTTGTAACTATTGATTTTTTTTTTCTTAGAAAATCTTACGTTTTTTTTGTTGTGTTTTTCTTTTCGTTTTTGTACTCCGTCTAGCGCTGACACTCCTCCCGATTTCTCGGGAGATCTCCCGGCTTTTTTGGAAATCTCTCTACCAAAATTTTCTCCGGAGAATCTCCCGATTTTCGTAATTTTGCCAAAATTATAATAAGGTTACAATTCTTGAATTCCACAACTGGGTTTTATACCAAAAATCTCTTCAAAATGTTTAGCAGAGAGATGGCCGAGTTGTGAAAGTCTAGCCTGCGGCGCACGGTATCAACATTGTACATTATTTGGTTTTGAACAAATATATCTCTTTTTTTTTTATAAGAAAAGTAAATTGATTTTTTTTTATTCCTGAATGGCAAGGTTTGGACATACATATTCTTTGTAAGCATTGAGAGAAGATGGTCGAGTAAAACTCTGGTGACTGCCATTTAATTTGTGATCCCAAAAAGATGATCGATCATGAACGTTTTCCAAAACTTCGCCCGCGGCGCTTTCCATAGTTTTCTCCATATTTTGGAATGGCATTTCATTTAGTTAGTGTTTTAAAGAGTTTTAGGCTTAGGATTTTAGAATTATTATAAACAAGAATCTGTGTGGGAAATAGTTGAATTTTGGCAGAAAAAAAAAACAACGAATTCAGAGATTTTGACGAAGGCGCTCGCTTTAATATAGTCTTGGAAGCTGCTGTCAAAGCCTCGCTCTCTCCGGTTTGAATTATTTGCGGAAATCCTCGTGATCTTAGGTTTTGACTAAGTTTATTGTGCGAAATGCGAACTTAAAAATGTTTGCATGGGGCTCTCAGTTTAATCTCGTTTTGGGTATAGAAGTTAGTTAAATTTTAACCTACAGGAAAACAAAAACTGGATTTCGAAAAATTTGTGACTGCGGCGCTCGATTTAATTATCGATTTGCTACAATAGATAGAGTTGTTACTGTAATCATGCCCGGCAATATATACTCGCAAGTGGGCTTCGCTAAAAGGCCGCCTAATAGTTGGCTTATCGTCTTTTCATGCTGACCTTTAATTCCTACGTAATCCTTTCTGTTCCAAAATTTAAAGCTCGAATTCTAAGTTTCTAGGATCCGGTAAAATTTGCACCCCCTCCCCCCCCCAATGAAAATGCAATTGCGACGTCACTGCTGACTCCTGATCGCTGCTTTGACAACTAAGGTTTAGTTGTATTTTTTTTAAGTTTTATTTTTTTTTCAATGGATTTTCAGTTTCCTCACGGACGGACGTACCCATTTCGTAAAATTGCACAGAAAATCGGCTAATTTTCAGTCCAGAAATCCGCCCTGTTTCTGAAATTTTCAAAATCTGGGACCCGGTAGACTGCAAAGCTCCGAGTGTCTTTTAAATCTTAGAGGTGTAATGGAGATCGAAAGTTTTCTATTAGCCTTGCTATCAAACCGGTCATATACTAAAATGTGTTATTTCCGCATCGAAATTGAGGAATTAAATTAGTAATTTTACATGTTAACAAGCTGAATGCAGTTACTCAATGCCTTTTTTGTAACACAGCTAACTCTAAAATTGCTTTGTCAGACATAATCACTATTTTAAAACCCCCGATCCCCCCCTCCGATTTCTTAAACCTCCCGACAACATCCCGATTTTTTCGAAGCAGTTTCTGATTTTCAGAAAAAGAAAGTGGAAGTATTGACTCCGTCATTTTCCTTTTGAAATGACGGGTGAAAAATAAATAGGACAAAAGTAAGGACTACTCTTCCCTTTTTCATTTTCTCCTAGCGCCAAGCGGTAAACGGTCTGCCCTTATTTCAGTTATAAAGTTAGTATCTTCCCTATCCAGTCCCTGTTTAAAGAGAACTTCACCCGGGTCTCCTTCGCTGCAGTAAAGAAACCGCGGATTACATCATAAACCTTGCTTCTAACCATGTCTGACCTATACTTGACCTTTCTTGTTTCTTGCATGTGAAAAACCATTATTCTTGTTTGCATGGCATTCAGATTTGTAATGAGAGTGGAATTTCTTGTTTCGAAGAGAAAGCCCTCGCCCTCCCGCCTCTTGGTCCCAGTTTCCCGTTAGGGATAAAAGTGAGGATTCTGGATTTCTGTGTCACAAGCGTTTCTTCTTGTAATCTTTCCCGTCTTTCGCCGAAAAAAATCTTGGTAGTTTGGGACGGCCTCGAAATATGGAGCGTGTTCCACCCTACTTACCGTAGTTACTACGCATGACGCCACGAATTCTGGCTTTTTGCCGTTAAGGCTGGAACGACTTTTCTATTTTCCAGTAGAATATCATGCCACAGGCGAATCCGAACAATCACGTTACAGAGATGCGTAGTTACCACGCTTACTAAGCTCCCGAGCATGGTAAGCAAATAGTTACTATTAGTTACTATTTCGACAAGGTTGGAACGGTCAGCTTAGTAACTTTTATGAGGTTTGAAGGAAAATAGTAACTGATAGTTACTACTGTTAGAAGGCTGGAACACGCTCATGGTGTTTCCGCTTGAAACTGGGTCTGTTGCTCTGTTTTGTGATACGTCCAAACTCTTCTTTCCATCAAAGTGTCATAAACAACAGCAATAGATCAAAGATTCACTTTTTTCAGTTTGTTTATTAAAGTAACTGTCGACGACAAAGTTGGTATCGCAAGACAACTCCAAGACGGCAGTTGACAACAGTACTCATGATGACTACTCTTCGTGCCGACGAAGAATCGCCGTGTGCTCTAGCGAAGAGCCAGGAGCGTCACCAGAGCTGTCCCCGTTGAACCCCGCTGATTGTTGACAAAGGAGTCTTCGTTCGGGCGACGTTTCTCGTTCTTCCCGAGGTTCACTTGCCTTTTTTGGACTTGGTCATAAAGAGTATCTATCCAAGCTGAAGGCGGTTATGAAAAATATCAACTGTTGGCAGCGAGGTCTATATTTTTAAAATGGCCGTCGAGCTTGTGATCCCAACATCAGACATCTTAAAGTGGACCACAAAAACTGGTCTTTCTACCACACACTCAATGCTAACCATCCCTACTGTCACTATGAATGTTCAAAACCACAAAAAAAAACCGTCAAACGATGAGCAAATAAAAAAAAAAAAAAAATTCCTAGGTTTCAGATAATTCCGTCTAGACTAAATCTCAGCCGATTATCCGTGACAGCCGTTATGGCACGAAGGGAGCCAAGGATCAAAATAATAATTTCCGTCTAATGCATACATAATAAATTTATACATATAAATTAAAATCCAAGACAAGTGTGGTACTTCTGAACATAGCAGAATGATTAGTAAAGTCTTGTAATTTTTTGCAAATCAAAGGTGGAGGATTTCTCATCTGGAAAAGAAGACGGTCGGCGTGGGTTTTTTCTCGAGTCAAAATAGCAACCCAGCAGTCAAGTTCAAATCTAAATAAGCTGGTGGCTTGCGATCAGTAAGAGTAGGCAAACAGAATGTTTGGATTAGGTCTTCAACTTTTATAGCTTTTTCGAACAGAAACTAGACCTACGTTGCGTGGGCAACGCCGAATTGTTGCAGCAACCTTTGTTCGGCTTCGCCGACTGGAGTGTTGCGAGAGCAACACTTTGGTTTTGTTTCTTCACTAACAGTTAAATGCTGAATTTGTCAACCCATGGAGGTTCTCAAAATGGTATGTACCAGTCCGTGAAGAACATCTTTCTTCACATGGTGATTATGTAAAATGGTTATCTTGAAAAAAAAAAAAAACAGAATATCAGAAGTAGGGACTGAGTTGACTTTGCAGCCAGTTGAACTATATCCTTTTCAATCGTAAATATCGTGACTTGCTGAAACTTGGAACATTATCTTATATAACCTAGTTGATATTATAAAGCTATCTATAGCTTTTTAGTTCAAAATAATGTAGATGTCACTACTAATTATTGCGAAACTTATCGTTGTTTACATTATCATTTGTATCCGTTTGTGTTAACTCTTAATTCTAGGTCACAGTGAAAGACCATCACCATAGACCATTCTAGCATTTTATGAAAATGATCGGTTGCTAAATGCTTTAGCAACCGATTCTTGAATGACGACATGAACCAAACTTTTCTTATCATAAAAAACAACAGAAACAAAATAGGTACACCTACTAGGAAAAGTTGGAAGCCCCTCATCGCCTAAGATGATTATGGAGTAATCGCCGACTGTTAGTTACAAGTCCCTAACTTGTCTCACAGTTGGGTTCCGCCTATTCATTGTTTGAGTGTGTACCCTACCACTAAAGTTGTCAGCCCCTCAAAGACTTAATTCTAGTTACAGTGATAGACCATGGAGACTAACTATCTTACCCTCAGATTTATAGAGATCAAATAAAATGTGCACCAATTTGCACTAGTTTCTAGCCCCTTATGAACCCCTTCTAGCAACCGATTCCTACTTACAAGTCCATTTCCCCGTGATAGACATAGTACTAAATTTTTTTCACTTCAAAAACACCAGAAGCAAATAATACGATTAATAGGCACATCAACTAGCAAAAGTTACAAGCCCCTCATCGCTGAAAAGGATTATGGTCTAACAGTCGATTTCTGCTCACAAGTAAAACAAAACAACAGAAAATCTGAAGTAGGGACTGAATTGACTTTGCACCCAGTTGAACTTTATCCTTTTCAATCGTAGACATCGTGACTAGGCATTGTCACTGTTCTTTTTTTTTTCATTGAAGCAGGAACAGGCAGAAACGGGTCATATAAGAACAGAAACAGAAAGAAAACATGAAACTTGAAAAGAGGTCCTGTTCTGTTTTAACAGAAATGATGACTTCGAAAACAGAAACAACTGTTAAACAGGCGAAACAAAAAAACAGAACTGGCTGTTTAAAACAGGTGTTTTTTTTATTATTTGATTTCCCGTATTTTTTTACTATTTTTTTCTGGTATAGTCCACCTACAGTTTGCCCTGAAACAAGAAGTTAGTTCTTCCTTGCTCCGTACAGATGCCTTTATTCGAGTTCTTTTCATGGAACAAGACATATCTTGGCTCAGAACTCCAGCTGCCTATACCAATGAATCACACTTTCTGACAATCTAGATAACCATCACTTATCCGCTTAAATTGGCTTGAAGACATGCTGAAAAATGCGTTACTTTCTTCCGCTATTCACGAATAGTCGATTTTCAAATAGTGGAATTTCCGTGTGATTTGAGGTACCTCTATGCGCTTGTATTTTTGTTGTATTCCTTACGAGAAAGGCACTAAGCAATCATCACCAATCTCACCAATGTCCACTGAAAAGCCGCGTTTGTGTTGAGATTAAAATTTCCCGCGACCTAGTAGAATTTTCGTTGTGGAGGCGGCCATATATATTCTGAACGTCATAACTGGAGCAGATAGTGGAAAATAAAAAAAAATCCCTTCGAAGAATCCAAATAATTCAGTGGACTCAGCTAAAAGACATGTAAATAAGTTGGCTTTTCAGTCAAACTTTAATATTTGTGAATGGCCATCGAGCTTGTGATTCCGATATTAAACGAGATTGAGGCCTGATAACTTACAACTTTTTTCGGACAAAACCATTAATAATTGACGATTAACCATTACACGTTATATTATATCCTGATAAAAACTCAAACTCAAAATAGCAGTATGAAGTTGTACGAAAAAGTAGCATGCAGTACGAACTGATGCTACTACATGCTTCTATGTCAAGGCTACCGAGGTACTGAATTCTATTGCATGCTACTATTAGAATGACTGGATGCTACTATAGCATGACCCGATGCTACTGGATACTACTGCTTAAGATTTGCCCAGTCTGAGGCACATTAAATGAAAGTATTCTTTACTATTACCTATCAATACATGCAACCTTTTCGTACAATTATCATACAACTACGCAGGCTATACAGTTTTTAATGGGATGGTAATCGTCACAAAAAATTAAAGGTTGATATTAATTAATTCATAGTATGGTATTACTTAAGATCATAGGATGTTTTTGCTTAATCAACCTCTCTGGAGGTACTTATGACTTTTTCATCAGCCTCTCTCGTGGTTCATATGAAGTCATATTCACCGCTAACTTACTTTTTGACCATTATCATAATACAACTGACCATAGATAATAGGATCTGGAATACACGCCTCTTCGAGAAAAGTAAGTGCGGAATACCTCCTAGTCTCTCGTTGCTTTCCTCTTTTTTCTGCCGTTCCGTGAAACCGGAATTTTCAAGTTCCTACCATGAGCGTTAGGAATCATCAGTGAGTTATTAGTAATGGCCTGTTTTATGGCACATGTCCTTAAGCCAAGTGCCATATACCGATCGTAGTTTCTGTCCGTCCGTCGGTCTGTCCGGGTTTTGCTAGTTCGGGAAGTTCATAAGCTAGGACTTGGCACACGTATAAAGGACCCCGACCAAATGCACTTGGAAATGAGTCACTCTGCGATTCGACCATCGTGGGGGAGTGGAGATAAGGAGAATCTGGAAACATGAGATATGTTCATCGTTGTGCATCGGACCTCAATGAAACTTCATACTTTTCAAGACCTCGTGTCTCAGATGTCCGAGTTCAAGTCCGGACCGGATCTGTTGATTGAGGGGGGAGTTGTGTGGGATTGGGCGGATATCTTGTGACACGCTTAGAGCGAAATGAGTTTTGGTTGGAAGAACAAGTAAAAGACCTAGACATATCATTGGCAGAACCGGATCGGATCCGAGAACAAGGGAGGATTGGAGGCTGGAATTCCGTTGATTCCAAGTTAAGGTACTTCAAGATGCGGTGGCAAGATGAAAGTTGGCAGGTACCACGTGACCCGACTCACTTCCTGGATCCGACATTCGGGGGGGGGGGGAATTTTGGAATCCAGAATTTTGTGGGACGCATAAGTTTCGAACGGGTGATCGGATCTAAATGAAACTTGAAGTTTGTGCAAGTGTGTCAAATGTTCATTTCAAGTTTGGACATAGTTCCTTACCCGTTCCTGCCATCATGTAGAGGAGGGGATTGGAGTATATGGAATCTGGAAGCTTCTGTCTCGCATAACTTACGAACGGGCGACAGGCGTCGGATGGAACTTGGTAATTGACAAGAACGGAGAGATGGAGAATCCACGAACTTTTTGCAAACATAATTTGCAGACGGGTGATCTGATTCTGGTGAAACTTGCTGAGCGGTAAGAGATGATACCCTAGACGTCCGTCCACTGGATCCTGATCGGCCACCCTGGGGGAGTTGGAGGGAGGGTTCAGGACATATTGTGGCACGCCTAGTGGTCAAAACATTGAAGTGATTGAAATAAAAGTTCTGATGCAATTGTGGACCTGAATCGGACGGTGTTGGAGGGAGGATTCCGGGAAATTTCCCGCACGCCTAGGCATCAAACGAGTGAAGTACTTGGGGTTAAACTTGAAAGCTATAAAGATACTTTGGCCTAGATCATCCATGTTCGGCTCCCGAGAGGATTTTCCCGAGAGCTCATTGAGCTCGGATTCGAGTGAAACTTGATAGGTTGTGAGCGGATGCTGTAGATATCCCATTTCTAGGCACATTTTGCGTCTTTCGACGGCGGGTTCGGAATAAATCTACTTTGTTTTCGATGGGCACTATTTTGTCACTTTTTTCGATGGACAGAGTAGTGATTTCATAGCTGTTCTTTACTTTTCATTGGGATCGCAAAAAGACGCTCTAGACGCTCAAAAAATCCAGTAACAATCTGGATTTTTGTTTGTAATGCACTGGTAAACCTGTTTTGTTTCTTCTTTGTTTCTGAATAAGCGTGTCTTTAACGTGAAAACTATTTTTAGTCAAGTATTTCGTAACTTAGGCTGGATATTGTTTTTTTGGCGCTTCAGTTTACATTCTCGTACCAACTGTACTCGCAACAGGTGTCATATGAGCTCATAGCTCTTCTTATGAATTTTGGATATGAACCTTTAAAAACTTCATCTTTACGAATAGGCTATTTTGATTGCTTTCTTCTATTTTCAATATATTTCTTCCTCGAAAGTAGCTGCTATTTTGAGAATACTAATGCCGGAAATCTGTGTCTTGCCCTGACCGTTAATCATAACGGAATGTGTGTATTTATGAAGCTGCATCAGGAGTAAGAAGTCCACGTTTGGCTTTGGCTACATCTCCCACTGTTGTCATGCAGTGTCGCAAAAATTTTTTTTTTTTTAGTAAAGTAAACAAGGGGAAAATGCCAAGTCGTTACAAGTAATGAACTTTATTATGTTTTGTTTTTCGGCTTTACCTTCAGATCCCGGTGAGTTCTACACTCTTGACTTGTCGCAGGCGTAACACCGGGGCGACGGGATGTCTGGTGATATTTAATTAGTAGAAAGGGAATACGTTTTTGCGGTTCAAAACCTCGAGCTTTGCTAGGGAACGTTAATGATCTCATCAAGAAGTTTTAATGATCTTACATGAATGTTAATGATCTGGTGATGTAATTACTGAGAATTTTCAGAAGTTTATACAAATGGTTTAATCTTTTGATGAGGAGACGATTCAAGTATATATAAATATATGTATTTGTTTTTGCCCGCTTACAAAAAGGAAAAAGCGGAGTACCTAAAGAAAAAGAAAAAAAAAAGAAGAAAAGAAATTAAAGAAAATAAATACACGCACTAAACATTAAACTAAAATCTATACCACGAATTGAGTTAGTATATGGTTTGCGCAAGCATTTAAAGCTCTCGCTCAAGAACTTGTTTAAATTTTATGTAATTTTTTCGTTGGGGTCTATTATTTCATATTTTGCGGGATCGACTAAAACCAGGAAGGGAAGGGAACGCGAGAAAAGCAGGAAGGCATACTAAAACCAGGAAGGGCGTACTAAAACGAGGAAGGGCATCCTAAAACCAGGAAGGCTGTCGCCAGAATTCGCAGCACTGTTCCCTTCCTCTATTTAGTATTATTTGAGGGGTCAGCAACTTCTCAAATTCAAAGTTCACCATCCCTTCCTCGTTTTAGTATCCTGACATGGGTAGGCATTAAGTTCAGTGAGTGGTCGGCAACTACAAAAATTGTAATTCACCTTTTCATTTCTCGTTCTGACGGTAGGCGACTAACCAGGAAGGGCTTACTAAAACGAGGAAGGGATGGTGAACTTTGAATTTGAAAAGTTGCCGACCCCTCAAATAATACTAAATAGAGGAAGGGAACGGTGTGGCGAATTCTGGCGAAAGCCTTCCTCGTTTTAGAATGCCCTTCCTCGTTTTAGTATGCCCTTCCTGGTTTTAGGATGCCCTTCCTGCTTTTCTCGCGTTCCCTTCCCTTCCTGGTTTTAGTCGATCCCATATTTTGCTGATAGCTCTGTGTTTGAACTTCGGAGAGGGAGGGTAAGCACAAATTTTGCGTGCTTGTAGTACTTGGTGCGCATTTTCCTTTGGTCTCTTATTTTAACTATTCTTCACATGGCGAAGCATGAAGTACGTAAGGTATAATTAATGCATTAAATAGACGGGCAAGAACGAACCGGTTGACACTGTGCTTACATTTTACCGATCGGCCGTAGCCGGCGCGCGTCGCTTTACATAAGCCGCGTTCGATTTAGCCTTGTCCCGGTCCTGTCAGCCAAATGCCGTTTTATTTAACTGCCTTGTCCGCTTAACGCCGTTTTATTTTTCCTGTCAGCGAACAATTGTCAGTGCTCTGTCAGACAGGACGCCGTGAATGATGACATGCTCTTGGAGCAAGTTTCGGTCGTGTAGATTTCTCGACTGCGTTTTATTTGTGATGCTTGTCCGGTGAGTCATTCACCTGACAAGGGTAAATAAAACAGGTTTAAACCGTGTCAAGGCAGTAACAAGAAGACAGGACCGAGACAAGAAGGACTCAAATCGAACGCAGCTATTATACGCTGTCCACATAGACCGAATATTTGATTTGTAGACTATTCCAGGTACTGAGAGTCCGTCTGGCGGACTAAGCGGTTTTCGATTGATATTGCGCGCTGCCCTTGCGTAACTTCATTAAAAACAATAAACTCAGTTTTACTCACGTTCACGTCGAGACCGATCTTACCGTACTATCGATTTTAGATTATACCGTAGGCCATCAAGGGTACTGCTGATCAGGAGGTGGTCGTCCGCGTAAGAAATGAAAATAAGATCTGTTCCATCCAGGATGAAAGTTGTTCATCACCGGGCTTAGAAGAGATCCTTGTCGTACACCTTTTAGCAGTGGAATGGGTTAGGACAGACGTTCTTTTTGACGACCGTTACTAAATTCATTGCCAAAGAAAACTAAAAGTGTGACGGTACCAATCATCTAAGACTAAAACTATTATCGGGTCAACCCCAGCTTCCAGGAGCATAAGTAGCGACTACGGGTGAAGGACAGAGTCGAATGCTGCCGAAATGTTGACACTGCAAATGTAACAGGTATACTAGTTTCTAGGCTTTTCTTAATTATTGCTTTTGAAACTTGGTGGGCGTAGCCACATCCCATATTAGATTAGAATCGTAATTGCTTAGCTCCCATAAGGGAGAACATGACAATATACGGGAAAAATCACTTTTTTTGAAAATTTGCTAAGTAGCGAAAGTAGAGTTATGGGTCTGAAAGGTTTACATGAGCTAGGATCTTTCCCCTTTTTAAGAATATTCGTTTTCCGACCCTCACAAAAGTTATTTGGCACGATGCCTTGGGCAATGCACATCTGCAGTAAAAGGGCAATATGGTAAAATACAAGGTGGTTCCGAACGCTGGATGACGAAGAGAAATACTGTCTAGGCCTGAGACTTTGCTTACCTTGAGCTTTTTGACTATATTTTCAAGTGCCTTCTTACTGACTACGATTCCGCTTCGACAGTCTCTTACTGAACTAAGGCTCTGTTGTAATTTGCACTCGTACTCACTGTTGGTTTCAGTGTTCACGCTGGCAACTACTGATTTGTAGTGGTTTGCCCAGGCTTCATTGACAATGGTCGAAAATGAGCCAGTTTCTTTGCTACACTGTCAGAAGTTTCATAATAGATAGCGTATAACACTTTCAAGAAAAACACCTTTTCACTTATAAATAAAGTGTTATGACCAATTAAGTTTACACTATTTCGTGCCTAGATCTCCAACAACACCTTCAGTCGGTAAAAATACTAACGGTAACGAAAGAAAGATAACAGACAACATCCCAAAGCGTTATCTGTTGAAACCGCACATCCTTCTGTTGTCGTTATGTAACTTCTGACAGTGTAGTATTTTTACCTATTGAAGGTGTTGTTGGAGATCTAGGCAAGAAATAGTATAAAATTGGTCATAACACATTATTTCGAAGTGAAAAAGTGTTATTCTTGAAAGTTTTATGCACAATCTGTTATGAAACTTCTGACAGTGTACCGGCTTTGTCCAATATTTTCCACAGTTGCTTAGGGTCTGGTTTGTACTCAGCAGACGCCCTTTCAACATTTTTTGGCGTGGACACTGCCGGCAGCACTTTTGTAAGGTTTTTTGGAATAACGGAAACACTTGCAAACTTTCCCGGCGAGAGGGTGGCACAGTCTTTCCAGACTTGGTACCAGAACTTGGCTTTTCTTTATTTGCACTTTAAGGCAGGGCTATCCCAGCCTGGCATTCTCGTGACTAATCGCACTCGACACTGACGAACTGCACCGGATTCGGTACAGTTAAGGGCATGGATGATTTCGGAGGTGTAACTATTTAGAGCAGTCCGGTTTTGTGGGCGTCCTCCATGGGCGAGGCTGGAATGGAACGGAGATTCGGGATAGGACGGAGTCCACAATTCCTTGGTAGTGAGGGCGGTCGGTTTTCCCAAAATATGTTTTGATGTACCAACGTCGGCCAGAGAAGTTGAGCCTCGCTGCGTTTGGCAGTTAGAAGCTTATGCCTAGATGGTCACTGCAGACGGTGTTATTGTCTACGTTTACTATTGTAGACGGTTCAAGACTGTAGTTGGTAACAAAATGGTCGAGGTCTGAAGTGGACATGGAGTTGTGGATGTACGTGAAATTTTGCGATTTTGCTAGTACTTTGAATATAAGATTATTATGTTTTTGGGATCCCAAAACGTAAGTGGAGAGATACCTATGACTTCGTAAAAGTTGTCCGTCTGTCTGAAAAACTTGGTGTGAGGATTCTTGCTACATTTAGGGGTGGGGAGTGGGTTCAGATTAAGGGGCGGACAAAATATCTTTAAGAGCTAATGAGATAGTCGATTTAGGATTAAGAAGAAATGCTGAACACGTATATGAACATAATTTTCTCACCGTTCAAATAGTTCGCCCGGAATCCGGCCAAAACCAGAAAATATGTTAAAAGTACAAGTTTTATTTCAAGTTGGTTTGAGGTTTGATTTAGAGGTAAGATGATATGCTGAATCCGTGTATGACAGTCATTTTACACCAGGACATAAATTTCACCCGGAATCCGGTTGAAACTGGAAAATATGTTTTAAGTAAGTGAATGTTTTATCTGATGTTGATTAGAGGATCGATGTAGTGGTAAGGGTTACGTATATGAAAATTTCCGGAATCCGGTCAAAACCTGAAAATTTCTTAAAAATCAAACATTTTATCTGAAGTTGATTAGAGGGCTGATACTGGGGTAAGGAGATATGCTGAGTTCGTTTTTTTGATCAATTTTGCAAAAGTATAGGGGTAAACTTCATGCTGAATCCAAATTTAAACTTTTTTTTCTCAGACGAATAGCCACTGGCCTTACTCTGTACTGAATTTATAATTTTGTATAATTTGTTTTTGCTGTGTTCAGGAGATGAAGTTTTGGAGATGAAGGAGATGAAGCCAGTGATGGTGAACGACTGAATGAGTTTTAGTAGGGACGTGTTATATCGCTAGCGCTGCTAGTATCGCTACTATTCGAGTCTGTGTCAATACTGTCAAGTCTTGGCGATACTTCCTAGTGTTATTTTGTTCTGGTCTGAACTGAAAGAGCCGAATAGCGACCCTTAAGCATTGTTGAAGTTGGAACAAGCTGCATAGCACTATCCGTGATGTTTACATCTTAGTACACACCCTTGTTCAAATTGAAGTAAGTAAGTAAGTAATTTATTTATGACCCGCCATTTTGAAAAGGTGGAGTAAATGAAGAAAATAAACAAAACACATAAACACACAGAAAAAGACACTTAATTTTCAATCTTCGGTCAGGAAGCAGTGGACGACGTCGTGCGCTGGTTGGGTCCTGTTGTGCATTATTTTTGAAAGCGATGTTTTGTGTTTTGATAATTTTTGAAAGCGATGTTTGACAGTAAAAGGTTCTTATTATTGCAGTTTCGGTGTTGCCACACTGAAACAATTTTTCGAGCTTTTCGAGAACTTTACAATAAGCAGTCGTAACAGAACAAAACGTGTTCTTTTGAAGAAAAGTTGTTACTTCAACTTCCAAACAGTGTAGAACTTTAGTGCTTCCTTTGGCAACACTGGCGATGCTGGCGTTTCCTCGGCTCGCTGGTGGAACCAAGCAAGTGATCTTATTGGCTCTGCATAAGCCAAAATAGAACCTGGGTGTATTCTCCGTATACAGCTTATTACAGCGCGTCCTGTGGAAAAGAGGAGTATATATACGCCGACACGCTGTATCACACCTTATTTTAACAAGGTTTTATCTATATGCCTACGGACCCTTTGAACACAGGCCTGACAATATATTCACGAATTGTTTTGGCGGCTCCTGTAACTCTGACAAAATATAAAAGATGTATTAGTTGTAAAAAAAATTCGAAAAAGCTGTTAGCCTATGCACAGAAATAAGAAGACTAACCAACAAAAAGGTAGCATTTACAAAAAAAGAAAACCGTAGAGAATTGCTTTGTCTCAGATCTGCTTCCGATGGTGCTACACACCAACTCCTCTCTGCATTCTCTGACACTGTTAACGAAGACCTAGGTCACCATTCCATTTATCCTATCTTATTCGTGCATGACATTTATTTCATATTTCCCCACGTAGGGCAAAATAAGAGACTATGCCGATTGCCAACGCCACCTATTTAATTTCTTCTGCTCCCAGGTTTGAAAAAATAAAATCATCTACCGAACTTAATGACAGACTTAAACTTGATATCCCAAAACGGAAGTGGAGGGATACCCTTTAGATCAGTGGTTCCCAACCTTTTCCGTACCGCGTACCCCTAATCAAGGTTCGAAAAGACTGCGTGCCCCCTTTTTCAGAACGTGAAAAAGACGATAGTTATTGTTATAAATGATAAGGCATACTTGTGTAAAAATATTTACAAAATCAATGAGGCAATCACGAGGCTGATTTGCGGCAAATTTTTTGTCAAACTCGGCTCGACGTCATTAGCGGCATATTTTTTTTACAGTCAGCCTGTTTCTGTGTTTGGTTTTGATGTTCTCTGTGCTTTCATCAACCTGCATCGCAAACCTTTTCGTTATCTTAATTCGCAACCTGAATGACAATATCACTTGCAATGTCTTCGATTCTTCTTAGGACAATATTGTTTGGCACAGGAACAGATTTTACGACAGTAGGCTCACTGTATGTGAACCAACCTTATTTCACTGACTTTTACTAGGGCTTGTGAGCAGAGGCGTCACGCACGCGTTGACAGTACCCATCCCCCACCGAAAGGTCGGCCAGACGATTAAAAAGAAGAGTTGGCGCGAAGCGCCGCGATTTTTTGTAAAAGCAGTTATTTAAAAAAAAAAAAAAAGTAAAAATTACCTGTTGCCCCTGAAGATACATTTTGGCTGTGATGCCTCTGTTGGTAACATTAGGCTTTCGGCAATCACAAATGAGCGAGGCCAGATTTTGAAGCTACAGACTAAAACAATTTTGGTTCCTTCGCGTACCCCTTGGGGTACGCGTACCACCACTGCTTTATATCACAAAAGTTGTCCCTCTGTCCGTCCGTCTGTCGGCTACAATAAATGTCGATGGGAATGAGAAATTTTGATGGAACTTGGTGTAAGGATTCTTTGGGCCAAGGGTAAGGTCAGGTTCGTAGATGGCCTCTGCATCCCTACATTTAAGGGAGGGGGTTTAAATAAAGGGACATACAAAACATTTTTAAACAGCTAATGTGATAGTCGGTTATGAGGTAAGAAGACATGCTGAAAACAATAATGAAAACCATTATCTCGCAGGACAAGTAGTTCGTCCGGAATCGGGCAAAAACCGGAAAGTTTGTTAATAAAAGTAAAAGTTTTAACTAAGTTGATTAGATGTTCGATTGGAGGTAAGAAGACATGCTGAAGACTTCTGTGAAAAGTATGTTCTACCCGGACAATTAGTTCGCCTGGAATCCGGCCAAACCGGAAAGTTTGTTAATAAAAGTAAAAGTTTTAACTAAGTTGTTTAGATGTTCGGTTTTGAGGTAAGAAGACATGCTGAAGACTTCTGTGAAAAATATGTTCTACCCGGACAATTAGTTCGCCCGGAATCCGGCCAAAACCGGAAAGTTTGTTAATAAAAGTAAAAGCTTTAATTAAGTTGATTAGATGTTCGATTTGGAGGTAAGAAGACATGCTGAAGAGTTCTGTGAAAAGTATGTTCTACCCGGACATTTAGTTCGCCTGGAATCCGGCCAAAACCGGACAATTTGTTAAAAGCAAAAGTTTTATTTAAAGTTGATTAGATGACTGGTTTATGTGTAAGAGGAGACGCTGAGTCTGTATACGACAATCAGTTTTTACCCGAACATATTATTCGTCTGAAATCCGGTTGAAACCGGAAAAATTAGCATAAGTTAAAGTTTTATTTGAAGCTGATTAGATGTTCTTTCTAGGGAAAAGGAGATCCGCTGAATTCTTTTCTGAATTTTCTTTCTTTTGCTGGATAAGTAGTTCGCTCGGAATTGGGCCGAAACCGGAAATTTGGTTGCAGTAAAGCAGGAAGTTTCGGTCAGTATGTCAAAATAGATATGGCTTATAGAGGTATATATGAACCTGGTTTTCTCCGATGATTGGCCTGGCGAAGACTCCATCTGGCGAAAACAAGACCCAACTGTCTGGATCAAAAAAAGATTTGTGGGATCCCGATTCCATCGAAACCTTTGGTCTTGTTTTAATATTCTTCTGGCGATCCCTGAGAACAATTTTGTTCCCGTTCCTTATGCTTTAACGATGGAAAATGTTTATTCCTCGTGTAAATTTATAACTGGATGTCTGCCGCCTATTTTCCCTAATTAATAAGTAACTGGAGTGGGGAAAGGGGCTGGATTAATGATCTAATTGCGAAGTTTTGTACAGTTGTGAATGATATGTATAAATCACTCATACAGGAGTGACTTCGTATTATTCAAACGCTTAGGGAGGGTGAAATGATGGAACACTATGGGTAAGCGTTGTTTTGGAATTCATTTTTCCTTTTTCTTCGTCTTTTGTTGTTTAGATTCTTTGTACAGAATGATGTGATTTATAATTTAATTCGCTTAGTTTTGTTCGTGTGTTAGTTAGTTTTGGGATCCCAAAACATAAGTGGAGGGACGATAACTCTCGAAGGGAATGGAGTATTTTGATGAAACTTGGTGTGAGGATTCTTTCGGTCAAGAGTAAGGTTGAGTTCGTAGATGGGCTCTGTAGCCCTACATTTAGGGGTGGGGGAGGGGGTTTAAATTAAGGGGCAAGCAAAATATTTTTAAACAGCTAATGTGATAGTCGATTATGGGGTAAGAAGACATGGTGAACACAGTAGTGAAATTCATTTTCTTGCCGGATATGTAGTTCTTCCGGAATCCGGCAAAGAATGGAAAGTTGGTTAGATTTAAAAGTTTATTTGAAGTTGATTAGATGTTCGAGTATGGGGTAAGAAAACATGCTGAACACAATAATGAAAACCATTTTATCGTCCGACAATTAGTTCGCCCGGAATCCGGCCAAAGCGTAAAATTTATTAAAAGCGACAGGTTTGTTTGAAGTTAATTAGATGACATATTTAGGGCTAAGAAAGGACGCTGAGTCTGTATACGACACTCACTTTTTACCCGAAAATATAATTCGTCTAGAATCCGGTTGAAACCGGACATTTTATAAGGTAAAAGTTTTATTTGAAGTTATTAGATGCTCTTTATAGGGATAAGGAGATACGCTGAATATGTTTCTGAATTGTTCTTTTTGGGATCCCAAAACGTAAGTGGAGGGATACCTTTGACATTGCAAAAGTTGTCGGTCTGTCCGTCGGTCCGTCCGTCGTCAGCACGATAACTCTCGAAGGGAATGAGATATTTTGATGAAACTTGGTGTGAGGATTCTTCAAGTCAAGAGAAAATTGTTTTCTTAGATGGGCCCGATAGCTGCATATTTAGGGGAAGGGGAGGGGTTTAAAATTAAGGGGCGAATCAAATATGTTTTAAAAGCTAATGAGATAGTCGATTACGGGGTAAGACGACATACACAACACGAATATGAAAACCATTTTCAGGGTGGGGAATGTGGTGCACCAGTCTCACGGCCGTTTTGAAAATCGAACACACCAGTCTCACTGTTTCGAACCACCAGTCTCATAAAAATGGCGCCGGGAACCAGCAGTCTCAGAAACGAGACCAACAGTCTCAAATTCAGACCAACAGTCTCACCTAATTTCCAATTTTTTTAGAGTAAATATTGTTTTCTTTGTTTTTCTCTGTCAGTCCCTTGATTTACGCGCTTGTGACAGCACGACAGGTAGAGTGAAGCTTGGGCTTTCAATACATGTATTTATCTCTGCTATTGGCTTGGTACTTCTCAGCGAGTAGGGCTCTGAAAAAGCAAACAAATTATTTTTTTGTTTTGTGTGTTGTTTAATAGGATTCTGCTACTCTGCCAACTACTACAGGTAAAGTGAAGCCTGGGCTTTCAAACGATATATGATTCACTGTTACTGGATTACCAAGTGTCATATTCTGTTGCTCTGAAAAAATTGTTTTGGTAAACAAAAGTAATTTCTAGTCTGTCGACGCGATTTCTTGAAATTTTCTAACTTTACGACCAGTTTTGGTAAGCATGAGCTTTCCACAGATCCACGTATCTCTGATATTGGCTTATTCAGTTGGTTGCTGGGTTCCTATGGTAAACTCATTAGCTGTTTTTTTTTAACTGCCCTGCACTGTTCAGTTCACCTGACTGCCTGGTCCGGTACTAGTTCTTTCCATTATTTTTCCATGCATTTTCCATGCTTAAAATACTATTTTGGGGCTGTCTCTACACAACTATAGTAAGTGGTCAAGTTTCGCTCAATGGAACCTATTATCGCTCACCAGAGCTGCGTTGGATTCGCATTGACTGATAGCGTTCGATTTATCCAGTCGACTGATGTTGTCGACGAAAATTTAACTTTTGACGACCAAGAATAAATGGTCATTCATTCCATGGTTAAGCGGTTAAGCTACAGTAAGCGGTCAAGTAACGCTCTATGTACCTATCATCGCTCACCAGAGCTGCAGTCGATCCGCATTTCCAGTCGACTTAAATCATCATTTTGCCGTTTTATTTGCTATTCTCAGTTGACTGATAGCGTTCAATTTTTCCAGTTGACTGACATTGTCGACTAAAGGTGACTTTTGACAACAGAGAACAAATGTTCATTCGTTCCATGGATAACCGGTTAAAGAAAGCGGTCAAGTTTCGCTCAGTGTAACATTTTATCGCTCACCAGAGCTGCATTTGGTTCGCATTTCCAGTTAACTCAAATCGTCATTTTGCCATTTTATTTGCTATTCTCAGTTGACTGGTTCGATTTATCCAGTCGACTGTGATTGTCGACTAAAATTTGACTTTTGAGACCAAGAACAAATATCATTTGTTCCATGGTTAACCGTTAACCTACAGTAAGCGGTCAAGTATTGCTCAATGGAACCTGCTATCGCTCACCAGAGCTGCGTTTGATTTGCATTTCCAGTTGACTGAAATAATCTTTTTGCTGTTATATTTGCTATTCTCAGTTAGCATTCAATTTATCCAGTCGACTGAGATTGTCGACTAAAAGTTGACTTTTGACGATCGAGATAAAATGGTAATTCATTCCATGGTTAACCGGTTAACCTACAGTAAGCAGTCAAGTATCGCTCAGTGGAACCTATTATCACTCACCAGAGCTGCATTCTATTCGAATTTTCCAGCTAACTTAAATCATCATTTTACTGTTTTATTTGCTGTGTTCTCAGTTGATTCATATTGTTCGATTTAGCTCTTGGGACATACAATAGTATGTCCCTATAACCAGAGCAACATCTGTAGAGGATACTTCAACAATTAGAAAAAGAGTGAGAGGAATATTCATTGAGGATTAGCAAAGAACATATGGTATGTGAAAAAAGAATAACCAAAAAGTTGACTTTTGACGATGGAGATAAAAATGGTAATTCATTCCATGGTTAACCGCTTAACCTACAGTAAGCAGTCAAGTATCGCTCAATAGAACCTATTATCACTCCCCAGAGCTGCATTCTGTTCGCATTTCCAGCTAACTTAGATCATCATTTTACTGTTTTATTTGCTGTTCTCAGTTGATTCATATTGTCTGATTTAGCTTGTGGCAAGGGTGTGAAAACTTTAGAAGGTAAGGGAACATCACTAAAACAATATGACAAAGCGACCTAATCATGCTCTATAACATTTAGTCAATTACTAAAATTACCCTCTGCTTGTCTCCTTTATGATGCTGTACGTAGCCGCTTCAATTTGAAGGTCTCATGAAGAGGCCTCTTACGTGCACCCATCTATAGTACTTCAACATACAAACAATAGTATGTTTGTAACATAGAATAGTATGTTCCTATAACAAGAGTAACATCTGTAGAGGAGATCGTACTTCAACAATTAGAAAAAGAGTGAGAGGAATATTCATGGAGGACTAGTAAAGAACATATGGTATGTGAAAAAAGAATCACCAAAACCAACAAAACAAAAATTACCAGAGTGAGTGCCTTTACGTTAGTTCATATAGGTTAACTTGAACACTTTTAGCTAGGACTTCCATAGCCAGTGTAAAACATTAACAATAAGCTTTTTTTTTTTTTTTTTACCATCATTGGGTAGGTAGCGTACTCTGTAGCACCAGATTTGTTAGAACATGAAAAAATGTCGGACTCATGGCCGCAATTTGAGATGGCCAGTAAAAGGTGCCCCGTGGGTTGGAATCCGCAATCTTTTTCTCAACCTACGCTTATATTCTCGGTTAACCGTGGAATGAATGACCATTTGTTTTCAGTTGTCAAAAGTCAACTTTTAGTCGACTCAGTCAACTGGATAAATCGAACGCTGTCAGTCAACTGAGAATAGCAAATAAAACTACAAAATGATGATTTAAGTTAACTGGAAATGCGAATCCAACACAGATCTGGTGAGCGATAATAGGTCCCATTGAGCGATACTTGACTGCTTACTGTAGGTTAACTAGCTAACCATGGAACGAATGACCATTTGTTCTCAATCACCAAAAGTCAACTTTTAGTCGACAATCTCAGTCATCTGGATAAGTTGAATGCTATCAGTCAACTGAGAATAGCAAATAAAACAGCAAAAAGATGATTTAAGTCAACTGGAAATGCAAATCGAAACCATTACTGGTGAGCGATAATAAGTTCAATTGAGCGTTACGTGACCGCTTACTGTAGCTTAACCGGTTAACCATGGAACGAATGACCATTTGTTCTTGGTTGTCAAAAGTCAACTTTTAATCGACAATTTCAGTCGACTGGGTAAATCGAGCGCTGTCAGTCAACTGAGAATAGCAAATAAAACGGCAAAATGAGGATTTATGTCAACTGGAAATGCGAATCGAACGCAGCTCTGTTGAGCGATAATAGGTTCCGTTGAGTGTTACTTGACCGCTTACTGTAGGTTAACCGGTTAACCATGGAACGAATGACCAGTTGTTCTCGTTTGTTAAAAGTCAACTTTCAGTCGACAATCTCAATAGATTGGATAAATTGAACGCTATCAGTCAACTGAGAATAGCAAATACAACGGCAAAGTGATAACTTAAGTCTACTGGAAATGCGAATCAAACGCAGCTCTGGTGAGCGATAATAGGTTCCATTGAGTGTTACTTGACCGCTTACTGTAGTTGTGTATAGACAGACCCAGAATAGTATTTTAAGCATGGAAAATGCATGGAACGAACTAGTATTGGACCAGGCAGTCAGGTGAACTGAAGAGTGAGACAACAAAACGTTCAACAGGGTCAAGCAGGTCAGTTAAAAAAAAACACAGCTAACGAGTTTATCAGAGGACACCAGCAAGAAACTGACTAAGCCAATATCAGAGATACACTTTTCTGTGGAAATTCCATGCTTAAATCTACCAAAACTGGTTGTAAAGTTAGAAAATCCCAAGAAATCGCAGAGACAAACCAGAAATTATATTTGCTCACCAAAACAATTATTCAGAGCAACCCAATATGACACTTGGTAATCCAGTAACAGTGAATCATATATGGTTTGAAAGTCCAGAGCTTCACATTGCCTGTAGTAGTTGGCAGAGTAGCAGAATTCTATTAAACAACACAGAAAATAAAAAAAATAAATTTGTTTGTTTTTTCAAAGCCCTACTCGCTGAGAAGTACCAAGCCAATAGCAGAGATAAATACATGTATGGAAAGCCCAAGCTTCACTCTACCTGTCCTGCTGTCACAAGCGCGTAATTCAAGGGACTGACAGAGAAAAACAAAGAAGACACTTTTTTACTTAAAAATTGGAAATTAGATGAGACTGTTGGTCTGAATTTGAGATTGTTGGTCTCGTTTCCGACACTGCTGGTTCTTGGCACTATTTTTATGAGACTGGTTGTTCAAAACAGTGAGACTGGTGTGTTCCGCGAAAGAGACTGGTGGACCACGTTCCCCACCCTGATTTTCTCGTTGGACCAGTAGTTCACCCGGAATCCGGCTAAACCGGAAAGTTTGTTAAAAGTAAAAATTGTATCTGAAGTTGATTAGATATTCGACTTTGGAGTAAGTTAGACATGCTGAATCCAAATATGAAAATGATTTTCTCGTCGGACAAGTAGATCGTCCGGAATCCGGCCAAAACCGGAAAGTTTGTCAAAAATAAAAGATTAATCTGATGTTGATTAGAGGTTCGATTTAAGGATAGTGAAACATCCAGAATCGGAAAAGAAAATTAACTTGCCGGAGCTCGCCCGAATCCGGCCACAACCGGAAAATTTTTTAAAATTAAAAAGTTTTAAATGAATTTCATGAGGTGTTCGATTTACGGGTAAGAAGACATGCTGAATTACATGCTGAATGCGTGTATGACAATCATTTTCAATCCCTTCGGCCAGGTGCCATATACCGATCGCAATTTTTGTCCGTCCGTCGGTCTGTCGGTCTGTCAAGGCTTTACTAGTTTGGGCACTTCCACATAAGCTAGGACGATGAAACTTGGCAGGCATATCAGGAACCCCAAAAGATTAAGTTGGAAATAGTCACATCACCGATCCGAGCATTGTGAAGGGAGTGGAGGGAAGGGGAATCCGGAAACTAGAGGTATTTATAACTTTTGAACGGGTGATCGGATGTTAATGAAACTTGATATTTGGAGAGACCCCATGTTTCAGACGACCCGATTAAAATACGGACCGGATCCGGTTACTTTGGGGGGAGGGGGGAGCTGGAGGGGGGGGAATCTTGGAAAACCCGTAGAGTAGAGGGATCGGGATGAAACTTGGTGGTTAGAACAAGCACAAGTCCTAGATACATTGTTGACATAACCGGACTGGATTCGAGCACGGTGGGGGGTCGAGGGGGGATTTCCGGTTATCCGCTAGATCGTACTTCCGGATGTGCTAGGACAATAAAACTTGGCAGGCATACCAGGGACCTGAAACGATTAAGCTGGAAATAGTCACTTCCCCGATCCGAGCATCGTGGGGGGAGTGGAGGGAGGGGGAATCCTGAATCTTGAGGTATTTATAACTTTCGAACGGGTGGTCGGATAGCAATGAAATTGGATATTTGGAGAGACCTTGTGCCTCAGACGATCAACTTAAAATCCGGACCGGATCCGGTGACTTGGGGGGGGGGAGCTTGAGGGGAAAACCGGAAATCTTGGGAAACGCTTAGATTGGAGGGATTATGACGAAACTTGGTGGGAAGAACTTGCTCAATTCTTAGAGTCATTGACATAACCGGGCCGGATTGAGGCACTGTGGGGGTAGTAGGGGGGGGGGGGGGAATTCGGGGATTCCGCGGGTTTGGTACTAGAACGATGAAATTTGGTAGGCGTATCAGGGACTCGACCAGACTGCCTTGATAATAGTTGTTTCCCCGATCCTACCATCGTGGGGGGCGTGGAGGGATGGGGAATCCATAATCTAGTGGCACACCTGACTTTTGAACGGGTGATCGGATTTTAATGAAATTTGGCTAATGGAAAGAGCAACCGTCTCAGATTTTCTACGCGAAGTCTGGACCGGATCTGATACTTATGGGGGGAGTTGGAGGGGACCACCGAAAATGTCGCGAAACGCTTAGAGTCGAGGGATCAGGGATAGAATTAGATAGGAAAAACAAGCATAAGCCTTGTAGACACGTTCTTGACAGAACCAGATCTTACCGGGACTCTTTGGGGGAAGTTGGAGGAGGTTTCCCGGAATTCCAGGGATCGCGAGTTATGACAATTCCAGATGTCCCAAGGACGATAAGACTTGGCGGGTATAGGCGTATCAGGGACTCGACCAGACTGCCTTGATAATAGTTGTTTCCCCGATCCTACCATCGTGGGGGGCGTGGAGGGATGGGGAATCCAGAATCTAGTGGCATGCCTGACTTTTGAACGGGTGATCGGATTTTAATGAAATTTGGCTAATGGAAAGAGCAACCGTCTCAGATGTTCTACGCGAAGTCCGGACCGGATCTGATACTTATGGGGGGAGTTGGAGGGGACCACCGAAAATCTCGCGAAACGCTTAGAGTCGAGGGATCAGAGATAGAATTAGATAGGAAAAACAAGCATAAGCCTTGTAGACACGTTCTTGACAGAACCAGATCTTACCGGGACTCTTTGGGGGAAGTTGGAGGAGGTTTCCCGGAATTCCAGTGATCTCGAGTTATGACAATTCCAGATGTCCCAAGGACGATAAGACTTGGCGGGTATATCACTGACCCGACCAAATAGACTTAAGAACCCGACATGATGCCCTAAGAAAACTTCCGTTCCTGGATCCGACCATTTTTGAGGGAGCTAAGGGAATGGGAATCCGGAAATTACTGACTTCCCTAGTCAGTAATGCCAACAGGTGGTCCGATTCGAGTGAAACTTTATGGGTGATAAGATCTGATGACTTGGATATACAAGACTGTACAAGCTAGATATCCTATTTCTTGGTCCGAACCTAGGGAGGTTGAAGGTGGTATTTTGTGACATTCTCATCTACTTTCTTCTATCACCTACTCATAACAAGTTCCATATGAGCTCATAGCTCTTGTTTCAAAGGGCTAGTCTTGAATACGGTATAGAAAGCGGATTGTTGAACATCTGGTACAGTACAGTGCTGTCTCGCCTGAACCAACTTTTCAATGAACAAGATTGCGTTCACACCGGCTCATGTGATGCTCTCAAGTGGTCACAAAAAAATGACACGAGTAAGTTGTGGTAGGCTATTAGTGTTTGACACCATTTTCTGGCCAGACAACTAGTTAGTTTATTTTAGTCTTACTCTTTCGCGTAGGCGCTCGTGTACGCTCTTTGCCGTATTTTCAGCTCTGTGCAGATGAGCTGCGCAGCTGCGTAGATTCCTAACAAAAGGCTCGACTGTAAAAAACCTCGCCTGACTCGTACACTATTTGTTTCCTAGTATCCATTGGGACGAGGTCAATAGTTAACGAGTTCACCAAGTGCCACTGCAGAAGAGCTGCGGCAAACGAACAGACTTCAGACTTTATGGTTTCTTAGGGAGCCTTCAGCTTGCGTTGTCAGGGGCTATGTCTAGCTGTTCCATACTGCAAACTGGAAATGGACTGATTTGAATTGAGTCTTGGCACGTAGGCGCCATTTCAGTAACTTTTGTGCGGCTATTTTCTGCATATAAGAACCCAAATTCGGAAAGTTTTTCTCGTCGGCAAATCGAGATTTTCTTTTAGACATATAATCAAATTCTGTAAACTATTGTTGGGCTAAGGCCAAAAGCTAATAAATGTCACCGGCAAATTGGGATTTTCTAGGAATCTATGGATTTTTTTTTTTTTATCAAGTAGCCGCCGCGTAAATGAGGTAGGGTCCTGATGTTGTTCTTCTTCTTTCTTAAGAGTTTAGCGGCGTTCATTTGACGAATTTTGATGTTCGAATCCCTGTTTAGCAACATTAACCTCATTGACGAACAGGGCTACAAGGTTATTCGAATTCCGGATATCTAACAGTAGTAGATTCCAAATACTCGGCCCAAACAATCGAATTAAAAAAGAAGCTCTTTTTGTTGAGGGCGCTTCTTTTTATGATGTCACAAGAATTTCGGGGTGTCTAATGCAGGTCTTGATTTAGTGTGAACATATTTTGGAATGAAGACTGAAGGAGGTTATTGAAATACATAAAGCAAAACGTTGCGATCTGGAAATCTCGAGTCTTCGGTACATCAAATTTCTTGGCAAATCTGAAATAAAGATTAATATTATCTGTGTTCAACCGGTGACTTGAACCGAGGACCTTTGGTTTTATTTAGTTTTGTGACTGTGAGCCCCCCCCCCCCCATGTGGGCCCTGATTTACCTACGACATTCCGAGTCCTAGACTTCTAAGTCTTATTACTACCCATTGACGAACTTGGCGGTCAAACTTTAGGAAATCATAGTTATCCCGTCACTAATGTTTGGGATCCCAGAAACATCAGACCAAATAATCCGGGGTCCACCAAGATACATTTTTTGAAATAAAGTAGGTTTCAACACATTTTTGAAATTTGCCGAATCCGCGTCAACCTGGATCTTCCCTTGCCCATTCCTGCTCCAAATACGTCAGTGAAAGACCGAGAGCCCAGAACACGTGGTACAGATCACTAAAACATGGAAACATGCAACTTTCGCGATGTATCATAATGTTTAATAGCAAGAGCTGTTTCTAGTTAGTCACGAAACGAATTGGTTTCCTTTACTTTGACACGAGGAGTTCTCCTTGGAAACGCTGTTTTGCCCCGTCCAAACTTTCAGCAACAGTGGAAAATTTTCTGTAGATATCGATTAAGATAATAGGAGGAACTTGAAGAATCTGTCTGTTGGTATTTGGCGTTTAGAAATTAGTGGAACGGAAATGTGATTAGTAGACCTTTAGAACCGATGCTATTGTTTGAGGGGTATACCTTCACCCCCTAGTAAAGATGATATTTGTCGCTCAACAGAGCCATTGAGACAATTCTCATGTTTTGGCAGACTCACGACAACACCAATAAAGAAAATGTACTATCTAGGCGCCGATCGAACTTGGTCACAAAATAAAGTTCTACCGCCTAAAGTCCGCACTAATCGTTACAGGAACTCGTTTTTGCCTTTTTAGTGGAGTGTTCCTTGGAACAATCCACTATTGCGAGCGCTGTAGCAGCTTTCGGCTTTCGGTTTCCGGTTTTCACCGTATTTTGTGGAGCTCATAATTCGTAAACGTGAACCAGTGCAACCAGTTCGATTTATACTGGCGGTTTTTTTACATTTACAGCTTCTAAAGTAGGGTGATTACATGGTTAGTTCAATACTTGTTTAGTTATTGGGGAAGTGAAATGTCTTGGTTCTAAAGCTGTTTGTATGTACGATTTTATAAACATTTTACGTTTACACTCCACCTCTGAGCGCTTGCGCACTTGTTTTACTTCGGTGTTCAATGCTGAACCGTAGTGTGTGTTTATTATTTATGTATTCGTTATATATAATTTGTAAGAAACTGAATTTAGTTACGCTATGATAGTTTCTCTCTCTCTCTCTCTCTCTCTCTCTCTCTCTTTTGGAAATTTTGGCAAAGAATCTTTTGGCAATTTCTAACATCCAGATTTCATTGAGAACACTGAGCAAAACTCGCATTCAATATACCTTCGTTCTCCTTAACTCGGTTTCTCGCACTAGCAGGCTAGCACACTAAATATACCACACTCTCATTAGCGTATCTGTTTGGCCCTGACCAAAGTCGTGGCCCCACCTGATTTGAAAAAAAAAAAAAAAGGGGATATTGAAAGATCCTGGTCGACTAAGTTGTACCGGAAGTGTATCGTTAAGTCCTGACGTACATAGTGACGTCATGCGATTGCGGACCCAACATTGGACTTGATTTGCCTTAGTTCATTGTATAAATGTAAACGACTCCGGCGCCTTGCTGGCCGCTCGGCTCTGTACATATTTTCATATATTTATTGACCGATAGGAAATAAACAAAATTTTTTCGTTTTCTAAAATAAATCAAATGGGACCGACTTCTCTCCGGTGTGGAATTCCGATACAGCTTAGTTTAGACCCTTGGAGCGGGGCTTCAGGGGTATATGTAGAGGTGGGACTCATGGGGAAAATGGAAAATAGGTGAAAAGGCGAAGACTTGGCAACTAGGGAATTTCAGAAGGTAACTCCTTTATCCCTCCATTTATTTGTGTCGGTCAAGGAGAGGAGGGGTTTTTGGTGAAAGGGTTCTTCTAAAGTGGGAATAAGAAAGGAAGCACTTGAGTAGGTTAAAGATAATTGAAGTGGGAGCTGATAGCTTACCATTTTCAGCAAAGCGGAGATATGTTGGTAAAGCAAAAGAGAGGGTTGGTCCTTACTATTTTCCTATATGCGAGGATGGAAGTAAGGTAAGGTACAATTTCAATCAATCAAGTTTAATCCGAATAGCGAAAAGCTAGAAAAGGATTTAATGAAAGTCTATTTTAGTTGGTGTGTGAGTGTGTGGCAATGAATGAGAAAGGAGGTATCTCGAGAGACTGCTATAATGTAGAATCAGTGGTAAGGAGGATGACGCATGAATGCTTTTGAGCGTGCAACTCGGGGCGTTACTTTGTGATTGTGACTGAGCATCAGAGAGGGATTCGTAGATTATGAAACTTTTGTATAATTGTAAGTGACGAAACCCTTGTGGCATGTATGTAATATTTTGTTGTCACGGTCCTCGGGCTTTATCATTAATATATTCATTAATTCATTCATAGTACAAAAGTTAGGACCGCTCTTCCCTTTTGCATTACCATTTGCTCTCAGCCCAAGCGACGAAAGATGTTGCACAGGGTAATAATGATTCTGTGAATGTCAGAATCAAGCAGTTGTGTTGCGAGAGCAACACTTATTTATTGTCGTGTTGTTTTTTTTTGCCCAATACCCCTATTTGCGCTTATTCTCCGAAAGTGGTAAAGATCTAACCTGTGCAGTTTTTTCGGAAAGTGTGGACCTTAGGCCGGATTGATGAATTGATGAGTATGACATTTTGGAAAGCTCTGTAGAACTCTTGCCTGGGGACAAAAAGGATGGTTTTTGCTTGTAA